>JARGCV010000011.1:2435000-3037500 GCA_034064705.1 Bothrops alternatus | reverse complement strand
TTTCACTTTTCATCCTTAATTGGCTATTTTCCAACAAATGAAATTAGGCCAAGGCCTAACATTTGAGGGAGAGATCAGATTCGGTAAAGACATGTTTTTTTCGGGTTCCCCAACCTGTCGGAAACCTGAATATATGTATACTTTTCGAATTTGAAGTCAGTAGAGTTTGAGGTGAGTTTCACATTTTCAGTTTCCATGCTTAATTCGCTATTTCCCAACAAATGCAATCTAAGCCGAGGCGTAACTATTCAGGGAGATGTTGGACTGGAAAAGACATGTTTTTTCAGATTCCCCAACCGGTGGCGAACCTGAATATATGTATAATTTTCGAATTTGAGGTCAGTTTCATATTTTGTCTTTTCATCCTTAATTCGCTATTTTCCAGCAAATGGAATCTAGGCGGTGGCCTAATGTATGACAGAGAGGTCGGATCTCTGTCTCTCTCTCTTTCTCTCTCTCTTTCTCTCTGTCTCTGTCTCTCTCTCACACACTCTCTCTCTGTGTCTCTCTCTGTCTGTCTCTCTGTCTCCCTCTGTCTCTCTCTCTCTCTCTGTCTGTCTCTCTGTCTCTCTCTCTCTCTGTCTCTCTCTCTCTCTCTCTGTCTCTGTCTCTGTCTCTGTCTCCGTCTGTCTGTCTGTCTGTCTGTCTGTCTGTCTGTCTCTCTCTCTCTCTCTCTCTCCTCTCTCTCTCTCTCTCTCTCTCTCTCTCTCTCTCATTTGAGGTCAGTAGAGTTTGAGGTCAGTTTCACATTTTCACTTTTCATCCTTAATTGGCTATTTTCCAACAAATGAAATCTAGGCCGAGGCCTAACATTTGAGGGAGAGATCAGATCCAGTAAAGATATGTTTTTTCGGGTTCCCCAACCTGTGGGAAACCTGAATATATGTATACATTTCGAATTTGAAGTCTGTTTCACATTTTCACTTTTCATGCTTAATTGACTATTTTCCAACAAATGAAATCTAGGCCGAGGCCTAACATTTGAGGCAGAGATCAGATCCGGCAAAAACACATGATTTTTCAGGTTCCCTGACCTGTGGGAAACCTAAATATATGTATACATTTCAAATTTGAGGTCAGTTTCACATTTTCACTTTTCATGCTTGATTCGCTATTTTTCAACAAATGAAATCTAGGCCGAGGCCTAACTTTTCAGGGAGAGGTCGGATCCAGAAAACACATGATTTTTCAGGTTCCCTGACCTGTGGGAAACCTGAATGTATGTATACATTTCAAATTTGAGGTCAGTTTCACATTTTCACTTTTCATCCTTGATTGGCTATTTTCCAACAAATGAAATCTAGGCCGAGGCCTAACTTTTGAGGGAGATATCAGATCCGGTAAAGACATGTTTTTTTGGATTCCCCGACCTGTGGGAAACCTGAATATATGTATACATTTCGAATTTGAGGTCAGTTTCACATTTTCACTTTTCATCCTTAATTGGCTATTTTCCAACAAATGAAATCTAGGCCGAGGCCTAACTTTTGAGGGAGATATCAGATCCGGTAAAGACATGTTTGTTCAGGTTCTCTGACCTGTGGGGAACCTGAATATATGTATACATTTCAAATTTGAGGTCAGTTTCACACTTTCACTTTTCATGCTAGAGTGGCTATTTTCCAGCAAATGCACTCTAGGCCGAGGCCTAACTAATGAGGGAGAGGTCGGATTCAGAAAACAAATGTTTTTTCAGGTTCCCATACCTGTGGGGAACCTGAATATATGTATACATTTCGAATTTGAGGTCAGTTTCACATTTTGACTTTTCATGCTTGATTGGCTATTTCCCAACAAATGCAATCTAAGCCGAAGCGTATCTTTTCAGGTAGAGGTCGGATCCGGAAAAGACGTGTTTTTTCTGGTTCCCCAACCTGTGAGGAACTTGAATATATGTATACATTTCGTATTTGAGGTCAGTTTCACATTTTCACTTTTCATGCTTGATTGGCTATATCCCAACACATGCAAACTAAGCCGAGGCCTAACTTTTCAGGGAGAGGTCGGATCCAGAAAACACATGATTTTTCAGGTTCCCTGACCTTTGGGAAAACTGAATATATGTATACATTTCAAATTTGAGGTCAGTTTCACATTTTCACTTTTCATGCTTGATTGGCTATATCCCAACACATGCAATCTAAGCCGAGGCCTAACTTTTCAGGGAGAGGTCGGATCCAGAAAACACATGATTTTTCAGGTTCCCTGACCTTTGGGAAAACTGAATATATGTATACATTTCAAATTTGAGGTCAGTTTCACATTTTCACTTTTCATGCTTGATTGGCTATTTCCCAACAAATGCAATCTAAGCCGAGACGTAACTTTTCAGAGAGAGGTCGGATCCAGAAAACACATGATTTTTTAGGTTCCCTGACCTGTGGGAAACCTGAGTATATGTATACATTTCAAATTTGAGGTCAGTTTCACATTTTCACTTTTCATGCTTGATTGGCTATTTCCCAACACATGCAATCTAAGCCGAGACGTAACTTTTCAGGGAGAGGTCGGATCCAGAAAACACATGATTTTTCAGGTTCCCCAACCTGTGTAAACCTGAATATATGTATACATTTCGAATTTGAGGTCAGTTTCACATTTTCACTTTTCATCCTTAATTGGCTATTTTCCAACAAATGAAATCTAGGCCGAGGCCTAACTTTTGAGTGAGAGATCAGATCCAGTAAAGACATGTTTTTTCGGGTTCCCCAACCTTTGGGCAACCTGAATATATGTATACATTTCGTATTTGAGGTCAGTTTCACATTTTCACTTTTCATGCTTGATTGGCTATTTCCCAACTAATGCAATCTAAGCCGAGGCGAAACGTGTGAGGGAGAGGTCAGATCCGGTAAAGGCATGTTTTTTTGGGTTCCCCAACATGTGGGAAACCTGAGTATATCTATACATTTCAACTTTGAGGTCAGTTTCACATTTTCAATTTTCATGCTTAATTGGCTATTTTCCAACAAATGAAATCTAGGCCGAGGCCTAACTTTTGAGGGAGAAATCAGATCCGGTAAAGACATGTTTTTTCGGGTTCCCCAACCTGTGGGCAACCTGAATATATGTATACATTTCCTATTTGAGGTCAGTTTCACATTTTCACTTTTCATGCTTGATTGGCTATTTCCCAACAAATGCAATCTAAGCCGAGAGGTAACTTTTCAGGTAGAGGTCGGATCCAGAAAACACATGATTTTTCAGGTTCCCTGACCTGTGGGAAACCTGAATATATGTATACATTTCAAATTTGAGGTCAGTTTCACATTTTCACTTTTCATGCTTGATTGGCTATATCCCAACACATGCAATCTAAGCCGAGGCCTAACTTTTCAGGGAGAGGTCGGATCCAGAAAACACATGATTTTTCAGGTTCCCTGACCTTTGGAAAAACTGAATATATGTATACATTTCAAATTTGAGGTCAGTTTCACATTTTCACTTTTCATGCTTGATTGGCTATATCCCAACACGTGCAATCTAAGCCGAGACGTAACTTTTCAGAGAGAGGTCGGATCCAGAAAACACATGATTTTTCAGGTTCCCTGACCTGTGGGAAACCTGAATATATGTATACATTTCAAATTTGAGGTCAGTTTCACATTTTCACTTTTCATGCTTGATTGGCTATTTTCCAACAAATGAAATCTAGGCCGAGGCCTAACTTTTGAGGGAGAGATCAGATCCAGTAAAGACATGTTTTTTTGGGTTCCCCAACCTTTGGGCAACCTGAATATATGTATACATTTCGTATTTGAGGTCAGTTTCACATTTTCACTTTTCATGCTTGATTGGCTATTTTCCAAGAAATACAATCTAAGCCGAGAGGTAACTTTTCAGGTAGAGGTCGGATCCAGAAAACACATGATTTTTCAGGTTCCCTGACCTGTGGGGAACCTGAATATATGTATACATTTCGTATTTGAGGTCAGTTTCACATTTTCACTTTTCATGCTTGATTGGCTATTTCCCAACTAATGCAATCTAAGCCGAGGCGAAACGTTTGAGGGAGAGGTCAGATCCGGTAAAGGCATGTTTTTTTGGGTTCCCCAACATGTGGGAAATGCAATCTAAGCCGAGGCGTAACTATTCAGGGAGATGTTGGACCGGAAAAGACATGTTTTTTTCAGATTCCCCAACCTGTGGCGAACCTGAATATATGTATAATTTTCGAATTTGAGGTCAGTTTCATATTTTGTCTTTTCATCCTTAATTCGCTATTTTCCAGCAAATGGAATCTAGGCGGTGGCCTAATGTATGACAGAGAGGTCGGATCTCTGTCTCTCTCTCTTTCTCTCTCTCTTTCTCTCTGTCTCTGTCTCTCTCACACACACTCTCTCTCTGTGTCTCTCTCTGTCTGTCTCTCTGTCTCCCTCTGTCTCTCTCTTTCTGTCTGTCTGTCTCTCTCTGTCTGTCTCTCTGTCTCTCTGTCTCTCTCTCTCTCATTTGAGGTCAGTAGAGTTTGAGGTCAGTTTCACATTTTCACTTTTCATCCTTAATTGGCTATTTTCCAACAAATGAAATCTAGGCCGAGGCCTAACATTTGAGGGAGAGATCAGATCCAGTAAAGATATGTTTTTTCAGGTTTCCCAACCTGTAGGGAACCTGAATATATGTATACTTTTCGAATTTGAAGTCAGTAGAGTTTGAGGTGAGTTTCACATTTTCAGTTTCCATGCTTAATTCGCTATTTCCCAACAAATGCAATCTAAGCCGAGGCGTAACTATTCAGGGAGATGTTGGACCGGAAAAGACATGTTTTTTCGGATTCCCCAACCTGTGGCGAACCTGAATATATGTATAATTTTTGAATTTGAGGTCAGTTTCATATTTTGTCTTTTCATGGTTAATTCGCTATTTTCCAGCAAATGCAATCTAGGCGGTGGTTTAATGTATGACAGAGAGGTCGGATCTCTGTCTCTCTCTCTTTCTCTTTCTCTCTGTCTCTGTCTCTCTCTCACACACACACTCTCTCTCTGTCTCTCTCTCTCTCTGTGTGTGTCTCTCTCTCTGTCTGTCTCTCTCTCTCTTTCTCTCTCTCTCTCTCTCTCTCTCTCTTTCTCTCTAATTTGAGGTCAGTAGAGTTTGAGGTCAGTTTCACATTTTCATTTTTCATGCTTAATTCGCTATTTCCCAACAAATGCAATCTAGGCCGAAGCATAACTTTTCAGGGAGAGGTCGGATCCAGAAAACACATGATGTTGGCTATATCCCAACACATGCAATCTAAGCCGAGGCGTATCTTTTCAGGGAGAGGTTGGATCCGGAAATGACGTGTTTTTTCGGGTTCCCCAACCTGTGGGGAACCTGAATATATGTATACGTTTCAAATTTGAGGACAGTTTCAGATTTTCACTTTTCATGCTTGATTGGCTATATCCCAACACATGCAATCTAAGCCGAGACGTAACTTTTCAGGGAGAGGTCGGATCCAGAAAACACATGATTTTTCAGGTTCCCTGACCTGTGGGAAACCTGAATATATGTATAAATTTCGAATTTGAGGTCAGTTTCACATTTTCACTACATGCTTAATTGGCTATTTTCCAACAAATGAAATCTAGGCCGAGGCCTAACATTTGAGGGAGAGATCAGATCCGGTAAAGACATGTTTTTTCAGGTTCCCCAACCTGTGGGAAACCTGAATATATGTATACATTTCGAATTTGAGGTCAGTTTCACATTTTCACTTTTCATCCTTAATTGGCTATTTCCCAACAAATGCAATCTAAGCTGAAGCAGATCTTTTCAGGGAGAGGTCAGATCCAGTAAAGACATGTTTTTTCGGGTTCCCCAACCTGTGGGAAACCTGAATATATGTATACATTTCGAATTTGAGGTCAGTTTCACATTTTCACTTTTCATGCTTAATTGGCTATTTTCCAACAAATGAAATCTAGGCCGAGGCCTAACTTTTGAGGGAGAGATCAGATCCGGTAAAGACATGTTTTTTCGGGTTCCCCAACCTTTGGGCAACCTGAATATATGTATACATTTCGAATTTGAGGTCAGTTTCACATTTTGACTTTTCATGCTTAATTGGCTATTTTCCAACAAATGAAATCTAGGCCGAGGCCTAACTTATGAGATAGAGGTTGGCTCCAAAAAAGACGTGTTTTTTCTGGTTCCCCAACCTGTGGGGAACCTGAATATATGTATACAATTCATATTTGAGGTCAGTTTCACATTTTTACTTTTCGTGCTTAATTGGCTATTTTCTAGCAAAACCACTCTAGGCCGAGGCCAAACTTATGAGGGAGAGGTCGGATTCAGAAAACAAACGTTTTTTCAGGTTCCCCTACATGTGGGGAACCTCAATATATGTATACTTTTCGAATTGGATGTCAGTTTCACATTTTCACATTTTATGCTTAGTTTGCTATTTCCCAACTAATGCAATCTAAGCCGAAGCGAAACGTTTGAGGCAGAGGTCAGATCCGGTAAAGACATGTTTTTTCGGGTTCCCCAACATGTGGGAAACCTGAGTATATATATACATTTCGAATTTGAGATCAGTTTCACATTTTCAATTTTCATGCTTAATTGGCTATTTTCCAACAAATGAAATCTAGGCCGAGGCCTAACTTTTGAGGGAGAAATCAGATCCGGTAAAGACATGTTTTTTCGGGTTACCCAACCTGTGGGCAACCTGAGTATATATATACATTTCGAATTTGAGGTCAGTTTCACATTTTCACTTTTTGATTCGCTATTTTCCAACAAATGAAATCAAGGCGGAGGCGTAAGTTTTCAGGGAGAGGTCAGATCCGGAAAACAACTGTTTTTCCAGTTTCCTCAATCTGTGGGGAACCTGAATATATGTATACATTTCGTATTTGAGGTCAGTTTCACATTTTTACTTTTCGTGCTTAATTGGCTATTTTCCAGCAAAACCACTCTAGGCCGAGGCCAAACTTATGAGGGAGAGGTCGGATTGAGAAAACAAACGTTTTTTCAGGTTCCCCTACATGTGGGGAACCTCAATATATGTATACTTTTCGAATTGGATGTCAGTTTCACATTTTCACATTTTCTGCTTAGTTTGCTATTTCCCAACTAATGCAATCTAAGCCGAGGCGAAACGTTTGAGGGAGAGGTCAGATCCGGTAAAGACATGTTTTTTTCGGGTTCCCCAACATGTGGGAAACCTGAGTATATGTATACATTTCGAATTTGAGATCAGTTTCACATTTTCAATTTTCATGCTTAATTGGCTATTTTCCAACAAATGAAATCTAGGCGGAGGCCTAACTTTTGAGGGAGAAATCAGATCCGGTAAAGACATGTTTTTTCGGGTTACCCAACCTGTGGGCAACCTGAGTATATGTATACATTTCGAATTTGAGGTCAGTTTCACATTTTCACTTTTCATGCTTGATTCGCTATTTTCCAACAAATGAAATCAAGGCCGAGGCGTAAGTTTTCAGGGAGAGGTCAGATCCGGAAAACAACTGTTTTTTCAGTTTCCTCAATCTGTGGGGAACCTGAACATATGTATACATTTCGAATTTGAGGTCAGTTTCACACTTTCACTTTTCATGCTTACTTGCCTATATCCCAACACATGCAATCTAAGCCGAGGCCTAACTTTTCAGGGAGAGATCAGATCCGGCAAAAACATGTTTTTTCGGGTTCCCCAACCTGTTGGGAACCTGAGTATATGTATACATTTCGTATTTGAGGTCAGTTTCATATTTTCACTTTTCATGCTTAATTGGCTATTTCCAACAAATGAAATCTAGGCCGAGGCCTAACTTATGAGGGAGAGGTCGGATTCAGAAAACAAATGTTTTTTCAGGTTCCCCTACATGTGGGGAACCTGAATATATGTATACTTTTCGAATTGGATGTCAGTTTCACATTTTCACTTTTTATGCTTAGTTTGCTATTTCCCAACTAATGCAATCTAAGCCGAGGCGAAACGTTTGAGGGAGAGGTCAGATCCGGTAAAGACATGTTTTTTTCGGGTTCCCCAACCTTTGGGCAACCAGAATATATGTATACATTTCGTATTTGAGGTCAGTTTCACATTTTCACTTTTCATGCTTGATTGGCTATTTCCCAAGAAATGCAATCTAAGCCGAGGGGTAACTTTTCACGGAGAGGTCAGATCCAGAAAACACATGATTTTTCAGGTTCCCTGACCTGTGGGGAACCTGAATATATGTATACATTTCGAATTTGAGGTCAGTTTCACATTTTCACTTTTCATGCTTAGTTTGCTGGAGAGGTCAGATCCGGTAAAGACATGTTTTTTCGGGTTCCCCAACCTGTGGGAAACCTGAGTATATGTATACATTTCGAATTTGAGGTCAGTTTCACATTTTCAATTTTTATGCTTAATTGGCTATTTTCCAACAAATGAAATCTAGGCCGAGGCCTAACTTTTGAGGGAGAAATCAGATCCGGTAAAGTCATGTTTTTTCGGGTTCCCCAACCTGTGGGGAACCTGAGTATATGTATACATTTCGAATTTGAGGTCAGTTTCACATTTTCACTTTTCATGCTTGATTCGCTATTTTCCAACAAATGAAATCAAGGCCGAGGCGTAAGTTTTCAGGGAGAGGTCAGATCCGGAAAACAACTGTTTTTTCAGTTTCCTCAATCTGTGGGGAACCTGAATATATGTATACATTTCGAATTTGAGGTCAGTTTCACACTTTCACTTTTCATGCTTACTTGCCTATATCCCAACACATGCAATCTAAGCCGAGGCCTAACTTTTCAGGGAGAGATCAGATCCGGCAAAAACATGTTTTTTCGGGTTCCCCAACCTGTTGGGAACCTGAGTATATGTATACATTTCGTATTTGAGGTCAGTTTCATATTTTCACTTTTCATGCTTAATTGGCTATTTCCAACAAATGAAATCTAGGCCGAGGCCTAACTTATGAGGGAGAGGTCGGATTCAGAAAACAAACGTTTTTTCAGGTTCCCCTACATGTGGGGAACCTGAATATATGTATACTTTTCGAATTGGATGTCAGTTTCACATTTTCACTTTTTATGCTTAGTTTGCTATTTCCCAACTAATGCAATCTAAGCCGAGGCGAAACGTTTGAGGGAGAGGTCAGATCCGGTAAAGACATGTTTTTTTCGGGTTCCCCAACCTTTGGGCAACCAGAATATATGTATACATTTCGTATTTGAGGTCAGTTTCACATTTTCACTTTTCATGCTTGATTGGCTATTTCCCAAGAAATGCAATCTAAGCCGAGGGGTAACTTTTCACGGAGAGGTCAGATCCAGAAAACACATGATTTTTCAGGTTCCCTGACCTGTAGGGAACCTGAATATATGTATACATTTCGAATTTGAGGTCAGTTTCACATTTTCACTTTTCATGCTTAGTTTGCTGGAGAGGTCAGATCCGGTAAAGATGTTTTTTCGGGTTCCCCAACCTGTGGGAAACCTGAGTATATGTATACATTTCGAATTTGAGGTCAGTTTCACATTTTCAATTTTTATGCTTAATTGGCTATTTTCCAACAAATGAAATCTAGGCCGAGGCCTAACTTTTGAGGGAGAAATCAGATCCGGTAAAGACATGTTTTTTCGGGTTACCCAACCTGTGGGCAACCTGAGTATATGTATACATTTCGAATTTGAGGTCAGTTTCACATTTTCACTTTTCATGCTTGATTCGCTATTTTCCAACAAATGAAATCAAGGCCGAGGCGTAAGTTTTCAGGGAGAGGTCAGATCCGGAAAACAACTGTTTTTCCAGTTTCCTCAATCTGTGGGGAACCTGAATATATGTATACATTTCGTATTTGAGGTCAGTTTGACATTTTTACTTTTTGTGCTTAATTGGCTATTTTCCAGCAAAACCACTCTAGGCCGAGGCCAAACTTATGAGGGAGAGGTCGGATTGAGAAAACAAACGTTTTTTCAGGTTCCCCTACATGTGGGGAACCTCAATATATGTATACTTTTCGAATTGGATGTCAGTTTCACATTTTCACGTTTTATGCTTAGTTTGCTATTTCCCAACTAATGCAATCTAAGCCGAGGCGAAACGTTTGAGGGAGAGGTCAGATCCGGTAAAGACATGTTTTTTCGGGTTCCCCAACATGTGGGAAACCTGAGTATATATATACATTTCGAATTTGAGGTCAGTTTCACATTTTCAATTTTCATGCTTTATTGGCTATTTTACAACAAATGAAATCTAGGCCGAGGCCTAACTTATGAGATAGAGGTTGGCTCCGGAAAAGACGTGTTTTTTCTGGTTCCCCAACCTGTGGGGAACCTGAGTATATGTATACATTTCGAATTTGAGGTCAGTTTCACATTTTCACTTTTCATGCTTGATTCGCTATTTTCCAACAAATGAAATCAGGGCCGAGGCGTAAGTTTTCAGGGAGAGGTCAGATCCGGAAAACAACTGTTTTTCCAGTTTCCTCAATCTGTGGGGAACCTGAATATATGTATACATTTCGAATTTGAGGTCAGTTTCACATTTTCACTTTTCATGCTTAGTTTGCTATTTCCCAACTAATCCAATCTAAGCCGAGGCGAAACGTTTGAGGGAGAGGTCAGATCCGGTAAAGACATGTTTTTTCGGGTTCCCCAGCCTGTGGGAAACCTGAGTATATGTATACATTTCGAATTTGAGGTCAGTTTCACATTTTCAATTTTCATGCTTAATTGGCTATTTTTCAACAAATGAAATCTAGGCCGAGGCCTAACTTATGAGGGAGAGGTCGGATTCAGAAAACAAACATTTTTTCAGGTTCCCCTACATGTGGGGAACCTGAATATATGTATACTTTTCGAATTGGATGTCAGTTTCACATTTTCACTTTTTATGCTTAGTTTGCTATTTCCCAACTAATGCAATCTAAGCCGAGGCGAAACGTTTGAGGGAGAGGTCAGATCCGGTAAAGACATGTTTTTTCGGGTTCCCCAACCTGTGGGAAACCTGAGTATATGTATACATTTCGTATTTGAGGTCAGTTTCACATTTTCACTTTTCATCCTTAATTGGCTATTTTCCAACAAATGAAATCTAGGCCGAGGCCTAACTTTTGAGGGAGAGATCAGATCTGGTAAAGACATGTTTATTCGGGTTCCCTAACCTTTGGGCAACCTGAATATATGTATACATTTTGAATTTGAGGTCTGTTTCACATTTTCACTTTTCATGCTTAATTGACTATTTTCCAACAAATGAAATCTAGGCCGAGGCGTAAGTTTTCAGGGAGACGTCAGATCCGGAAAACAACTGTTTTTTCCAGTTTCCTCAATCTGTGGGGAACCTGAATATATGTATACATTTCGAATTTGAGGTCAGTTTCACATTTTCACTTTTCATGCTTACTTGGCTATTTCCAAACAAATCCAATCTATCCCCAGGCGTAACTTTTCAGGTAGAGGTTGGATCTGGAAAAGACATGTTTCTTCGGGTTCCCCAACCTCTGGGGAACCTGAATATATGTATACATTTCGAATTTGAGGTCAGTTTCACATTTTCAATTTTCATGCTTAATTGGCTATTTTCCATCAAATGAAATCTAGGCCGAGGCCTAACTTTTGAGGGAGAAATCAGATCCGGTAAAGAGATGTTTTTTCGGGTTCTCCAACCTGTGCGCAACCTGAGTATATGTATACATTTCGTATTTGACGTCAGTTTCACATTTTCACTTTTCATGCTTACTTGGCTATTTCCAAACAAATCCAATCTAACCCCAGGCGTAACTTTTCAGGTAGAGGTTGGATCTGGAAAAGACATGTTTTTTCGGGTTCCCCAACCTGTGGGGAACCTGAATATATGTATACATTTCGAATTTGAGGTCAGTTTCACATTTTCAATTTTCATGCTTAATTGGCTATTTTCCAACAAATGAAATCTAGGCCGAGGCCTAACTTTTGAGGGAGAAATCAGATCCGGTAAAGACATGTTTTTTCGGGTTACCCAACCTGTGGGCAACCTGAGTATATGTATACATTTCGAATTTGAGGTCAGTTTCACATTTTCACTTTTCATGCTTGATTCGCTATTTTCCAACAAATGAAATCAAGGCCGAGGCGTAAGTTTTCAGGGAGAGGTCAGATCCGGAAAACAACTGTTTTTCCAGTTTCCTCAATCTGTGGGGAACCTGAATATATGTATACATTTCGTATTTGAGGTCAGTTTCACATTTTTACTTTTCGTGCTTAATTGGCTATTTTCCAGCAAAACCACTCTAGGCCGAGGCCAAACTTATGAGGGAGAGGTCGGATTGAGAAAACAAACGTTTTTTCAGGTTCCCCTACATGTGGGGAACCTCAATATATGTATACTTTTCGAATTGGATGTCAGTTTCACATTTTCACGTTTTATGCTTAGTTTGCTATTTCCCAACTAATGCAACCTAAGCCGAGGCGAAACGTTTGAGGGAGAGGTCAGATCCGGTAAAGACATGTTTTTTCGGGTTCCCCAACATGTGGGAAACCTGAGTATATATATACATTTCGAATTTGAGGTCAGTTTCACATTTTCAATTTTCATGCTTTATTGGCTATTTTACAACTAATGCAATCTAAGCCGAGGCCTAACTTTTGAGGGAGAAATCAGATCCGGTAAAGACATGTTTTTTCGGGTTACCCAACCTGTGGGCAACCTGAGTATATGTATACATTTCGAATTTGAGGTCAGTTTCACATTTTCACTTTTTATGCTTGATTCGCTATTTTCCAACAAATGAAATCAAGGCTGAGGCATAAGTTTTCAGGGAGAGGTCAGATCCGGAAAACAACTGTTTTTCCAGTTTCCTCAATCTGTGGGGAACCTGAATATATGTATACATTTCGTATTTGAGGTCAGTTTCACATTTTTACTTTTCGTGCTTAATTGGCTATTTTCCAGCAAAACCACTCTAGGCCGAGGCCAAACTTATGAGGGAGAGGTCGGATTGAGAAAACAAACGTTTTTCAGGTTCCCCTACATGTGGGGAACCTCAATATATGTATACTTTTCGAATTGGATGTCAGTTTCACATTTTCACGTTTTATGCTTAGTTTGCTATTTCCCAACTAATGCAATCTAAGCCGAGGCGAAACGTTTGAGGGAGAGGTCAGATCCGGTAAAGACATGTTTTTTCGGGTTCCCCAACATGTGGGAAACCTGAGTATATGTATACATTTCGAATTTGAGATCAGTTTCACATTTTCACTTTTCATGCTTGATTGGCTATTTCCCAAGAAATGCAATCTAAGCCGAGGGGTAACTTTTCACGGAGAGGTCAGATCCAGAAAACACATGATTTTTCAGGTTCCCTGACCTGTGGGGAACCTGAATATATGTATACATTTCGAATTTGAGGTCAGTTTCACATTTTCATTTTCATGCTTGATTGGCTATTTTCCAGCAAATGCACTCTAGGCCGAGGCCTAACTGATGAGGGAAAGGTCGGATTCAGAAAACAAATGTTTTTTCAGGTTCCCCTACCTTTGGGCAACCTGAATATATGTATACATTTCGAATTTGAGGTCAGTTTCATATTTTCACTTTTCACGCTTGATTGGCTATTTCCCAAGAAATGCAATCTAAGCCGAGGGGTAACTTTTCAGGTAGAGGTTGGATCTGGAAAAGACATGTTTTTTTGGGTTCCCCAACCTGTGGGGAACCTGAATATATGTATACATTTCGAATTTGAGGTCAGTTTCACATTTTCAATTTTCATGCTTAATTGGCTATTTTTCAACAAATGCACTCTAGGCCGAGGCCTAACTTATGAGGGAGAGGTCGGATTCAGAAAACAAACATTTTTTCAGGTTCCCCTACATGTGGGGAACCTGAATATATGTATACTTTTCTAATTGGATGTCAGTTTCACATTTTCACATTTTATGCCTAGTTTGCTATTTCCCAACTAATGCAATCTAAGCCGAGGCGAAACGTTTGAGGGAGAGGTCAGATCCGGTAAAGACATGTTTTTTCGGGTTCCCCAACCTGTGGGAAACCTGAGTATATGTATACATTTCGTATTTGAGGTCAGTTTCACATTTTCACTTTTCATCCTTAATTGGCTATTTTCCAACAAATGAAATCTAGGCCGAGGCCTAACTTTTGAGGGAGAGATCAGATCTGGTAAAGACATGTTTATTCGGGTTCCCTAACCTTTGGGCAACCTGAATATATGTATACATTTCGAATTTGAGGTCTGTTTCACATTTTCACTTTTCATGCTTAATTGACTATTTTCCAACAAATGAAATCTAGGCCGAGGCGTAAGTTTTCAGGGAGAGGTCAGATCCGGAAAACAACTGTTTTTTCCAGTTTCCTCAATCTGTGGGGAACCTGAATATATGTATACATTTCGAATTTGAGGTCAGTTTCACATTTTCACTTTTCATGCTTACTTGGCTATTTCCAAACAAATCCAATCTATCCCCAGGCGTAACTTTTCAGGTAGAGGTTGGATCTGGAAAAGACATGTTTCTTCGGGTTCCCCAACCTCTGGGGAACCTGAATATATGTATACATTTCGAATTTGAGGTCAGTTTCACATTTTCAATTTTCATGCTTAATTGGCTATTTCCCAACTAATGCAATCTAAGCCGAGGCGAAACGTTTGAGGGAGAGGTCAGATCCGGTAAAGACATGTTTTTTCGGGTTCCCCAACATGTGGGAAACCTGAGTATATGTATACATTTCGAATTTGAGATCAGTTTCACATTTTCACTTTTCATGCTTGATTGGCTATTTCCCAAGAAATGCAATCTAAGCCGAGGGGTAACTTTTCACGGAGAGGTCAGATCCGGTAAAGACATGTTTTTTCGGGTTCCCCAGCCTGTGGGAAACCTGAGTATATGTATACATTTCGTATTTGACGTCAGTTTCACATTTTCACTTTTCATGCTTACTTGGCTATTTCCAAACAAATCCAATCTAACCCCAGGCGTAACTTTTCAGGTAGAGGTTGGATCTGGAAAAGACATGTTTTTTCGGGTTCCCCAACCTGTGGGGAACCTGAATATATGTATACATTTCGAATTTGAGGTCAGTTTCACATTTTCAATTTTCATGCTTAATTGGCTATTTTCCAACAAATGAAATCTAGGCCGAGGCCTAACTTTTGAGGGAGAAATCAGATCCGGTAAAGACATGTTTTTTCGGGTTACCCAACCTGTGGGCAACCTGAGTATATGTATACATTTCGAATTTGAGGTCAGTTTCACATTTTCACTTTTCATGCTTGATTCGCTATTTTCCAACAAATGAAATCAAGGCCGAGGCGTAAGTTTTCAGGGAGAGGTCAGATCCGGAAAACAACTGTTTTTCCAGTTTCCTCAATCTGTGGGGAACCTGAATATATGTATACATTTCGTATTTGAGGTCAGTTTCACATTTTTACTTTTCGTGCTTAATTGGCTATTTTCCAGCAAAACCACTCTAGGCCGAGGCCAAACTTATGAGGGAGAGGTCGGATTGAGAAAACAAACGTTTTTTCAGGTTCCCCTACATGTGGGGAACCTCAATATATGTATACTTTTCGAATTGGATGTCAGTTTCACATTTTCACGTTTTATGCTTAGTTTGCTATTTCCCAACTAATGCAACCTAAGCCGAGGCGAAACGTTTGAGGGAGAGGTCAGATCCGGTAAAGACATGTTTTTTCGGGTTCCCCAACATGTGGGAAACCTGAGTATATATATACATTTCGAATTTGAGGTCAGTTTCACATTTTCAATTTTCATGCTTTATTGGCTATTTTACAACTAATGCAATCTAAGCCGAGGCCTAACTTTTGAGGGAGAAATCAGATCCGGTAAAGACATGTTTTTTCGGGTTACCCAACCTGTGGGCAACCTGAGTATATGTATACATTTCGAATTTGAGGTCAGTTTCACATTTTCACTTTTTATGCTTGATTCGCTATTTTCCAACAAATGAAATCAAGGCTGAGGCATAAGTTTTCAGGGAGAGGTCAGATCCGGAAAACAACTGTTTTTCCAGTTTCCTCAATCTGTGGGGAACCTGAATATATGTATACATTTCGTATTTGAGGTCAGTTTCACATTTTTACTTTTCGTGCTTAATTGGCTATTTTCCAGCAAAACCACTCTAGGCCGAGGCCAAACTTATCAGGGAGAGGTCGGATTGAGAAAACAAACGTTTTTTCAGGTTCCCCTACATGTGGGGAACCTCAATATATGTATACTTTTCGAATTGGATGTCAGTTTCACATTTTCACGTTTTATGCTTAGTTTGCTATTTCCCAACTAATGCAATCTAAGCCGAGGCGAAACGTTTGAGGGAGAGGTCAGATCCGGTAAAGACATGTTTTTTCGGGTTCCCCAACATGTGGGAAACCTGAGTATATGTATACATTTCGAATTTGAGATCAGTTTCACATTTTCACTTTTCATGCTTGATTGGCTATTTCCCAAGAAATGCAATCTAAGCCGAGGGGTAACTTTTCACGGAGAGGTCAGATCCAGAAAACACATGATTTTTCAGGTTCCCTGACCTGTGGGGAACCTGAATATATGTATACATTTCGAATTTGAGGTCAGTTTCACATTTTCATTTTCATGCTTGATTGGCTATTTTCCAGCAAATGCACTCTAGGCCGAGGCCTAACTGATGAGGGAAAGGTCGGATTCAGAAAACAAATGTTTTTTCAGGTTCCCCTACCTTTGGGCAACCTGAATATATGTATACATTTCGAATTTGAGGTCAGTTTCATATTTTCACTTTTCACGCTTGATTGGCTATTTCCCAAGAAATGCAATCTAAGCCGAGGGGTAACTTTTCAGGTAGAGGTTGGATCTGGAAAAGACATGTTTTGTTGAGGTCAGTTTCACATTTTCACTTTTCATGCTTGATTGGCTATTTCCCAAGAAATGCAATCTAAGCCGAGGGGTAACTTTTCAGGTAGAGGTTGGATCTGGAAAAGACATGTTTTTTTGGGTTCCCCAACCTGTGGGGAACCTGAATATATGTATACATTTCGAATTTGAGGTCAGTTTCACATTTTCAATTTTCATGCTTAATTGGCTATTTTTCAACAAATGCACTCTAGGCCGAGGCCTAACTTATGAGGGAGAGGTCGGATTCAGAAAACAAACATTTTTTCAGGTTCCCCTACATGTGGGGAACCTGAATATATGTATACTTTTCTAATTGGATGTCAGTTTCACATTTTCACATTTTATGCCTAGTTTGCTATTTCCCAACTAATGCAATCTAAGCCGAGGCGAAACGTTTGAGGGAGAGGTCAGATCCGGTAAAGACATGTTTTTTCGGGTTCCCCAACCTGTGGGAAACCTGAGTATATGTATACATTTCGTATTTGAGGTCAGTTTCACATTTTCACTTTTCATCCTTAATTGGCTATTTTCCAACAAATGAAATCTAGGCCGAGGCCTAACTTTTGAGGGAGAGATCAGATCTGGTAAAGACATGTTTATTCGGGTTCCCTAACCTTTGGGCAACCTGAATATATGTATACATTTCGAATTTGAGGTCTGTTTCACATTTTCACTTTTCATGCTTAATTGACTATTTTCCAACAAATGAAATCTAGGCCGAGGCGTAAGTTTTCAGGGAGAGGTCAGATCCGGAAAACAACTGTTTTTTCCAGTTTCCTCAATCTGTGGGGAACCTGAATATATGTATACATTTCGAATTTGAGGTCAGTTTCACATTTTCACTTTTCATGCTTACTTGGCTATTTCCAAACAAATCCAATCTATCCCCAGGCGTAACTTTTCAGGTAGAGGTTGGATCTGGAAAAGACATGTTTCTTCGGGTTCCCCAACCTCTGGGGAACCTGAATATATGTATACATTTCGAATTTGAGGTCAGTTTCACATTTTCAATTTTCATGCTTAATTGGCTATTTCCCAACTAATGCAATCTAAGCCGAGGCGAAACGTTTGAGGGAGAGGTCAGATCCGGTAAAGACATGTTTTTTCGGGTTCCCCAACATGTGGGAAACCTGAGTATATGTATACATTTCGAATTTGAGATCAGTTTCACATTTTCACTTTTCATGCTTGATTGGCTATTTCCCAAGAAATGCAATCTAAGCCGAGGGGTAACTTTTCACGGAGAGGTCAGATCCGGTAAAGACATGTTTTTTCGGGTTCCCCAGCCTGTGGGAAACCCGAGTATATGTATACATTTCGAATTTGAGGTCAGTTTCACATTTTCATTTTCATGCTTGATTGGCTATTTTCCAGCAAATGCACTCTAGGCCGAGGCCTAACTGATGAGGGAAAGGTCGGATTCAGAAAACAAATGTTTTTTCAGGTTCCCCTACCTTTGGGCAACCTGAATATATGTATACATTTCGAATTTGAGGTCAGTTTCATATTTTCACTTTTCACGCTTGATTGGCTATTTCCCAAGAAATGCAATCTAAGCCGAGGGGTAACTTTTCAGGTAGAGGTTGGATCTGGAAAAGACATGTTTTTTTGGGTTCCCCAACCTGTGGGGAACCTGAATATATGTATACATTTCGAATTTGAGGTCAGTTTCACATTTTCAATTTTCATGCTTAATTGGCTATTTTTCAACAAATGCACTCTAGGCCGAGGCCTAACTTATGAGGGAGAGGTCGGATTCAGAAAACAAACATTTTTTCAGGTTCCCCTACATGTGGGGAACCTGAATATATGTATACTTTTCTAATTGGATGTCAGTTTCACATTTTCACATTTTATGCCTAGTTTGCTATTTCCCAACTAATGCAATCTAAGCCGAGGGGAAACGTTTGAGGGAGAGGTCAGATCCGGTAAAGACATGTTTTTTCGGGTTCCCCAACCTGTGGGAAACCTGAGTATATGTATACATTTCGTATTTGAGGTCAGTTTCACATTTTCACTTTTCATCCTTAATTGGCTATTTTCCAACAAATGAAATCTAGGCCGAGGCCTAACTTTTGAGGGAGAGATCAGATCTGGTAAAGACATGTTTATTCGGGTTCCCTAACCTTTGGGCAACCTGAATATATGTATACATTTCGAATTTGAGGTCTGTTTCACATTTTCACTTTTCATGCTTAATTGACTATTTTCCAACAAATGAAATCTAGGCCGAGGCGTAAGTTTTCAGGGAGAGGTCAGATCCGGAAAACAACTGTTTTTTCCAGTTTCCTCAATCTGTGGGGAACCTGAATATATGTATACATTTCGAATTTGAGGTCAGTTTCACATTTTCACTTTTCATGCTTACTTGGCTATTTCCAAACAAATCCAATCTATCCCCAGGCGTAACTTTTCAGGTAGAGGTTGGATCTGGAAAAGACATGTTTCTTCGGGTTCCCCAACCTCTGGGGAACCTGAATATATGTATACATTTCGAATTTGAGGTCAGTTTCACATTTTCAATTTTCATGCTTAATTGGCTATTTCCCAACTAATGCAATCTAAGCCGAGGCGAAACGTTTGAGGGAGAGGTCAGATCCGGTAAAGACATGTTTTTTCGGGTTCCCCAACATGTGGGAAACCTGAGTATATGTATACATTTCGAATTTTAGATCAGTTTCACATTTTCACTTTTCATGCTTGATTGGCTATTTCCCAAGAAATGCAATCTAAGCCGAGGGGTAACTTTTCACGGAGAGGTCAGATCCGGTAAAGACATGTTTTTTCGGGTTCCCCAGCCTGTGGGAAACCCGAGTATATGTATACATTTCGAATTTGAGGTCAGTTTCACATTTTCATTTTCATGCTTGATTGGCTATTTTCCAGCAAATGCACTCTAGGCCGAGGCCTAACTGATGAGGGAAAGGTCGGATTCAGAAAACAAATGTTTTTTCAGGTTCCCCTACCTTTTGGCAACCTGAATATATGTATACATTTCGAATTTGAGGTCAGTTTCATATTTTCACTTTTCACGCTTGATTGGCTATTTCCCAAGAAATGCAATCTAAGCCGAGGGGTAACTTTTCAGGTAGAGGTTGGATCTGGAAAAGACATGTTTTTTTGGGTTCCCCAACCTGTGGGGAACCTGAATATATGTATACATTTCGAATTTGAGGTCAGTTTCACATTTTCAATTTTCATGCTTAATTGGCTATTTTTCAACAAATGCACTCTAGGCCGAGGCCTAACTTATGAGGGAGAGGTCGGATTCAGAAAACAAACATTTTTTCAGGTTCCCCTACATGTGGGGAACCTGAATATATGTATACTTTTCTAATTGGATGTCAGTTTCACATTTTCACATTTTATGCCTAGTTTGCTATTTCCCAACTAATGCAATCTAAGCCGAGGCGAAACGTTTGAGGGAGAGGTCAGATCCGGTAAAGACATGTTTTTTCGGGTTCCCCAACCTGTGGGAAACCTGAGTATATGTATACATTTCGAATTTGAGGTCTGTTTCACATTTTCACTTTTCATGCTTAATTGACTATTTTCCAACAAATGAAATCTAGGCCGAGGCGTAAGTTTTCAGGGAGAGGTCAGATCCGGAAAACAACTGTTTTTTCCAGTTTCCTCAATCTGTGGGGAACCTGAATATATGTATACATTTCGAATTTGAGGTCAGTTTCACATTTTCACTTTTCATGCTTACTTGGCTATTTCCAAACAAATCCAATCTATCCCCAGGCGTAACTTTTCAGGTAGAGGTTGGATCTGGAAAAGACATGTTTCTTCGGGTTCCCCAACCTCTGGGGAACCTGAATATATGTATACATTTCGAATTTGAGGTCAGTTTCACATTTTCAATTTTCATGCTTAATTGGCTATTTCCCAACTAATGCAATCTAAGCCGAGGCGAAACGTTTGAGGGAGAGGTCAGATCCGGTAAAGACATGTTTTTTCGGGTTCCCCAACATGTGGGAAACCTGAGTATATGTATACATTTCGAATTTGAGATCAGTTTCACATTTTCACTTTTCATGCTTGATTGGCTATTTCCCAAGAAATGCAATCTAAGCCGAGGGGTAACTTTTCACGGAGAGGTCAGATCCGGTAAAGACATGTTTTTTCGGGTTCCCCAGCCTGTGGGAAACCCGAGTATATGTATACATTTCGAATTTGAGGTCAGTTTCACATTTTCATTTTCATGCTTGATTGGCTATTTTCCAGCAAATGCACTCTAGGCCGAGGCCTAACTGATGAGGGAAAGGTCGGATTCAGAAAACAAATGTTTTTTCAGGTTCCCCTACCTTTGGGCAACCTGAATATATGTATACATTTCGAATTTGAGGTCAGTTTCATATTTTCACTTTTCACGCTTGATTGGCTATTTCCCAAGAAATGCAATCTAAGCCGAGGGGTAACTTTTCAGGTAGAGGTTGGATCTGGAAAAGACATGTTTTTTTGGGTTCCCCAACCTGTGGGGAACCTGAATATATGTATACATTTCGAATTTGAGGTCAGTTTCACATTTTCAATTTTCATGCTTAATTGGCTATTTTTCAACAAATGCACTCTAGGCCGAGGCCTAACTTATGAGGGAGAGGTCGGATTCAGAAAACAAACATTTTTTCAGGTTCCCCTACATGTGGGGAACCTGAATATATGTATACTTTTCTAATTGGATGTCAGTTTCACATTTTCACATTTTATGCCTAGTTTGCTATTTCCCAACTAATGCAATCTAAGCCGAGGCGAAACGTTTGAGGGAGAGGTCAGATCCGGTAAAGACATGTTTTTTCGGGTTCCCCAACCTGTGGGAAACCTGAGTATATGTATACATTTCGTATTTGAGGTCAGTTTCACATTTTCACTTTTCATCCTTAATTGGCTATTTTCCAACAAATGAAATCTAGGCCGAGGCCTAACTTTTGAGGGAGAGATCAGATCTGGTAAAGACATGTTTATTCGGGTTCCCTAACCTTTGGGCAACCTGAATATATGTATACATTTCGAATTTGAGGTCTGTTTCACATTTTCACTTTTCATGCTTAATTGACTATTTTCCAACAAATGAAATCTAGGCCGAGGCGTAAGTTTTCAGGGAGAGGTCAGATCCGGAAAACAACTGTTTATTCCAGTTTCCTCAATCTGTGGGGAACCTGAATATATGTATACATTTCGAATTTGAGGTCAGTTTCACATTTTCACTTTTCATGCTTACTTGGCTATTTCCAAACAAATCCAATCTATCCCCAGGCGTAACTTTTCAGGTAGAGGTTGGATCTGGAAAAGACATGTTTCTTCGGGTTCCCCAACCTCTGGGGAACCTGAATATATGTATACATTTCGAATTTGAGGTCAGTTTCACATTTTCAATTTTCATGCTTAATTGGCTATTTCCCAACTAATGCAATCTAAGCCGAGGCGAAACGTTTGAGGGAGAGGTCAGATCCGGTAAAGACATGTTTTTTCGGGTTCCCCAACATGTGGGAAACCTGAGTATATGTATACATTTCGAATTTGAGATCAGTTTCACATTTTCACTTTTCATGCTTGATTGGCTATTTCCCAAGAAATGCAATCTAAGCCGAGGGGTAACTTTTCACGGAGAGGTCAGATCCGGTAAAGACATGTTTTTTCGGGTTCCCCAGCCTGTGGGAAACCCGAGTATATGTATACATTTCGAATTTGAGGTCAGTTTCACATTTTCAATTTTCATGCTTAATTGGCTATTTTCCAACAAATGAAATCTAGGCCGAGGCCTAACTTTTGAGGGAGAAATCAGATCCGGTAAAGACATGTTTTTTCGGGTTACCCAACCTGTGGGCAACCTGAGTATATGTATACATTTCGAATTTGAGGTCAGTTTCACATTTTCACTTTTCATGCTTGATTCGCTATTTTCCAACAAATGAAATCAAGGCCGAGGCGTAAGTTTTCAGGGAGAGGTCAGATCCGGAAAACAACTGTTTTTCCAGTTTCCTCAATCTGTGGGGAACCTCAATATATGTATACTTTTTGAATTGGATGTCAGTTTCACATTTTCACGTTTTATGCTTAGTTTGCTATTTCCCAACTAATGCAATCTAAGCCGAGGCGAAACGTTTGAGGGAGAGGTCAGATCCGGTAAAGACATGTTTTTTCGGGTTCCCCAACATGTGGGAAACCTGAGTATATGTATACATTTCGAATTTGAGATCAGTTTCACATTTTCACTTTTCATGCTTGATTGGCTATTTCCCAAGAAATGCAATCTAAGCCGAGGGGTAACTTTTCACGGAGAGGTCAGATCCAGAAAACACATGATTTTTCAGGTTCCCTGACCTGTGGGGAACCTGAATATATGTATACATTTCGAATTTGAGGTCAGTTTCACATTTTCACTTTTCATGCTTAGTTTGCTATTTCCCAACTAATGCAATCTAAGCCGAGGCGAAACGTTTGAGGGAGAGGTCAGATCCGGTAAAGACATGTTTTTTCGGGTTCTCCAACCTGTGCGCAACCTGAGTATATGTATACATTTCGTATTTGACGTCAGTTTCACATTTTCACTTTTCATGCTTACTTGGCTATTTCCAAACAAATCCAATCTAACCCCAGGCGTAACTTTTCAGGTAGAGGTTGGATCTGGAAAAGACATGTTTTTTCGGGTTCCCCAACCTGTGGGGAACCTGAATATATGTATACATTTCGAATTTGAGGTCAGTTTCACATTTTCAATTTTCATGCTTAATTGGCTATTTTCCAACAAATGAAATCTAGGCCGAGGCCTAACTTTTGAGGGAGAAATCAGATCCGGTAAAGACATGTTTTTTCGGGTTACCCAACCTGTGGGCAACCTGAGTATATGTATACATTTCGAATTTGAGGTCAGTTTCACATTTTCACTTTTCATGCTTGATTCGCTATTTTCCAACAAATGAAATCAAGGCCGAGGCGTAAGTTTTCAGGGAGAGGTCAGATCCGGAAAACAACTGTTTTTCCAGTTTCCTCAATCTGTGGGGAACCTGAATATATGTATACATTTCGTATTTGAGGTCAGTTTCACATTTTTACTTTTCGTGCTTAATTGGCTATTTTCCAGCAAAACCACTCTAGGCCGAGGCCAAACTTATGAGGGAGAGGTCGGATTGAGAAAACAAACGTTTTTTCAGGTTCCCCTACATGTGGGGAACCTCAATATATGTATACTTTTCGAATTGGATGTCAGTTTCACATTTTCACGTTTTATGCTTAGTTTGCTATTTCCCAACTAATGCAACCTAAGCCGAGGCGAAACGTTTGAGGGAGAGGTCAGATCCGGTAAAGACATGTTTTTTCGGGTTCCCCAACATGTGGGAAACCTGAGTATATATATACATTTCGAATTTGAGGTCAGTTTCACATTTTCAATTTTCATGCTTTATTGGCTATTTTACAACTAATGCAATCTAAGCCGAGGCCTAACTTTTGAGGGAGAAATCAGATCCGGTAAAGACATGTTTTTTCGGGTTACCCAACCTGTGGGCAACCTGAGTATATGTATACATTTCGAATTTGAGGTCAGTTTCACATTTTCACTTTTTATGCTTGATTCGCTATTTTCCAACAAATGAAATCAAGGCTGAGGCATAAGTTTTCAGGGAGAGGTCAGATCCGGAAAACAACTGTTTTTCCAGTTTCCTCAATCTGTGGGGAACCTGAATATATGTATACATTTCGTATTTGAGGTCAGTTTCACATTTTTACTTTTCGTGCTTAATTGGCTATTTTCCAGCAAAACCACTCTAGGCCGAGGCCAAACTTATGAGGGAGAGGTCGGATTGAGAAAACAAACGTTTTTTCAGGTTCCCCTACATGTGGGGAACCTCAATATATGTATACTTTTCGAATTGGATGTCAGTTTCACATTTTCACGTTTTATGCTTAGTTTGCTATTTCCCAACTAATGCAATCTAAGCCGAGGCGAAACGTTTGAGGGAGAGGTCAGATCCGGTAAAGACATGTTTTTTCGGGTTCCCCAACGTGGGAAACCTGAGTATATATATACATTTCGAATTTGAGATCAGTTTCACATTTTCACTTTTCATGCTTGATTGGCTATTTCCCAAGAAATGCAATCTAAGCCGAGGGGTAACTTTTCACGGAGAGGTCAGATCCAGAAAACACATGATTTTTCAGGTTCCCTGACCTGTGGGGAACCTGAATATATGTATACATTTCGAATTTGAGGTCAGTTTCACATTTTCATTTTCATGCTTGATTGGCTATTTTCCAGCAAATGCACTCTAGGCCGAGGCCTAACTGATGAGGGAAAGGTCGGATTCAGAAAACAAATGTTTTTTCAGGTTCCCCTACCTTTGGGCAACCTGAATATATGTATACATTTCGAATTTGAGGTCAGTTTCATATTTTCACTTTTCACGCTTGATTGGCTATTTCCCAAGAAATGCAATCTAAGCCGAGGGGTAACTTTTCAGGTAGAGGTTGGATCTGGAAAAGACATGTTTTGTTGAGGTCAGTTTCACATTTTCACTTTTCATGCTTGATTGGCTATTTCCCAAGAAATGCAATCTAAGCCGAGGGGTAACTTTTCAGGTAGAGGTTGGATCTGGAAAAGACATTTTTTTTTTGGGTTCCCCAACCTGTGGGGAACCTGAATATATGTATACATTTCGAATTTGAGGTCAGTTTCACATTTTCAATTTTCATGCTTAATTGGCTATTTTTCAACAAATGCACTCTAGGCCGAGGCCTAACTTATGAGGGAGAGGTCGGATTCAGAAAACAAACATTTTTTCAGGTTCCCCTACATGTGGGGAACCTGAATATATGTATACTTTTCTAATTGGATGTCAGTTTCACATTTTCACATTTTATGCCTAGTTTGCTATTTCCCAACTAATGCAATCTAAGCCGAGGCGAAACGTTTGAGGGAGAGATCAGATCCGGTAAAGACATGTTTTTTTGGGTTCCCCAACCTGTGGGAAACCTGAGTATATGTATACATTTCGTATTTGAGGTCAGTTTCACATTTTCACTTTTCATCCTTAATTGGCTATTTTCCAACAAATGAAATCTAGGCCGAGGCCTAACTTTTGAGGGAGAGATCAGATCTGGTAAAGACATGTTTATTCGGGTTCCCTAACCTTTGGGCAACCTGAATATATGTATACATTTCGAATTTGAGGTCTCTTTCACATTTTCACTTTTCATGCTTAATTGACTATTTTCCAACAAATGAAATCTAGGCCGAGGCGTAAGTTTTCAGGGAGAGGTCAGATCCGGAAAACAACTGTTTTTTCCAGTTTCCTCAATCTGTGGGGAACCTGAATATATGTATACATTTCGAATTTGAGGTCAGTTTCATATTTTCACTTTTCACGCTTGATTGGCTATTTCCCAAGAAATGCAATCTAAGCCGAGGGGTAACTTTTCAGGTAGAGGTTGGATCTGGAAAAGACATGTTTTTTTGGGTTCCCCAACCTGTGGGGAACCTGAATATATGTATACATTTCAAATTTGAGGTCAGTTTCACATTTTCACTTTTCATGTTTGATTGGCTATTTCCCAAGAAATGCAATCTAAGCCGAGGGGTAACTTTTCAGGTAGAGGTTGGATCTGGAAAAGACATGTTTTTTTGGGTTCCCCAACCTGTGGGGAACCTGAATATATGTATACATTTCGAATTTGAGGTCAGTTTCACATTTTCAATTTTCATGCTTAATTGGCTATTTTTCAACAAATGCACTCTAGGCCGAGGCCTAACTTATGAGGGAGAGGTCGGATTCAGAAAACAAACATTTTTTCAGGTTCCCCTACATGTGGGGAACCTGAATATATGTATACTTTTCTAATTGGATGTCAGTTTCACATTTTCACATTTTATGCCTAGTTTGCTATTTCCCAACTAATGCAATCTAAGCCGAGGCGAAACGTTTGAGGGAGAGGTCAGATCCGGTAAAGACATGTTTTTTCGGGTTCCCCAACCTGTGGGAAACCTGAGTATATGTATACATTTCGTATTTGAGGTCAGTTTCACATTTTCACTTTTTATCCTTAATTGGCTATTTTCCAACAAATGAAATCTAGGCCGAGGCGTAAGTTTTCAGGGAGAGGTCAGATCCGGAAAACAACTGTTTTTTCCAGTTTCCTCAATCTGTGGGGAACCTGAATATATGTATACATTTCGAATTTGAGGTCAGTTTCACATTTTCACTTTTCATGCTTACTTGGCTATTTCCAAACAAATCCAATCTATCCCCAGGCGTAACTTTTCAGGTAGAGGTTGGATCTGGAAAAGACATGTTTCTTCGGGTTCCCCAACCTGTGGGAAACCTGAGTATATGTATACATTTCGTATTTGAGGTCAGTTTCACATTTTCACTTTTCATCCTTAATTGGCTATTTTCCAACAAATGAAATCTAGGCCGAGGCCTAACTTTTGAGGGAGAGATCAGATCTGGTAAAGACATGTTTATTCGGGTTCCCTAACCTTTGGGCAACCTGAATATATGTATACATTTCGAATTTGAGGTCTCTTTCACATTTTCACTTTTCATGCTTAATTGACTATTTTCCAACAAATGAAATCTAGGCCGAGGCGTAAGTTTTCAGGGAGAGGTCAGATCCGGAAAACAACTGTTTTTTCCAGTTTCCTCAATCTGTGGGGAACCTGAATATATGTATACATTTCGAATTTGAGGTCAGTTTCACATTTTCAATTTTCATGCTTAATTGGCTATTTTCCAACAAATGAAATCTAGGCCGAGGCCTAACTTTTGAGGGAGAAATCAGATCCAGTAAAGACATGTTTTTTCGGGTTCCCCAACCTGTGGGCAACCTGAGTATATGTATACATTTCGAATTTGAGGTCTGTTTCACATTTTCTCTTTTCATGCTTAATTGGCTATTTTCCAGCAAAACCACTCTAGGCCGAGGCCAAACTTATGAGGGAGAGGTCAGATCCGGTAAAGACATGTTTTTTGGGTTCCCCAACATGTGGGAAACCTGAGTATATGTATACATTTCGAATTTGAGATCAGTTTCACATTTTCACTTTTCATGCTTGATTGGCTATTTCCCAAGAAATGCAATCTAAGCCGAGGGGTAACTTTTCACGGAGAGGTCAGATCCAGAAAACACATGATTTTTCAGGTTCCCTGACCTGTGGGGAACCTGAATATATGTATACATTTCGAATTTGAGGTCAGTTTCACATTTTCACTTTTCATGCTTAGTTTGCTATTTCCCAACTAATGCAATCTAAGCCGAGGCGAAACGTTTGAGGGAGAGGTCAGATCCGGTAAAGACATGTTTTTTCGGGTTCCCCAGCCTGTGGGAAACCTGAGTATATGTATACATTTCGAATTTGAGGTCAGTTTCACATTTTCACTTTTCATGCTTGATTGGCTATTTCCCAAGAAATGCAATCTAAGCCGAGGGGTAACTTTTCACGGAGAGGTCAGATCCAGAAAACACATGATTTTTCAGGTTCCCTGACCTGTGGGGAACCTGAATATATGTATACATTTCGAATTTGAGGTCAGTTTCACATTTTCACTTTTCATGCTTAGTTTGCTATTTCCCAACTAATGCAATCTAAGCCGAGGCGAAACGTTTGAGGGAGAGGTCAGATCCGGTAAAGACATGTTTTTTCGGGTTCCCCAGCCTGTGGGAAACCTGAGTATATGTATACATTTCGAATTTGAGGTCAGTTTCACATTTTCACTTTTCATGCTTAATTGGCTATTTTCCAACAAATGAAATCTAGGCCGAGGCCTAACTTATGAGGGAGTCGGATTCAGAAAACAAACGTTTTTTCAGGTTCCCCTACATGTGGGGAACCTGAATATATGTATACTTTTCGAATTGGATGTCAGTTTCACATTTTCACTTTTCATCCTTAATTGGCTATTTTCCAACAAATGAAATCTAGGCCGTGGCCTAACTTTTGAGGGAGAGATCAGATCCGGTAAAGACATGTTTTTTTGTTTTCCCTAACCTTTGGGCAACCTGAATATATGTATACATTTCGAATTTGAGGTCAGTTTCACATTTTCACTTTTCATGCTTAATTTGCTATTTTCCAACAAATGAAATCTAGGCCGAGGCCTAACATTTGAGGAAGAGATCAGATCCGACAAAAACATGTTTTTTCAGGTTCCCTGACCTGGGGGGAACCTGAATATATCTATAATTTCAAATTTGAGGTCAGTTTCACATTTTCACTTTTCATGCTTGATTGGCTATTTCCAAACAAATCCAATCTAACCCCAGGCGTAACTTTTCAGGTAGAGGTTGGATCTGGAAAAGACATGTTTTTTCGGGTTCCCCAACCTGTGGGGAACGTGAATATATGTATACATTTCGAATTTGAGGTCAGTTTCACATTTTCAATTTTCATGCTTAATTGGCTATTTTCCAGCAAATGAAATCTAGGCCGAGGCCTAACTTTTGAAGGAGAAATCAGATCCGGTAAAGACATGTTTTTGTGGGTTACCCAACCTGTGGGCAACCTGAGTATATGTATACATTTCGAATTTGAGATCAGTTTCACATTTTCACTTTTCATGCTTGATTCGCTATTTTCCAACAAATGAAATCAAGGCCGAGGCGTAAGTTTTCAGGGAGAGGTCAGATCCGGAAAACAACTGTTTTTCCAGTTTCCTCAATCTGTGGGGAACCTGAATATATGTATACATTTCGTATTTGAGGTCAGTTTCACATTTTTACTTTTCGTGCTTAATTGGCTATTTTCCAGCAAAACCACTCTAGGCCGAGGCCAAACTTATGAGGGAGAGGTCGGATTGAGAAAACAAACGTTTTTTCAGGTTCCCCTACGTGTGGGGAACCTCAATATATGTATACTTTTCGAATTGGATGTCAGTTTCACATTTTCACATTTTATGCTTAGTTTGCTATTTCCCAACTAATGCAATCTAAGCCGAGGCGAAACGTTTGAGGGAGAGGTCAGATCCGGTAAAGACATGTTTTTTCGGGTTCCCCAACATGTGGGAAACCTGAGTATATGTATACATTTCGAATTTGAGATCAGTTTCACATTTTCACTTTTCATGCTTGATTGGCTATTTCCCAAGAAATGCAATCTAAGCCGAGGGGTAACTTTTCACGGAGAGGTCAGATCCAGAAAACACATGATTTTTCAGGTTCCCTGACCTGTGGGGAACCTGAATATATGTATACATTTCGAATTTGAGGTCAGTTTCACATTTTCACTTTTCATGCTTAGTTTGCTATTTCCCAACTAATGCAATCTAAGCCGAGGCGAAACGTTTGAGGGAGAGGTCAGATCCGGTAAAGACATGTTTTTTCGGGTTCCCCAGCCTGTGGGAAACCTGAGTATATGTATACATTTCGAATTTGAGGTCAGTTTCACATTTTCAATTTTCATGCTTCATTGGCTATTTTCCAACAAATGAAATCTAGGCCGAGGCCTAACTTTTGAGGGAGAAATCAGATCCGGTAAAGACATGTTTTTTCGGGTTACCCAACCTGTGGGCAACCTGAGTATATGTATACATTTCGAATTTGAGGTCAGTTTCACATTTTCACTTTTTATGCTTGATTCGCTATTTTCCAACAAATGAAATCAAGGCTGAGGCGTAAGTTTTCAGGGAGAGGTCAGATCCGGAAAACAACTGTTTTTCCAGTTTCCTCAATCTGTGGGGAACCTGAATATATGTATACATTTCGTATTTGAGGTCAGTTTCACATTTTTACTTTTCGTGCTTAATTGGCTATTTTCCAGCAAAACCACTCTAGGCCGAGGCCAAACTTATGAGGGAGAGGTCGGATTGAGAAAACAAACGTTTTTTCAGGTTCCCCTACATGTGGGGAACCTCAATATATGTATACTTTTCGAATTGGATGTCAGTTTCACATTTTCACGTTTTATGCTTAGTTTGCTATTTCCCAACTAATGCAATCTAAGCCGAGGCGAAACGTTTGAGGGAGAGGTCAGATCCGGTAAAGACATGTTTTTTCGGGTTCCCCAACATGTGGGAAACCTGAGTATATGTATACATTTCGAATTTGAGATCAGTTTCACATTTTCACTTTTCATGCTTGATTGGCTATTTCCCAAGAAATGCAATCTAAGCCGAGGGGTAACTTTTCACGGAGAGGTCAGATCCAGAAAACACATGATTTTTCAGGTTCCCTGACCTGTGGGGAACCTGAATATATGTATACATTTCGAATTTGAGGTCAGTTTCACATTTTCACTTTTCATGCTTAGTTTGCTATTTCCCAACTAATGAAATCTAGGCCGAGGCCTAACTTTTGAGGGAGAAATCAGATCCGGTAAAGACATGTTTTTTCGGGTTACCCAACCTGTGGGCAACCTGAGTATATGTATACATTTCGAATTTGAGGTCAGTTGCACATTTTCACTTTTCATGCTTACTTGGCTATTTCCAAACAAATCCAATCTAACCCGAGGCGTAACTTTTCAGGTAGAGGTTGGATCTGGAAAAGACATCTTTTTTCGGGTTCCCCAACCTGTGGGGAACCTGAATATATGTATACATTTCGAATTTGAGGTCAGTTTCACATTTTCACTTTTCATGCTTAATTGACTATTTTCCAACAAATGAAATCTAGGCCGAGGCCTAACTTATGAGGGAGAGGTCGGATTCAGAAAACAAACGTTTTTTCAGGTTCCCCTACATGTGGGGAACCTGAATATATGTATACTTTTCGAATTGGATGTCAGTTTCACATTTTCACTTTTTATGCTATTTCCCAACTAATGCAATCTAAGCCGAGGCGAAACGTTTGAGGGAGAGGTCAGATTCGGTAAAGACATGTTTTTTCGGGTTCCCCAACCTGTGGGCAACCTGAGTATATGTATACATTTCGTATTTGAGGTCAGTTTCACATTTTCACTTTTCATGCTTAATTGGCTATTTTCCAACAAATGAAATCTAGGCCGAGGCCTAACATTTGAGGGAGAGATCAGATCCGGTAAAGATATGTTTTTTCGGGTTCCCTGACCTGGGGGGAACCTGAATATATCTATACATTTCAAATTTGAGGTCAGTTTCACATTTTCACTTTTCATGCTTGATTGGCTATTTTCCAGCAAATGCACTCTAGGCCGCGGCCTAACTTATGAGGGAGAGGTCGGATTCAGAAAACAAAACGTTTTTTCAGGTTCCCCTACATATGGGGAACCTGAATATATGTATACTTTTCGAATTGGATGTCAGTTTCACATTTTCACTTTTTATGCTATTTCCCAACTAATGCAATCTAAGCCGAGGCGAAACGTTTGAGGGAGAGGTCAGATTCGGTAAAGACATGTTTTTTCGGGTTCCCCAACCTGTGGGCAACCTGAGTATATGCATACATTTCGTATTTGAGGTCAGTTTCACATTTTCACTTTTCATGCTTAATTGGCTATTTTCCAACAAATGAAATCTAGGCCGAGGCCTAACATTTGAGGGAGAGATCAGATCCGGTAAAGATATGTTTTTTCGGGTTCCCTGACCTGGGGGGAACCTGAATATATCTATACATTTCAAATTTGAGGTCAGTTTCACATTTTCACTTTTCATGCTTGATTGGCTATTTTCCAGCAAATGCACTCTAGGCCGCGGCCTAACTTATGAGGGAGAGGTCGGATTCAGAAAACAAAACGTTTTTTCAGGTTCCCCTACATGTGGGGAACCTGAATATATGTATACTTTTCGAATTGGATGTCAGTTTCACATTTTCACTTTTTATGCTATTTCCCAACTAATGCAATCTAAGCCGAGGCGAAACGTATGAGGGAGAGGTCAGATTTGGTAAAGACATGTTTTTTCGGGTTCCCCAACCTGTGGGCAACCTGAGTATATGTATACATTTCGTATTTGAGGTCAGTTTCACATTTTCACTTTTCATGCTTAATTGGCTATTTTCCAACAAATGAAATCTAGGCCGAGGCCTAACATTTGAGGGAGAGATCAGATCCGGTAAAGATATGTTTTCTCGGGTTCCCCAACCTTTGGGCAACCTGAATATATGTATACATTTCGTATTTGAGGTCAGTTTCACATTTTCACTTTTCATGCTTAATTGGCTATTTTCCAACAAATGAAATCTAGGCCGAGGCCTAACTTTTGAGGGAGAGATCAGATCCGGTAAAGACATGTTTTTTCGGGTTCCCTAACCTTTGGGCAACCTGAATATATGTATACATTTCGAATTTGAGGTCTGTTTCACATTTTCACTTTTCATGCTTAATTGGCTATTTTCCAACAAATGAAATCTAGGCCGAGGCCTAACTTTTGAGGGAGAGATCAGATCCGGTAAAGACATGTTTTTTCGGGTTCCCCAACCTTTGGGCTACCTGAATATATGTATACATTTCGAATTTGAGGTCAGTTTCACATTTTCACTTTTCATGCTTACTTGGCTATTTCCAAACAAATCCAATCTAACCCCAGGCGTAATTTTTCAGGTAGAGGTTGGATCTGGAAAAGACATGTTTTTTCGGGTTCCCCAACCTGTGGGGAACCTGAATATATGTATACATTTCGTATTTGAGGTCAGTTTCACATTTTCACTTTTCATGCTTGATTGGGTATATCCCAACACATGCAATCTAAGCCGAGGCGTATCTTTTCAGGGAGAGGTCGGATCCAGAAAACACATGAATTTTCAGGTTCCCTGTCCTGTGGGCAACCTGAATATATGTATACATTTCGAATTTGAGGTCAGTTTCACATTTTCATTTTCATGCTTACTTGGCTATTTTCCAACAAATGAAATCTAGGCCGAGGCCTAGCATTTGAGGGGGAGATCAGATCCGGCAAAAACATGTTTTTTCGGGTTCCCCAACCTTTGGGCAACCTAAATATATGTATACATTTCGTATTTGAGGTCAGTTTCAGATTTTCACTTTTCATGCTTAATTGGCTATTTTCCAACAAATGAAATCAAGGCCGAGGCGTAAGTTTTCAGGGAGAGGTCAGATCCGGAAAACAACTGTTTTTTTCAGTTTCCTCAATCTGTGGGGAACCTGAATATATGTATACATTTCGAATTTGAGGTCAGTTTCACATTTTCACTTTTCATGCTTAATTGGCTATTTTCCAACAAATGAAATCTAGGCCGAGGCCTAACTTTTGAGGGAGAAATCAGATCCGGTAAAGACATGTTTTTTCGGGTTCCCCAACCTGTGCGCAACCTGAGTATATGTATACATTTCGTATTTGAGGTCTGTTTCACATTTTCACTTTTCATGCTTAATTGACTATTTTCCAACAAATGAAATCTAGGCCGAGGCCTAACTTATGAGGGAGAGGTCGGATTCAGAAAACAAACGTTTTTTCAGGTTCCCCTACATATGGGGAACCTGAATATATGTATACTTTTCGAATTGGATGTCAGTTTCACATTTTCACTTTTCATGCTTAATTTGCTATTTTCCAACAAATGAAATCTAGGCCGAGGCCTAACATTTGAGGGAGAGATCAGATCCGACAAAAACATGTTTTTTCAGGTTCCCTGACCTGGGGGGAACCTGAATATATCTATACATTTCAAATTTGAGGTCAGTTTCACATTTTCACTTTTCATGCTTGATTGGCTATTTTCCAGCAAATGCACTCTAGGCCGAGGCCTAACTTATGAGGGAGAGGTCGGATTCAGAAAACAAAACGTTTTTTCAGGTTCCCCTACATGTGGGGAACCTGAATATATGTATACTTTTCGAATTGGATGTCAGTTTCACATTTTCACTTTTTATGCTATTTCCCAACTAATGCAATCTAAGCCGAGGCGAAACGTTTGAGGGAGAGGTCAGATTCGGTAAAGACATGTTTTTTCGGGTTCCCCAACCTGTGGGCAACCTGAGTATATGCATACATTTCGTATTTGAGGTCAGTTTCACATTTTCACTTTTCATGCTTAATTGGCTATTTTCCAACAAATGAAATCTAGGCCGAGGCCTAACATTTGAGGGAGAGATCAGATCCGGTAAAGATATGTTTTTGCGGGTTCCCTGACCTGGGGGGAACCTGAATATATCTATACATTTCAAATTTGAGGTCAGTTTCACATTTTCACTTTTCATGCTTGATTGGCTATTTTCCAGCAAATGCACTCTAGGCCGCGGCCTAACTTATGAGGGAGAGGTCGGATTCAGAAAACAAAACGTTTTTTCAGGTTCCCCTACATGTGGGGAACCTGAATATATGTATACTTTTCGAATTGGATGTCAGTTTCACATTTTCACTTTTTATGCTATTTCCCAACTAATGCAATCTAAGCCGAGGCGAAACGTATGAGGGAGAGGTCAGATTTGGTAAAGACATGTTTTTTCGGGTTCCCCAACCTGTGGGCAACCTGAGTATATGTATACATTTCGTATTTGAGGTCAGTTTCACATTTTCACTTTTCATGCTTAATTGGCTATTTTCCAACAAATGAAATCTAGGCCGAGGCCTAACATTTGAGGGAGAGATCAGATCCGGTAAAGATATGTTTTCTCGGGTTCCCCAACCTTTGGGCAACCTGAATATATGTATACATTTCGTATTTGAGGTCAGTTTCACATTTTCACTTTTCATGCTTAATTGGCTATTTTCCAACAAATGAAATCTAGGCCGAGGCCTAACTTTTGAGGGAGAGATCAGATCCGGTAAAGACATGTTTTTTCGGGTTCCCTAACCTTTGGGCAACCTGAATATATGTATACATTTCGAATTTGAGGTCTGTTTCACATTTTCACTTTTCATGCTTAATTGACTATTTTCGAACAAATGAAATCTAGGCCGAGGCCTAACATTTGAGGGAGAGATCAGATCCGGCAAAAACATGTTTTTTCGGGTTCCCCAACCTTTGGGCTACCTGAATATATGTATACATTTCGAATTTGAGGTCAGTTTCACATTTTCACTTTTCATGCTTACTTGGCTATTTCCAAACAAATCCAATCTAACCCCAGGCGTAATTTTTCAGGTAGAGGTTGGATCTGGAAAAGACATGTTTTTTCGGGTTCCCCAACCTGTGGGGAACCTGAATATATGTATACATTTCGTATTTGAGGTCAGTTTCACATTTTCACTTTTCATGCTTGATTGGGTATATCCCAACACATGCAATCTAAGCCGAGGCGTATCTTTTCAGGGAGAGGTCGGATCCAGAAAACACATGAATTTTCAGGTTCCCTGTCCTGTGGGCAACCTGAATATATGTATACATTTCGAATTTGAGGTCAGTTTCACATTTTCATTTTCATGCTTACTTGGCTATTTTCCAACAAATGAAATCTAGGCCGAGGCCTAGCATTTGAGGGGGAGATCAGATCCGGCAAAAACATGTTTTTTCGGGTTCCCCAACCTTTGGGCAACCTAAATATATGTATACATTTCGTATTTGAGGTCAGTTTCAGATTTTCACTTTTCATGCTTAATTGGCTATTTTCCAACAAATGAAATCAAGGCCGAGGCGTAAGTTTTCAGGGAGAGGTCAGATCCGGAAAACAACTGTTTTTTTCAGTTTCCTCAATCTGTGGGGAACCTGAATATATGTATACATTTCGAATTTGAGGTCAGTTTCACATTTTCACTTTTCATGCTTAATTGGCTATTTTCCAACAAATGAAATCTAGGCCGAGGCCTAACTTTTGAGGGAGAAATCAGATCCGGTAAAGACATGTTTTTTCGGGTTCCCCAACCTGTGCGCAACCTGAGTATATGTATACATTTCGTATTTGAGGTCTGTTTCACATTTTCACTTTTCATGCTTAATTGACTATTTTCCAACAAATGAAATCTAGGCCGAGGCCTAACTTATGAGGGAGAGGTCGGATTCAGAAAACAAACGTTTTTTCAGGTTCCCCTACATATGGGGAACCTGAATATATGTATACTTTTCGAATTGGATGTCAGTTTCACATTTTCACTTTTCATGCTTAATTTGCTATTTTCCAACAAATGAAATCTAGGCCGAGGCCTAACATTTGAGGGAGAGATCAGATCCGACAAAAACATGTTTTTTCAGGTTCCCTGACCTGGGGGGAACCTGAATATATCTATACATTTCAAATTTGAGGTCAGTTTCACATTTTCACTTTTCATGCTTGATTGGCTATTTTCCAGCAAATGCACTCTAGGCCGAGGCCTAACTTATGAGGGAGAGGTCGGATTCAGAAAACAAAACGTTTTTTCAGGTTCCCCTACATGTGGGGAACCTGAATATATGTATACTTTTCGAATTGGATGTCAGTTTCACATTTTCACTTTTTATGCTATTTCCCAACTAATGCAATCTAAGCCGAGGCGAAACGTTTGAGGGAGAGGTCAGATTCGGTAAAGACATGTTTTTTCGGGTTCCCCAACCTGTGGGCAACCTGAGTATATGCATACATTTCGTATTTGAGGTCAGTTTCACATTTTCACTTTTCATGCTTAATTGGCTATTTTCCAACAAATGAAATCTAGGCCGAGGCCTAACATTTGAGGGAGAGATCAGATCCGGTAAAGATATGTTTTTGCGGGTTCCCTGACCTGGGGGGAACCTGAATATATCTATACATTTCAAATTTGAGGTCAGTTTCACATTTTCACTTTTCATGCTTGATTGGCTATTTTCCAGCAAATGCACTCTAGGCCGCGGCCTAACTTATGAGGGAGAGGTCGGATTCAGAAAACAAAACGTTTTTTCAGGTTCCCCTACATGTGGGGAACCTGAATATATGTATACTTTTCGAATTGGATGTCAGTTTCACATTTTCACTTTTTATGCTATTTCCCAACTAATGCAATCTAAGCCGAGGCGAAACGTATGAGGGAGAGGTCAGATTCGGTAAAGACATGTTTTTTCGGGTTCCCCAACCTGTGGGCAACCTGAGTATATGTATACATTTCGTATTTGAGGTCAGTTTCACATTTTCACTTTTCATGCTTAATTGGCTATTTTCCAACAAATGAAATCTAGGCCGAGGCCTAACATTTGAGGGAGAGATCAGATCCGGTAAAGATATGTTTTTTCGGGTTCCCTAACCTTTGGGCAACCTGAATATATGTATACATTTCGTATTTGAGGTCAGTTTCACATTTTCACTTTTCATGCTTAATTGGCTATTTTCCAACAAATGAAATCTAGGCCGAGGCCTAACTTTTGAGGGAGAGATCAGATCCGGTAAAGACATGTTTTTTCGGGTTCCCTAACCTTTGGGCAACCTGAATATATGTATACATTTCGAATTTGAGGTCTGTTTCACATTTTCACTTTTCATGCTTAATTGACTATTTTCGAACAAATGAAATCTAGGCCGAGGCCTAACATTTGAGGGAGAGATCAGATCCGGCAAAAACATGTTTTTTCGGGTTCCCCAACCTTTGGGCAACCTGAATATATGTATACATTTCGAATTTGAGGTCAGTTTCACATTTTCACTTTTCATGCTTACTTGGCTATTTCCAAACAAATCCAATCTAACCCCAGGCGTAATTTTTCAGGTAGAGGTTGGATCTGGAAAAGACATGTTTTTTCAGTTTCCTCAATCTGTGGGGAACCTGAATATATGTATACATTTCGAATTTGAGGTCAGTTGCACATTTTCACTTTTCATGCTTACTTGGCTATTTCCAAACAAATCCAATCTAACCCGAGGCGTAACTTTTCAGGTAGAGGTTGGATCTGGAAAAGACATCTTTTTTCGGGTTCCCCAACCTGTGGGGAACCTGAATATATGTATACATTTCGAATTTGAGGTCAGTTTCACATTTTCAATTTTCATGCTTAATTGGCTATTTCCCAACAAATGCAATCTAAGCCGAAGCGTATCTTTTCAGGTAGAGGTTGGATCCGCAAAAAGACGTGTTTTTTCTGGTTCCCCAATCTGTGGGGAACCTGAATATATGTATACATTTCGTATTTGAGGTCAGTTTCACATTTTCACTTTTCATGCTTGATTGGGTATATCCCAACACATGCAATCTAAGCCGAGGCGTATCTTTTCAGGGAGAGGTCGGATCCAGAAAACACATGAATTTTCAGGTTCCCTGTCCTGTGGGCAACCTGAATATATGTATACATTTCGAATTTGAGGTCAGTTTCACATTTTCATTTTCATGCTTACTTGGCTATTTTCCAACAAATGAAATCTAGGCCGAGGCCTAGCATTTGAGGGGGAGATCAGATCCGGCAAAAACATGTTTTTTCGGGTTCCCCAACCTTTGGGCAACCTAAATATATGTATACATTTCGTATTTGAGGTCAGTTTCAGATTTTCACTTTTCATGCTTAATTGGCTATTTTCCAACAAATGAAATCAAGGCCGAGGCGTAAGTTTTCAGGGAGAGGTCAGATCCGGAAAACAACTGTTTTTTTCAGTTTCCTCAATCTGTGGGGAACCTGAATATATGTATACATTTCGAATTTGAGGTCAGTTTCACATTTTCACTTTTCATGCTTAATTGGCTATTTTCCAACAAATGAAATCTAGGCCGAGGCCTAACTTTTGAGGGAGAAATCAGATCCGGTAAAGACATGTTTTTTCGGGTTCCCCAACCTGTGCGCAACCTGAGTATATGTATACATTTCGTATTTGAGGTCTGTTTCACATTTTCACTTTTCATGCTTAATTGACTATTTTCCAACAAATGAAATCTAGGCCGAGGCCTAACATTTGAGGGAGATATCAGATCCGACAAAAACATGTTTTTTCAGGTTCCCTGACCTGGGGGGAACCTGAATATATCTATACATTTCAAATTTGAGGTCAGTTTCACATTTTCACTTTTCATGCTTGATTGGCTATTTTCCAGCAAATGCACTCTAGGCCGAGGCCTAACTTATGAGGGAGAGGTCGGATTCAGAAAACAAAACGTTTTTTCAGGTTCCCCTACATGTGGGGAACCTGAATATATGTATACTTTTCGAATTGGATGTCAGTTTCACATTTTCACTTTTTATGCTATTTCCCAACTAATGCAATCTAAGCCGAGGCGAAACGTTTGAGGGAGAGGTCAGATTCGGTAAAGACATGTTTTTTCGGGTTCCCCAACCTGTGGGCAACCTGAGTATATGTATACATTTCGTATTTGAGGTCAGTTTCACATTTTCACTTTTCATGCTTAATTGGCTATTTTCCAACAAATGAAATCTAGGCCGAGGCCTAACTTTTGAGGGAGAAATCAGATCCGGTAAAGACATGTTTTTTCGGGTTCCCCAACCTGTGCGCAACCTGAGTATATGTATACATTTCGTATTTGAGGTCTGTTTCACATTTTCACTTTTCATGCTTAATTGACTATTTTCCAACAAATGAAATCTAGGCCGAGGCCTAACTTATGAGGGAGAGGTCGGATTCAGAAAACAAACGTTTTTTCAGGTTCCCCTACATGTGGGGAACCTGAATATATGTATACTTTTCGAATTGGATGTCAGTTTCACATTTTCACTTTTCATGCTTAATTTGCTATTTTCCAACAAATGAAATCTAGGCCGAGGCCTAACATTTGAGGGAGAGATCAGATCCGACAAAAACATGTTTTTTCATGTTCCCTGACCTGGGGGGAACCTGAATATATCTATACATTTCAAATTTGAGGTCAGTTTCACATTTTCATTTTCCTTTTTGATTGGCTATTTTCCAGCAAATGCACTCTAGGCCGAGGCCTAACTAATGAGAGAAAGGTCGGATTCAGAAAACAAATGTTTTTTCAGGTTCCCCTACCTTTGGGCAACCTGAATATATGTATACATTTCGAATTTGAGGTCAGTTGCACATTTTCACTTTTCATGCTTACTTGGCTATTTCCAAACAAATCCAATCTAACCCGAGGCGTAACTTTTCAGGTAGAGGTTGGATCTGGAAAAGACATCTTTTTTCGGGTTCCCCAACCTGTGGGGAACCTGAATATATGTATACATTTCGAATTTGAGGTCAGTTTCACATTTTCAATTTTCATGCTTAATTGGCTATTTCCCAACAAATGCAATCTAAGCCGAAGCGTATCTTTTCAGGTAGAGGTTGGATCCGCAAAAAGACGTGTTTTTTCTGGTTCCCCAATCTGTGGGGAACCTGAATATATGTATACATTTCGTATTTGAGGTCAGTTTCACATTTTCACTTTTCATGCTTGATTGGGTATATCCCAACACATGCAATCTAAGCCGAGGCGTATCTTTTCAGGGAGAGGTCGGATCCAGAAAACACATGAATTTTCAGGTTCCCTGTCCTGTGGGCAACCTGAATATATGTATACATTTCGAATTTGAGGTCAGTTTCACATTTTCATTTTCATGCTTACTTGGCTATTTTCCAACAAATGAAATCTAGGCCGAGGCCTAGCATTTGAGGGGGAGATCAGATCCGGCAAAAACATGTTTTTTCGGGTTCCCCAACCTTTGGGCAACCTAAATATATGTATACATTTCGTATTTGAGGTCAGTTTCAGATTTTCACTTTTCATGCTTAATTGGCTATTTTCCAACAAATGAAATCAAGGCCGAGGCGTAAGTTTTCAGGGAGAGGTCAGATCCGGAAAACAACTGTTTTTTTCAGTTTCCTCAATCTGTGGGGAACCTGAATATATGTATACATTTCGAATTTGAGGTCAGTTTCACATTTTCACTTTTCATGCTTAATTGGCTATTTTCCAACAAATGAAATCTAGGCCGAGGCCTAACTTTTGAGGGAGAAATCAGATCCGGTAAAGACATGTTTTTTCGGGTTCCCCAACCTGTGCGCAACCTGAGTATATGTATACATTTCGTATTTGAGGTCTGTTTCACATTTTCACTTTTCATGCTTAATTGACTATTTTCCAACAAATGAAATCTAGGCCGAGGCCTAACATTTGAGGGAGATATCAGATCCGACAAAAACATGTTTTTTCAGGTTCCCTGACCTGGGGGGAACCTGAATATATCTATACATTTCAAATTTGAGGTCAGTTTCACATTTTCACTTTTCATGCTTGATTGGCTATTTTCCAGCAAATGCACTCTAGGCCGAGGCCTAACTTATGAGGGAGAGGTCGGATTCAGAAAACAAAACGTTTTTTCAGGTTCCCCTACATGTGGGGAACCTGAATATATGTATACTTTTCGAATTGGATGTCAGTTTCACATTTTCACTTTTTATGCTATTTCCCAACTAATGCAATCTAAGCCGAGGCGAAACGTTTGAGGGAGAGGTCAGATTCGGTAAAGACATGTTTTTTCGGGTTCCCCAACCTGTGGGCAACCTGAGTATATGTATACATTTCGTATTTGAGGTCAGTTTCACATTTTCACTTTTCATGCTTAATTGGCTATTTTCCAACAAATGAAATCTAGGCCAAGGCCTAGCATTTGAGGGGGAGATCAGATCCGGCAAAAACATGTTTTTTCGGGTTCCCCAACCTTTGGGCAACCTGAATATATGTATACATTTCGTATTAGAGGTCAGTTTCAGATTTTCACTTTTCATGCTTAATTGGCTATTTTCCAACAAATGAAATCAAGGCCGAGGCGTAAGTTTTCAGGGAGAGGTCAGATCCGGAAAACAACTGTTTTTTTCAGTTTCCTCAATCTGTGGGGAACCTGAATATATGTATACATTTCGAATTTGAGGTCAGTTTCACATTTTCACTTTTCATGCTTAATTGGCTATTTTCCAACAAATGAAATCTAGGCCGAGGCCTAACTTTTGAGGGAGAAATCAGATCCGGTAAAGACATGTTTTTTCGGGTTCCCCAACCTGTGCGCAACCTGAGTATATGTATACATTTCGTATTTGAGGTCTGTTTCACATTTTCACTTTTCATGCTTAATTGACTATTTTCCAACAAATGAAATCTAGGCCGAGGCCTAACTTATGAGGGAGAGGTCGGATTCAGAAAACAAACGTTTTTTCAGGTTCCCCTACATGTGGGGAACCTGAATATATGTATACTTTTCGAATTGGATGTCAGTTTCACATTTTCACTTTTCATGCTTAATTTGCTATTTTCCAACAAATGAAATCTAGGCCGAGGCCTAACATTTGAGGGAGAGATCAGATCCGACAAAAACATGTTTTTTCATGTTCCCTGACCTGGGGGGAACCTGAATATATCTATACATTTCAAATTTGAGGTCAGTTTCACATTTTCATTTTCCTTTTTGATTGGCTATTTTCCAGCAAATGCACTCTAGGCCGAGGCCTAACTAATGAGAGAAAGGTCGGATTCAGAAAACAAATGTTTTTTCAGGTTCCCCTACCTTTGGGCAACCTGAATATATGTATACATTTCGAATTTGAGGTCAGTTGCACATTTTCACTTTTCATGCTTACTTGGCTATTTCCAAACAAATCCAATCTAACCCGAGGCGTAACTTTTCAGGTAGAGGTTGGATCTGGAAAAGACATCTTTTTTCGGGTTCCCCAACCTGTGGGGAACCTGAATATATGTATACATTTCGAATTTGAGGTCAGTTTCACATTTTCAATTTTCATGCTTAATTGGCTATTTCCCAACAAATGCAATCTAAGCCGAAGCGTATCTTTTCAGGTAGAGGTTGGATCCGCAAAAAGACGTGTTTTTTCTGGTTCCCCAATCTGTGGGGAACCTGAATATATGTATACATTTCGTATTTGAGGTAAGTTTCACATTTTTACTTTCCGTGCTTAATTGGCTATTTTCCAACAAATGAAATCTATGCCGAGGCCTAACTTATGAGATAGAGGTTGGCTCCGGAAAAGACGTGTGTTTTCTGGTTCCCAGTTTCACATTTTTACTTTTCGTGCTTAATTGGCTATTTTCCAGCAAAAGCACTCTAGGCCGAGGCCTAACTTATGAGGGAGAGGTCGGATTCAGAAAACAAACGTTTTTTTCAGGTTCCCCTACATGTGGGGAACCTGAATATATGTATACATTTCGTATTTGACTTCAGTTTCACATTTTCACTTTTCATGCTTGATTGGCTATATCCCAACACATGCAATCTAAGCCGAGGGATATCTTTTCAGGGAGAGGTCGGATCCAGAAAACACATGAATTTTCAGGTTCCCTGTCCTGTGGGCAACCTGAATATATGTATACATTTCGAATTGGATGTCAGTTTCACATTTTCACTTTTCATGCTTAATTTGCTATTTTCCAACAAATGAAATCTAGGCCGAGGCCTAACATTTGAGGGAGAGATCAGATCCGACAAAAACATGTTTTTTCAGGTTCCCTGACCTGGGGGGAACCTGAATATATCTATACATTTCAAATTTGAGGTCAGTTTCACATTTTCACTTTTCATGCTTGATTGGCTATTTTCCAGCAAATGCACTCTAGGCCGAGGCCTAACTTATGAGGGAGAGGTCGGATTCAGAAAACAAAACGTTTTTTCAGGTTCCCCTACATGTGGGGAACCTGAATATATGTATACTTTTCGAATTGGATGTCAGTTTCACATTTTCACTTTTTATGCTATTTCCCAACTAATGCAATCTAAGCCGAGGCGAAACGTTTGAGGGAGAGGTCAGATTCGGTAAAGACATGTTTTTTCGGGTTCCCCAACCTGTGGGCAACCTGAGTATATGTATACATTTCGTATTTGAGGTCAGTTTCACATTTTCACTTTTCATGCTTAATTGGCTATTTTCCAACAAATGAAATCTAGGCCAAGGCCTAGCATTTGAGGGGGAGATCAGATCCGGCAAAAACATGTTTTTTCGGGTTCCCCAACCTTTGGGCAACCTGAATATATGTATACATTTCGAATTTGAGGTCAGTTTCAGATTTTCACTTTTCATGCTTAATTGGCTATTTTCCAACAAATGAAATCTAGGCCGAGGCCTAACTTTTGAGGGAGAAATCAGATCCGGTAAAGACATGTTTTTTCGGGTTCCCCAACCTGTGCGCAACCTGAGTATATGTATACATTTCGTATTTGAGGTCAGTTTCACATTTTCACTTTTCATGCTTAATTGGCTATTTTCCAACAAATGAAATCTAGGCCAAGGCCTAGCATTTGAGGGGGAGATCAGATCCGGCAAAAACATGTTTTTTCGGGTTCCCCAACCTTTGGGCAACCTGAATATATGTATACATTTCGTATTAGAGGTCAGTTTCAGATTTTCACTTTTCATGCTTAATTGGCTATTTTCCAACAAATGAAATCAAGGCCGAGGCGTAAGTTTTCAGGGAGAGGTCAGATCCGGAAAACAACTGTTTTTTTCAGTTTCCTCAATCTGTGGGGAACCTGAATATATGTATACATTTCGAATTTGAGGTCAGTTTCACATTTTCACTTTTCATGCTTACTTGGCTATATCCAAACAAATCCAATCTAACCCCAGGCGTAACTTTTCAGGTAGAGGTTGGATCTGGAAAAGACATGGTTTTTCAGTTTCCTCAATCTGTGGGGAACCTGAATATATGTATACATTTCGAATTTGAGGTCAGTTGCACATTTTCACTTTTCATGCTTACTTGGCTATTTTCCAACAAATGAAATCTAGGCCGAGGCCTAGCATTTGAGGGGGAGATCAGATCCGTCAAAAACATGTTTTTTCATGTTCCCCAACCTTTGGGCAACCTGAATATATGTATACATTTCGTATTTGAGGTCAGTTTCACATTTTCACTTTTCATGCTTGATTGGCTATTTTCCAGCAAATGCACTCTAGGCCGAGGCCTAACTTATGAGGGAGAGGTCGGATTCAGAAAACAAATGTTTTTTCAGGTTCCACTACCTTTGGGCAACCTGAATATATGTATACATTTCGAATTTGAGGTCAGTTGCACATTTTCACTTTTCATGCTTACTTGGCTATTTCCAAACAAATCCAATCTAACCCCAGGCGTAACTTTTCAGGTAGAGGTTGGATCTGGAAAAGACATCTTTTTTCGGGTTCCCCAACCTGTGGGGAACCTGAATATATGTATACATTTCGAATTTGAGGTCAGTTTCACATTTTCAATTTTCATGCTTAATTGGCTATTTCCCAAAAAATGAAATCTAGGCCGAGGCCTAACATTTGAGGGAGAGATCAGATCCGACAAAAACATGTTTTTTCAGGTTCCCTGACCTGGGGGGAACCTAAATATATCTATACATTTCAAATTTGAGGTCAGTTTCACATTTTCACTTTTCATGCTTGATTGGCTATTTTCCAGCAAATGCACTCTAGTCCGAGGCCTAACTTATGAGGGAGAGGTCGGATTCAGAAAACAAAACGTTTTTTCAGGTTCCCCTACATGTGGGGAACCTGAATATATGTATACTTTTCGAATTGGATGTCAGTTTCACATTTTCACTTTTTATGCTATTTCCCAACTAATGCAATCTAAGCCGAGGCGAAACGTTTGAGGGAGAGGTCAGATTCGGTAAAGACATGTTTTTTCGGGTTCCCCAACCTGTGGGCAACCTAAATATATGTATACATTTCGTATTTGAGGTCAGTTTCAGATTTTCACTTTTCATGCTTAATTGGCTATTTTCCAACAAATGAAATCAAGGCCGAGGCGTAAGTTTTCAGGGAGAGGTCAGATCCGGAAAACAACTGTTTTTTTCAGTTTCCTCAATCTGTGGGGAACCTGAATATATGTATACTTTTCGAATTGGATGTCAGTTTCACATTTTCACTTTTCATGCTTAATTTGCTATTTTCCAACAAATGAAATCTAGGCCGAGGCCTAACATTTGAGGGAGAGATCAGATCCGACAAAAACATGTTTTTTCGGGTTCCCTGACCTGGGGGGAACCTGAATATATCTATACATTTCGTATTTGAGGTCAGTTTCACATTTTCACTTTTCATGCTTGATTGGCTATTTTCCAGCAAATGCACTCTAGGCCGAGGCCTAACTTATGAGGGAGAGGTCGGATTCAGAAAACAAAACGTTTTTTCAGGTTCCCCTACATGTGGGGAACCTGAATATATGTATACTTTTCGAATTGGATGTCAGTTTCACATTTTCACTTTTTATGCTATTTCCCAACTAATGCAATCTAAGCCGAGGCGAAACGTTTGAGGGAGAGGTCAGATTCGGTAAAGACATGTTTTTTCGGGTTCCCCAACCTGTGGGCAACCTGAGTATATGTATACATTTCGTATTTGAGGTCAGTTTCACATTTTCACTTTTCATGCTTAATTGGCTATTTTCCAACAAATGAAATCTAGGCCAAGGCCTAGCATTTGAGGGGGAGATCAGATCCGGCAAAAACATGTTTTTTTCAGTTTCCTCAATCTGTGGGGAACCTGAATATATGTATACATTTCGAATTTGAGGTCAGTTTCACATTTTCACTTTTCATGCTTAATTGGCTATTTTCCAACAAATGAAATCTAGGCCGAGGCCTAACTTTTGAGGGAGAAATCAGATCCGGTAAAGACATGTTTTTTCGGGTTCCCCAACCTGTGCGCAACCTGAGTATATGTATACTTTTCGAATTGGATGTCAGTTTCACATTTTCACTTTTCATGCTTAATTTGCTATTTTCCAACAAATGAAATCTAGGCCGAGGCCTAACATTTGAGGGAGAGATCAGATCCGACAAAAACATGTTTTTTCAGGTTCCCTGACCTGGGGGGAACCTGAATATATCTATACATTTCAAATTTGAGGTCAGTTTCACATTTTCACTTTTCATGCTTGATTGGCTATTTTCCAGCAAATGCACTCTAGGCCGAGGCCTAACTTATGAGGGAGAGGTCGGATTCAGAAAACAAAACGTTTTTTCAGGTTCCCCTACATGTGGGGAACCTGAATATATGTATACTTTTCGAATTGGATGTCAGTTTCACATTTTCACTTTTTATGCTATTTCCCAACTAATGAAATCTAAGCCGAGGCGAAACGTTTGAGGGAGAGGTCAGATTCGGTAAAGACATGTTTTTTCGGGTTCCCCAACCTGTGGGCAACCTGAGTATATGTATACATTTCGTATTTGAGGTCAGTTTCACATTTTCACTTTTCATGCTTAATTGGCTATTTTCCAACAAATGAAATCTAGGCCAAGGCCTAGCATTTGAGGGGGAGATCAGATCCGGCAAAAACATGTTTTTTCGGGTTCCCCAACCTTTGGGCAACCTGAATATATGTATACATTTCGTATTAGAGGTCAGTTTCAGATTTTCACTTTTCATGCTTAATTGGCTATTTTCCAACAAATGAAATCAAGGCCGAGGCGTAAGTTTTCAGGGAGAGGTCAGATCCGGAAAACAACTGTTTTTTTCAGTTTCCTCAATCTGTGGGGAACCTGAATATATGTATACATTTCGAATTTGAGGTCAGTTTCACATTTTCACTTTTCATGCTTACTTGGCTATTTCCAAACAAATCCAATCTAACCCCAGGCGTAACTTTTCAGGTAGAGGTTGGATCTGGAAAAGACATGGTTTTTCAGTTTCCTCAATCTGTGGGGAACCTGAATATATGTATACATTTCGAATTTGAGGTCAGTTGCACATTTTCACTTTTCATGCTTACTTGGCTATTTTCCAACAAATGAAATCTAGGCCGAGGCCTAGCATTTGAGGGGGAGATCAGATCCGTCAAAAACATGTTTTTTCATGTTCCCCAACCTTTGGGCAACCTGAATATATGTATACATTTCGTATTTGAGGTCAGTTTCACATTTTCACTTTTCATGCTTGATTGGCTATTTTCCAGCAAATGCACTCTAGGCCGAGGCCTAACTTATGAGGGAGAGGTCGGATTCAGAAAACAAATGTTTTTTCAGGTTCCCCTACCTTTGGGCAAACTGAATATATGTATACATTTCGAATTTGAGGTCAGTTGCACATTTTCACTTTTCATGCTTACTTGGCTATTTCCAAACAAATCCAATCTAACCCCAGGCGTAACTTTTCAGGTAGAGGTTGGATCTGGAAAAGACATCTTTTTTCGGGTTCCCCAACCTGTGGGGAACCTGAATATATGTATACATTTCGAATTTGAGGTCAGTTTCACATTTTCAATTTTCATGCTTAATTGGCTATTTCCCAACAAATGCAATCTAAGCCGAAGCGTATCTTTTCAGGTAGAGGTTGGATCCGCAAAAAGACGTGTTTTTTTTGGTTCCCCAACCTGTGGGGAACCTGAATATATGTATACATTTCGTATTTGAGGTAAGTTTCACATTTTTACGTTTCGTGCTTAATTGGCTATTTTCCAACAAATGAAATCAAGGCCGAGGCGTAAGTTTTCAGGGAGAGGTCAGATCCGGAAAACAACTGTTTTTTTCAGTTTCCTCAATCTGTGGGGAACCTGAATATATGTATACATTTCGAATTTGAGGTCAGTTTCACATTTTCACTTTTCATGCTTAATTGGCTATTTTCCAACAAATGAAATCTAGGCCGAGGCCTAACTTTTGAGGGAGAGGTCGGATTCAGAAAACAAACGTTTTTTCAGGTTCCCCTACATGTGGGCAACCTGAATATATGTATACATTTCGAATTGGATGTCAGTTTCACATTTTCACTTTTCATGCTTAATTTGCTATTTTCCAACAAATGAAATCTAGGCCGAGGCCTAACATTTGAGGGAGAGATCAGATCCGACAAAAACATGTTTTTTCAGGTTCCCTGACCTGGGGGGAACCTGAATATATCTATACATTTCAAATTTGAGGTCAGTTTCACATTTTCACTTTTCATGCTTGATTGGCTATTTTCCAGCAAATGCACTCTAGGCCGAGGCCTAACTTATGAGGGAGAGGTCGGATTCAGAAAACAAAACGTTTTTTCAGGTTCCCCTACATGTGGGGAACCTGAATATATGTATACTTTTCGAATTGGATGTCAGTTTCACATTTTCACTTTTTATGCTATTTCCCAACTAATGCAATCTAAGCCGAGGCGAAACGTTTGAGGGAGAGGTCAGATTCGGTAAAGATATGTTTTTTCGGGTTCCCCAACCTGTGGGCAACCTGAGTATATGTATACATTTCGTATTTGAGGTCAGTTTCACATTTTCACTTTTCATGCTTAATTGGCTATTTTCCAACAAATGAAATCAAGGCCGAGGCGTATCTTTTCAGGGAGAGGTCGGATCCAGAAAACACATGAATTTTCAGGTTCCCTGTCCTGTGGGCAACCTGAATATATCTATACATTTCGAATTTGAGGTCAGTTTCACATTTTCATTTTCCTGCTTGATTGGCTATTTTCCAGCAAATGCACTCTAGGCCGAGGCCTAACTAATGAGAGAAAGGTCGGATTCAGAAAACAAATGTTTTTTCAGGTTCCCCTACCTTTGGGCAACCTGAATATATGTATACATTTCGAATTTGAGGTCAGTTGCACATTTTCACTTTTTTGATGCTTACTTGGCTATTTCCAAACAAATCCAATCTAACCCCAGGCGTAACTTTTCAGGTAGAGGTTGGATCTGGAAAAGACATCTTTTTTCGGGTTCCCCAACCTGTGGGGAACCTGAATATATGTATACATTTCGAATTTGAGGTCAGTTTCACATTTTCAATTTTCATGCTTAATTGGCTATTTCCCAACAAATGCAATCTAAGCCGAAGGGTATCTTTTCAGGTAGAGGTTGGATCCGCAAAAAGACGTGTTTTTTTTGGTTCCCCAACCTGTGGGGAACCTGAATATATGTATACATTTCGTATTTGAGGTAAGTTTCACATTTTTACGTTTCGTGCTTAATTGGCTATTTTCCAACAAATGAAATCTATGCCGAGGCCTAACTTATGAGATAGAGGTTGGCTCCGGAAAAGACGTGTGTTTTCTGGTTCCCAGTTTCACATTTTTACTTTTCGTGCTTAATTGGCTATTTTCCAGCAAAAGCACTCTAGGCCGAGGCCTAACTTATGAGGGAGAGGTCGGATTCAGAAAACAAACGTTTTTTCAGGTTCCCCTACATGTGGGGAACCTGAATATATGTATACATTTCGTATTTGACGTCAGTTTCACATTTTCACTTTTCATGCTTGATTGGCTATATCCCAACACATGCAATCTAAGCCGAGGGATATCTTTTCAGGGAGAGGTCGGATCCAGAAAACACATGAATTTTCAGGTTCCCTGTCCTGTGGGCAACCTGAATATATGTATACATTTCGAATTTGAGGTCAGTTTCACATTTTCACTTTTCATGCTTAATTTGCTATTTCCCAACAAATGAAATCTAGGCCGAGGCCTAACATTTGAGGGAGAGATCAGATCCGACAAAAACATGTTTTTTCAGGTTCCCTGACCTGGGGGGAACCTGAATATATCTATACATTTCAAATTTGAGGTCAGTTTCACATTTTCACTTTTCATGCTTGATTGGCTATTTTCCAGCAAATGCACTCTAGTCCGAGGCCTAACTTATGAGGGAGAGGTCGGATTCAGAAAACAAAACGTTTTTTCAGGTTCCCCTACATGTGGGGAACCTGAATATATGTATACTTTTCGAATTGGATGTCAGTTTCACATTTTCACTTTTTATGCTATTTCCCAACTAATGCAATCTAAGCCGAGGCAAAACGTTTGAGGGAGAGGTCAGATTCGGTAAAGACATGTTTTTTCGGGTTCCCCAACCTGTGGGCAACCTGAGTATATGTATACATTTCGTATTTGAGGTCAGTTTCACATTTTCACTTTTCATGCTTAATTGGCTATTTTCCAACAAATGAAATCAAGGCCGAGGCGTATCTTTTCAGGGAGAGGTCGGATCCAGAAAACACATGAATTTTCAGGTTCCCTGTCCTGTGGGCAACCTGAATATATCTATACATTTCGAATTTGAGGTCAGTTTCACATTTTCATTTTCCTGCTTGATTGGCTATTTTCCAGCAAATGCACTCTAGGCCGAGGCCTAACTAATGAGAGAAAGGTCGGATTCAGAAAACAAATGTTTTTTCAGGTTCCCCTACCTTTGGGCAACCTGAATATATGTATACATTTCGAATTTGAGGTCAGTTGCACATTTTCACTTTTCATGCTTACTTGGCTATTTCCAAACAAATCCAATCTAACCCCAGGCGTAACTTTTCAGGTAGAGGTTGGATCTGGAAAAGACATCTTTTTTCGGGTTCCCCAACCTGTGGGGAACCTGAATATATGTATACATTTCGAATTTGAGGTCAGTTTCACATTTTCAATTTTCATGCTTAATTGGCTATTTCCCAACAAATGCAATCTAAGCCGAAGCGTATCTTTTCAGGTAGAGGTTGGATCCGCAAAAAGACGTGTTTTTTTTGGTTCCCCAACCTGTGGGGAACCTGAATATATGTATACATTTCGTATTTGAGGTAAGTTTCACATTTTTACGTTTCGTGCTTAATTGGCTATTTTCCAACAAATGAAATCTATGCCGAGGCCTAACTTATGAGATAGAGGTTGGCTCCGGAAAAGACGTGTGTTTTCTGGTTCCCAGTTTCACATTTTTACTTTTCGTGCTTAATTGGCTATTTTCCAGCAAAAGCACTCTAGGCCGAGGCCTAACTTATGAGGGAGAGGTCGGATTCAGAAAACAAACGTTTTTTCAGGTTCCCCTACATGTGGGGAACCTGAATATATGTATACATTTCGTATTTGACGTCAGTTTCACATTTTCACTTTTCATGCTTGATTGGCTATATCCCAACACATGCAATCTAAGCCGAGGGATATCTTTTCAGGGAGAGGTCGGATCCAGAAAACACATGAATTTTCAGGTTCCCTGTCCTGTGGGCAACCTGAATATATGTATACATTTCGAATTTGAGGTCAGTTTCACATTTTCACTTTTCATGCTTAATTTGCTATTTCCCAACAAATGAAATCTAGGCCGAGGCCTAACATTTGAGGGAGAGATCAGATCCGACAAAAACATGTTTTTTCAGGTTCCCTGACCTGGGGGGAACCTGAATATATCTATACATTTCAAATTTGAGGTCAGTTTCACATTTTCACTTTTCATGCTTGATTGGCTATTTTCCAGCAAATGCACTCTAGGCCGAGGCCTAACTTATGAGGGAGAGGTCGGATTCAGAAAACAAAACGTTTTTTCAGGTTCCCCTACATGTGGGGAACCTGAATATATGTATACTTTTCGAATTGGATGTCAGTTTCACATTTTCACTTTTTATGCTATTTCCCAACTAATGCAATCTAAGCCGAGGCGAAACGTTTGAGGGAGAGGTCAGATTCGGTAAAGACATGTTTTTTCGGGTTATCACATTTTCACTTTTCATGCTTAATTGGCTATTTTCCAACAAATGAAATCAAGGCCGAGGCGTATCTTTTCAGGGAGAGGTCGGATCCAGAAAACACATGAATTTTCAGGTTCCCTGTCCTGTGGGCAACCTGAATATATCTATACATTTCGAATTTGAGGTCAGTTTCACATTTTCATTTTCCTGCTTGATTGGCTATTTTCCAGCAAATGCACTCTAGGCCGAGGCCTAACTAATGAGAGAAAGGTCGGATTCAGAAAACAAATGTTTTTTCAGGTTCCCCTACCTTTGGGCAACCTGAATATATGTATACATTTCGAATTTGAGGTCAGTTGCACATTTTCACTTTTCATGCTTACTTGGCTATTTCCAAACAAATCCAATCTAACCCCAGGCGTAACTTTTCAGGTAGAGGTTGGATCTGGAAAAGACATCTTTTTTCGGGTTCCCCAACCTGTGGGGAACCTGAATATATGTATACATTTCGAATTTGAGGTCAGTTTCACATTTTCAATTTTCATGCTTAATTGGCTATTTCCCAACAAATGCAATCTAAGCCGAGGCCTAACATTTGAGGGAGAGATCAGATCCGACAAAAACATGTTTTTTCAGGTTCCCTGACCTGGGGGGAACCTGAATATATCTATACATTTCAAATTTGAGGTCAGTTTCACATTTTCACTTTTCATGCTTGATTGGCTATTTTCCAGCAAATGCACTCTAGTCCGAGGCCTAACTTATGAGGGAGAGGTCGGATTCAGAAAACAAAACGTTTTTTCAGGTTCCCCTACATGTGGGGAACCTGAATATATGTATACTTTTCGAATTGGATGTCAGTTTCACATTTTCACTTTTTATGCTATTTCCCAACTAATGCAATCTAAGCCGAGGCGAAACGTTTGAGGGAGAGGTCAGATTCGGTAAAGATATGTTTTTTCGGGTTCCCCAACCTGTGGGCAACCTGAGTATATGTATACATTTCGTATTTGAGGTCAGTTTCACATTTTCACTTTTCATGCTTAATTGGCTATTTTCCAACAAATGAAATCAAGGCCGAGGCGTATCTTTTCAGGGAGAGGTCGGATCCAGAAAACACATGAATTTTCAGGTTCCCTGTCCTGTGGGCAACCTGAATATATCTATACATTTCGAATTTGAGGTCAGTTTCACATTTTCATTTTCCTGCTTGATTGGCTATTTTCCAGCAAATGCACTCTAGGCCGAGGCCTAACTAATGAGAGAAAGGTCGGATTCAGAAAACAAATGTTTTTTCAGGTTCCCCTACCTTTGGGCAACCTGAATATATGTATACATTTCGAATTTGAGGTCAGTTGCACATTTTCACTTTTTTGATGCTTACTTGGCTATTTCCAAACAAATCCAATCTAACCCCAGGCGTAACTTTTCAGGTAGAGGTTGGATCTGGAAAAGACATCTTTTTTCGGGTTCCCCAACCTGTGGGGAACCTGAATATATGTATACATTTCGAATTTGAGGTCAGTTTCACATTTTCAATTTTCATGCTTAATTGGCTATTTCCCAACAAATGCAATCTAAGCCGAAGCGTATCTTTTCAGGTAGAGGTTGGATCCGCAAAAAGACGTGTTTTTTTTGGTTCCCCAACCTGTGGGGAACCTGAATATATGTATACATTTCGTATTTGAGGTAAGTTTCACATTTTTACGTTTCGTGCTTAATTGGCTATTTTCCAACAAATGAAATCTATGCCGAGGCCTAACTTATGAGATAGAGGTTGGCTCCGGAAAAGACGTGTGTTTTCTGGTTCCCAGTTTCACATTTTTACTTTTCGTGCTTAATTGGCTATTTTCCAGCAAAAGCACTCTAGGCCGAGGCCTAACTTATGAGGGAGAGGTCGGATTCAGAAAACAAACGTTTTTTCAGGTTCCCCTACATGTGGGGAACCTGAATATATGTATACATTTCGTATTTGACGTCAGTTTCACATTTTCACTTTTCATGCTTGATTGGCTATATCCCAACACATGCAATCTAAGCCGAGGGATATCTTTTCAGGGAGAGGTCGGATCCAGAAAACACATGAATTTTCAGGTTCCCTGTCCTGTGGGCAACCTGAATATATGTATACATTTCGAATTTGAGGTCAGTTTCACATTTTCACTTTTCATGCTTAATTTGCTATTTCCCAACAAATGAAATCTAGGCCGAGGCCTAACATTTGAGGGAGAGATCAGATCCGACAAAAACATGTTTTTTCAGGTTCCCTGACCTGGGGGGAACCTGAATATATCTATACATTTCAAATTTGAGGTCAGTTTCACATTTTCACTTTTCATGCTTGATTGGCTATTTTCCAGCAAATGCACTCTAGTCCGAGGCCTAACTTATGAGGGAGAGGTCGGATTCAGAAAACAAAACGTTTTTTCAGGTTCCCCTACATGTGGGGAACCTGAATATATGTATACTTTTCGAATTGGATGTCAGTTTCACATTTTCACTTTTTATGCTATTTCCCAACTAATGCAATCTAAGCCGAGGCGAAACGTTTGAGGGAGAGGTCAGATTCGGTAAAGATATGTTTTTTCGGGTTCCCCAACCTGTGGGCAACCTGAGTATATGTATACATTTCGTATTTGAGGTCAGTTTCACATTTTCACTTTTCATGCTTAATTGGCTATTTTCCAACAAATGAAATCAAGGCCGAGGCGTATCTTTTCAGGGAGAGGTCGGATCCAGAAAACACATGAATTTTCAGGTTCCCTGTCCTGTGGGCAACCTGAATATATCTATACATTTCGAATTTGAGGTCAGTTTCACATTTTCATTTTCCTGCTTGATTGGCTATTTTCCAGCAAATGCACTCTAGGCCGAGGCCTAACTAATGAGAGAAAGGTCGGATTCAGAAAACAAATGTTTTTTCAGGTTCCCCTACCTTTGGGCAACCTGAATATATGTATACATTTCGAATTTGAGGTCAGTTGCACATTTTCACTTTTTTGATGCTTACTTGGCTATTTCCAAACAAATCCAATCTAACCCCAGGCGTAACTTTTCAGGTAGAGGTTGGATCTGGAAAAGACATCTTTTTTCGGGTTCCCCAACCTGTGGGGAACCTGAATATATGTATACATTTCGAATTTGAGGTCAGTTTCACATTTTCAATTTTCATGCTTAATTGGCTATTTCCCAACAAATGCAATCTAAGCCGAAGCGTATCTTTTCAGGTAGAGGTTGGATCCGCAAAAAGACGTGTTTTTTTTGGTTCCCCAACCTGTGGGGAACCTGAATATATGTATACATTTCGTATTTGAGGTAAGTTTCACATTTTTACGTTTCGTGCTTAATTGGCTATTTTCCAACAAATGAAATCTATGCCGAGGCCTAACTTATGAGATAGAGGTTGGCTCCGGAAAAGACGTGTGTTTTCTGGTTCCCAGTTTCACATTTTTACTTTTCGTGCTTAATTGGCTATTTTCCAGCAAAAGCACTCTAGGCCGAGGCCTAACTTATGAGGGAGAGGTCGGATTCAGAAAACAAACGTTTTTTCAGGTTCCCCTACATGTGGGGAACCTGAATATATGTATACATTTCGTATTTGACGTCAGTTTCACATTTTCACTTTTCATGCTTGATTGGCTATATCCCAACACATGCAATCTAAGCCGAGGGATATCTTTTCAGGGAGAGGTCGGATCCAGAAAACACATGAATTTTCAGGTTCCCTGTCCTGTGGGCAACCTGAATATATGTATACATTTCGAATTTGAGGTCAGTTTCACATTTTCACTTTTCATGCTTAATTTGCTATTTCCCAACAAATGAAATCTAGGCCGAGGCCTAACATTTGAGGGAGAGATCAGATCCGACAAAAACATGTTTTTTCAGGTTCCCTGACCTGGGGGGAACCTGAATATATCTATACATTTCAAATTTGAGGTCAGTTTCACATTTTCACTTTTCATGCTTGATTGGCTATTTTCCAGCAAATGCACTCTAGTCCGAGGCCTAACTTATGAGGGAGAGGTCGGATTCAGAAAACAAAACGTTTTTTCAGGTTCCCCTACATGTGGGGAACCTGAATATATGTATACTTTTCGAATTGGATGTCAGTTTCACATTTTCACTTTTTATGCTATTTCCCAACTAATGCAATCTAAGCCGAGGCAAAACGTTTGAGGGAGAGGTCAGATTCGGTAAAGACATGTTTTTTTCGGGTTCCCCAACCTGTGGGCAACCTGAGTATATGTATACATTTCGTATTTGAGGTCAGTTTCACATTTTCACTTTTCATGCTTAATTGGCTATTTTCCAACAAATGAAATCAAGGCCGAGGCGTATCTTTTCAGGGAGAGGTCGGATCCAGAAAACACATGAATTTTCAGGTTCCCTGTCCTGTGGGCAACCTGAATATATCTATACATTTCGAATTTGAGGTCAGTTTCACATTTTCATTTTCCTGCTTGATTGGCTATTTTCCAGCAAATGCACTCTAGGCCGAGGCCTAACTAATGAGAGAAAGGTCGGATTCAGAAAACAAATGTTTTTTCAGGTTCCCCTACCTTTGGGCAACCTGAATATATGTATACATTTCGAATTTGAGGTCAGTTGCACATTTTCACTTTTCATGCTTACTTGGCTATTTCCAAACAAATCCAATCTAACCCCAGGCGTAACTTTTCAGGTAGAGGTTGGATCTGGAAAAGACATCTTTTTTCGGGTTCCCCAACCTGTGGGGAACCTGAATATATGTATACATTTCGAATTTGAGGTCAGTTTCACATTTTCAATTTTCATGCTTAATTGGCTATTTCCCAACAAATGCAATCTAAGCCGAAGCGTATCTTTTCAGGTAGAGGTTGGATCCGCAAAAAGACGTGTTTTTTTTGGTTCCCCAACCTGTGGGGAACCTGAATATATGTATACATTTCGTATTTGAGGTAAGTTTCACATTTTTACGTTTCGTGCTTAATTGGCTATTTTCCAACAAATGAAATCTATGCCGAGGCCTAACTTATGAGATAGAGGTTGGCTCCGGAAAAGACGTGTGTTTTCTGGTTCCCAGTTTCACATTTTTACTTTTCGTGCTTAATTGGCTATTTTCCAGCAAAAGCACTCTAGGCCGAGGCCTAACTTATGAGGGAGAGGTCGGATTCAGAAAACAAACGTTTTTTCAGGTTCCCCTACATGTGGGGAACCTGAATATATGTATACATTTCGTATTTGACGTCAGTTTCACATTTTCACTTTTCATGCTTGATTGGCTATATCCCAACACATGCAATCTAAGCCGAGGGATATCTTTTCAGGGAGAGGTCGGATCCAGAAAACACATGAATTTTCAGGTTCCCTGTCCTGTGGGCAACCTGAATATATGTATACATTTCGAATTTGAGGTCAGTTTCACATTTTCACTTTTCATGCTTAATTTGCTATTTCCCAACAAATGAAATCTAGGCCGAGGCCTAACATTTGAGGGAGAGATCAGATCCGACAAAAACATGTTTTTTCAGGTTCCCTGACCTGGGGGGAACCTGAATATATCTATACATTTCAAATTTGAGGTCAGTTTCACATTTTCACTTTTCATGCTTGATTGGCTATTTTCCAGCAAATGCACTCTAGGCCGAGGCCTAACTTATGAGGGAGAGGTCGGATTCAGAAAACAAAACGTTTTTTCAGGTTCCCCTACATGTGGGGAACCTGAATATATGTATACTTTTCGAATTGGATGTCAGTTTCACATTTTCACTTTTTATGCTATTTCCCAACTAATGCAATCTAAGCCGAGGCGAAACGTTTGAGGGAGAGGTCAGATTCGGTAAAGACATGTTTTTTCGGGTTATCACATTTTCACTTTTCATGCTTAATTGGCTATTTTCCAACAAATGAAATCAAGGCCGAGGCGTATCTTTTCAGGGAGAGGTCGGATCCAGAAAACACATGAATTTTCAGGTTCCCTGTCCTGTGGGCAACCTGAATATATCTATACATTTCGAATTTGAGGTCAGTTTCACATTTTCATTTTCCTGCTTGATTGGCTATTTTCCAGCAAATGCACTCTAGGCCGAGGCCTAACTAATGAGAGAAAGGTCGGATTCAGAAAACAAATGTTTTTTCAGGTTCCCCTACCTTTGGGCAACCTGAATATATGTATACATTTCGAATTTGAGGTCAGTTGCACATTTTCACTTTTCATGCTTACTTGGCTATTTCCAAACAAATCCAATCTAACCCCAGGCGTAACTTTTCAGGTAGAGGTTGGATCTGGAAAAGACATCTTTTTTCGGGTTCCCCAACCTGTGGGGAACCTGAATATATGTATACATTTCGAATTTGAGGTCAGTTTCACATTTTCAATTTTCATGCTTAATTGGCTATTTCCCAACAAATGCAATCTAAGCCGAGGCCTAACATTTGAGGGAGAGATCAGATCCGACAAAAACATGTTTTTTCAGGTTCCCTGACCTGGGGGGAACCTGAATATATCTATACATTTCAAATTTGAGGTCAGTTTCACATTTTCACTTTTCATGCTTGATTGGCTATTTTCCAGCAAATGCACTCTAGTCCGAGGCCTAACTTATGAGGGAGAGGTCGGATTCAGAAAACAAAACGTTTTTTCAGGTTCCCCTACATGTGGGGAACCTGAATATATGTATACTTTTCGAATTGGATGTCAGTTTCACATTTTCACTTTTTATGCTATTTCCCAACTAATGCAATCTAAGCCGAGGCAAAACGTTTGAGGGAGAGGTCAGATTCGGTAAAGACATGTTTTTTCGGGTTCCCCAACCTGTGGGCAACCTGAGTATATGTATACATTTCGTATTTGAGGTCAGTTTCACATTTTCACTTTTCATGCTTAATTGGCTATTTTCCAACAAATGAAATCAAGGCCGAGGCGTATCTTTTCAGGGAGAGGTCGGATCCAGAAAACACATGAATTTTCAGGTTCCCTGTCCTGTGGGCAACCTGAATATATCTATACATTTCGAATTTGAGGTCAGTTTCACATTTTCATTTTCCTGCTTGATTGGCTATTTTCCAGCAAATGCACTCTAGGCCGAGGCCTAACTAATGAGAGAAAGGTCGGATTCAGAAAACAAATGTTTTTTCAGGTTCCCCTACCTTTGGGCAACCTGAATATATGTATACATTTCGAATTTGAGGTCAGTTGCACATTTTCACTTTTCATGCTTACTTGGCTATTTCCAAACAAATCCAATCTAACCCCAGGCGTAACTTTTCAGGTAGAGGTTGGATCTGGAAAAGACATCTTTTTTCGGGTTCCCCAACCTGTGGGGAACCTGAATATATGTATACATTTCGAATTTGAGGTCAGTTTCACATTTTCAATTTTCATGCTTAATTGGCTATTTCCCAACAAATGCAATCTAAGCCGAAGCGTATCTTTTCAGGTAGAGGTTGGATCCGCAAAAAGACGTGTTTTTTTTGGTTCCCCAACCTGTGGGGAACCTGAATATATGTATACATTTCGTATTTGAGGTAAGTTTCACATTTTTACGTTTCGTGCTTAATTGGCTATTTTCCAACAAATGAAATCTATGCCGAGGCCTAACTTATGAGATAGAGGTTGGCTCCGGAAAAGACGTGTGTTTTCTGGTTCCCAGTTTCACATTTTTACTTTTCGTGCTTAATTGGCTATTTTCCAGCAAAAGCACTCTAGGCCGAGGCCTAACTTATGAGGGAGAGGTCGGATTCAGAAAACAAACGTTTTTTCAGGTTCCCCTACATGTGGGGAACCTGAATATATGTATACATTTCGTATTTGACGTCAGTTTCACATTTTCACTTTTCATGCTTGATTGGCTATATCCCAACACATGCAATCTAAGCCGAGGGATATCTTTTCAGGGAGAGGTCGGATCCAGAAAACACATGAATTTTCAGGTTCCCTGTCCTGTGGGCAACCTGAATATATGTATACATTTCGAATTTGAGGTCAGTTTCACATTTTCACTTTTCATGCTTAATTTGCTATTTCCCAACAAATGAAATCTAGGCCGAGGCCTAACATTTGAGGGAGAGATCAGATCCGACAAAAACATGTTTTTTCAGGTTCCCTGACCTGGGGGGAACCTGAATATATCTATACATTTCAAATTTGAGGTCAGTTTCACATTTTCACTTTTCATGCTTGATTGGCTATTTTCCAGCAAATGCACTCTAGGCCGAGGCCTAACTTATGAGGGAGAGGTCGGATTCAGAAAACAAAACGTTTTTTCAGGTTCCCCTACATGTGGGGAACCTGAATATATGTATACTTTTCGAATTGGATGTCAGTTTCACATTTTCACTTTTTATGCTATTTCCCAACTAATGCAATCTAAGCCGAGGCGAAACGTTTGAGGGAGAGGTCAGATTCGGTAAAGACATGTTTTTTCGGGTTATCACATTTTCACTTTTCATGCTTAATTGGCTATTTTCCAACAAATGAAATCAAGGCCGAGGCGTATCTTTTCAGGGAGAGGTCGGATCCAGAAAACACATGAATTTTCAGGTTCCCTGTCCTGTGGGCAACCTGAATATATCTATACATTTCGAATTTGAGGTCAGTTTCACATTTTCATTTTCCTGCTTGATTGGCTATTTTCCAGCAAATGCACTCTAGGCCGAGGCCTAACTAATGAGAGAAAGGTCGGATTCAGAAAACAAATGTTTTTTCAGGTTCCCCTACCTTTGGGCAACCTGAATATATGTATACATTTCGAATTTGAGGTCAGTTGCACATTTTCACTTTTCATGCTTACTTGGCTATTTCCAAACAAATCCAATCTAACCCCAGGCGTAACTTTTCAGGTAGAGGTTGGATCTGGAAAAGACATCTTTTTTCGGGTTCCCCAACCTGTGGGGAACCTGAATATATGTATACATTTCGAATTTGAGGTCAGTTTCACATTTTCAATTTTCATGCTTAATTGGCTATTTCCCAACAAATGCAATCTAAGCCGAGGCCTAACATTTGAGGGAGAGATCAGATCCGACAAAAACATGTTTTTTCAGGTTCCCTGACCTGGGGGGAACCTGAATATATCTATACATTTCAAATTTGAGGTCAGTTTCACATTTTCACTTTTCATGCTTGATTGGCTATTTTCCAGCAAATGCACTCTAGTCCGAGGCCTAACTTATGAGGGAGAGGTCGGATTCAGAAAACAAAACGTTTTTTCAGGTTCCCCTACATGTGGGGAACCTGAATATATGTATACTTTTCGAATTGGATGTCAGTTTCACATTTTCACTTTTTATGCTATTTCCCAACTAATGCAATCTAAGCCGAGGCAAAACGTTTGAGGGAGAGGTCAGATTCGGTAAAGACATGTTTTTTCGGGTTCCCCAACCTGTGGGCAACCTGAGTATATGTATACATTTCGTATTTGAGGTCAGTTTCACATTTTCACTTTTCATGCTTAATTGGCTATTTTCCAACAAATGAAATCAAGGCCGAGGCGTATCTTTTCAGGGAGAGGTCGGATCCAGAAAACACATGAATTTTCAGGTTCCCTGTCCTGTGGGCAACCTGAATATATCTATACATTTCGAATTTGAGGTCAGTTTCACATTTTCATTTTCCTGCTTGATTGGCTATTTTCCAGCAAATGCACTCTAGGCCGAGGCCTAACTAATGAGAGAAAGGTCGGATTCAGAAAACAAATGTTTTTTCAGGTTCCCCTACCTTTGGGCAACCTGAATATATGTATACATTTCGAATTTGAGGTCAGTTGCACATTTTCACTTTTCATGCTTACTTGGCTATTTCCAAACAAATCCAATCTAACCCCAGGCGTAACTTTTCAGGTAGAGGTTGGATCTGGAAAAGACATCTTTTTTCGGGTTCCCCAACCTGTGGGGAACCTGAATATATGTATACATTTCGAATTTGAGGTCAGTTTCACATTTTCAATTTTCATGCTTAATTGGCTATTTCCCAACAAATGCAATCTAAGCCGAAGCGTATCTTTTCAGGTAGAGGTTGGATCCGCAAAAAGACGTGTTTTTTTTGGTTCCCCAACCTGTGGGGAACCTGAATATATGTATACATTTCGTATTTGAGGTAAGTTTCACATTTTTACGTTTCGTGCTTAATTGGCTATTTTCCAACAAATGAAATCTATGCCGAGGCCTAACTTATGAGATAGAGGTTGGCTCCGGAAAAGACGTGTGTTTTCTGGTTCCCAGTTTCACATTTTTACTTTTCGTGCTTAATTGGCTATTTTCCAGCAAAAGCACTCTAGGCCGAGGCCTAACTTATGAGGGAGAGGTCGGATTCAGAAAACAAACGTTTTTTCAGGTTCCCCTACATGTGGGGAACCTGAATATATGTATACATTTCGTATTTGACGTCAGTTTCACATTTTCACTTTTCATGCTTGATTGGCTATATCCCAACACATGCAATCTAAGCCGAGGGATATCTTTTCAGGGAGAGGTCGGATCCAGAAAACACATGAATTTTCAGGTTCCCTGTCCTGTGGGCAACCTGAATATATGTATACATTTCGAATTTGAGGTCAGTTTCACATTTTCACTTTTCATGCTTAATTTGCTATTTCCCAACAAATGAAATCTAGGCCGAGGCCTAACATTTGAGGGAGAGATCAGATCCGACAAAAACATGTTTTTTCAGGTTCCCTGACCTGGGGGGAACCTGAATATATCTATACATTTCAAATTTGAGGTCAGTTTCACATTTTCACTTTTCATGCTTGATTGGCTATTTTCCAGCAAATGCACTCTAGGCCGAGGCCTAACTTATGAGGGAGAGGTCGGATTCAGAAAACAAAACGTTTTTTCAGGTTCCCCTACATGTGGGGAACCTGAATATATGTATACTTTTCGAATTGGATGTCAGTTTCACATTTTCACTTTTTATGCTATTTCCCAACTAATGCAATCTAAGCCGAGGCGAAACGTTTGAGGGAGAGGTCAGATTCGGTAAAGATATGTTTTTTCGGGTTCCCCAACCTGTGGGCAACCTGAGTATATGTATACATTTCGTATTTGAGGTCAGTTTCACATTTTCACTTTTCATGCTTAATTGGCTATTTTCCAACAAATGAAATCAAGGCCGAGGCGTATCTTTTCAGGGAGAGGTCGGATCCAGAAAACACATGAATTTTCAGGTTCCCTGTCCTGTGGGCAACCTGAATATATCTATACATTTCGAATTTGAGGTCAGTTTCACATTTTCATTTTCCTGCTTGATTGGCTATTTTCCAGCAAATGCACTCTAGGCCGAGGCCTAACTAATGAGAGAAAGGTCGGATTCAGAAAACAAATGTTTTTTCAGGTTCCCCTACCTTTGGGCAACCTGAATATATGTATACATTTCGAATTTGAGGTCAGTTGCACATTTTCACTTTTCATGCTTACTTGGCTATTTCCAAACAAATCCAATCTAACCCCAGGCGTAACTTTTCAGGTAGAGGTTGGATCTGGAAAAGACATCTTTTTTCGGGTTCCCCAACCTGTGGGGAACCTGAATATATGTATACATTTCGAATTTGAGGTCAGTTTCACATTTTCAATTTTCATGCTTAATTGGCTATTTCCCAACAAATGCAATCTAAGCCGAAGCGTATCTTTTCAGGTAGAGGTTGGATCCGCAAAAAGACGTGTTTTTTTGGTTCCCCAACCTGTGGGGAACCTGAATATATGTATACATTTCGTATTTGAGGTAAGTTTCACATTTTTACGTTTCGTGCTTAATTGGCTATTTTCCAACAAATGAAATCTATGCCGAGGCCTAACTTATGAGATAGAGGTTGGCTCCGGAAAAGACGTGTGTTTTCTGGTTCCCAGTTTCACATTTTTACTTTTCGTGCTTAATTGGCTATTTTCCAGCAAAAGCACTCTAGGCCGAGGCCTAACTTATGAGGGAGAGGTCGGATTCAGAAAACAAACGTTTTTTCAGGTTCCCCTACATGTGGGGAACCTGAATATATGTATACATTTCGTATTTGACGTCAGTTTCACATTTTCACTTTTCATGCTTGATTGGCTATATCCCAACACATGCAATCTAAGCCGAGGGATATCTTTTCAGGGAGAGGTCGGATCCAGAAAACACATGAATTTTCAGGTTCCCTGTCCTGTGGGCAACCTGAATATATGTATACATTTCGAATTTGAGGTCAGTTTCACATTTTCACTTTTCATGCTTAATTTGCTATTTCCCAACAAATGAAATCTAGGCCGAGGCCTAACATTTGAGGGAGAGATCAGATCCGACAAAAACATGTTTTTTCAGGTTCCCTGACCTGGGGGGAACCTGAATATATCTATACATTTCAAATTTGAGGTCAGTTTCACATTTTCACTTTTCATGCTTGATTGGCTATTTTCCAGCAAATGCACTCTAGGCCGAGGCCTAACTTATGAGGGAGAGGTCGGATTCAGAAAACAAAACGTTTTTTCAGGTTCCCCTACATGTGGGGAACCTGAATATATGTATACTTTTCGAATTGGATGTCAGTTTCACATTTTCACTTTTTATGCTATTTCCCAACTAATGCAATCTAAGCCGAGGCGAAACGTTTGAGGGAGAGGTCAGATTCGGTAAAGACATGTTTTTTCGGGTTATCACATTTTCACTTTTCATGCTTAATTGGCTATTTTCCAACAAATGAAATCAAGGCCGAGGCGTATCTTTTCAGGGAGAGGTCGGATCCAGAAAACACATGAATTTTCAGGTTCCCTGTCCTGTGGGCAACCTGAATATATCTATACATTTCGAATTTGAGGTCAGTTTCACATTTTCATTTTCCTGCTTGATTGGCTATTTTCCAGCAAATGCACTCTAGGCCGAGGCCTAACTAATGAGAGAAAGGTCGGATTCAGAAAACAAATGTTTTTTCAGGTTCCCCTACCTTTGGGCAACCTGAATATATGTATACATTTCGAATTTGAGGTCAGTTGCACATTTTCACTTTTCATGCTTACTTGGCTATTTCCAAACAAATCCAATCTAACCCCAGGCGTAACTTTTCAGGTAGAGGTTGGATCTGGAAAAGACATCTTTTTTCGGGTTCCCCAACCTGTGGGGAACCTGAATATATGTATACATTTCGAATTTGAGGTCAGTTTCACATTTTCAATTTTCATGCTTAATTGGCTATTTCCCAACAAATGCAATCTAAGCCGAAGCGTATCTTTTCAGGTAGAGGTTGGATCCGCAAAAAGACGTGTTTTTTTTGGTTCCCCAACCTGTGGGGAACCTGAATATATGTATACATTTCGTATTTGAGGTAAGTTTCACATTTTTACGTTTCGTGCTTAATTGGCTATTTTCCAACAAATGAAATCTATGCCGAGGCCTAACTTATGAGATAGAGGTTGGCTCCGGAAAAGACGTGTGTTTTCTGGTTCCCAGTTTCACATTTTTACTTTTCGTGCTTAATTGGCTATTTTCCAGCAAAAGCACTCTAGGCCGAGGCCTAACTTATGAGGGAGAGGTCGGATTCAGAAAACAAACGTTTTTTCAGGTTCCCCTACATGTGGGGAACCTGAATATATGTATACATTTCGTATTTGACGTCAGTTTCACATTTTCACTTTTCATGCTTGATTGGCTATATCCCAACACATGCAATCTAAGCCGAGGGATATCTTTTCAGGGAGAGGTCGGATCCAGAAAACACATGAATTTTCAGGTTCCCTGTCCTGTGGGCAACCTGAATATATGTATACATTTCGAATTTGAGGTCAGTTTCACATTTTCACTTTTCATGCTTAATTTGCTATTTCCCAACAAATGAAATCTAGGCCGAGGCCTAACATTTGAGGGAGAGATCAGATCCGACAAAAACATGTTTTTTCAGGTTCCCTGACCTGGGGGGAACCTGAATATATCTATACATTTCAAATTTGAGGTCAGTTTCACATTTTCACTTTTCATGCTTGATTGGCTATTTTCCAGCAAATGCACACTAGTCCGAGGCCTAACTTATGAGGGAGAGGTCGGATTCAGAAAACAAAACGTTTTTTCAGGTTCCCCTACATGTGGGGAACCTGAATATATGTATACTTTTCGAATTGGATGTCAGTTTCACATTTTCACTTTTTATGCTATTTCCCAACTAATGCAATCTAAGCCGAGGCGAAACGTTTGAGGGAGAGGTCAGATTCGGTAAAGACATGTTTTTTCGGGTTCCCCAACCTGTGGGCAACCTGAGTATATGTATACATTTCGTATTTGAGGTCAGTTTCACATTTTCACTTTTCATGCTTAATTGGCTATTTTCCAACAAATGAAATCAAGGCCGAGGCGTATCTTTTCAGGGAGAGGTCGGATCCAGAAAACACATGAATTTTCAGGTTCCCTGTCCTGTGGGCAACCTGAATATATCTATACATTTCGAATTTGAGGTCAGTTTCACATTTTCATTTTCCTGCTTGATTGGCTATTTTCCAGCAAATGCACTCTAGGCCGAGGCCTAACTAATGAGAGAAAGGTCGGATTCAGAAAACAAATGTTTTTTCAGGTTCCCCTACCTTTGGGCAACCTGAATATATGTATACATTTCGAATTTGAGGTCAGTTGCACATTTTCACTTTTCATGCTTACTTGGCTATTTCCAAACAAATCCAATCTAACCGCAGGCGTAACTTTTCAGGTAGAGGTTGGATCTGGAAAAGACATCTTTTTTCGGGTTCCCCAACCTGTGGGGAACCTGAATATATGTATACATTTCGAATTTGAGGTCAGTTTCACATTTTCAATTTTCATGCTTAATTGGCTATTTCCCAACAAATGCAATCTAAGCCGAAGCGTATCTTTTCAGGTAGAGGTTGGATCCGCAAAAAGACGTGTTTTTTTTGGTTCCCCAACCTGTGGGGAACCTGAATATATGTATACATTTCGTATTTGAGGTAAGTTTCACATTTTTACGTTTCGTGCTTAATTGGCTATTTTCCAACAAATGAAATCTATGCCGAGGCCTAACTTATGAGATAGAGGTTGGCTCCGGAAAAGACGTGTGTTTTCTGGTTCCCAGTTTCACATTTTTACTTTTCGTGCTTAATTGGCTATTTTCCAGCAAAAGCACTCTAGGCCGAGGCCTAACTTATGAGGGAGAGGTCGGATTCAGAAAACAAACGTTTTTTCAGGTTCCCCTACATGTGGGGAACCTGAATATATGTATACATTTCGTATTTGACGTCAGTTTCACATTTTCACTTTTCATGCTTGATTGGCTATTTCCCAACAAATGAAATCTAGGCCGAGGCCTAACATTTGAGGGAGAGATCAGATCCGACAAAAACATGTTTTTTCAGGTTCCCTGACCTGGGGGGAACCTGAATATATCTATACATTTCAAATTTGAGGTCAGTTTCACATTTTCACTTTTCATGCTTGATTGGCTATTTTCCAGCAAATGCACACTAGTCCGAGGCCTAACTTATGAGGGAGAGGTCGGATTCAGAAAACAAAACGTTTTTTCAGGTTCCCCTACATGTGGGGAACCTGAATATATGTATACTTTTCGAATTGGATGTCAATTTCACATTTTCACTTTTTATGCTATTTCCCAACTAATGCAATCTAAGCCGAGGCGAAACGTTTGAGGGAGAGGTCAGATTCGGTAAAGACATGTTTTTTCGGGTTCCCCAACCTGTGGGCAACCTGAGTATATGTATACATTTCGTATTTGAGGTCAGTTTCACATTTTCACTTTTCATGCTTAATTGGCTATTTCCAAACAAATCCAATCTAACCCCAGGCGTAACTTTTCAGGTAGAGGTTGGATCTGGAAAAGACATCTTTTTTCGGGTTCCCCAACCTGTGGGGAACCTGAATATATGTATACATTTCGAATTTGAGGTCAGTTTCACATTTTCAATTTTCATGCTTAATTGGCTATTTCCCAACAAATGCAATCTAAGCCGAAGCGTATCTTTTCAGGTAGAGGTTGGATCCGCAAAAAGACGTGTTTTTTTTGGTTCCCCAACCTGTGGGGAACCTGAATATATGTATACATTTCGTATTTGAGGTAAGTTTCACATTTTTACGTTTCGTGCTTAATTGGCTATTTTCCAACAAATGAAATCTATGCCGAGGCCTAACTTATGAGATAGAGGTTGGCTCCGGAAAAGACGTGTGTTTTCTGGTTCCCAGTTTCACATTTTTACTTTTCGTGCTTAATTGGCTATTTTCCAGCAAAAGCACTCTAGGCCGAGGCCTAACTTATGAGGGAGAGGTCGGATTCAGAAAACAAACGTTTTTTCAGGTTCCCCTACATGTGGGGAACCTGAATATATGTATACATTTCGTATTTGACGTCAGTTTCACATTTTCACTTTTCATGCTTGATTGGCTATATCCCAACACATGCAATCTAAGCCGAGGGATATCTTTTCAGGGAGAGGTCGGATCCAGAAAACACATGAATTTTCAGGTTCCCTGTCCTGTGGGCAACCTGAATATATGTATACATTTCGAATTGGATGTCAGTTTCACATTTTCACTTTTCATGCTTAATTTGCTATTTTCCAACAAATGAAATCTAGGCCGAGGCCTAACATTTGAGGGAGAGATCAGATCCGACAAAAACATGTTTTTTCAGGTTCCCTGACCTGGGGGGAACCTGAATATATCTATACATTTCAAATTTGAGGTCAGTTTCACATTTTCACTTTTCATGCTTGATTGGCTATTTTCCAGCAAATGCACTCTAGGCCGAGGCCTAACTTATGAGGGAGAGGTCGGATTCAGAAAACAAAACGTTTTTTCAGGTTCCCCTACATGTGGGGAACCTGAATATATGTATACTTTTCGAATTGGATGTCAGTTTCACATTTTCACTTTTTATGCTATTTCCCAACTAATGCAATCTAAGCCGAGGCGAAACGTTTGAGGGAGAGGTCAGATTCGGTAAAGATATGTTTTTTCGGGTTCCCCAACCTGTGGGCAACCTGAGTATATGTATACATTTCGTATTTGAGGTCAGTTTCACATTTTCACTTTTCATGCTTAATTGGCTATTTTCCAACAAATGAAATCAAGGCCGAGGCGTATCTTTTCAGGGAGAGGTCGGATCCAGAAAACACATGAATTTTCAGGTTCCCTGTCCTGTGGGCAACCTGAATATATCTATACATTTCGAATTTGAGGTCAGTTTCACATTTTCATTTTCCTGCTTGATTGGCTATTTTCCAGCAAATGCACTCTAGGCCGAGGCCTAACTAATGAGAGAAAGGTCGGATTCAGAAAACAAATGTTTTTTCAGGTTCCCCTACCTTTGGGCAACCTGAATATATGTATACATTTCGAATTTGAGGTCAGTTGCACATTTTCACTTTTCATGCTTACTTGGCTATTTCCAAACAAATCCAATCTAACCCCAGGCGTAACTTTTCAGGTAGAGGTTGGATCTGGAAAAGACATCTTTTTTCGGGTTCCCCAACCTGTGGGGAACCTGAATATATGTATACATTTCGAATTTGAGGTCAGTTTCACATTTTCAATTTTCATGCTTAATTGGCTATTTCCCAACAAATGCAATCTAAGCCGAAGCGTATCTTTTCAGGTAGAGGTTGGATCCGCAAAAAGACGTGTTTTTTTTGGTTCCCCAACCTGTGGGGAACCTGAATATATGTATACATTTCGTATTTGAGGTAAGTTTCACATTTTTACGTTTCGTGCTTAATTGGCTATTTTCCAACAAATGAAATCTATGCCGAGGCCTAACTTATGAGATAGAGGTTGGCTCCGGAAAAGACGTGTGTTTTCTGGTTCCCAGTTTCACATTTTTACTTTTCGTGCTTAATTGGCTATTTTCCAGCAAAAGCACTCTAGGCCGAGGCCTAACTTATGAGGGAGAGGTCGGATTCAGAAAACAAACGTTTTTTCAGGTTCCCCTACATGTGGGGAACCTGAATATATGTATACATTTCGTATTTGACGTCAGTTTCACATTTTCACTTTTCATGCTTGATTGGCTATATCCCAACACATGCAATCTAAGCCGAGGGATATCTTTTCAGGGAGAGGTCGGATCCAGAAAACACATGAATTTTCAGGTTCCCTGTCCTGTGGGCAACCTGAATATATGTATACATTTCGAATTTGAGGTCAGTTTCACATTTTCACTTTTCATGCTTAATTTGCTATTTCCCAACAAATGAAATCTAGGCCGAGGCCTAACATTTGAGGGAGAGATCAGATCCGACAAAAACATGTTTTTTCAGGTTCCCTGACCTGGGGGGAACCTGAATATATCTATACATTTCAAATTTGAGGTCAGTTTCACATTTTCACTTTTCATGCTTGATTGGCTATTTTCCAGCAAATGCACTCTAGTCCGAGGCCTAACTTATGAGGGAGAGGTCGGATTCAGAAAACAAAACGTTTTTTCAGGTTCCCCTACATGTGGGGAACCTGAATATATGTATACTTTTCGAATTGGATGTCAGTTTCACATTTTCACTTTTTATGCTATTTCCCAACTAATGCAATCTAAGCCGAGGCAAAACGTTTGAGGGAGAGGTCAGATTCGGTAAAGACATGTTTTTTCGGGTTCCCCAACCTGTGGGCAACCTGAGTATATGTATACATTTCGTATTTGAGGTCAGTTTCACATTTTCACTTTTCATGCTTAATTGGCTATTTTCCAACAAATGAAATCAAGGCCGAGGCGTATCTTTTCAGGGAGAGGTCGGATCCAGAAAACACATGAATTTTCAGGTTCCCTGTCCTGTGGGCAACCTGAATATATCTATACATTTCGAATTTGAGGTCAGTTTCACATTTTCATTTTCCTGCTTGATTGGCTATTTTCCAGCAAATGCACTCTAGGCCGAGGCCTAACTAATGAGAGAAAGGTCGGATTCAGAAAACAAATGTTTTTTCAGGTTCCCCTACCTTTGGGCAACCTGAATATATGTATACATTTCGAATTTGAGGTCAGTTGCACATTTTCACTTTTCATGCTTACTTGGCTATTTCCAAACAAATCCAATCTAACCCCAGGCGTAACTTTTCAGGTAGAGGTTGGATCTGGAAAAGACATCTTTTTTCGGGTTCCCCAACCTGTGGGGAACCTGAATATATGTATACATTTCGAATTTGAGGTCAGTTTCACATTTTCAATTTTCATGCTTAATTGGCTATTTCCCAACAAATGCAATCTAAGCCGAAGCGTATCTTTTCAGGTAGAGGTTGGATCCGCAAAAAGACGTGGTTTTTTTGGTTCCCCAACCTGTGGGGAACCTGAATATATGTATACATTTCGTATTTGAGGTAAGTTTCACATTTTTACGTTTCGTGCTTAATTGGCTATTTTCCAACAAATGAAATCTATGCCGAGGCCTAACTTATGAGATAGAGGTTGGCTCCGGAAAAGACGTGTGTTTTCTGGTTCCCAGTTTCACATTTTTACTTTTCGTGCTTAATTGGCTATTTTCCAGCAAAAGCACTCTAGGCCGAGGCCTAACTTATGAGGGAGAGGTCGGATTCAGAAAACAAACGTTTTTTCAGGTTCCCCTACATGTGGGGAACCTGAATATATGTATACATTTCGTATTTGACGTCAGTTTCACATTTTCACTTTTCATGCTTGATTGGCTATATCCCAACACATGCAATCTAAGCCGAGGGATATCTTTTCAGCGAGAGGTCGGATCCAGAAAACACATGAATTTTCAGGTTCCCTGTCCTGTGGGCAACCTGAATATATGTATACATTTCGAATTTGAGGTCAGTTTCACATTTTCACTTTTCATGCTTAATTTGCTATTTCCCAACAAATGAAATCTAGGCCGAGGCCTAACATTTGAGGGAGAGATCAGATCCGACAAAAACATGTTTTTTCAGGTTCCCTGACCTGGGGGGAACCTGAATATATCTATACATTTCAAATTTGAGGTCAGTTTCACATTTTCACTTTTCATGCTTGATTGGCTATTTTCCAGCAAATGCACACTAGTCCGAGGCCTAACTTATGAGGGAGAGGTCGGATTCAGAAAACAAAACGTTTTTTCAGGTTCCCCTACATGTGGGGAACCTGAATATATGTATACTTTTCGAATTGGATGTCAGTTTCACATTTTCACTTTTTATGCTATTTCCCAACTAATGCAATCTAAGCCGAGGCGAAACGTTTGAGGGAGAGGTCAGATTCGGTAAAGACATGTTTTTTCGGGTTCCCCAACCTGTGGGCAACCTGAGTATATGTATACATTTCGTATTTGAGGTCAGTTTCACATTTTCACTTTTCATGCTTAATTGGCTATTTTCCAACAAATGAAATCAAGGCCGAGGCGTATCTTTTCAGGGAGAGGTCGGATCCAGAAAACACATGAATTTTCAGGTTCCCTGTCCTGTGGGCAACCTGAATATATCTATACATTTCGAATTTGAGGTCAGTTTCACATTTTCATTTTCCTGCTTGATTGGCTATTTTCCAGCAAATGCACTCTAGGCCGAGGCCTAACTAATGAGAGAAAGGTCGGATTCAGAAAACAAATGTTTTTTCAGGTTCCCCTACCTTTGGGCAACCTGAATATATGTATACATTTCGAATTTGAGGTCAGTTGCACATTTTCACTTTTCATGCTTACTTGGCTATTTCCAAACAAATCCAATCTAACCCCAGGCGTAACTTTTCAGGTAGAGGTTGGATCTGGAAAAGACATCTTTTTTCGGGTTCCCCAACCTGTGGGGAACCTGAATATATGTATACATTTCGAATTTGAGGTCAGTTTCACATTTTCAATTTTCATGCTTAATTGGCTATTTCCCAACAAATGCAATCTAAGCCGAAGCGTATCTTTTCAGGTAGAGGTTGGATCCGCAAAAAGACGTGTTTTTTTTGGTTCCCCAACCTGTGGGGAACCTGAATATATGTATACATTTCGTATTTGAGGTAAGTTTCACATTTTTACGTTTCGTGCTTAATTGGCTATTTTCCAACAAATGAAATCTATGCCGAGGCCTAACTTATGAGATAGAGGTTGGCTCCGGAAAAGACGTGTGTTTTCTGGTTCCCAGTTTCACATTTTTACTTTTCGTGCTTAATTGGCTATTTTCCAGCAAAAGCACTCTAGGCCGAGGCCTAACTTATGAGGGAGAGGTCGGATTCAGAAAACAAACGTTTTTTCAGGTTCCCCTACATGTGGGGAACCTGAATATATGTATACATTTCGTATTTGACGTCAGTTTCACATTTTCACTTTTCATGCTTGATTGGCTATATCCCAACACATGCAATCTAAGCCGAGGGATATCTTTTCAGGGAGAGGTCGGATCCAGAAAACACATGAATTTTCAGGTTCCCTGTCCTGTGGGCAACCTGAATATATGTATACATTTCGAATTTGAGGTCAGTTTCACATTTTCACTTTTCATGCTTAATTTGCTATTTCCCAACAAATGAAATCTAGGCCGAGGCCTAACATTTGAGGGAGAGATCAGATCCGACAAAAACATGTTTTTTCAGGTTCCCTGACCTGGGGGGAACCTGAATATATCTATACATTTCAAATTTGAGGTCAGTTTCACATTTTCACTTTTCATGCTTGATTGGCTATTTTCCAGCAAATGCACACTAGTCCGAGGCCTAACTTATGAGGGAGAGGTCGGATTCAGAAAACAAAACGTTTTTTCAGGTTCCCCTACATGTGGGGAACCTGAATATATGTATACTTTTCGAATTGGATGTCAGTTTCACATTTTCACTTTTTATGCTATTTCCCAACTAATGCAATCTAAGCCGAGGCGAAACGTTTGAGGGAGAGGTCAGATTCGGTAAAGACATGTTTTTTCGGGTTCCCCAACCTGTGGGCAACCTGAGTATATGTATACATTTCGTATTTGAGGTCAGTTTCACATTTTCACTTTTCATGCTTAATTGGCTATTTTCCAACAAATGAAATCAAGGCCGAGGCGTATCTTTTCAGGGAGAGGTCGGATCCAGAAAACACATGAATTTTCAGGTTCCCTGTCCTGTGGGCAACCTGAATATATCTATACATTTCGAATTTGAGGTCAGTTTCACATTTTCATTTTCCTGCTTGATTGGCTATTTTCCAGCAAATGCACTCTAGGCCGAGGCCTAACTAATGAGAGAAAGGTCGGATTCAGAAAACAAATGTTTTTTCAGGTTCCCCTACCTTTGGGCAACCTGAATATATGTATACATTTCGAATTTGAGGTCAGTTGCACATTTTCACTTTTCATGCTTACTTGGCTATTTCCAAACAAATCCAATCTAACCCCAGGCGTAACTTTTCAGGTAGAGGTTGGATCTGGAAAAGACATCTTTTTTCGGGTTCCCCAACCTGTGGGGAACCTGAATATATGTATACATTTCGAATTTGAGGTCAGTTTCACATTTTCAATTTTCATGCTTAATTGGCTATTTCCCAACAAATGCAATCTAAGCCGAAGCGTATCTTTTCAGGTAGAGGTTGGATCCGCAAAAAGACGTGGTTTTTTTGGTTCCCCAACCTGTGGGGAACCTGAATATATGTATACATTTCGTATTTGAGGTAAGTTTCACATTTTTACGTTTCGTGCTTAATTGGCTATTTTCCAACAAATGAAATCTATGCCGAGGCCTAACTTATGAGATAGAGGTTGGCTCCGGAAAAGACGTGTGTTTTCTGGTTCCCAGTTTCACATTTTTACTTTTCGTGCTTAATTGGCTATTTTCCAGCAAAAGCACTCTAGGCCGAGGCCTAACTTATGAGGGAGAGGTCGGATTCAGAAAACAAACGTTTTTTCAGGTTCCCCTACATGTGGGGAACCTGAATATATGTATACATTTCGTATTTGACGTCAGTTTCACATTTTCACTTTTCATGCTTGATTGGCTATATCCCAACACATGCAATCTAAGCCGAGGGATATCTTTTCAGGGAGAGGTCGGATCCAGAAAACACATGAATTTTCAGGTTCCCTGTCCTGTGGGCAACCTGAATATATGTATACATTTCGAATTTGAGGTCAGTTTCACATTTTCATTTTCATGCTTACTTGGCTATTTCCAAACAAATCCAATCTAACCCCAGGCGTAACTTTTCAGGTAGAGGTTGGATCTGGAAAAGACATGTTTTTTCGGGTTCCCCAACCTGTGGGGAACCTGAATATATGTATACATTTCGAATTTGAGGTCAGTTTCACATTTTCACTTTTCATGCTTAATTGGCTATTTTCCAACAAATGAAATCTAGGCCGAGGCCTAGCATTTGAGGGGGAGATCAGATCCGGGAAAAATATGTTTTTTCAGGTTCCCCAACCTTTGGGCAACCTAAATATATGTATACATTTCGTATTTGAGGTCAGTTTCAGATTTTCACTTTTCATGCTTAATTGGCTATTTTCCAACAAATGAAATCAAGGCCGAGGCGTAAGTTTTCAGGGAGAGGTCAGATCCGGAAAACAACTGTTTTTTTCACTTTCCTCAATCTGTGGGGAACCTGAATATATGTATACATTTCGAATTTGAGGTCAGTTTCACATTTTCACTTTTCATGCTTGATTGGCTATTTTCCAACAAATGACATCTAGGCCGAGGCCTAACTTTTGAGGGAGAAATCAGATCCGGTAAAGACATGTTTTTTCGGGTTCCCCAACCTGTGCGCAACCTGAGTATATGTATACAATTCGTATTTGAGGTCTGTTTCACATTTTCACTTTTCATGCTTAATTGACTATTTTCCAACAAATGAAATCTAGGCCGAGGCCTAACTTATGAGGGAGAGGTCGGATTCAGAAAACAAACGTTTTTTCAGGTTCCCCTACATGTGGGGAACCTGAATATATGTATACTTTTCGAATTGGATGTCAGTTTCACATTTTCACTTTTCATGCTTAATTTGCTATTTTCCAACAAATGAAATCTAGGCTGAGGCCTAACATTTGAGGGAGAGATCAGATCCGGCAAAAACATGTTTTTTCGGGTTCCCTGACCTGGGGGGAACCTGAATATATCTATACATTTCAAATTTGAGGTCAGTTTCACATTTTCACTTTTCATGCTTGATTGGCTATTTTCCAGCAAATGCACTCTAGGCCGAGGCCTAACTTATGAGGGAGAGGTCGGATTCAGAAAACAAAACGTTTTTTCAGGTTCCCCTACATGTGCGGAACCTGAATATATGTATACTTTTCGAATTGGATGTCAGTTTCACATTTTCACTTTTTATGCTATTTCCCAACTAATGCAATCTAAGCCGAGGCGAAACGTTTGAGGGAGAGGTCAGATTCGGTAAAGACATGTTTTTTCGGGTTCCCCAACCTGTGGGCAACCTGAGTATATGTATACATTTCGAATTTGAGGTCAGTTTCACATTTTCATTTTCATGCTTGATTGGCTATTTTCCAGCAAATGCACTCTAGGCCGAGGCCTAACTAATGAAGGAAAGGTCGGATTCAGAAAACAAATGTTTTTTCAGGTTCCCCTACCTTTGGGCAACCTGAATATATGTATACATTTCGAATTTGAGGTCAGTTTCACATTTTCACTTTTCATGCTTACTTGGCTATTTCCAAACAAATCCAATCTAACCCCAGGGGTAACTTTTCAGGTAGAGGTTGGATCTGGAAAAGACATGTTTTTTCGGGTTCCCCAACCTGTGGGGAACCTGAATATATGTATACATTTCGAATTTGAGGTCAGTTTCACATTTTCACTTTTCATGCTTGATTGGCTATTTTCCAACAAATGACATCTAGGCCGAGGCCTAACTTTTGAGGGAGAAATCAGATCCGGTAAAGACATGTTTTTTCGGGTTCCCCAACCTGTGCGCAACCTGAGTATATGTATACAATTCGTATTTGAGGTCTGTTTCACATTTTCACTTTTCATGCTTAATTGACTATTTTCCAACAAATGAAATCTAGGCCGAGGCCTAACTTATGAGGGAGAGGTCGGATTCAGAAAACAAACGTTTTTTCAGGTTCCCCTACATGTGGGGAACCTGAATATATGTATACTTTTCGAATTGGATGTCAGTTTCACATTTTCACTTTTCATGCTTAATTTGCTATTTTCCAACAAATGAAATCTAGGCCGAGGCCTAACATTTGAGGGAGAGATCAGATCCGGCAAAAACATGTTTTTTCGGGTTCCCTGACCTGGGGGGAACCTGAATATATCTATACATTTCAAATTTGAGGTCAGTTTCACATTTTCACTTTTCATGCTTGATTGGCTATTTTCCAGCAAATGCACTCTAGGCCGAGGCCTAACTTATGAGGGAGAGGTCGGATTCAGAAAACAAAACGTTTTTTCAGGTTCCCCTACATGTGCGGAACCTGAATATATGTATACTTTTCGAATTGGATGTCAGTTTCACATTTTCACTTTTTATGCTATTTCCCAACTAATGCAATCTAAGCCGAGGCGAAACGTTTGAGGGAGAGGTCAGATTCGGTAAAGACATGTTTTTTCGGGTTCCCCAACCTGTGGGCAACCTGAGTATATGTATACATTTCGAATTTGAGGTCAGTTTCACATTTTCATTTTCATGCTTGATTGGCTATTTTCCAGCAAATGCACTCTAGGCCGAGGCCTAACTAATGAAGGAAAGGTCGGATTCAGAAAACAAATGTTTTTTCAGGTTCCCCTACCTTTGGGCAACCTGAATATATGTATACATTTCGAATTTGAGGTCAGTTTCACATTTTCACTTTTCATGCTTAATTGGCTATTTTCCAACAAATGAAATCAAGGCCGAGGCGTAAGTTTTCAGGGAGAGGTCAGATCCGGAAAACAACTGTTTTTTCAGTTTCCTCAATCTGTGGGGAACCTGAATATATGTATACATTTCGAATTTGAGGTCAGTTTCACATTTTCACTTTTCATGCTTACTTGGCTATTTTCCAACAAATGAAATCTAGGCCGAGGCCTAGCATTTGAGGGGGAGATCAGATCCGTCAAAAACATGTTTTTTCATGTTCCCCAACCTTTGGGCAACCTGAATATATGTATACATTTCGTATTTGAGGTCAGTTTCAGATTTTCACTTTTCATGCTTAATTGGCTATTTTCCAGCAAATGCACTCTAGGCCGAGGCCTAACTTATGAGGGAGAGGTCGGATTCAGAAAACAAAACGTTTTTTCAGGTTCCCCTACATGTGCGGAACCTGAATATATGTATACTTTTCGAATTGGATGTCAGTTTCACATTTTCACTTTTTATGCTATTTCCCAACTAATGCAATCTAAGCCGAGGCGAAACGTTTGAGGGAGAGGTAAGATTCGGTAAAGACATGTTTTTTCGGGTTCCCCAACCTGTGGGCAACCTGAGTATATGTATACATTTCGAATTTGAGGTCAGTTTCACATTTTCATTTTCATGCTTGATTGGCTATTTTCCAGCAAATGCACTCTAGGCCGAGGCCTAACTAATGAGGGAAAGGTCAGATTCAGAAAACAAATGTTTTTTCAGGTTCCCCTACCTTTGGGCAACCTGAATATATGTATACATTTCGAATTTGAGGTCAGTTTCACATTTTCACTTTTCATGCTTACTTGGCTATTTCCAAACAAATCCAATCTAACCCCAGGGGTAACTTTTCAGGTAGAGGTTGGATCTGGAAAAGACATGTTTTTTCGGGTTCCCCAACCTGTGGGGAACCTGAATATATGTATACATTTCGAATTTGAGGTCAGTTTCACATTTTCACTTTTCATGCTTAATTGGCTATTTTCCAACAACTGAAATCTAGGCCGAGGCCTAACTTATGAGGGAGAGGTCGGATTCAGAAAACAAACATTTTTTCAGGTTCCCCTACATGTGGGGAACCTGAATATATGTATACTTTTCGAATTGGATGTCAGTTTCACATTTTCACTTTTCATGCTTACTTGGCTATTTTCTAACAAATGAAATCTAGGCCGAGGCCTAACTTTTGAGGGAGAGATGAGATCCGTCAAAAACATGTTTTTTCGGTTTCCCTAACCTTTGGGCAACCTGAATATATGTATACATTTCGAATTTGAGGTCAGTTTCACATTTTCACTTTTCATGCTTAATTGGCTATTTTCCAACAAATGAAATCTAGGCCGAGGCCTAGCATTTGAGGGGGAGATCAGATCCGTCAAAAACATGTTTTTTCGGGTTCCCCAACCTTTGGGCAACCTGAATATATGTATACATTTCGTATTTGACGTCAGTTTCAGATTTTCACTTTTCATGCTTAATTGGCTATTTTCCAACAAATGAAATCAAGGCCGAGGCGTAAGTTTTCAGGGAGAGGTCAGATCCGGAAAACAACTGTTTTTTCAGTTTCCTCAATCTGTGGGGAACCTGAATATATGTATACATTTCGAATTTGAGGTCAGTTTCACATTTTCACTTTTCATGCTTACTTGGCTATTTTCCAACAAATGAAATCTAGGCCGAGGCCTAACTTATGAGGGAGAGGTCGGATTCAGAAAACAAACGTTTTTTCAGGTTCCCCTACATGTGGGGAACCTGAATATATGTATACTTTTCGAATTGGATGTCAGTTTCACATTTTCACTTTTCATCCTTAATTGGCTATTTTCCAACAAATGAAATCTAGGCCGAAGCCTAACTTTTGAGGGAGAGATGAGATCCGGTAAAGACATGTTTTTTCGGTTTCCCTAACCTTTGGGCAACCTGAATATATGTATACATTTCGAATTTGAGGTCAGTTTCACATTTTCACTTTTCATGCTTAATTTGCTATTTTCCAACAAATGAAATCTAGGCCGAGGCCTAACATTTGAGGGAGAGATCAGATCCGACAAAAACATGTTTTTTCAGGTTCCCCAACCTGTGCGCAACCTGAGTATATGTATACAATTCGTATTTGAGGTCTGTTTCACATTTTCACTTTTCATGCTTAATTGACTATTTTCCAACAAATGAAATCTAGGCCGAGGCCTAACTTATGAGGGAGAGGTCGGATTCAGAAAACAAACGTTTTTTCAGGTTCCCCTACATGTGGGGAACCTGAATATATGTATACTTTTCGAATTGGATGTCAGTTTCACATTTTCACTTTTCATGCTTAATTTGCTATTTTCCAACAAATGAAATCTAGGCCGAGGCCTAACATTTGAGGGAGAGATCAGATCCGGCAAAAACATGTTTTTTCGGGTTCCCTGACCTGGGGGGAACCTGAATATATCTATACATTTCAAATTTGAGGTCAGTTTCACATTTTCACTTTTCATGCTTGATTGGCTATTTTCCAGCAAATGCACTCTAGGCCGAGGCCTAACTTATGAGGGAGAGGTCGGATTCAGAAAACAAAACGTTTTTTCAGGTTCCCCTACATGTGCGGAACCTGAATATATGTATACTTTTCGAATTGGATGTCAGTTTCACATTTTCACTTTTTATGCTATTTCCCAACTAATGCAATCTAAGCCGAGGCGAAACGTTTGAGGGAGAGGTCAGATTCGGTAAAGACATGTTTTTTCGGGTTCCCCAACCTGTGGGCAACCTGAGTATATGTATACATTTCGAATTTGAGGTCAGTTTCACATTTTCATTTTCATGCTTGATTGGCTATTTTCCAGCAAATGCACTCTAGGCCGAGGCCTAACTAATGAAGGAAAGGTCGGATTCAGAAAACAAATGTTTTTTCAGGTTCCCCTACCTTTGGGCAACCTGAATATATGTATACATTTCGAATTTGAGGTCAGTTTCACATTTTCACTTTTCATGCTTAATTGGCTATTTTCCAACAAATGAAATCAAGGCCGAGGCGTAAGTTTTCAGGGAGAGGTCAGATCCGGAAAACAACTGTTTTTTCAGTTTCCTCAATCTGTGGGGAACCTGAATATATGTATACATTTCGTATTTGAGGTCAGTTTCACATTTTCACTTTTCATGCTTACTTGGCTATTTTCCAGCAAATGCACTCTAGGCCGAGGCCTAACTTATGAGGGAGAGGTCGGATTCAGAAAACAAAACGTTTTTTCAGGTTCCCCTACATGTGCGGAACCTGAATATATGTATACTTTTCGAATTGGATGTCAGTTTCACATTTTCACTTTTTATGCTATTTCCCAACTAATGCAATCTAAGCCGAGGCGAAACGTTTGAGGGAGAGGTAAGATTCGGTAAAGACATGTTTTTTCGGGTTCCCCAACCTGTGGGCAACCTGAGTATATGTATACATTTCGAATTTGAGGTCAGTTTCACATTTTCATTTTCATGCTTGATTGGCTATTTTCCAGCAAATGCACTCTAGGCCGAGGCCTAACTAATGAGGGAAAGGTCAGATTCAGAAAACAAATGTTTTTTCAGGTTCCCCTACCTTTGGGCAACCTGAATATATGTATACATTTCGAATTTGAGGTCAGTTTCACATTTTCACTTTTCATGCTTACTTGGCTATTTCCAAACAAATCCAATCTAACCCCAGGGGTAACTTTTCAGGTAGAGGTTGGATCTGGAAAAGACATGTTTTTTCGGGTTCCCCAACCTGTGGGGAACCTGAATATATGTATACATTTCGAATTTGAGGTCAGTTTCACATTTTCACTTTTCATGCTTAATTGGCTATTTTCCAACAAATGAAATCTAGGCCGAGGCCTAACTTATGAGGGAGAGGTCGGATTCAGAAAACAAACATTTTTTCAGGTTCCCCTACATGTGGGGAACCTGAATATATGTATACTTTTCGAATTGGATGTCAGTTTCACATTTTCACTTTTCATGCTTACTTGGCTATTTTCTAACAAATGAAATCTAGGCCGAGGCCTAACTTTTGAGGGAGAGATGAGATCCGTCAAAAACATGTTTTTTCGGTTTCCCTAACCTTTGGGCAACCTGAATATATGTATACATTTCGAATTTGAGGTCAGTTTCACATTTTCACTTTTCATGCTTAATTGGCTATTTTCCAACAAATGAAATCTAGGCCGAGGCCTAGCATTTGAGGGGGAGATCAGATCCGTCAAAAACATGTTTTTTCGGGTTCCCCAACCTTTGGGCAACCTGAATATATGTATACATTTCGTATTTGACGTCAGTTTCAGATTTTCACTTTTCATGCTTAATTGGCTATTTTCCAACAAATGAAATCAAGGCCGAGGCGTAAGTTTTCAGGGAGAGGTCAGATCCGGAAAACAACTGTTTTTTCAGTTTCCTCAATCTGTGGGGAACCTGAATATATGTATACATTTCGAATTTGAGGTCAGTTTCACATTTTCACTTTTCATGCTTACTTGGCTATTTTCCAACAAATGAAATCTAGGCCGAGGCCTAACTTATGAGGGAGAGGTCAGATCCGGAAAACAACTGTTTTTTCAGTTTCCTCAATCTGTGGGGAACCTGAATATATGTATACTTTTCGAATTGGATGTCAGTTTCACATTTTCACTTTTCATCCTTAATTGGCTATTTTCCAACAAATGAAATCTAGGCCGAGGCCTAACTTTTGAGGGAGAGATGAGATCCGGTAAAGACATGTTTTTTTCGGTTTCCCTAACCTTTGGGCAACCTGAATATATGTATACATTTCGAATTTGAGGTCAGTTTCACATTTTCACTTTTCATGCTTAATTTGCTATTTTCCAACAAATGAAATCTAGGCCGAGGCCTAACATTTGAGGGAGAGATCAGATCCGACAAAAACATGTTTTTTCAGGTTCCCTGACCTGGGGGGAACCTGAATATATCTATACATTTCAAATTTGAGGTCAGTTTCACATTTTCACTTTTCATGCTTGATTGGCTATTTTCCAGCAAATGCACTCTAGGCCGAGGCCTAACTTATGAGGGAGAGGTCGGATTCAGAAAACAAAACGTTTTTTCAGGTTCCCCTACATGTGGGGAACCTGAATATATGTATACTTTTCGAATTGGATGTCAGTTTCACATTTTCACTTTTTATGCTATTTCCCAACTAATGCAATCTAAGCCGAGGCGAAACGTTTGAAGGAGAGGTCAGATTCGGTAAAGACATGTTTTTTCGGGTTCCCCAACCTGTGGGCAACCTGAGTATATGTATACATTTCGAATTTGAGGTCAGTTTCACATTTTCATTTTCATGCTTGATTGGCTATTTTCCAGCAAATGCACTCTAGGCCGAGGCCTAACTAATGAGGGAAAGGTCGGATTCAGAAAACAAATGTTTTTTCAGGTTCCCCTACCTTTGGGCAACCTGAATATATGTATACATTTCGAATTTGAGGTCAGTTTCACATTTTCACTTTTCATGCTTACTTGGCTATTTCCAAACAAATCCAATCTAACCCCAGGGGTAACTTTTCAGGTAGAGGTTGGATCTGGAAAAGACATGTTTTTTCGGGTTCCCCAACCTTTGGGCAACCTGAATATATGTATACATTTCGAATTTGAGGTCAGTTTCACATTTTCACTTTTCATGCTTAATTGGCTATTTTCCAACAAATGAAATCTAGGCCGAGGCCTAGCATTTGAGGGGGAGATCAGATCCGTCAAAAACATGTTTTTTCGGGTTCCCCAACCTTTGGGCAACCTGAATATATGTATACATTTCGTATTTGAGGTCAGTTTCAGATTTTCACTTTTCATGCTTAATTGGCTATTTTCCAACAAATGAAATCTAGGCCGAGGCCTAACTTTTGAGGGAGAGATGAGATCCGGTAAAGACATGTTTTTTCGGTTTCCCTAACCTTTGGGCAACCTGAATATATGTATACATTTCGAATTTGAGGTCAGTTTCACATTTTCACTTTTCATGCTTAATTGGCTATTTTCCAACAAATGAAATCTAGGCCGAGGCCTAGCATTTGAGGGGGAGATCAGATCCGTCAAAAACATGTTTTTTCGGGTTCCCCAACCTTTGGGCAACCTGAATATATGTATACATTTCGTATTTGAGGTCAGTTTCAGATTTTCACTTTTCATGCTTAATTGGCTATTTTCCAACAAATGAAATCAAGGCCGAGGCGTAAGTTTTCAGGGAGAGGTCAGATCCGGAAAACAACTGTTTTTTCAGTTTCCTCAATCTGTGGGGAACCTGAATATATGTATACATTTCGAATTTGAGGTCAGTTTCACATTTTCACTTTTCATGCTTACTTGGCTATTTTCCAACAAATGCACTCTAGGCCGAGGCCTAACTTATGAGGGAGAGGTCGGATTCAGAAAACAAAACGTTTTTTCAGGTTCCCCTACATGTGGGGAACCTGAATATATGTATACTTTTCGAATTGGATGTCAGTTTCACATTTTCACTTTTTTCCAACTAATGCAATCTAAGCCGAGGCGAAACGTTTGAGGGAGAGGTCAGATTCGGTAAAGACATGTTTTTTCGGGTTCCCCAACCTGTGGGCAACCTGAATATATGTATACATTTCGTATTAGAGGTCAGTTTCAGATTTTCACTTTTCATGCTTAATTGGCTATTTTCCAACAAATGAAATCAAGGCCGAGGCGTAAGTTTTCAGGGAGAGGTCAGATCCGGAAAACAACTGTTTTTTTCAGTTTCCTCAATCTGTGGGGAACCTGAATATATGTATACATTTCGAATTTGAGGTCAGTTTCACATTTTCACTTTTCATGCTTGATTGGCTATTTTCCAACAAATGACATCTAGGCCGAGGCCTAACTTTTGAGGGAGAAATCAGATCCGGTAAAGACATGTTTTTTCGGGTTCCCCAACCTGTGCGCAACCTGAGTATATGTATACATTTCGTATTTGAGGTCTGTTTCACATTTTCACTTTTAATGCTTAATTGACTATTTTCCAACAAATGAAATCTATGCCGAGGCGTATCTTTTCAGGGAGAGGTCGGATCCAGAAAACACATGAATTTTCAGGTTCCCTGTCCTGTGGGCAACCTGAATATATCTATACATTTCGAATTTGAGGTCAGTTTCACATTTTCATTTTCCTGCTTGATTGGCTATTTTCCAGCAAATGCACTCTAGGCCGAGGCCTAACTAATGAGAGAAAGGTCGGATTCAGAAAACAAATGTTTTTTCAGGTTCCCCTACCTTTGGGCAACCTGAATATATGTATACATTTCGAATTTGAGGTCAGTTTCACATTTTCACTTTTCATGCTTACTTGGCTATTTCCAAACAAATCCAATCTAACCCCAGGCGTAACTTTTCAGGTAGAGGTTGGATCTGGAAAAGACATGTTTTTTCGGGTTCCCCAACCTGTGGGGAACCTGAATATATGTATACATTTCGAATTTGAGGTCAGTTTCACATTTTCACTTTTCATGCTTAATTGGCTATTTTCCAACAAATGAAATCTAGGCCGAGGCCTAGCATTTGAGGGGGAGATCAGATCCGGGAAAGATATGTTTTTTCAGGTTCCCCAACCTTTGGGCAACCTAAATATATGTATACATTTCGTATTTGAGGTCAGTTTCAGATTTTCACTTTTCATGCTTAATTGGCTATTTTCCAACAAATGAAATCAAGGCCGAGGCGTAAGTTTTCAGGGAGAGGTCAGATCCGGAAAACAACTGTTTTTTTCACTTTCCTCAATCTGTGGGGAACCTGAATATATGTATACATTTCGAATTTGAGGTCAGTTTCACATTTTCACTTTTCATGCTTGATTGGCTATTTTCCAACAAATGACATCTAGGCCGAGGCCTAACTTTTGAGGGAGAAATCAGATCCGGTAAAGACATGTTTTTTCGGGTTCCCCAACCTGTGCGCAACCTGAGTATATGTATACATTTCGTATTTGAGGTCTGTTTCACATTTTCACTTTTCATGCTTAATTGACTATTTTCCAACAAATGAAATCTAGGCCGAGGCCTAACTTATGAGGGAGAGGTCGGATTCAGAAAACAAACGTTTTTTCAGGTTCCCCTACATGTGGGGAACCTGAATATATGTATACTTTTCGAATTGGATGTCAGTTTCACATTTTCACTTTTCATGCTTAATTTGCTATTTTCCAACAAATGAAATCTAGGCCGAGGCCTAACATTTGAGGGAGAGATCAGATCCGGCAAAAACATGTTTTTTCGGGTTCCCCGACCTGGGGGGAACCTGAATATATGTATACATTTCGAATTTGAGGTCAGTTTCACATTTTCACTTTTCATGCTTAATTGGCTATTTTCCAACAAATGAAATCTAGGCCGAGGCCTAACTTATGAGGGAGAGGTCGGATTCAGAAAACAAACGTTTTTTCAGGTTCCCCTACATGTGGGGAACCTGAATATATGTATACTTTTCGAATTGGATGTCAGTTTCACATTTTCACTATTCATGCTTACTTGGCTATTTTCCAACAAATGAAATCTAGGCCGAGGCCTAACTTTTGAGGGAGAGATGAGATCCGGTAAAGACATGTTTTTTCGGTTTCCCTAACCTTTGGGCAACCTGAATATATGTATACATTTCGAATTTGAGGTCAGTTTCACATTTTCATTTTCATGCTTACTTAGCTATTTCCAAACAAATCCAATCTAACCCCAGGCGTAACTTTTCAGGTAGAGGTTGGATCTGGAAAAGACATGTTTTTTCGGGTTCCCCAACCTGTGGGGAACCTGAATATATGTATACATTTCGAATTTGAGGTCAGTTTCACATTTTCACTTTTCATGCTTAATTGGCTATTTTCCAACAAATGAAATCTAGGCCGAGGCCTAGCATTTGAGGGGGAGATCAGATCCGGGAAAGATATGTTTTTTCAGGTTCCCCAACCTTTGGGCAACCTAAATATATGTATACATTTCGTATTTGAGGTCAGTTTCAGATTTTCACTTTTCATGCTTAATTGGCTATTTTCCAACAAATGAAATCAAGGCCGAGGCGTAAGTTTTCAGGGAGAGGTCAGATCCAGAAAACAACTGTTTTTTTCACTTTCCTCAATCTGTGGGGAACCTGAATATATGTATACATTTCGAATTTGAGGTCAGTTTCACATTTTCACTTTTCATGCTTGATTGGCTATTTTCCAACAAATGACATCTAGGCCGAGGCCTAACTTTTGAGGGAGAAATCAGATCCGGTAAAGACATGTTTTTTCGGGTTCCCCAACCTGTGCGCAACCTGAGTATATGTATACATTTCGTATTTGAGGTCTGTTTCACATTTTCACTTTTCATGCTTAATTGACTATTTTCCAACAAATGAAATCTAGGCCGAGGCCTAACTTATGAGGGAGAGGTCGGATTCAGAAAACAAACGTTTTTTCAGGTTCCCCTACATGTGGGGAACCTGAATATATGTATACTTTTCGAATTGGATGTCAGTTTCACATTTTCACTTTTCATGCTTAATTTGCTATTTTCCAACAAATGAAATCTAGGCCGAGGCCTAACATTTGAGGGAGAGATCAGATCCGGCAAAAACATGTTTTTTCGGGTTCCCCGACCTGGGGGGAACCTGAATATATGTATACATTTCGAATTTGAGGTCAGTTTCACATTTTCACTTTTCATGCTTAATTGGCTATTTTCCAACAAATGAAATCTAGGCCGAGGCCTAACTTATGAGGGAGAGGTCGGATTCAGAAAACAAACGTTTTTTCAGATTCCCCTACATGTGGGGAACCTGAATATATGTATACTTTTCGAATTGGATGTCAGTTTCACATTTTCACTATTCATGCTTACTTGGCTATTTTCCAACAAATGAAATCTAGGCCGAGGCCTAACTTTTGAGGGAGAGATGAGATCCGGTAAAGACATGTTTTTTCGGTTTCCCTAACCTTTGGGCAACCTGAATATATGTATACATTTCGAATTTGAGGTCAGTTTCACATTTTCACTTTTCATGCTTAATTGGCTATTTTCCAACAAATGAAATCTAGGCCGAGGCCTAGCATTTGAGGGGGAGATCAGATCCGTCAAAAACATGTTTTTTCGGGTTCCCCAACCTTTGGGCAACCTGAATATATGAAATACGAAATGTATATATTCAGGGCAACCTGAATATATACATTTCGTATTTGAGGTCAGTTTCAGATTTTCACTTTTCATGCTTAATTGGCTATTTTCCAACAAATGAAATCAAGGCCGAGGCGTAAGTTTTCAGGGAGAGGTCAGATCCGGAAAACAACTGTTTTTTCAGTTTCCTCAATCTGTGGGGAACCTGAATATATGTATACTTTTCGAATTGGATGTCAGTTTCACATTTTCACTTTTCATCCTTAATTGGCTATTTTCCAACAAATGAAATCTAGGCCGAGGCCTAACTTTTGAGGGAGAGATGAGATCCGGTAAAGACATGTTTTTTTCGGTTTCCCTAACCTTTGGGCAACCTGAATATATGTATACATTTCGAATTTGAGGTCAGTTTCACATTTTCACTTTTCATGCTTAATTTGCTATTTTCCAACAAATGAAATCTAGGCCGAGGCCTAACATTTGAGGGAGAGATCAGATCCGACAAAAACATGTTTTTTCAGGTTCCGTGACCTGGGGGGAACCTGAATATATCTATACATTTCAAATTTGAGGTCAGTTTCACATTTTCACTTTTCATGCTTGATTGGCTATTTTCCAGCAAATGCACTCTAGGCCGAGGCCTAACTTATGAGGGAGAGGTCGGATTCAGAAAACAAAACGTTTTTTCAGGTTCCCCTACATGTGGGGAACCTGAATATATGTATACTTTTCGAATTGGATGTCAGTTTCACATTTTCACTTTTTATGCTATTTCCCAACTAATGCAATCTAAGCCGAGGCGAAACGTTTGAAGGAGAGGTCAGATTCGGTAAAGACATGTTTTTTCGGGTTCCCCAACCTGTGGGCAACCTGAGTATATGTATACATTTCGAATTTGAGGTCAGTTTCACATTTTCATTTTCATGCTTGATTGGCTATTTTCCAGCAAATGCACTCTAGGCCGAGGCCTAACTAATGAGGGAAAGGTCGGATTCAGAAAACAAATGTTTTTTCAGGTTCCCCTACCTTTGGGCAACCTGAATATATGTATACATTTCGAATTTGAGGTCAGTTTCACATTTTCACTTTTCATGCTTACTTGGCTATTTCCAAACAAATCCAATCTAACCCCAGGGGTAACTTTTCAGGTAGAGGTTGGATCTGGAAAAGACATGTTTTTTCGGGTTCCCCAACCTGTGGGGAACCTGAATATATGTATACATTTCGAATTGGATGTCAGTTTCACATTTTCACTTTTCATGCTTACTTTGCTATTTTCCAACAAATGAAATCTAGGCCGAGGCCTAACTTTTGAGGGAGAGATGAGATCCGGTAAAGACATGTTTTTTCGGTTTCCCTAACCTTTGGGCAACCTGAATATATGTATACATTTCGAATTTGAGGTCAGTTTCACATTTTCACTTTTCATGCTTAATTGGCTATTTTCCAACAAATGAAATCTAGGCCGAGGCCTAGCATTTGAGGGGGAGATCAGATCCGTCAAAAACATGTTTTTTCGGGTTCCCCAACCTTTGGGCAACCTGAATATATGTATACATTTCGAATTTGAGGTCAGTTTCACATTTTCACTTTTCATGCTTACTTGGCTATTTCCAAACAAATCCAATCTAACCCCAGGCGTAACTTTTCAGGTAGAGGTTGGATCTGGAAAAGACATGTTTTTTCAGTTTCCTCAATCTGTGGGGAACCTGAATATATGTATACATTTCGAATTTGAGGTCAGTTTCACATTTTCAATTTTCATGCTTAATTGGCTATTTCCCAACAAATGCAATCTAAGCCGAAGCGTATCTTTTCAGGTAGAGGTTGGATCCGCAAAAAGACGTGTTTTTTCTGGTTCCCCAACCTGTGGGGAACCTGAATATATGTATACATTTCGTATTTGAGGTAAGTTTCACATTTTTACGTTTCGTGCTTAATTGGCTATTTTCCAACAAATGAAATCTATGCCGAGGCCTAACTTATGAGATAGAGGTTGGCTCCGGAAAAGACGTGTGTTTTCTGGTTCCCAGTTTCACATTTTTACATTTCGTGCTTAATTGGCTATTTTCCAGCAAAAGCACTCTAGGCCGAGGCCTAACTTATGAGGGAGAGGTCGGATTCAGAAAACAAACGTTTTTTTCAGGTTCCCCTACATGTGGGGAACCTGAATATATGTATACATTTCGTATTTGACGTCAGTTTCACATTTTCACTTTTCATGCTTGATTGGCTATATCCCAACACATGCAATCTTAGCCGAGGGATATCTTTTCAGGGAGAGGTCGGATCCAGAAAACACATGAATTTTCAGGTTCCCTGTCCTGTGGGCAACCTGAATATATGTATACATTTCGAATTTGAGGTCAGTTTCACATTTTCATTTTCATGCTTACTTGGCTATTTCCAAACAAATCCAATCTAACCCCAGGCGTAACTTTTCAGGTAGAGGTTGGATCTGGAAAAGACATGTTTTTTCGGGTTCCCCAACCTGTGGGGAACCTGAATATATGTATACATTTCGAATTTGAGGTCAGTTTCACATTTTCACTTTTCATGCTTAATTGGCTATTTTCCAACAAATGAAATCTAGGCCGAGGCCTAGCATTTGAGGGGGAGATCAGATCCGGGAAAAATATGTTTTTTCAGGTTCCCCAACCTTTGGGCAACCTAAATATTTCGTATTTGAGGTCAGTTTCAGATTTTCACTTTTCATGCTTAATTGGCTATTTTCCAACAAATGAAATCAAGGCCGAGGCGTAAGTTTTCAGCGAGAGGTCAGATCCGGAAAACAACTGTTTTTTTCACTTTCCTCAATCTGTGGGGAACCTGAATATATGTATACATTTCGAATTTGAGGTCAGTTTCACATTTTCACTTTTCATGCTTGATTGGCTATTTTCCAACAAATGACATCTAGGCCGAGGCCTAACTTTTGAGGGAGAAATCAGATCCGGTAAAGACATGTTTTTTCGGGTTCCCCAACCTGTGCGCAACCTGAGTATATGTATACATTTCATATTTGAGGTCTGTTTCACATTTTCACTTTTCATGCTTAATTGACTATTTTCCAACAAATGAAATCTAGGCCGAGGCCTAGCATTTGAGGGGGAGATCAGATCCGTCAAAAACATGTTTTTTCGGGTTCCCCAACCTGTGGGCAACCTGAGTATATGTATACATTTCGTATTAGAGGTCAGTTTCAGATTTTCACTTTTCATGCTTAATTGGCTATTTTCCAACAAATGAAATCAAGGCCGAGGCGTAAGTTTTCAGGGAGAGGTCAGATCCGGAAAACAACTGTTTTTTTCAGTTTCCTCAATCTGTGGGGAACCTGAATATATGTATACATTTCGAATTTGAGGTCAGTTTCACATTTTCATTTTCATGCTTGATTGGCTATTTTCCAGCAAATGCACTCTAGGCCGAGGCCTAACTAATGAGTGAAAGGTCGGATTCAGAAAACAAATGTTTTTTCAGGTTCCCCAACCTTTGGGCAACCTGAATATATGTATACATTTCGAATTTGAGGTCAGTTTCACATTTTCACTTTTCATGCTTACTTGGCTATTTCCAAACAAATCCAATCTAACCCCAGGGGTAACTTTTCAGGTAGAGGTTGGATCTGGAAAAGACATGTTTTTTCGGGTTCCCCAACCTGTGGGGAACCTGAATATATGTATACATTTCGAATTTGAGGTCAGTTTCACATTTTCACTTTTCATGCTTAATTGGCTATTTTCCAACAAATGAAATCTAGGCCGAGACCTAACTTATGAGGGAGAGGTCGGATTCAGAAAACAAACGTTTTTTCAGGTTCCCCTACATGTGGGGAACCTGAATATATGTATACTTTTCGAATTGGATGTCAGTTTCACATTTTCACTTTTCATGCTTACTTGGCTATTTTCCAACAAATGAAATCTAGGCCGAGGCCTAACTTTTGAGGGAGAGATGAGATCCGGTAAAGACATGTTTTTTCGGTTTCCCTAACCTTTGGGCAACCTGAATATATGTATACATTTCGAATTTGAGGTCAGTTTCACATTTTCACTTTTCATGCTTAATTGGCTATTTTCCAACAAATGAAATCTAGGCCGAGGCCTAGCATTTGAGGGGGAGATCAGATCCGTCAAAAACATGTTTTTTCGGGTTCCCCAACCTGTGGGCAACCTGAGTATATGTATACATTTCGTATTAGAGGTCAGTTTCAGATTTTCACTTTTCATGCTTAATTGGCTATTTTCCAACAAATGAAATCAAGGCCGAGGCGTAAGTTTTCAGGGAGAGGTCAGATCCGGAAAACAACTGTTTTTTTCAGTTTCCTCAATCTGTGGGGAACCTGAATATATGTATACATTTCGAATTTGAGGTCAGTTTCACATTTTCATTTTCATGCTTGATTGGCTATTTTCCAGCAAATGCACTCTAGGCCGAGGCCTAACTAATGAGGGAAAGGTCGGATTCAGAAAACAAATGTTTTTTCAGGTTCCCCAACCTTTGGGCAACCTGAATATATGTATACATTTCGAATTTGAGGTCAGTTTCACATTTTCACTTTTCATGCTTACTTGGCTATTTCCAAACAAATCCAATCTAACCCCAGGGGTAACTTTTCAGGTAGAGGTTGGATCTGGAAAAGACATGTTTTTTCGGGTTCCCCAACCTGTGGGGAACCTGAATATATGTATACATTTCGAATTTGAGGTCAGTTTCACATTTTCACTTTTCATGCTTAATTGGCTATTTTCCAACAAATGAAATCTAGGCCGAGACCTAACTTATGAGGGAGAGGTCGGATTCAGAAAACAAACGTTTTTTCAGGTTCCCCTACATGTGGGGAACCTGAATATATGTATACTTTTCGAATTGGATGTCAGTTTCACATTTTCACTTTTCATGCTTACTTGGCTATTTTCCAACAAATGAAATCTAGGCCGAGGCCTAACTTTTGAGGGAGAGATGAGATCCGGTAAAGACATGTTTTTTCGGTTTCCCTAACCTTTGGGCAACCTGAATATATGTATACATTTCGAATTTGAGGTCAGTTTCACATTTTCACTTTTCATGCTTAATTGGCTATTTTCCAACAAATGAAATCTAGGCCGAGGCCTAGCATTTGAGGGGGAGATCAGATCCGTCAAAAACATGTTTTTTCGGGTTCCCCAACCTTTGGGCAACCTGAATATATGTATACATTTCGTATTTGAGGTCAGTTTCAGATTTTCACTTTTCATGCTTAATTGGCTATTTTCCAACAAATGAAATCAAGGCCGAGGCGTAAGTTTTCAGGGAGAGGTCAGATCCGGAAAACAACTGTTTTTTCAGTTTCCGCAATCTGTGGGGAACCTGAATATATGTATACATTTCGAATTTGAGGTCAGTTTCACATTTTCACTTTTCATGCTTACTTGGCTATTTTTCAACAAATGCACTCTAGGCCGAGGCCTAACTTATGAGGGAGAGGTCGGATTCAGAAAACAAACGTTTTTTCAGGTTCCCCTACATGTGGGGAACCTGAATATATGTATACTTTTCGAATTGGATGTCAGTTTCACATTTTCACTTTTCATCCTTAATTGGCTATTTTCCAACAAATGAAATCTAGGCCGAGGCCTAACTTTTGAGGGACAGATGAGATCCGGTAAAGACATGTTTTTTTCGGTTTCCCTAACCTTTGGGCAACCTGAATATATGTATACATTTCGAATTTGAGGTCAGTTTCACATTTTCACTTTTCATGCTTAATTTGCTATTTTCCAACAAATGAAATCTAGGCCGAGGCCTAACATTTGAGGGAGAGATCAGATCCGACAAAAACATGTTTTTTCAGGTTCCCTGACCTGGGGGGAACCTGAATATATCTATACATTTCAAATTTGAGGTCAGTTTCACATTTTCACTTTTCATGCTTGATTGGCTATTTTCCAGCAAATGCACTCTAGGCCGAGGCCTAACTTATGAGGGAGAGGTCGGATTCAGAAAACAAAACGTTTTTTCAGGTTCCCCTACATGTGGGGAACCTGAATATATGTATACTTTTCGAATTGGATGTCAGTTTCACATTTTCACTTTTTATGCTATTTCCCAACTAATGCAATCTAAGCCGAGGCGAAACGTTTGAGGGAGAGGTCAGATTCGGTAAAGACATGTTTTTTCGGGTTCCCCAACCTGTGGGCAACCTGAGTATATGTATACATTTTGTATTTGAGGTCAGTTTCACATTTTCACTTTTCATGCTTAATTGGCTATTTTCCAACAAATGAAATCTAGGCCGAGGCGTAAGTTTTCAGGGAGAGGTCAGATCCGGAAAACAACTGTTTTTTTCAGTTTCCTCAATCTGTGGGGAACCTGAATATATGTATACATTTCGAATTTGAGGTCAGTTTCACATTTTCACTTTTCATGCTTACTTGGCTATTTCCAAACAAATCCAATCTGACCCCAGGCGTAACTTTTCAGGTAGAGGTTGGATCTGGAAAAGACATGTTTTTTCAGTTTCCTCAATCTGTGGGGAACCTGAATATATGTATACATTTCGAATTTGAGGTCAGTTGCACATTTTCACTTTTCATGCTTACTTGGCTATTTTCCAACAAATGAAATCTAGGCCGAGGCCTAGCATTTGAGGGGGAGATCAGATCCGTCAAAAACATGTTTTTTCGGGTTCCCCATCCTTTGGGCAACCTGAATATATGTATACATTTCGTATTTGAGGTCAGTTTCAGATTTTCACTTTTCATGCTTAATTGGCTATTTTCCAACAAATGAAATCAAGGCCGAGGCGTAAGTTTTCAGGGAGAGGTCAGATCCGGAAAACAACTGTTTTTTTCAGTTTCCTCAATCTGTGGGGAACCTGAATATATGTATACATTTCGAATTTGAGGTCAGTTTCACATTTTCACTTTTCATGGTTACTTGGCTATTTTCCAACAAATGAAATCTAGGCCGAGGCCTAACATTTGAGGGAGAGATCAGATCCGGCAAAAACATGTTTTTTCGGGTTCCCTGACCTGGGGGGAACCTGAATATATCTATACATTTCAAATTTGAGGTCAGTTTCACATTTTCACTTTTCATGCTTGATTGGCTATTTTCCAGCAAATGCACTCTAGGCCGAGGCCTAACTTATGAGGGAAAGGTCGGATTCAGAAAACAAACGTTTTTTCAGGTTCCCCTACATGTGGGGAACCTGAATATATGTATACTTTTCGAATTGGATGTCAGTATCACATTTTCACTTTTCATCCTTAATTGGCTATTTTCCAACAAATGAAATCTAGGCCGAGGCCTAACTTTTGAGGGAGAGATGAGATCCGGTAAAGACATGTTTTTTCGGTTTCCCTAACCTTTGGGCAACCTGAATATATGTATACATTTCGAATTTGAGGTCAGTTTCACATTTTCACTTTTCATGCTTAATTTGCTATTTTCCAACAAATGAAATCTAGGCCGAGGCCTAACATTTGAGGGAGAGATCAGATCCGACAAAAACATGTTTTTTCAGGTTCCCTGACCTGGGGGGAACCTGAATATATCTATACATTTCAAATTTGAGGTCAGTTTCACATTTTCACTTTTCATGCTTGATTGGCTATTTTCCAGCAAATGCACTCTAGGCCGAGGCCTAACTTATGAGGGAGAGGTCGGATTCAGAAAACAAAACGTTTTTTCAGGTTCCCCTACATGTGGGGAACCTGAATATATGTATACTTTTCGAATTGGATGTCAGTTTCACATTTTCACTTTTTATGCTATTTCCCAACTAATGCAATCTAAGCCGAGGCGAAACGTTTGAGGGAGAGGTCAGATTCGGTAAAGACATGTTTTTTCGGGTTCCCCAACCTGTGGGCAACCTGAGTATATGTATACATTTTGTATTTGAGGTCAGTTTCACATTTTCACTTTTCATGCTTAATTGGCTATTTTCCAACAAATCAAATCTAGGCCGAGACCTAACTTATGAGGGAGAGGTCGGATTCAGAAAACAAACGTTTTTTCAGGTTCCCCTACATGTGGGTAACCTGAATATATGTATACTTTTCGAATTGGATGTCAGTTTCACATTTTCACTTTTCATGCTTACTTGGCTATTTTCCAACAACTGAAATCTAGGCCGAGGCCTAACTTTTGAGGGAGAGATGAGATCCGGTAAAGACATGTTTTTTCGGTTTCCCTAACCTTTGGGCAACCTGAATATATGTATACATTTCGAATTTGAGGTCAGTTTCACATTTTCACTTTTCATGCTTAATTGGCTATTTTCCAACAAATGAAATCTAGGCCGAGGCCTAGCATTTGAGGGGGAGATCAGATCCGTCAAAAACATGTTTTTTCGGGTTCCCCAATCTTTGGGCAACCTGAATATATGTATACATTTCGTATTTGAGGTCAGTTTCAGATTTTCACTTTTCATGCTTAATTGGCTATTTTCCAACAAATGAAATCAAGGCCGAGGCGTAAGTTTTCAGGGAGAGGTCAGATCCGGAAAACAACTGTTTTTTCAGTTTCCGCAATCTGTGGGGAACCTGAATATATGTATACATTTCGAATTTAAGGTCAGTTTCACATTTTCACTTTTCATGCTTACTTGGCTATTTTTCAACAAATGCACTCTAGGCCGAGGCCTAACTTATGAGGGAGAGGTCGGATTCAGAAAACAAACGTTTTTTCAGGTTCCCCTACATGTGGGGAACCTGAATATATGTATACTTTTCGAATTGGATGTCAGTTTCACATTTTCACTTTTCATCCTTAATTGGCTATTTTCCAACAAATGAAATCTAGGCCGAGGCCTAACTTTTGAGGGACAGATGAGATCCGGTAAAGACATGTTTTTTTCGGTTTCCCTAACCTTTGGGCAACCTGAATATATGTATACATTTCGAATTTGAGGTCAGTTTCACATTTTCACTTTTCATGCTTAATTTGCTATTTTCCAACAAATGAAATCTAGGCCGAGGCCTAACATTTGAGGGAGAGATCAGATCCGACAAAAACATGTTTTTTCAGGTTCCCTGACCTGGGGGGAACCTGAATATATCTATACATTTCAAATTTGAGGTCAGTTTCACATTTTCACTTTTCATGCTTGATTGGCTATTTTCCAGCAAATGCACTCTAGGCCGAGGCCTAACTTATGAGGGAGAGGTCGGATTCAGAAAACAAAACGTTTTTTCAGGTTCCCCTACATGTGGGGAACCTGAATATATGTATACTTTTCGAATTGGATGTCAGTTTCACATTTTCACTTTTTATGCTATTTCCCAACTAATGCAATCTAAGCCGAGGCGAAACGTTTGAGGGAGAGGTCAGATTCGGTAAAGACATGTTTTTTCGGGTTCCCCAACCTGTGGGCAACCTGAGTATATGTATACATTTTGTATTTGAGGTCAGTTTCACATTTTCACTTTTCATGCTTAATTGGCTATTTTCCAACAAATGAAATCTAGGCCGAGGCCTAGCATTTGAGGGGGAGATCAGATCCGGCAAAAACATGTTTTTTCGGGTTCCCCAACCTTTGGGCAACCTGAATATATGTATACATTTCGTATTAGAGGTCAGTTTCAGATTTTCACTTTTCATGCTTAATTGGCTATTTTCCAACAAATGAAATCAAGGCCGAGGCGTAAGTTTTCAGGGAGAGGTCAGATCCGGAAAACAACTGTTTTTTTCAGTTTCCTCAATCTGTGGGGAACCTGAATATATGTATACATTTCGAATTTGAGGTCAGTTTCACATTTTCACTTTTCATGCTTACTTGGCTATTTCCAAACAAATCCAATCTGACCCCAGGCGTAACTTTTCAGGTAGAGGTTGGATCTGGAAAAGACATGTTTTTTCAGTTTCCTCAATCTGTGGGGAACCTGAATATATGTATACATTTCGAATTTGAGGTCAGTTGCACATTTTCACTTTTCATGCTTACTTGGCTATTTTCCAACAAATGAAATCTAGGCCGAGGCCTAGCATTTGAGGGGGAGATCAGATCCGTCAAAAACATGTTTTTTCGGGTTCCCCATCCTTTGGGCAACCTGAATATATGTATACATTTCGTATTTGAGGTCAGTTTCAGATTTTCACTTTTCATGCTTAATTGGCTATTTTCCAACAAATGAAATCAAGGCCGAGGCGTAAGTTTTCAGGGAGAGGTCAGATCCGGAAAACAACTGTTTTTTTCAGTTTCCTCAATCTGTGGGGAACCTGAATATATGTATACATTTCGAATTTGAGGTCAGTTTCACATTTTCACTTTTCATGCTTACTTGGCTATTTTCCAACAAATGAAATCTAGGCCGAGGCCTAACATTTGAGGGAGAGATCAGATCCGGCAAAAACATGTTTTTTCGGGTTCCCTGACCTGGGGGGAACCTGAATATATCTATACATTTCAAATTTGAGGTCAGTTTCACATTTTCACTTTTCATGCTTGATTGGCTATTTTCCAGCAAATGCACTCTAGGCCGAGGCCTAACTTATGAGGGAAAGGTCGGATTCAGAAAACAAACGTTTTTTCAGGTTCCCCTACATGTGGGGAACCTGAATATATGTATACTTTTCGAATTGGATGTCAGTATCACATTTTCACTTTTCATCCTTAATTGGCTATTTTCCAACAAATGAAATCTAGGCCGAGGCCTAACTTTTGAGGGAGAGATGAGATCCGGTAAAGACATGTTTTTTCGGTTTCCCTAACCTTTGGGCAACCTGAATATATGTATACATTTCGAATTTGAGGTCAGTTTCACATTTTCACTTTTCATGCTTAATTTGCTATTTTCCAACAAATGAAATCTAGGCCGAGGCCTAACATTTGAGGGAGAGATCAGATCCGACAAAAACATGTTTTTTCAGGTTCCCTGACCTGGGGGGAACCTGAATATATCTATACATTTCAAATTTGAGGTCAGTTTCACATTTTCACTTTTCATGCTTGATTGGCTATTTTCCAGCAAATGCACTCTAGGCCGAGGCCTAACTTATGAGGGAGAGGTCGGATTCAGAAAACAAAACGTTTTTTCAGGTTCCCCTACATGTGGGGAACCTGAATATATGTATACTTTTCGAATTGGATGTCAGTTTCACATTTTCACTTTTTATGCTATTTCCCAACTAATGCAATCTAAGCCGAGGCGAAATGTTTGAGGGAGAGGTCAGATTCGGTAAAGACATGTTTTTTCGGGTTCCCCAACCTGTGGGCAACCTGAGTATATGTATACATTTTGTATTTGAGGTCAGTTTCACATTTTCACTTTTCATGCTTAATTGGCTATTTTCCAACAAATCAAATCTAGGCCGAGACCTAACTTATGAGGGAGAGGTCGGATTCAGAAAACAAACGTTTTTTCAGGTTCCCCTACATGTGGGTAACCTGAATATATGTATACTTTTCGAATTGGATGTCAGTTTCACATTTTCACTTTTCATGCTTACTTGGCTATTTTCCAACAACTGAAATCTAGGCCGAGGCCTAACTTTTGAGGGAGAGATGAGATCCGGTAAAGACATGTTTTTTCGGTTTCCCTAACCTTTGGGCAACCTGAATATATGTATACATTTCGAATTTGAGGTCAGTTTCACATTTTCACTTTTCATGCTTAATTGGCTATTTTCCAACAAATGAAATCTAGGCCGAGGCCTAGCATTTGAGGGGGAGATCAGATCCGTCAAAAACATGTTTTTTCGGGTTCCCCAACCTTTGGGCAACCTGAATATATGTATACATTTCGTATTTGAGGTCAGTTTCAGATTTTCACTTTTCATGCTTAATTGGCTATTTTCCAACAAATGAAATCTAGGCCGAGGCGTAAGTTTTCAGGGAGAGGTCAGATCCGGAAAACAACTGTTTTTTCAGTTTCCTCAATCTGTGGGGAACCTGAATATATGTATACATTTCGAATTTGAGGTCAGTTTCACATTTTCACTTTTCATGCTTACTTGGCTATTTTCCAACAAATGCACTCTAGGCCGAGGCCTAACTTATGAGGGAGAGGTCGGATTCAGAAAACAAACGTTTTTTCAGGTTCCCCTACATGTGGGGAACCTGAATATATGTATACTTTTCGAATTGGATGTCAGTTTCACATTTTCACTTTTCATCCTTAATTGGCTATTTTCCAACAAATGAAATCTAGGCCGAGGCCTAACTTTTGAGGGAGAGATGAGATCCGGTAAAGACATGTTTTGTCGGTTTCCCTAACCTTTGGGCAACCTGAATATATGTATACATTTCGAATTTGAGGTCAGTTTCACATTTTCACTTTTCATGCTTAATTTGCTATTTTCCAACAAATGAAATCTAGGCCGAGGCCTAACATTTGAGGGAGAGATCAGATCCGACAAAAACATGTTTTTTCAGGTTCCCTGACCTGGGGGGAACCTGAATATATCTATACATTTCAAATTTGAGGTCAGTTTCACATTTTCACTTTTCATGCTTGATTGGCTATTTTCCAGCAAATGCACTCTAGGCCGAGGCCTAACTTATGAGGGAGAGGTCGGATTCAGAAAACAAAACGTTTTTTCAGGTTCCCCTACATGTGGGGAACCTGAATATATGTATACTTTTCGAATTGGATGTCAGTTTCACATTTTCACTTTTCATCCTTAATTGGCTATTTTCCAACAAATGAAATCTAGGCCGAGGCCTAACTTTTGAGGGAGAGATGAGATCCGGTAAAGACATGTTTTTTCGGTTTCCCTAACCTTTGGGCAACCTGAATATATCTATACATTTCAAATTTGAGGTCAGTTTCACATTTTCACTTTTCATGCTTGATTGGCTATTTTCCAGCAAATGCACTCTATGCCGAGGCCTTCCCTACATGTGGGGAACCTGAATATATGTATACTTTTCGAATTGGATGTCAGTTTCACATTTTCACTTTTTATGCTATTTCCCAACTAATGCAATCTAAGCCGAGGCGAAACGTTTGAGGGAGAGGTCAGATTCGGTAAAGACATGTTTTTTCGGGTTCCCCAACCTGTGGGCAACCTGAGTATATGTATACATTTCGTATTTGAGGTCAGTTTCACATTTTCACTTTTCATGCTTAATTGGCTATTTTCCAACAAATGAAATCTAGGCCGAGGCCTAGCATTTGAGGGGGAGATCAGATCCGGCAAAAACATGTTTTTTCGGGTTCCCCAACCTTTGGGCAACCTGAATATATGTATACATTTCGTATTAGAGGTCAGTTTCAGATTTTCACTTTTCATGCTTAATTGGCTATTTTCCAACAAATGAAATCAAGGCCGAGGCGTAAGTTTTCAGGGAGAGGTCAGAAACCGGAAAACAACTGTTTTTTTCAGTTTCCTCAATCTGTGGGGAACCTGAATATATGTATACATTTCGAATTTGAGGTCAATTTCACATTTTCACTTTTCATGCTTACTTGGCTATTTCCAAACAAATCCAATCTGACCCCAGGCGTAACTTTTCAGGTAGAGGTTGGATCTGGAAAAGACATGTTTTTTCAGTTTCCTCAATCTGTGGGGAACCTGAATATATGTATACATTTTGAATTTGAGGTCAGTTGCACATTTTCACTTTTCATGCTTACTTGGCTATTTTCCAACAAATGAAATCTAGTCCGAGGCCTAGCATTTGAGGGGGAGATCAGATCCGTCAAAAACATGTTTTTTCGGGTTCCCCAACCTTTGGGCAACCTGAATATATGTATACATTTCGTATTTGAGGTCAGTTTCAGATTTTCACTTTTCATGCTTAATTGGCTATTTTCCAACAAATGAAATCAAGGCCGAGGCGTAAGTTTTCAGGGAGAGGTCAGATCCGGAAAACAACTGTTTTTTTCAGTTTCCTCAATCTGTGGGGAACCTGAATATATGTATACATTTCGAATTTGAGGTCAGTTTCACATTTTCACTTTTCATGCTTACTTGGCTATTTTCCAACAAATGAAATCTAGGCCGAGGCCTAACATTTGAGGGAGAGATCAGATCCGGCAAAAACATGTTTTTTCGGGTTCCCTGACCTGGGGGGAACCTGAATATATGTATACTTTTCGAATTGGATGTCAGTTTCACATTTTCACTTTTTATGCTATTTCCCAACTAATGCAATCTAAGCCGAGGCGAAACGTTTGAGGGAGAGGTCAGATTCGGTAAAGACATGTTTTTTCGGGTTCCCCAACCTGTGGGCAACCTGAGTATATGTATACATTTCGAATTTGAGGTCAGTTTCACATTTTTACTTTTCGTGCTTAATTGGCTATTTTCCAGCAAAAGCACTCTAGGCCGAGGCGTATCTTTTCAGGGAGAGGTCGGATCCAAAAAACACATGAATTTTCAGGTTCCCTGTCCTGTGGGCAACCTGAATATATGTATACATTTCGAATTTGAGGTCAGTTTCACATTTTCATTTTCATGCTTGATTGGCTATTTTCCAGCAAATGCACTCTAGGCCGAGGCCTAACTAATGAGGGAAAGGTCGGATTCAGAAAACAAATGTTTTTTCAGGTTCCCCAACCTTTGGGCAACCTGAATATATGTATACATTTCGAATTTGAGGTCAGTTTCACATTTTCACTTTTCATGCTTACTTGGCTATTTCCAAACAAATCCAATCTAACCCCAGGGGTAACTTTTCAGGTAGAGGTTGGATCTGGAAAAGACATGTTTTTTCGGGTTCCCCAACCTGTGGGGAACCTGAATATATGTATACATTTCGAATTTGAGGTCAGTTTCACATTTTCACTTTTCATGCTTAATTGGCTATTTTCCAACAAATGAAATCTAGGCCGAGACCTAACTTATGAGGGAGAGGTCGGATTCAGAAAACAAACGTTTTTTCAGGTTCCCCTACATGTGGGGAACCTGAATATATGTATACTTTTCGAATTGGATGTCAGTTTCACATTTTCACTTTTCATGCTTACTTGGCTATTTTCCAACAAATGAAATCTAGGCCGAGGCCTAACTTTTGAGGGAGAGATGAGATCCGGTAAAGACATGTTTTTTCGGTTTCCCTAACCTTTGGGCAACCTGAATATATGTATACATTTCGAATTTGAGGTCAGTTTCACATTTTCACTTTTCATGCTTAATTGGCTATTTTCCAACAAATGAAATCTAGGCCGAGGCCTAGCATTTGAGGGGGAGATCAGATCCGTCAAAAACATGTTTTTTCGGGTTCCCCAAACTTTGGGCAACCTGAATATATGTATACATTTCGTATTTGAGGTCAGTTTCAGATTTTCACTTTTCATGCTTAATTGGCTATTTTCCAACAAATGAAATCAAGGCCGAGGCGTAAGTTTTCAGGGAGAGGTCAGATCCGGAAAACAACTGTTTTTTCAGTTTCCGCAATCTGTGGGGAACCTGAATATATGTATACATTTCGAATTTGAGGTCAGTTTCACATTTTCACTTTTCATGCTTACTTGGCTATTTTCCAACAAATGAAATCTAGGCCGAGGCCTAACTTTTGAGGGACAGATGAGATCCGGTAAAGACATGTTTTTTTCGGTTTCCCTAACCTTTGGGCAACCTGAATATATGTATACATTTCGAATTTGAGGTCAGTTTCACATTTTCACTTTTCATGCTTAATTTGCTATTTTCCAACAAATGAAATCTAGGCCGAGGCCTAACATTTGAGGGAGAGATCAGATCCGACAAAAACATGTTTTTTCAGGTTCCCTGACCTGGGGGGAACCTGAATATATCTATACATTTCAAATTTGAGGTCAGTTTCACATTTTCACTTTTCATGCTTGATTGGCTATTTTCCAGCAAATGCACTCTAGGCCGAGGCCTAACTTATGAGGGAGAGGTCGGATTCAGAAAACAAAACGTTTTTTCAGGTTCCCCTACATGTGGGGAACCTGAATATATGTATACTTTTCGAATTGGATGTCAGTTTCACATTTTCACTTTTTATGCTATTTCCCAACTAATGCAATCTAAGCCGAGGCGAAACGTTTGAGGGAGAGGTCAGATTCGGTAAAGACATGTTTTTTCGGGTTCCCCAACCTGTGGGCAACCTGAGTATATGTATACATTTTGTATTTGAGGTCAGTTTCACATTTTCACTTTTCATGCTTAATTGGCTATTTTCCAACAAATGAAATCTAGGCCGAGGCCTAGCATTTGAGGGGGAGATCAGATCCGTCAAAAACATGTTTTTTCGGGTTCCCCATCCTTTGGGCAACCTGAATATATGTATACATTTCGTATTTGAGGTCAGTTTCAGATTTTCACTTTTCATGCTTAATTGGCTATTTTCCAACAAATGAAATCAAGGCCGAGGCGTAAGTTTTCAGGGAGAGGTCAGATCCGGAAAACAACTGTTTTTTCAGTTTCCTCAATCTGTGGGGAACCTGAATATATGTATACATTTCGAATTTGAGGTCAGTTTCACATTTTCACTTTTCATGCTTACTTGGCTATTTTCCAACAAACGAAATCTAGGCCGAGGCCTAACTTATGAGGGAGAGGTCGGATTCAGAAAACAAACGTTTTTTCAGGTTCCCCTACATGTGGGGAACCTGAATATATGTATACTTTTCGAATTGGATGTCAGTTTCACATTTTCACTTTTCATCCTTAATTGGCTATTTTCCAACAAATGAAATCTAGGCCGAGGCCTAACTTTTGAGGGAGAGATGAGATCCGGTAAAGACATGTTTTTTCGGTTTCCCTAACCTTTGGGCAACCTGAATATATGTATACATTTCGAATTTGAGGTCAGTTTCACATTTTCACTTTTCATGCTTAATTTGCTATTTTCCAACAAATGAAATCTAGGCCGAGGCCTAACATTTGAGGGAGGGATCAGATCCGACAAAAACATGTTTTTTCAGGTTCCCTGACCTGGGGGGAACCTGAATATATCTATACATTTCAAATTTGAGGTCAGTTTCACATTTTCACTTTTCATGCTTGATTGGCTATTTTCCAGCAAATGCACTCTAGGCCGAGGCCTTCCCTACATGTGGGGAACCTGAATATATGTATACTTTTCGAATTGGATGTCAGTTTCACATTTTCACTTTTTATGCTATTTCCCAACTAATGCAATCTAAGCCGAGGCGAAACGTTTGAGGGAGAGGTCAGATTCGGTAAAGACATGTTTTTTCGGGTTCCCCAACCTGTGGGCAACCTGAGTATATGTATACATTTCGTATTTGAGGTCAGTTTCACATTTTCACTTTTCATGCTTAATTGGCTATTTTCCAACAAATGAAATCTAGGCCGAGGCCTAGCATTTGACGGGGAGATCAGATCCGGCAAAAACATGTTTTTTCGGGTTCCCCAACCTTTGGGCAACCTGAATATATGTATACATTTCGTATTAGAGGTCAGTTTCAGATTTTCACTTTTCATGCTTAATTGGCTATTTTCCAACAAATGAAATCAAGGCCGAGGCGAAAGTTTTCAGGGAGAGGTCAGATCCGGAAAACAACTGTTTTTTTCAGTTTCCTCAATCTGTGGGGAACCTGAATATATGTATACATTTCGAATTTGAGGTCAGTTTCACATTTTCACTTTTCATGCTTGATTGGCTATATCCCAACACATGCAATCTAAGCCGAGGCGTATCTTTTCAGGGAGAGGTCGGATCCAGAAAACACATGAATTTTCAGGTTCCCTGTCCTGTGGGCAACCTGAATATATCTATACATTTCGAATTTGAGGTCAGTTTCACATTTTCATTTTCCTGCTTGATTGGCTATTTTCCAGCAAATGCACTCTAGACCGAGGCCTAACTAATGAGAGAAAGGTCGGATTCAGAAAACAAATGTTTTTTCAGGTTCCCCTACCTTTGGGCAACCTGAATATATGTATACATTTCGAATTTGAGGTCAGTTGCACATTTTCACTTTTCATGCTTACTTGGCTATTTCCAAACAAATCCAATCTAACCCCAGGCGTAACTTTTCAGGTAGAGGTTGGATCTGGAAAAGACATCTTTTTTCGGGTTCCCCAACCTGTGGGGAACCTGAATATATGTATACATTTCGAATTTGAGGTCAGTTTCACATTTTCAATTTTCATGCTTAATTGGCTATTTCCCAACAAATGCAATCTAAGCCGAAGCGTATCTTTTCAGGTAGAGGTTGGATCCGCAAAAAGACGTGTTTTTTCTGGTTCCCCAACCTGTGGGGAACCTGAATATATGTATACATTTCGTATTTGAGGTAAGTTTCACATTTTTACTTTTCGTGCTTAATTGGCTATTTTCCAACAAATGAAATCTATGCCGAGGCCTAACTTATGAGATAGAGGTTGGATCCGGAAAAGACGTGTGTTTTCTGGTTCCCAGTTTCACATTTTTACTTTTCGTGCTTAATTGGCTATTTTCCAGCAAAAGCACTCTAGGCCGAGGCCTAACTTATGAGGGAGAGGTCGGATTCAGAAAACAAACGTTTTTTCAGGTTCCCCTACATGTGGGGAACCTGAATATATGTATACATTTCGTATTTGAGGTCAGTTTCACATTTTCACTTTTCATGCTTGATTGGCTATATCCCAACACATGCAATCTAAGCCGAGGGATATCTTTTCAGGGAGAGGTCGGATCCAGAAAACACATGAATTTTCAGGTTCCCTGTCCTGTGGGCAACCTGAATATATGTATACATTTCGTATTTGAGGTAAGTTTCACATTTTTACTTTTCGTGCTTAATTGGCTATTTTCCAACAAATGAAATCTATGCCGAGGCCTAACTTATGAGATAGAGGTTGGATCCGGAAAAGACGTGTGTTTTCTGGTTCCCAGTTTCACATTTTTACTTTTCGTGCTTAATTGGCTATTTTCCAGCAAAAGCACTCTAGGCCGAGGCCTAACTTATGAGGGAGAGGTCGGATTCAGAAAACAAACGTTTTTTCAGGTTCCCCTACATGTGGGGAACCTGAATATATGTATACATTTCGTATTTGAGGTCAGTTTCACATTTTCACTTTTCATGCTTGATTGGCTATATCCCAACACATGCAATCTAAGCCGAGGGATATCTTTTCAGGGAGAGGTCGGATCCAGAAAACACATGAATTTTCAGGTTCCCTGTCCTGTGGGCAACCTGAATATATGTATACATTTCGAATTTGAGGTCAGTTTCACATTTTCATTTTCATGCTTACTTGGCTATTTCCAAACAAATCCAATCTAACCCCAGGCGTAACTTTTCAGGTAGAGGTTGGATCTGGAAAAGACATGTTTTTTCGGGTTCCCCAACCTGTGGGGAACCTGAATATATGTATACATTTCGAATTTGAGGTCAGTTTCACATTTTCACTTTTCATGCTTAATTGGCTATTTTCCAACAAATGAAATCTAGGCCGAGGCCTAGCATTTGAGGGGGAGATCAGATCCGGCAAAAATATGTTTTTTCGGGTTCCCCAACCTTTGGGCAACCTAAATATATGTATACATTTCGTATTTGAGGTCAGTTTCAGATTTTCACTTTTCATGCTTAATTGGCTATTTTCCAACAAATGAAATCAAGGCCGAGGCGTAAGTTTTCAGGGAGAGGTCAGATCCGGAAAACAACTGTTTTTTCAGTTTCCTCAATCTGTGGGGAACCTGAATATATGTATACATTTCGAATTTGAGGTCAGTTTCACATTTTCACTTTTCATGCTTACTTGGCTATTTTCCAACAAATGAAATCTAGGCCGAGGCCTAACTTATGAGGGAGAGGTCGGATTCAGAAAACAAACGTTTTTTCAGGTTCCCCTACATGTGGGGAACCTGAATATATGTATACTTTTCGAATTGGATGTCAGTTTCACATTTTCACTTTTCATCCTTAATTGGCTATTTTCCAACAAATGAAATCTAGGCCGAGGCCTAACATTTGAGGGAGGAATCAGATCCGACAAAAACATGTTTTTTCAGGTTCCCTGACCTGGGGGGAACCTGAATATATCTATACATTTCAAATTTGAGGTCAGTTTCACATTTTCACTTTTCATGCTTGATTGGCTATTTTCCAGCAAATGCACTCTAGGCCGAGGCCTTCCCTACATGTGGGGAACCTGAATATATGTATACTTTTCGAATTGGATGTCAGTTTCACATTTTCACTTTTTATGCTATTTCCCAACTAATGCAATCTAAGCCGAGGCGAAACGTTTGAGGGAGAGGTCAGATTCGGTAAAGACATGTTTTTTCGGGTTCCCCAACCTGTGGGCAACCTGAGTATATGTATACATTTCGTATTTGAGGTCAGTTTCACATTTTCACTTTTCATGCTTGATTGGCTATATCCCAACACATGCAATCTAAGCCGAGGCGTATCTTTTCAGGGAGAGGTCGGATCCAGAAAACACATGAATTTTCAGGTTCCCTGTCCTGTGGGCAACCTGAATATATCTATACATTTCGAATTTGAGGTCAGTTTCACATTTTCATTTTCCTGCTTGATTGGCTATTTTCCAGCAAATGCACTCTAGACCGAGGCCTAACTAATGAGAGAAAGGTCGGATTCAGAAAACAAATGTTTTTTCAGGTTCCCCTACCTTTGGGCAACCTGAATATATGTATACATTTCGAATTTGAGGTCAGTTGCACATTTTCACTTTTCATGCTTACTTGGCTATTTCCAAACAAATCCAATCTAACCCCAGGCGTAACTTTTCAGGTAGAGGTTGGATCTGGAAAAGACATCTTTTTTCGGGTTCCCCAACCTGTGGGGAACCTGAATATATGTATACATTTCGAATTTGAGGTCAGTTTCACATTTTCAATTTTCATGCTTAATTGGCTATTTCCCAACAAATGCAATCTAAGCCGAAGCGTATCTTTTCAGGTAGAGGTTGGATCCGCAAAAAGACGTGTTTTTTCTGGTTCCCCAACCTGTGGGGAACCTGAATATATGTATACATTTCGTATTTGAGGTAAGTTTCACATTTTTACTTTTCGTGCTTAATTGGCTATTTTCCAACAAATGAAATCTATGCCGAGGCCTAACTTATGAGATAGAGGTTGGATCCGGAAAAGACGTGTGTTTTCTGGTTCCCAGTTTCACATTTTTACTTTTCGTGCTTAATTGGCTATTTTCCAGCAAAAGCACTCTAGGCCGAGGCCTAACTTATGAGGGAGAGGTCGGATTCAGAAAACAAACGTTTTTTCAGGTTCCCCTACATGTGGGGAACCTGAATATATGTATACATTTCGAATTTGAGGTCAGTTTCACATTTTCACTTTTCATGCTTGATTGGCTATATCCCAACACATGCAATCTAAGCCGAGGGATATCTTTTCAGGGAGAGGTCGGATCCAGAAAACACATGAATTTTCAGGTTCCCTGTCCTGTGGGCAACCTGAATATATCTATACATTTCGAATTTGAGGTCAGTTTCACATTTTCACTTTTCATGCTTAATTGGCTATTTTCCAACAAATGAAATCTAGGCCGAGGCCTAGCATTTGAGGGGGAGATCAGTTCCGGCAAAAATATGTTTTTTCGGGTTCCCCAACCTTTGGGCAACCTAAATATATGTATACATTTCGTATTTGAGGTCAGTTTCAGATTTTCACTTTTCATGCTTAATTGGCTATTTTCCAACAAATGAAATCAAGGCCGAGGCGTAAGTTTTCAGGGAGAGGTCAGATCCGGAAAACAACTGTTTTTTCAGTTTCCTCAATCTGTGGGGAACCTGAATATATGTATACATTTCGAATTTGAGGTCAGTTTCACATTTTCACTTTTCATGCTTAATTGGCTATTTTCCAACAAATGAAATCTAGGCCGAGGCCTAACTTATGAGGGAGAGGTCGGATTCAGAAAACAAACGTTTTTTCAGGTTCCCCTACATGTGGGGAACCTGAATATATGTATACTTTTCGAATTGGATGTCAGTTTCACATTTTCACTTTTCATCCTTAATTGGCTATTTTCCAACAAATGAAATCTAGGCCGAGGCCTAACTTTTGAGGGATAGATGAGATCCGGTAAAGACATGTTTTTTCGGTTTCCCTAACCTTTGGGCAACCTGAATATATCTATACATTTCAAATTTGAGGTCAGTTTCACATTTTCACTTTTCATGCTTGATTGGCTATTTTCCAGCAAATGCACTCTAGGCCGAGGCCTAACTTATGAGGGAGAGGTCGGATTCAGAAAACAAAACGTTTTTTCAGGTTCCCCTACATGTGGGGAACCTGACTATATGTATACTTTTCGAATTGGATGTCAGTTTCACATTTTCACTTTTTATGCTATTTCCCAACTAATGCAATCTAAGCCGAGGCGAAACGTTTGAGGGAGAGGTCAGATTCGGTAAAGACATGTTTTTTCGGGTTCCCCAACCTGTGGGCAACCTGAGTATATGTATACATTTCGTATTTGAGGTCAGTTTCACATTTTCACTTTTCATGCTTAATTGGCTATTTTCCAACAAATGAAATCTAGGCCGAGGCCTAGCATTTGAGGGGGAGATCAGATCCGGCAAAAACATGTTTTTTCGGGTTCCCCAACCTTTGGGCAACCTGAATATATGTATACATTTCGTATTAGAGGTCAGTTTCAGATTTTCACTTTTCATGCTTAATTGGCTATTTTCCAACAAATGAAATCAAGGCCGAGGCGTAAGTTTTCAGGGAGAGGTCAGATCCGGAAAACAACTGTTTTTTTCAGTTTCCTCAATCTGTGGGGAACCTGAATATATGTATACATTTCGAATTTGAGGTCAGTTTCACATTTTCACTTTTCATGCTTGATTGGCTATATCCCAACACATGCAATCTAAGCCGAGGCGTATCTTTTCAGGGAGAGGTCGGATCCAGAAAACACATGAATTTTCAGGTTCCCTGTCCTGTGGGCAACCTGAATATATCTATACATTTCGAATTTGAGGTCAGTTTCACATTTTCATTTTCATGCTTGATTGGCTATTTTCCAGCAAATGCACTCTAGGCCGAGGCCTAACTAATGAGAGAAAGGTCGGATTCAGAAAACAAATGTTTTTTCAGGTTCCCCTACCTTTGGGCAACCTGAATATATGTATACATTTCGAATTTGAGGTCAGTTTCACATTTTCACTTTTCATGCTTACTTGGCTATTTCCAAACAAATCCAATCTAACCCCAGGCGTAACTTTTCAGGTAGAGGTTGGATCTGGAAAAGACATGTTTTTTCAGTTTCCTCAATCTGTGGGGAACCTGAATATATGTATACATTTCGAATTTGAGGTCAGTTGCACATTTTCACTTTTCATGCTTACTTGGCTATTTCCAAACAAATCCAATCTAACCCCAGGCGTAACTTTTCAGGTAGAGGTTGGATCTGGAAAAGACATCTTTTTTCGGGTTCCCCAACCTGTGGGGAACCTGAATATATGTATACATTTCGAATTTGAGGTCAGTTTCACATTTTCAATTTTCATGCTTAATTGGCTATTTCCCAACAAATGCAATCTAAGCCGAAGCGTATCTTTTCAGGTAGAGGTTGGATCCGCAAAAAGACGTGTTTTTTCTGGTTCCCCAACCTGTGGGGAACCTGAATATATGTATACATTTCGTATTTGAGGTAAGTTTCACATTTTTACTTTTCGTGCTTAATTGGCTATTTTCCAACAAATGAAATCTATGCCGAGGCCTAACTTATGAGATAGAGGTTGGATCCGGAAAAGACGTGTGTTTTCTGGTTCCCAGTTTCACATTTTTACTTTTCGTGCTTAATTGGCTATTTTCCAGCAAAAGCACTCTAGGCCGAGGCCTAACTTATGAGGGAGAGGTCGGATTCAGAAAACAAACGTTTTTTCAGGTTCCCCTACATGTGGGGAACCTGAATATATGTATACATTTCGTATTTGAGGTCAGTTTCACATTTTCACTTTTCATGCTTGATTGGCTATATCCCAACACATGCAATCTAAGCCGAGGGATATCTTTTCAGGGAGAGGTCGGATCCAGAAAACAGATGAATTTTCAGGTTCCCTGTCCTGTGGGCAACCTGAATATATGTATACATTTCGAATTTGAGGTCAGTTTCACATTTTCATTTTCATGCTTACTTAGCTATTTCCAAACAAATCCAATCTAACCCCAGGCGTAACTTTTCAGGTAGAGGTTGGATCTGGAAAAGACATGTTTTTTTGGGTTCCCCAACCTGTGGGGAACCTGAATATATGTATACATTTCGAATTTGAGGTCAGTTTCACATTTTCACTTTTCATGCTTAATTGGCTATTTTCCAACAAATGAAATCTAGGCCGAGGCCTAGCATTTGAGGGGGAGATCAGATCCGGCAAAAATATGTTTTTTCGGGTTCCCCAACCTTTGGGCAACCTAAATATATGTATACATTTCGTATTTGAGGTCAGTTTCAGATTTTCACTTTTCATGCTTAATTGGCTATTTTCCAACAAATGAAATCAAGGCCGAGGCGTAAGTTTTCAGGGAGAGGTCAGATCCGGAAAACAACTGTTTTTTTTCAGTTTCCTCAATCTGTGGGGAACCTGAATATATGTATACATTTCGAATTTGAGGTCAGTTTCACATTTTCATTTTCATGCTTGATTGGTTATTTTCCAGCAAATGCACTCTAGGCCGAGGCCTAACTAATGAGAGAAAGGTTGGATTCAGAAAACAAATGTTTTTTCAGGTTCCCCTACCTTTGGGCAACCTGAATATATGTATACATTTCGAATTTGAGGTCAGTTGCACATTTTCACTTTTCATGCTTACTTGGCTATTTCCAAACAAATCCAATCTAACCCCAGGCGTAACTTTTCAGGTAGAGGTTGGATCTGGAAAAGACATCTTTTTTCGGGTTCCCCAACCTGTGGGGAACCTGAATATATGTATACATTTCGAATTTGAGGTCAGTTTCACATTTTCAATTTTCATGCTTAATTGGCTATTTCCCAACAAATGCAATCTAAGCCGAAGCGTATCTTTTCAGGTAGAGGTTGGATCCGCAAAAAGACGTGTTTTTTCTGGTTCCCCAACCTGTGGGGAACCTGAATATATGTATACATTTCGTATTTGAGGTAAGTTTCACATTTTTACTTTTCGTGCTTAATTGGCTATTTTCCAACAAATGAAATCTATGCCGAGGCCTAACTTATGAGATAGAGGTTGGATCCGGAAAAGACGTGTGTTTTCTGGTTCCCAGTTTCACATTTTTACTTTTCGTGCTTAATTGGCTATTTTCCAGCAAAAGCACTCTAGGCCGAGGCCTAACTTATGAGGGAGAGGTCGGATTCAGAAAACAAACGTTTTTTCAGGTTCCCCTACATGTGGGGAACCTGAATATATGTATACATTTCGTATTTGAGGTCAGTTTCTCATTTTCACTTTTCATGCTTGATTGGCTATATCCCAACACATGCAATCTAAGCCGAGGGATATCTTTTCAGGGAGAGGTCGGATCCAGAAAACACATGAATTTTCAGGTTCCCTGTCCTGTGGGCAACCTGAATATATGTATACATTTCGAATTTGAGGTCAGTTTCACATTTTCATTTTCATGCTTACTTGGCTATTTCCAAACAAATCCAATCTAACCCCAGGCGTAACTTTTCAGGTAGAGGTTGGATCTGGAAAAGACATGTTTTTTCGGGTTCCCCAACCTGTGGGGAACCTGAATATATGTATACATTTCGAATTTGAGGTCAGTTTCACATTTTCACTTTTCATGCTTACTTGGCTATTTTCCAACAAATGAAATCTAGGCCGAGGCCTAGCATTTGAGGGGGAGATCAGATCCGTCAAAAACATGTTTTTTCGGGTTCCCCAACCTTTGGGCAACCTGAATATATGTATACATTTCGTATTTGAGGTCAGTTTCAGATTTTCACTTTTCATGCTTAATTGGCTATTTTCCAACAAATGAAATCAAGGCCGAGGCGTAAGTTTTCAGGGAGAGGTCAGATCCGGAAAACAACTGTTTTTTCAGTTTCCTCAATCTGTGGGGAACCTGAATATATGTATACATTTCGAATTTGAGGTCAGTTTCACATTTTCACTTTTCATGCTTACTTGGCTATTTTCCAACAAATGAAATCTAGGCCGAGGCCTAACTTATGAGGGAGAGGTCGGATTCAGAAAACAAACGTTTTTTCAGGTTCCCCTACATGTGGGGAACCTGAATATATGTATACTTTACGAATTGGATGTCAGTTTCACATTTTCACTTTTCATCCTTAATTGGCTATTTTCCAACAAATGAAATCTAGGCCGAGGCCTAACTTTTGAGGGAGAGATGAGATCCGGTAAAGACATGTTTTTTCGGTTTCCCTAACCTTTGGGCAACCTGAATATATGTATACATTTCGAATTTGAGGTCAGTTTCACATTTTCACTTTTCATGCTTAATTTGCTATTTTCCAACAAATGAAATCTAGGCCGAGGCCTAACATTTGAGGGAGGGATCAGATCCGACAAAAACATGTTTTTTCAGGTTCCCTGACCTGGGGGGAACCTGAATATATCTATACATTTCAAATTTGAGGTCAGTTTCACATTTTCACTTTTCATGCTTGATTGGCTATTTTCCAGCAAATGCACTCTAGGCCGAGGCCTTCCCTACATGTGGGGAACCTGAATATATGTATACTTTTCGAATTGGATGTCAGTTTCACATTTTCACTTTTTATGCTATTTCCCAACTAATGCAATCTAAGCCGAGGCGAAACGTTTGAGGGAGAGGTCAGATTCGGTAAAGACATGTTTTTTCGGGTTCCCCAACCTGTGGGCAACCTGAGTATATGTATACATTTCGTATTTGAGGTCAGTTTCACATTTTCACTTTTCATGCTTAATTGGCTATTTTCCAACAAATGAAATCTAGGCCGAGGCCTAGCATTTGACGGGGAGATCAGATCCGGCAAAAACATGTTTTTTCGGGTTCCCCAACCTTTGGGCAACCTGAATATATGTATACATTTCGTATTAGAGGTCAGTTTCAGATTTTCACTTTTCATGCTTAATTGGCTATTTTCCAACAAATGAAATCAAGGCCGAGGCGAAAGTTTTCAGGGAGAGGTCAGATCCGGAAAACAACTGTTTTTTTCAGTTTCCTCAATCTGTGGGGAACCTGAATATATGTATACATTTCGAATTTGAGCTCAGTTTCACATTTTCACTTTTCATGCTTGATTGGCTATATCCCAACACATGCAATCTCAGCCGAGGCGTATCTTTTCAGGGAGAGGTCGGATCCAGAAAACACATGAATTTTCAGGTTCCCTGTCCTGTGGGCAACCTGAATATATCTATACATTTCGAATTTGAGGTCAGTTTCACATTTTCATTTTCCTGCTTGATTGGCTATTTTCCAGCAAATGCACTCTAGACCGAGGCCTAACTAATGAGAGAAAGGTCGGATTCAGAAAACAAATGTTTTTTCAGTTTCCTCAATCTGTGGGCAACCTGAATATATGTATACATTTCGAATTTGAGGTCAGTTGCACATTTTCACTTTTCATGCTTACTTGGCTATTTCCAAACAAATCCAATCTAACCCCAGGCGTAACTTTTCAGGTAGAGGTTGGATCTGGAAAAGACATCTTTTTTCGGGTTCCCCAACCTGTGGGGAACCTGAATATATGTATACATTTCGAATTTGAGGTCAGTTTCACATTTTCAATTTTCATGCTTAATTGGCTATTTCCCAACAAATGCAATCTAAGCCGAAGCGTATCTTTTCAGGTAGAGGTTGGATCCGCAAAAAGACGTGTTTTTTCTGGTTCCCCAACCTGTGGGGAACCTGAATATATGTATACATTTCGTATTTGAGGTAAGTTTCACATTTTTACTTTTCGTGCTTAATTGGCTATTTTCCAACAAATGAAATCTATGCCGAGGCCTAACTTATGAGATAGAGGTTGGATCCGGAAAAGACGTGTGTTTTCTGGTTCCCAGTTTCACATTTTTACTTTTCGTGCTTAATTGGCTATTTTCCAGCAAAAGCACTCTAGGCCGAGGCCTAACTTATGAGGGAGAGGTCGGATTCAGAAAACAAACGTTTTTTCAGGTTCCCCTACATGTGGGGAACCTGAATATATGTATACATTTCGTATTTGAGGTCAGTTTCACATTTTCACTTTTCATGCTTGATTGGCTATATCCCAACACATGCAATCTAAGCCGAGGGATATCTTTTCAGGGAGAGGTCGGATCCAGAAAACACATGAATTTTCAGGTTCCCTGTCCTGAGGTCAGTTTCACATTTTCATTTTCATGCTTACTTGGCGATTTCCAAACAAATCCAATCTAACCCCAGGCGTAACTTTTCAGGTAGAGGTTGGATCTGGAAAAGACATGTTTTTTCGGGTTCCCCAACCTGTGGGGAACCTGAATATATGTATACATTTCGAATTTGAGGTCAGTTTCACATTTTCACTTTTCATGCTTAATTGGCTATTTTCCAACAAATGAAATCTAGGCCGAGGCCTAGCATTTGAGGGGGAGATCAGATCCGGCAAAAATATGTTTTTTCGGGTTCCCCAACCTTTGGGCAACCTAAATATATGTATACATTTCGTATTTGAGGTCAGTTTCAGATTTTCACTTTTCATGCTTAATTGGCTATTTTCCAACAAATGAAATCAAGGCCGAGGCGTAAGTTTTCAGGGAGAGGTCAGATCCGGAAAACAACTGTTTTTTCAGTTTCCTCAATCTGTGGGGAACCTGAATATATGTATACATTTCGAATTTGAGGTCAGTTTCACATTTTCACTTTTCATGCTTACTTGGCTATTTTCCAACAAATGAAATCTAGGCCGAGGCCTAACTTATGAGGGAGAGGTCGGATTCAGAAAACAAACGTTTTTTCAGGTTCCCCTACATGTGGGGAACCTGAATATATGTATACTTTTCGAATTGGATGTCAGTTTCACATTTTCACTTTTCATCCTTAATTGGCTATTTTCCAACAAATGAAATCTAGGCCGAGGCCTAACATTTGAGGGAGGGATCAGATCCGACAAAAACATGTTTTTTCAGGTTCCCTGACCTGGGGGGAACCTGAATATATCTATACATTTCAAATTTGAGGTCAGTTTCACATTTTCACTTTTCATGCTTGATTGGCTATTTTCCAGCAAATGCACTCTAGGCCGAGGCCTAACTTATGAGGGAGAGGTTGGATTCAGAAAACAAAACGTTTTTTCAGGTTCCCCTACATGTGGGGAACCTGAATATATGTATACTTTTCGAATTGGATGTCAGTTTCACATTTTCACTTTTTATGCTATTTCCCAACTAATGCAATCTAAGCCGAGGCGAAACGTTTGAGGGAGAGGTCAGATTCGGTAAAGACATGTTTTTTCGGGTTCCCCAACCTGTGGGCAACCTGAGTATATGTATACATTTCGTATTTGAGGTCAGTTTCACATTTTCACTTTTCATGCTTAATTGGCTATTTTCCAACAAATGAAATCTAGGCCGAGGCCTAGCATTTGAGGGGGAGATCAGATCCGGCAAAAACATGTTTTTTCGGGTTCCCCAACCTTTGGGCAACCTGAATATATGTATACATTTCGTATTAGAGGTCAGTTTCAGATTTTCACTTTTCATGCTTAATTGGCTATTTTCCAACAAATGAAATCAAGGCCGAGGCGTAAGTTTTCAGGGAGAGGTCAGATCCGGAAAACAACTGTTTTTTTCAGTTTCCTCAATCTGTGGGGAACCTGAATATATGTATACATTTCGAATTTGAGGTCAGTTTCACATTTTCACTTTTCATGCTTACTTGGCTATTTCCAAACAAATCCAATCTAACCCCAGGCGTAACTTTTCAGGTAGAGGTTGGATCTGGAAAAGACATCTTTTTTCGGGTTCCCCAACCTGTGGGGAACCTGAATATATGTATACATTTCGAATTTGAGGTCAGTTTCACATTTTCAATTTTCATGCTTAATTGGCTATTTCCCAACAAATGCAATCTAACCCGAAGCGTATCTTTTCAGGTAGAGGTTGGATCCGCAAAAAGACGTGTTTTTTCTGGTTCCCCAACCTGTGGGGAACCTGAATATATGTATACATTTCGTATTTGAGGTAAGTTTCACATTTTTACTTTTCGTGCTTAATTGGCTATTTTCCAACAAATGAAATCTATGCCGAGGCCTAACTTATGAGATAGAGGTTGGATCCGGAAAAGACGTGTGTTTTCTGGTTCCCAGTTTCACATTTTTACTTTTCGTGCTTAATTGGCTATTTTCCAGCAAAAGCACTCTAGGCCGAGGCCTAACTTATGAGGGAGAGGTCGGATTCAGAAAACAAACGTTTTTTCAGGTTCCCCTACATGTGGGGAACCTGAATATATGTATACATTTCGTATTTGAGGTCAGTTTCACATTTTCACTTTTCATGCTTGATTGGCTATATCCCAACACATGCAATCTAAGCCGAGGGATATCTTTTCAGGGAGAGGTCGGATCCAGAAAACAGATGAATTTTCAGGTTCCCTGTCCTGTGGGCAACCTGAATATATGTATACATTTCGAATTTGAGGTCAGTTTCACATTTTCATTTTCATGCTTACTTGGCTATTTCCAAACAAATCCAATCTAACCCCAGGCGTAACTTTTCAGGTAGAGGTTGGATCTGGAAAAGACATGTTTTTTTGGGTTCCCCAACCTGTGGGGAACCTGAATATATGTATACATTTCGAATTTGAGGTCAGTTTCACATTTTCACTTTTCATGCTTAATTGGCTATTTTCCAACAAATGAAATCTAGGCCGAGGCCTAGCATTTGAGGGGGAGATCAGATCCGGCAAAAACATGTTTTTTCGGGTTCCCCAACCTTTGGGCAACCTGAATATATGTATACATTTCGTATTTGAGGTCAGTTTCAGATTTTCACTTTTCATGCTTAATTGGCTATTTTCCAACAAATGAAATCAAGGCCGAGGCGTAAGTTTTCAGGGAGAGGTCAGATCCGGAAAACAAACGTTTTTTCAGGTTCCCCTACATGTGGGGAACCTGAATATATGTATACTTTTCAAATTGGATGTCAGTTTCACATTTTCACTTTTCATCCTTAATTGGCTATTCTCCAACAAATGAAATCTAGGCCGAGGCCTAACTTTTGAGGGAGAGATCAGATCCGGTAAAGACATGTTTTTTCGGTTTCCCTGACCTGGGGGGAACCTGAATATATCTATACATTTCAAATTTGAGGTCAGTTTCACATTTTCACTTTTCATGCTTGATTGGCTATTTTCCAGCAAATGCACTCTAGGCCGAGGCCTAACTTATGAGGGAGAGGTCGGATTCAGAAAACAAAACGTTTTTTCAGGTTCCCCTACATGTGGGGAACCTGAATATATGTATACTTTTCGAATTGGATGTCAGTTTCACATTTTCACTTTTTATGCTATTTCCCAACTAATGCAATCTAAGCCGAGGCGAAACGTTTGAGGGAGAGGTCAGATTCAGAAAACAAATGTTTTTTCACGTTCCCCTACCTTTGGGCAACCTGAATATATGTATACATTTCGAATTTGAGGTCAGTTTCACATTTTCACTTTTCATGCTTACTTGGCTATTTCCAAACAAATCCAATCTAACCCCAGGCGTAACTTTTCAGGTAGAGGTTGGATCTGGAAAAGACATGATTTTTCAGTTTCCTCAATCTGTGGGGAACCTGAATATATGTATACATTTCGAATTTGAGGTCAGTTGCACATTTTCACTTTTCATGCTTACTTGGCTATTTCCAAACAAATCCAATCTAACCCCAGGCGTAACTTTTCAGGTAGAGGTTGGATCTGGAAAAGACATCTTTTTTCGGGTTCCCCAACCTGTGGGGAACCTGAATATATGTATACATTTCGAATTTGAGGTCAGTTTCACATTTTCAATTTTCATGCTTAATTGGCTATTTCCCAACAAATGCAATCTAAGCCGAAGCGTATCTTTTCAGGTAGAGGTTGGATCCGCAAAAAGACGTGTTTTTTCTGGTTCCCCAACCTGTGGGGAACCTGAATATATGTATACATTTCGTATTTGAGGTAAGTTTCACATTTTTACTTTTCGTGCTTAATTGGCTATTTTCCAACAAATGAAATCTATGCCGAGGCCTAACTTATGAGATAGAGGTTGGATCCGGAAAAGACGTGTGTTTTCTGGTTCCCAGTTTCACATTTTTACTTTTCGTGCTTAATTGGCTATTTTCCAGCAAAAGCACTCTAGGCCGAGGCCTAACTTATGAGGGAGAGGTCGGATTCAGAAAACAAACGTTTTTTCAGGTTCCCCTACATGTGGGGAACCTGAATATATGTATACATTTCGTATTTGAGGTCAGTTTCACATTTTCACTTTTCATGCTTGATTGGCTATATCCCAACACATGCAATCTAAGCCAAGGGATATCTTTTCAGGGAGAGGTCGGATCCAGAAAACACATGAATTTTCAGGTTCCCTGTCCTGTGGGCAACCTGAATATATGTATACATTTCGAATTTGAGGTCAGTTTCACATTTTCATTTTCATGCTTACTTGGCTGTTTCCAAACAAATCCAATCTAACCCCAGGCGTAACTTTTCAGGTAGAGGTTGGATCTGGAAAAGACATGTTTTTTTGGGTTCCCCAACCTGTGGGGAACCTGAATATATGTATACATTTCGAATTTGAGGTCAGTTTCACATTTTCACTTTTCATGCTTAATTGGCTATTTTCCAACAAATGAAATCTAGGCCGAGGCCTAGCATTTGAGGGGGAGATCAGATCCGGCAAAAATATGTTTTTTCGGGTTCCCCAACCTTTGGGCAACCTAAATATATGTATACATTTCGTATTTGAGGTCAGTTTCAGATTTTCACTTTTCATGATTAATTGGCTATTTTCCAACAAATGAAATCAAGGCCGAGGCGTAAGTTTTCAGGGAGAGGTCAGATCCGGAAAACAACTGTTTTTTCAGTTTCCTCAATCTGTGGGGAACCTGAATATATGTATACATTTCGAATTTGAGGTCAGTTTCACATTTTCACTTTTCATGCTTACTTGGCTATTTTCCAACAAATGAAATCTAGGCCGAGGCCTAACTTATGAGGGAGAGGTCGGATTCAGAAAACAAACGTTTTTTCAGGTTCCCCTACATGTGGGGAACCTGAATATATGTATACTTTTCGAATTGGATGTCAGTTTCACATTTTCAATTTTCATCGTTAATTGGCTATTTTCCAACAAATGAAATCTAGGCCGAGGCCTAACTTTTGAGGGAGAGATGAGATCCGGTAAAGACATGTTTTTTCGGTTTCCCTAACCTTTGGGCAACCTGAATATATGTATACATTTCGAATTTGAGGTCAGTTTCACATTTTCACTTTTCATGCTTGATTGGCTATTTTCCAGCAAATACACTCTAGGCCGAGGCCTAACTTATGAGGGAGAGGTCGGATTCAGAAAACAAACGTTTTTTCAGGTTCCCCTACATGTGGGGAACCTGAATATATGTATACTTTTCGAATTGGATGTCAGTTTCACATTTTCACTTTTTATGCTATTTCCCAACTAATGCAATCTAAGCCGAGGCGAAACGTTTGAGGGAGAGGTCAGATTCGGTAAAGACATGTTTTTTCGGGTTCCCCAACCTGTGGGCAACCTGAGTATATGTATACATTTCGTATTTGAGGTCAGTTTCACATTTTCACTTTTCATGCTTAATTGGCTATTTTCCAACAAATGAAATCTAGGCCCAGGCCTACCATTTGAGGGGGAGATCAGATCCGGCAAAAACATGTTTTTTCGGGTTCCCCAACCTTTGGGCAACCTGAATATATGTATACATTTCGTATTTGAGGTCAGTTTCAGATTTTCACTTTTCATGCTTAATTGGCTATTTTCCAGCAAATGCACTCTAGGCCGAGGCCTAACTAATGAGGGAATGGTCGGATTCAGAAAACAAATGTTTTTTCAGGTTCCCCTACCTTTGGGCAACCTGAATATATGTATACATTTCGTATTTGAGGTCAGTTTCACATATTTACTTTTCGTGCTTAATTGGCTATTTCCAGCAAAAGCACTCTAGGCCGAGGCCTAACTTATGAGGGAAAGGTCGGATTCAGAAAACAAACGTTTTTTCAGGTTCCCCTACATGTGGGGAACCTGAATATATGTATACATTTCGTATTTGAGGTCAGTTTCACATTTTCACTTTTCATGCTTGATTGGCTATATCCCAACACATGCAATCTAAGCCGAGGCGTATCTTTTCAGGGAGAGGTCGGATCCAGAAAACACATGGATTTTCAGGTTCCCTGACCTGTGGGGAACCTGAATATATGTACACATTTCAAATTTGAGGTCAGTTTCACATTTTCACTTTTCATGCTTGATTGGTTATTTTCCAGCAAATGCACTCTAGGCCGAGGCCTAACTTTTGAGGGAGAAATCAGATCCGGTAAAGACATGTTTTTTCGGGTTCCCCAACCTGTGGGCAACCTGAGTATATGTATACATTTCGTATTTGAGGTCAGTTTCACATTTTCACTTTTCATGCTTACTTGGCTATTTTCCAACAAATGAAATCAAGGCCGAGGCATAAGTTTTCAGGGAGAGGTCAGATCCGGAAAACAACTGTTTTTTTTTCAGTTTCCTCAATCTGTGGGGAACCTGAATATATGTATACATTTCAAATTTGAGGTCAGTTTCACATTTTCACTTTTCATGCTTGATTGGCTATTTTCCAGCAAATGCACTCTAGGCCGAGGCCTAACTTATGAGGGAGAGGTCGGATTCAGAAAACAAAACGTTTTTTCAGGTTCCCCTACATGTGGGGAACCTGAATATATGTATACTTTTCGAATTGGATGTCAGTTTCACATTTTCACTTTTTATGCTATTTCCCAACTAATGCAATCTAAGCCGAGGCGAAACGTTTGAGGGAGAGGTCAGATTCGGTAAAGACATGTTTTTTCGGGTTCCCCAACCTGTGGGCAACCTGAGTATATGTATACATTTCGTATTTGAGGTCAGTTTCACATTTTCACTTTTCATGCTTAATTGGCTATTTTCCAACAAATGAAATCTAGGCCGAGGCCTAGCATTTGAGGGGGAGATCAGATCCGGCAAAAACATGTTTTTTCGGGTTCCCCAACCTTTGGGCAACCTGAATATATGTATACATTTCGTATTTGAGGTCAGTTTCAGATTTTCACTTTTCATGCTTAATTGGCTATTTTCCAACAAATGAAATCAAGGCCGAGGCGTATCTTTTCAGGGAGAGGTCGGATCCAGAAAACACATGAATTTTCAGGTTCCCTGTCCTGTGGGCAACCTGAATATATCTATACATTTCGAATTTGAGGTCAGTTTCACATTTTCATTTTCATGCTTGATTGGCTATTTTCCAGCAAATGCACTCTAGGCCGAGGCCTAACTAATGAGGGAATGGTCGGATTCAGAAAACAAATGTTTTTTCAGGTTCCCCTACCTTTGGGCAACCTGGATATATGTATACATTTCGTATTTGAGGTCAGTTTCACATATTTACTTTTCGTGCTTAATTGGCTATTTTCCAGCAAAAGCACTCTAGGCCGAGGCCTAACTTATGAGGGAGAGGTCGGATTCAGAAAACAAACGTTTTTTCAGGTTCCCCTACATGTGGGGAACCTGAATATATGTATACATTTCGTATTTGAGGTCAGTTTCACATTTTCACTTTTCATGCTTGATTGGCTATATCCCAACACATGCAATCTAAGCCGAGGCGTATCTTTTCAGGGAGAGGTCTGATCCAGAAAACACATGGATTTTCAGGTTCCCTGACCTGTGGGGAACCTGAATATATGTACACATTTCAAATTTGAGGTCAGTTTCACATTTTCACTTTTCATGCTTAATTGGCTATTTTCCAACAAATGAAATCTAGGCCGAGGCCTAGCATTTGAGGGGGAGATCAGATCCGGCAAAAACATGTTTTTTCGGGTTCCCCAACCTTTGGGCAACCTGAATATATGTATACATTTCGTATTTGAGGTCAGTTTCAGATTTTCACTTTTCATGCTTAATTGGCTATTTTCCAACCAATGAAATCAAGGCCGAGGCGTAAGTTTTCAGGGAGAGGTCAGATCCGGAAAACAACTGTTTTTTTCAGTTTCCTCAATCTGTGGGGAACCTGAATATATGTATACATTTCGAATTTGAGGTCAGTTTCACATTTTCACTTTTCATGCTTGATTGGCTATATCCCAACACATGCAATCTAAGCCGAGGCGTATCTTTTCAGGGAGAGGTCGGATCCAGAAAACACATGAATTTTCAGGTTCCCTGTCCTGTGGGCAACCTGAATATATCTATACATTTCGAATTTGAGGTCAGTTTCACATTTTCACTTTTCATGCTTACTTGGCTATTTTCCAACAAATGAAATCTAGGCCGAGGCCTAACTTATGAGGGAGAGGTCGGATTCAGAAAACAAACGTTTTTTCAGGTTCCCCATACATGTGGGGAACCTGAATATATGTATACTTTTCGAATTGGATGTCAGTTTCACATTTTCACTTTTCATCCTTAATTGGCTATTTTCCAACAAATGAAATCTAGGCCGAGGCCTAACTTTTGAGGGAGAGATCAGATCCGGTAAAGACATGTTTTTTCGGTTTCCCTAACCTTTGGGCAACCTGAATATATGTATACATTTCGAATTTGAGGTTAGTTTCACATTTTCACTTTTCATGCTTAATTTGCTATTTTCCAGCAAATGCACTCTAGGCCGAGGCCTAACTTATGAGGGAGAGGTCGGATTCAGAAAACAAACGTTTTTTCAGGTTCCCCTACATGTGGGGAACCTGAATATATGTATACTTTTCGAATTGGATGTCAGTTTCACATTTTCACTTTTTATGCTTACTTGGCTATTTCCAAACAAATCCAATCTAACCCCAGGCGTAACTTTTCAGGTAAAGGTTGGATCTGGAAAAGACATGTTTTTCAGTTTCCTCAATCTGTGGGGAACCTGAATATATGTATACATTTCGAATTTGAGGTCAGTTGCACATTTTCACTTTTCATGCTTACTTGGGTATTTCCAAACAAATCCAATCTAACCCCAGGCGTAACTTTTCAGGTAGAGGTTGGATCTGGAAAAGACATGTTTTTTCGGGGTCCCCAACCTGTGGGGAACCTGAATATATGTATATATTTCGAATTTGAGGTCAGTTTCACATTTTCACTTTTCATGCTTAATTGGCTATTTTCCAACAAATGAAATCTAGGCCGAGGCCTAGCATTTGAGGGGGAGATCAGATCCGGCAAAAACATGTTTTTTCGGGTTCCCCAACCTTTGGGCAACCTGAATATATGTATACATTTCGTATTTGAGGTCAGTTTCAGATTTTCACTTTTCATGCTTAATTGGCTATTTTCCAACAAATGAAATCAAGGCCGAGGCGTAAGTTTTCAGGGAGAGGTCAGATCCGGAAAACAAACGTTTTTTCAGGTTCCCCTACATGTGGGGAACCTGAATATATGTATACTTTTCAAATTGGATGTCAGTTTCACATTTTCACTTTTCATCCTTAATTGGCTATTTTCCAACAAATGAAATCTAGGCCGAGGCCTAACTTTTGAGGGAGAGATCAGATCCGGTAAAGACATGTTTTTTCGGTTTCCCTGACCTGGGGGGAACCTGAATATATCTATACATTTCAAATTTGAGGTCAGTTTCACATTTTCACTTTTCATGCTTGATTGGCTATTTTCCAGCAAATGCACTCTAGGCCGAGGCCTAACTTATGAGGGAGAGGTCGGATTCAGAAAACAAAACGTTTTTTCAGGTTCCCCTACATGTGGGGAACCTGAATATATGTATACTTTTCGAATTGGATGTCAGTTTCACATTTTCACTTTTTAATGCTATTTCCCAACTAATGCAATCTAAGCCGAGGCGAAACGTTTGAGGGAGAGGTCAGATTCGGTAAAGACATGTTTTTTCGGGTTCCCCAACCTGTGGGCAACCTGAGTATATGTATACATTTCGTATTTGAGGTCAGTTTCACATTTTCACTTTTCATGCTTAATTGGCTATTTTCCAACAAATGAAATCTAGGCCGAGGCCTAGCATTTGAGGGGGAGATCAGATCCGGCAAAAACATGTTTTTTCGGGTTCCCCAACCTTTGGGAAACCTGAATATATGTATACATTTCGAATTTGAGGTCAGTTTCACATTTTCACTTTTCATGCTTGATTGGCTATATCCCAACACATGCAATCTAAGCCGAGGCGTATCTTTTCAGGGAGAGGTCGGATCCAGAAAACACATGAATTTTCAGGTTCCCTGTCCTGTGGGCAACCTGAATATATCTATACATTTCGAATTTGAGGTCAGTTTCACATTTTCACTTTTCATGCTTACTTGGCTATTTTCCAACAAATGAAATCTAGGCCGAGGCCTAACTTATGAGGGAGAGGTCGGATTCAGAAAACAAACGTTTTTTCAGGTTCCCCTACATGTGGGGAACCTGAATATATGTATACTTTTCGAATTGGATGTCAGTTTCACATTTTCACTTTTCATCCTTAATTGGCTATTTTCCAACAAATGAAATCTAGGCCGAGGCCTAACTTATGAGGGAGAGGTCGGATTCAGAAAACAAACGTTTTTTCAGGTTCCCCTACATGTGGGGAACCTGAATATATGTATACTTTTCGAATTGGATGTCAGTTTCACATTTTCACTTTTTATGCTTACTTGGCTATTTCCAAACAAATCCAATCTAACCCCAGGCGTAACTTTTCAGGTAAAGGTTGGATCTGGAAAAGACATGTTTTTCAGTTTCCTCAATCTGTGGGGAACCTGAATATATGTATACATTTCGAATTTGAGGTCAGTTGCACATTTTCACTTTTCATGCTTACTTGGGTATTTCCAAACAAATCCAATCTAACCCCAGGCGTAACTTTTCAGGTAGAGGTTGGATCTGGAAAAGACATGTTTTTTCGGGGTCCCCAACCTGTGGGGAACCTGAATATATGTATATATTTCGAATTTGAGGTCAGTTTCACATTTTCACTTTTCATGCTTAATTGGCTATTTTCCAACAAATGAAATCTAGGCCGAGGCCTAGCATTTGAGGGGGAGATCAGATCCGGCAAAAACATGTTTTTTCGGGTTCCCCAACCTTTGGGCAACCTGAATATATGTATACATTTCGTATTTGAGGTCAGTTTCAGATTTTCACTTTTCATGCTTAATTGGCTATTTTCCAACAAATGAAATCAAGGCCGAGGCGTAAGTTTTCAGGGAGAGGTCAGATCCGGAAAACAAACGTTTTTTCAGGTTCCCCTACATGTGGGGAACCTGAATATATGTATACTTTTCAAATTGGATGTCAGTTTCACATTTTCACTTTTCATCCTTAATTGGCTATTTTCCAACAAATGAAATCTAGGCCGAGGCCTAACTTTTGAGGGAGAGATCAGATCCGGTAAAGACATGTTTTTTCGGTTTCCCTGACCTGGGGGGAACCTGAATATATCTATACATTTCAAATTTGAGGTCAGTTTCACAATTTCACTTTTCATGCTTGATTGGCTATTTTCCAGCAAATGCACTCTAGGCCGAGGCCTAACTTATGAGGGAGAGGTCGGATTCAGAAAACAAAACGTTTTTTCAGGTTCCCCTACATGTGGGGAACCTGAATATATGTATACTTTTCGAATTGGATGTCAGTTTCACATTTTCACTTTTTATGCTATTTCCCAACTAATGCAATCTAAGCCGAGGCGAAACGTTTGAGGGAGAGGTCAGATTCGGTAAAGACATGTTTTTTCGGGTTCCCCAACCTGTGGGCAACCTGAGTATATGTATACATTTCGTATTTGAGGTCAGTTTCACATTTTCACTTTTCATGCTTAATTGGCTATTTTCCAACAAATGAAATCTAGGCCGAGGCCTAGCATTTGAGGGGGAGATCAGATCCAGCAAAAACATGTTTTTTCGGGTTCCCCAACCTTTGGGCAACCTGAATATATGTATACATTTCGTATTAGAGGTCAGTTTCAGATTTTCACTTTTCATGCTTAATTGGCTATTTTCCAACAAATGAAATCAAGGCCGAGGCGTAAGTTTTCAGGGAGAGGTCAGATCCGGAAAACAACTGTTTTTTTCAGTTTCCTCAATCTGTGGGCAACCTGAATATATGTATACATTTCGAATTTGAGGTCAGTTTCACATTTTCACTTTTCATGCTTGATTGGCTATATCCAAACACATGCAATCTAAGCCGAGGCGTATCTTTTCAGGGAGAGGTCGGATCCAGAAAACACATGAATTTTCAGGTTCCCTGTCCTATGGGCAACCTGAATATATCTATACATTTCGAATTTGAGGTCAGTTTCACATTTTCACTTTTCATGCTTACTTGGCTATTTTCCAACAAATGAAATCTAGGCCGAGGCCTAACTTATGAGGGAGAGGTCGGATTCAGAAAACAAACGTTTTTTCAGGTTCCCCTACATGTGGGGAACCTGAATATATGTATACTTTTCGAATTGGATGTCAGTTTCACATTTTCACTTTTTATGCTATTTCCCAACTAATGCAATCTAAGCCGAGGCGAAACGTTTGAGGGAGAGGTCAGATTCGGTAAAGACATGTTTTTTCGGGTTCCCCAACCTGTGGGCAACCTGAGTATATGTATACATTTCGTATTTGAGGTCAGTTTCACATTTTCACTTTTCATGCTTAATTGGCTATTTTCCAACAAATGAAATCTAGGCCGAGGCCTAGCATTTGAGGGGGAGATCAGATCCGGCAAAAACATGTTTTTTCGGGTTCCCCAACCTTTGGGCAACCTGAATATATGTATACATTTCGTATTTGAGGTCAGTTTCAGATTTTCACTTTTCATGCTTAATTGGCTATTTTCCAGCAAATGCACTCTAGGCCGAGGCCTAACTAATGAGGGAATGGTCGGATTCAGAAAACAAATGTTTTTTCAGGTTCCCCTACCTTTGGGCAACCTGAATATATGTATACATTTCGTATTTGAGGTCAGTTTCACATATTTACTTTTCGTGCTTAATTGGCTATTTTCCAGCAAAAGCACTCTAGGCCGAGGCCTAACTTATGAGGGAGAGGTCGGATTCAGAAAACAAACGTTTTTTCAGGTTCCCCTACATGTGGGGAACCTGAATATATGTACACATTTCAAATTTGAGGTCAGTTTCACATTTTCACTTTTCATGCTTGATTGGTTATTTTCCAGCAAATGCACTCTAGGCCGAGGCCTAACTTTTGAGGGAGAAATCAGATCCGGTAAAGACATGTTTTTTCGGTTTCCCTGACCTGGGGGGAACCTGAATATATCTATACATTTCAAATTTGAGGTCAGTTTCACAATTTCACTTTTCATGCTTGATTGGCTATTTTCCAGCAAATGCACTCTAGGCCGAGGCCTAACTTATGAGGGAGAGGTCGGATTCAGAAAACAAAACGTTTTTTCAGGTTCCCCTACATGTGGGGAACCTGAATATATGTATACTTTTCGAATTGGATGTCAGTTTCACATTTTCACTTTTTATGCTATTTCCCAACTAATGCAATCTAAGCCGAGGCGAAACGTTTGAGGGAGAGGTCAGATTCGGTAAAGACATGTTTTTTCGGGTTCCACAACCTGTGGGCAACCTGAGTATATGTATACATTTCGTATTTGAGGTCAGTTTCACATTTTCACTTTTCATGCTTAATTGGCTATTTTCCAACAAATGAAATCTAGGCCGAGGCCTAGCATTTGAGGGGGAGATCAGATCCAGCAAAAACATGTTTTTTCGGGTTCCCCAACCTTTGGGCAACCTGAATATATGTATACATTTCGTATTAGAGGTCAGTTTCAGATTTTCACTTTTCATGCTTAATTGGCTATTTTCCAACAAATGAAATCAAGGCCGAGGCGTAAGTTTTCAGGGAGAGGTCAGATCCGGAAAACAACTGTTTTTTTCAGTTTCCTCAATCTGTGGGCAACCTGAATATATGTATACATTTCGAATTTGAGGTCAGTTTCACATTTTCACTTTTCATGCTTGATTGGCTATATCCAAACACATGCAATCTAAGCCGAGGCGTATCTTTTCAGGGAGAGGTCGGATCCAGAAAACACATGAATTTTCAGGTTCCCTGTCCTATGGGCAACCTGAATATATCTATACATTTCGAATTTGAGGTCAGTTTCACATTTTCACTTTTCATGCTTACTTGGCTATTTTCCAACAAATGAAATCTAGGCCGAGGCCTAACTTATGAGGGAGAGGTCGGATTCAGAAAACAAACGTTTTTTCAGGTTCCCCTACATGTGGGGAACCTGAATATATGTATACTTTTCGAATTGGATGTCAGTTTCACATTTTCACTTTTTATGCTATTTCCCAACTAATGCAATCTAAGCCGAGGCGAAACGTTTGAGGGAGAGGTCAGATTCGGTAAAGACATGTTTTTTCGGGTTCCCCAACCTGTGGGCAACCTGAGTATATGTATACATTTCGTATTTGAGGTCAGTTTCACATTTTCACTTTTCATGCTTAATTGGCTATTTTCCAACAAATGAAATCTAGGCCGAGGCCTAGCATTTGAGGGGGAGATCAGATCCGGCAAAAACATGTTTTTTCGGGTTCCCCAACCTTTGGGCAACCTGAATATATGTATACATTTCGTATTTGAGGTCAGTTTCAGATTTTCACTTTTCATGCTTAATTGGCTATTTTCCAGCAAATGCACTCTAGGCCGAGGCCTAACTAATGAGGGAATGGTCGGATTCAGAAAACAAATGTTTTTTCAGGTTCCCCTACCTTTGGGCAACCTGAATATATGTATACATTTCGTATTTGAGGTCAGTTTCACATATTTACTTTTCGTGCTTAATTGGCTATTTTCCAGCAAAAGCACTCTAGGCCGAGGCCTAACTTATGAGGGAGAGGTCGGATTCAGAAAACAAACGTTTTTTCAGGTTCCCCTACATGTGGGGAACCTGAATATATGTACACATTTCAAATTTGAGGTCAGTTTCACATTTTCACTTTTCATGCTTGATTGGTTATTTTCCAGCAAATGCACTCTAGGCCGAGGCCTAACTTTTGAGGGAGAAATCAGATCCGGTAAAGACATGTTTTTTCGGGTTCCCCAACCTGTGGGCAACCTGAGTATATGTATACATTTCGTATTTGAGGTCAGTTTCACATTTTCACTTTTCATGCTTAATTGGCTATTTTCCAACAAATGAAATCAAGGCCGAGGCGTAAGTTTTCAGGGAGAGGTCAGATCCGGAAAACAACTGTTTTTTTCAGTTTCCTCAATCTGTGGGGAACCTGAATATATGTATACATTTCGAATTTGAGGTCAGTTTCACATTTTCACTTTTCATGCTTACTTGCCTATTTTCCAACAAATGAAATCAAGGCCGAGGCGTAAGTTTTCAGGGAGAGGTCAGATCCGGAAAACAACTGTTTTTTTCAGTTTCCTCAATCTGTGGGGAACCTGAATATATGTATACATTTCAAATTTGAGGTCAGTTTCACATTTTCACTTTTCATGCTTGATTGGCTATTTTCCAGCAAATGCACTCTAGGCCGAGGCCTAACTTATGAGGGAGAGGTCGGATTCAGAAAACAAAACGTTTTTTCAGGTTCCCCTACATGTGGGGAACCTGAATATATGTATACTTTTCGAATTGGATGTCAGTTTCACATTTTCACTTTTTATGCTATTTCCCAACTAATGCAATCTAACCCCAGGCGTAACTTTTCAGGTAGAGGTTGGATCTGGAACAGACATGTTTTTTCGGGTTCCCCAACCTGTGGGGAACCTGAATATATGTATACATTTCGAATTTGAGGTCAGTTTCACATTTTCACTTTTCATGCTTAATTGGCTATTTTCCAACAAATGAAATCTAGGCCGAGGCCTAGCATTTGAGGGGGAGATCAGATCCGGCAAAAACATGTTTTTTCGGGTTCCCCAACCTTTGGGCAACCTGAATATATGTATACATTTCGTATTTGAGGTCAGTTTCAGATTTTCACTTTTCTTGCTTAATTGGCTATTTTCCAACCAATGAAATCAAGGCCGAGGCGTAAGTTTTCAGGGAGAGGTCAGATCCGGAAAACAACTGTTTTTTTCAGTTTCCTCAATCTGTGGGGAACCTGAATATATGTATACATTTCGAATTTGAGGTCAGTTTCACATTTTCACTTTTCATGCTTGATTGGCTATATCCCAACACATGCAATCTAAGCCGAGGCGTATCTTTTCAGGGAGAGGTCGGATCCAGAAAACACATGAATTTTCAGGTTCCCTGTCCTGTGGGCAACCTGAATATATCTATACATTTCGAATTTGAGGTCAGTTTCACATTTTCATTTTCATGCTTGATTGGCTATTTTCCAACAAATGAAATCTAGGCCGAGGCCTAACTTATGAGGGAGAGGTCGGATTCAGAAAACAAACGTTTTTTCAGGTTCCCCTACATGTGGGGAACCTGAATATATGTATACTTTTCGAATTGGATGTCAGTTTCACATTTTCACTTTTCATGCTTACTTGGCTATTTTCCAACAAATGAAATCTAGGCCGAGGCCTAACTTATGAGGGAGAGGTCGGATTCAGAAAACAAACGTTTTTTCAGGTTCCCCTACATGTCGGGAACCTGAATATATGTATACTTTTCGAATTGGATGTCAGTTTCACATTTTCACTTTTTATGCTATTTCCCAACTAATGCAATCTAAGCCGAGGCGAAACGTTTGAGGGAGAGGTCAGATTCGGTAAAGACATGTTTTTTCGGGTTCCCCAACCTGTGGGCAACCTGAGTATATGTATACATTTCGTATTTGAGGTCAGTTTCACATTTTCACTTTTCATGCTTAATTGGCTATTTTCCAACAAATGAAATCTAGGCCGAGGCCTAGCATTTGAGGGGGAGATCAGATCCGGCAAAAACATGTTTTTTCGGGTTCCCCAACCTTTGGGCAACCTGAATATATGTATACATTTCGTATTTGAGGTCAGTTTCAGATTTTCACTTTTCATGCTTAATTGGCTATTTTCCAGCAAATGCACTCTAGGCCGAGGCCTAACTAATGAGGGAATGGTCGGATTCAGAAAACAAATGTTTTTTCAGGTTCCCCTACCTTTGGGCAACCTGAATATATGTATACATTTCGTATTTGAGGTCAGTTTCACATATTTACTTTTCGTGCTTAATTGGCTATTTTCCAGCAAAAGCACTCTAGGCCGAGGCCTAACTTATGAGGGAGAGGTCGGATTCAGAAAACAAACGTTTTTTCAGGTTCCCCTACATGTGGGGAACCTGAATATATGTATACATTTCGTATTTGAGGTCAGTTTCACATTTTCACTTTTCATGCTTGATTGGCTATATCCCAACACATGCAATCTAAGCCGAGGCGTATCTTTTCAGGGAGAGGTCTGATCCAGAAAACACATGGATTTTCAGGTTCCCTGACCTGTGGGGAACCTGAATATATGTACACATTTCAAATTTGAGGTCAGTTTCACATTTTCACTTTTCATGCTTGATTGGTTATTTTCCAGCAAATGCACTCTAGGCCGAGGCCTAACTTTTGAGGGAGAAATCAGATCCGGTAAAGACATGTTTTTTCGGGTTCCCCAACCTGTGGGCAACCTGAGTATATGTATACATTTCGTATTTGAGGTCAGTTTCACATTTTCACTTTTCATGCTTAATTGGCTATTTTCCAACAAATGAAATCAAGGCCGAGGCGTAAGTTTTCAGGGAGAGGTCAGATCCGGAAAACAACTGTTTTTTTCAGTTTCCTCAATCTGTGGGGAACCTGAATATATGTATACATTTCGAATTTGAGGTCAGTTTCACATTTTCACTTTTCATGCTTACTTGGCTATTTTCCAACAAATGAAATCAAGGCCGAGGCGTAAGTTTTCAGGGAGAGGTCAGATCCGGAAAACAACTGTTTTTTTCAGTTTCCTCAATCTGTGGGGAACCTGAATATATGTATACATTTCAAATTTGAGGTCAGTTTCACATTTTCACTTTTCATGCTTGATTGGCTATTTTCCAGCAAATGCACTCTAGGCCGAGGCCTAACTTATGAGGGAGAGGTCGGATTCAGAAAACAAAACGTTTTTTCAGGTTCCCCTACATGTGGGGAACCTGAATATATGTATACTTTTCGAATTGGATGTCAGTTTCACATTTTCACTTTTTATGCTATTTCCCAACTAATGCAATCTAACCCCAGGCGTAACTTTTCAGGTAGAGGTTGGATCTGGAACAGACATGTTTTTTCGGGTTCCCCAACCTGTGGGGAACCTGAATATATGTATACATTTCGAATTTGAGGTCAGTTTCACATTTTCACTTTTCATGCTTAATTGGCTATTTTCCAACAAATGAAATCTAGGCCGAGGCCTAGCATTTGAGGGGGAGATCAGATCCGGCAAAAACATGTTTTTTCGGGTTCCCCAACCTTTGGGCAACCTGAATATATGTATACATTTCGTATTTGAGGTCAGTTTCAGATTTTCACTTTTCTTGCTTAATTGGCTATTTTCCAACCAATGAAATTAAGGCCGAGGCGTAAGTTTTCAGGGAGAGGTCAGATCCGGAAAACAACTGTTTTTTTCAGTTTCCTCAATCTGTGGGGAACCTGAATATATGTATACATTTCGAATTTGAGGTCAGTTTCACATTTTCACTTTTCATGCTTGATTGGCTATATCCCAACACATGCAATCTAAGCCGAGGCGTATCTTTTCAGGGAGAGGTCGGATCCAGAAAACACATGAATTTTCAGGTTCCCTGTCCTGTGGGCAACCTGAATATATCTATACATTTCGAATTTGAGGTCAGTTTCACATTTTCATTTTCATGCTTGATTGGCTATTTTCCAACAAATGAAATCTAGGCCGAGGCCTAACTTATGAGGGAGAGGTCGGATTCAGAAAACAAACGTTTTTTCAGGTTCCCCTACATGTGGGGAACCTGAATATATGTATACTTTTCGAATTGGATGTCAGTTTCACATTTTCACTTTTCATCCTTAATTGGCTATTTTCCAACAAATGAAATCTAGGCCGAGGCCTAACTTTTGAGGGAGAGATCAGATCCGGTAAAGACATGTTTTTTCGGTTTCCCTAACCTTTGGGCAACCTGAATATATGTATACATTTCGAATTTGAGGTTAGTTTCACATTTTCACTTTTCATGCTTAATTTGCTATTTTCCAGCAAATGCACTCTAGGCCGAGGCCTAACTTATGAGGGAGAGGTCGGATTCAGAAAACAAAACATTTTTTCAGGTTCCCCTACATGTGGGGAACCTGAATATATGTATACTTTTCGAATTGGATGTCAGTTTCACATTTTCACTTTTTATGCTATTTCCCAACTAATGCAATCTAAGCCGAGGCGAAACGTTTGAGGGAGAGGTCAGATTCGGTAAAGACATGTTTTTTCGGGTTCCCCAACCTGTGGGCAACCTGAGTATATGTATACATTTCGTATTTGAGGTCAGTTTCACATTTTCACTTTTCATGCTTAATTGGCTATTTTCCAACAAATGAAATCAAGGCCGAGGCGTAAGTTTTCAGGGAGAGGTCAGATCCGGAAAACAACTGTTTTTTTCAGTTTCCTCAATCTGTGGGGAACCTGAATATATGTATACATTTCGAATTTGAGGTCAGTTTCACATTTTCACTTTTCATGCTTGATTGGCTATATCCCAACACATGCAATCTAAGCCGAGGCGTATCTTTTCAGGGAGAGGTCGGATCCAGAAAACACATGAATTTTCAGGTTCCCTGTCCTGTGGGCAACCTGAATATATCTATACATTTCGAATTTGAGGTCAGTTTCACATTTTCATTTTCATGCTTGATTGGCTATTTTCCAACAAATGAAATCTAGGCCGAGGCCTAACTTATGAGGGAGAGGTCGGATTCAGAAAACAAACGTTTTTTCAGGTTCCCCTACATGTGGGGAACCTGAATATATGTATACTTTTCGAATTGGATGTCAGTTTCACATTTTCACTTTTCATCCTTAATTGGCTATTTTCGAACAAATGAAATCTAGGCCGAGGCCTAACTTTTGAGGGAGAGATCAGATCCGGTAAAGACATGTTTTTTCGGTTTCCCTAACCTTTGGGCAACCTGAATATATGTATACATTTCGAATTTGAGGTTAGTTTCACATTTTCACTTTTCATGCTTAATTTGCTATTTTCCAGCAAATGCACTCTAGGCCGAGGCCTAACTTATGAGGGAGAGGTCGGATTCAGAAAACAAAACATTTTTTCAGGTTCCCCTACATGTGGGGAACCTGAATATATGTATACTTTTCGAATTGGATGTCAGTTTCACATTTTCACTTTTTATGCTATTTCCCAACTAATGCAATCTAAGCCGAGGCGAAACGTTTGAGGGAGAGGTCAGATTCGGTAAAGACATGTTTTTTCGGGTTCCCCAACCTGTGGGCAACCTGAGTATATGTATACATTTCGTATTTGAGGTCAGTTTCACATTTTCACTTTTCATGCTTAATTGGCTATTTTCCAACAAATGAAATCTAGGCCGAGGCCTAGCATTTGAGGGGGAGATCAGATCCGGCAAAAACATGTTTTTTCGGGTTCCCCAACCTTTGGGAAACCTGAATATATGTATACATTTCGAATTTGAGGTCAGTTTCACATTTTCACTTTTCATGCTTGATTGGCTATATCCCAACACATGCAATCTAAGCCGAGGCGTATCTTTTCAGGGAGAGGTCGAATCCAGAAAACACATGAATTTTCAGGTTCCCTGTCCTGTGGGCAACCTGAATATATCTATACATTTCGAATTTGAGGTCAGTTTCACATTTTCACTTTTCATGCTTACTTGGCTATTTTCCAACAAATGAAATCTAGGCCGAGGCCTAACTTATGAGGGAGAGGTCGGATTCAGAAAACAAACGTTTTTTCAGGTTCCCCTACATGTGGGGAACCTGAATATATGTATACTTTTCGAATTGGATGTCAGTTTCACATTTTCACTTTTCATCCTTAATTGGCTATTTTCCAACAAATGAAATCTAGGCCGAGGCCTAACTTTTGAGGGAGAGATCAGATCCGGTAAAGACATGTTTTTTCGGTTTCCCTAACCTTTGGGCAACCTGAATATATGTATACATTTCGAATTTGAGGTTAGTTTCACATTTTCACTTTTCATGCTTAATTTGCTATTTTCCAGCAAATGCACTCTAGGCCGAGGCCTAACTTATGAGGGAGAGGTCGGATTCAGAAAACAAAACATTTTTTCAGGTTCCCCTACATGTGGGGAACCTGAATATATGTATACTTTTCGAATTGGATGTCAGTTTCACATTTTCACTTTTTATGCTATTTCCCAACTAATGCAATCTAAGCCGAGGCGAAACGTTTGAGGGAGAGGTCAGATTCGGTAAAGACATGTTTTTTCGGGTTCCCCAACCTGTGGGCAACCTGAGTATATGTATACATTTCGTATTTGAGGTCAGTTTCACATTTTCACTTTTCATGCTTAATTGGCTATTTTCCAACAAATGAAATCAAGGCCGAGGCGTAAGTTTTCAGGGAGAGGTCAGATCCGGAAAACAACTGTTTTTTTCAGTTTCCTCAATCTGTGGGGAACCTGAATATATGTATACATTTCGAATTTGAGGTCAGTTTCACATTTTCACTTTTCATGCTTGATTGGCTATATCCCAACACATGCAATCTAAGCCGAGGCGTATCTTTTCAGGGAGAGGTCGGATCCAGAAAACACATGAATTTTCAGGTTCCCTGTCCTGTGGGCAACCTGAATATATCTATACATTTCGAATTTGAGGTCAGTTTCACATTTTCATTTTCATGCTTGATTGGCTATTTTCCAACAAATGAAATCTAGGCCGAGGCCTAACTTATGAGGGAGAGGTCGGATTCAGAAAACAAACGTTTTTTCAGGTTCCCCTACATGTGGGGAACCTGAATATATGTATACTTTTCGAATTGGATGTCAGTTTCACATTTTCACTTTTCATCCTTAATTGGCTATTTTCCAACAAATGAAATCTAGGCCGAGGCCTAACTTTTGAGGGAGAGATCAGATCCGGTAAAGACATGTTTTTTCGGTTTCCCTAACCTTTGGGCAACCTGAATATATGTATACATTTCGAATTTGAGGTTAGTTTCACATTTTCACTTTTCATGCTTAATTTGCTATTTTCCAGCAAATGCACTCTAGGCCGAGGCCTAACTTATGAGGGAGAGGTCGGATTCAGAAAACAAAACATTTTTTCAGGTTCCCCTACATGTGGGGAACCTGAATATATGTATACTTTTCGAATTGGATGTCAGTTTCACATTTTCACCTTTTATGCTATTTCCCAACTAATGCAATCTAAGCCGAGGCGAAACGTTTGAGGGAGAGGTCAGATTCGGTAAAGACATGTTTTTTCGGGTTCCCCAACCTGTGGGCAACCTGAGTATATGTATACATTTCGTATTTGAGGTCAGTTTCACATTTTCACTTTTCATGCTTAATTGGCTATTTTCCAACAAATGAAATCTAGGCCGAGGCCTAGCATTTGAGGGGGAGATCAGATCCGGCAAAAACATGTTTTTTCGGGTTCCCCAACCTTTGGGAAACCTGAATATATGTATACATTTCGAATTTGAGGTCAGTTTCACATTTTCACTTTTCATGCTTAATTGGCTATTTTCCAACAAATGAAATCTAAGCCGAGGCCTAACATTTGAGGGAAAGGTCGGATCCAGAAAACACATGATTTTTCAGGTTCCCTGACCTGTGGGAAACCTGAATATATGTATACACTTCGAATTTGAGGTCAGTTTCACATTTTCACTTTTCATGCTTCATTGGCTATATCCCAACACATGCAATCTAAGCCGAGGCATATCTTTTCAGGGAGAGGTTGGATCCGGAAATGACGTGTTTTTCTGGGTTCCCCAACTTGTGGGGAACCGGAATATATGTATATGTTTGAAATTTGAGGTCAGTTTCACATTTTCACTTTTCATGCTTGATTGGCTATTTTCCAACAAATGAAATCTAGGCCGAGGCCTAACTTTTCAGGGAAAGGTCGGATCCTTAAAACACATGATTTTTCAGGTTCCCTGACCTGTGGGAAACCTGAATATATGTATACATTTCAAATTTGAGGTCAGTTTCACATTTTCACTTTTCATGCTTCATTGGCTATATCCCAACACATGCAATCTAAGCCGAGGCGTATCTTTTCAGGGAGAGGTTGGATCCGGAAATGACGTGTTTTTCTGGGTTCCCCAACTTGTGGGGAACCGGAATATATGTATACGTTTCAAATTTGAGGTCAGTTTCACATTTTCACTTTTCATGCTTGATTGGCTATTTTCCAACAAATGAAATCTAGGCCGAGGCCTAACTTTTGAGGGAGAGATCAGATCCGGTAAAGACATGTTTTTTCGGGTAACCCAACCTTTGGGAAACCTGAATATATGTATACATTTCGAATTTGAGGTCAGTTTCACATTTTCACTTTTCATGCTTGATTGGCTATTTCCCAACAAATGCAATCTAAGCCGAGAGGTAACTTTTCAGGGAGAGGTCGGATCCAGAAAACACATGATTTTTCAGGTTCCCTGACCTGTGGGGAACCTGAGTATATGTATACATTTCGTATTTGAGGTCAGTTTCACATTTTCACTTTTCATGCTTGATTGGCTATTTCCCAACAAATGCAATCTAAGCCGAGACGTAACTGTTCAGGGAGAGGTCGGATCCAGAAAACACATGATTTTTCAGGTTCCCTGACCTGTGGGAAACCTGAATATATGTATACATTTCAAATTTGAGGTCAGTTTCACATTTTCACTTTTCATGCTTCATTGGCTATATCCCAACACATGCAATCTAAGCCGAGGCGTATCTTTTCAGGGAGAGGTTGGATCCGGAAATGACGTGTTTTTCTGGGTTCCCCAACTTGTGGGGAACCGGAATATATGTATACATTTCAAATTTGAGGTCAGTTTCACATTTTCACTTTTCATGCTTGATTGGCTATTTTCCAACAAATGAAATCTAGGCCGAGGCCTAACTTTTGAGGGAGAGATCAGATCCGGTAAAGACATGTTTTTTCGGGTAACCCAACCTTTGGGAAACCTGAATATATGTATACATTTCGAATTTGAGGTCAGTTTCACATTTTCACTTTTCATGCTTAATTGGCTATTTTCCAACAAATGAAATCTAAGCCGAGGCCTAACATTTGAGGGAGAGATCAGATCCGGTAAAGACATGTTTTTTCGGGTTCCCCAACCTTTGGGCAACCTGAATATATGTACACATTTCGAATTTGAGGTCAGTTTCACATTTTCACTTTTCATCCTTCATTGGCTATTTCCCAACAAATGAAATCTAGGCAGAGGCCTAACTTTTCAAGGAAAGGTCGGATCCAGAAAACACATGATTTTTCAGGTTCCCTGACCTGTGGGAAACCTGAATATATGTATACATTTCGAATTTGAGGACAGTTTCACATTTTCACTTTTCATGCTTCATTGGCTATATCCAATGCAATACACATGCAATCTAAGCCGAGGCATATCTTTTCAGGGAGAGGTTGGATCCGGAAATGACGTGTTTTTCTGGGTTCCCCAACTTGTGGGGAACAGGAATATATGTATATGTTTGAAATTTGAGGTCAGTTTCACATTTTCACTTTTCATGCTTGATTGGCTATTTTCCAACAAATGAAATCTAGGCCGAGGCCTAACTTTTCAGGGAAAGGTCGGATCCTTAAAACACATGATTGTTCAGGTTCCCTGACCTGTGAGAAACCTGAATATATGTATACATTTCGAATTTGAGGTCAGTTTCACATTTTCACTTTTCATGCTTGATTGGCTATTTCCCAACATGCAATCTAAGCCGAGAGGTAACTTTTCAGGGAGAGGTCGGATCCAGAAAACACATGATTTTTCAGGTTCCCTGACCTGTGGGGAACCTGAGTATATGTATACATTTCGTATTTGAGGTCAGTTTCACATTTTCACTTTTCATGCTTGATTGGCTATTTCCCAACAAATGCAATCTAAGCCGAGACGTAACTGTTCAGGGAGAGGTCGGATCCAGAAAACACATGATTTTTCAGGTTCCCTGACCTGTGGGGAACCTGAGTATATGTATACATTTCGAATTTGAGGTCAGTTTCACATTTTCACTTTTAATGCTTGATTCGCTATTTTCCAACAAATGAAATCTAGGCCGAGGCCTAACATTTGAGGGAGAGATCAGATCCGGTAAAGACATGTTTTTTCGGTTTCCCCAACCTTTGGGCAACCTGAATATATGTATACATTTCGAATTTGAGGTCAGTTTCACATTTTCATTTTTTCTGCTTAATTGGCTATTTTCCAACAAATGAAATCTAGGCCGAGGCCTAACATTTGAGGGAGAGATCAGATCCGGTAAAGACATGTTTTTTCGGGTTCCCCAACCTTTGGGGAACCTGAATATATGTACACATTTCGAATTTGAGGTCAGTTTCACATTTTCACTTTTCATCCTTAATTGGCTATTTTCCAACAAATGAAATCTAGGCCGAGGCCTAACTTTTCAGGGAAAGGTCGGATCCTTAAAACACATGATTTTTCAGGTTCCCTGACCTGTGGGAAACCTGAATATATGTATACATTTCAAATTTGAGGTCAGTTTCACATTTTCACTTTTCATGCTTCATTGGCTATATCCCAACACATGCAATCTAAGCCGAGGCATATCTTTTCAGGGAGAGGTTGGATCCGGAAATGACGTGTTTTTCTGGGTTCCCCAACTTGTGGGGAACCGGAATATATGTATATGTTTGAAATTTGAGGTCAGTTTCACATTTTCACTTTTCATGCTTGATTGGCTATTTTCCAACAAATGAAATCTAGGCCGAGGCCTAACTTTTCAGGGAAAGGTCGGATCCTTAAAACACATGATTTTTCAGGTTCCCTGACCTGTGGGAAATCTGAATATATGTATACATTTCAAATTTGAGGTCAGTTTCACATTTTCACTTTTCATCCTTCATTGGCTATTTCCCAACAAATGAAATCTAGGCAGAGGCCTAACTTTTCAAGGAAAGGTCGGATCCAGAAAACACATGATTTTTCAGGTTCCCTGACCTGTGGGAAACCTGAATATATGTATACATTTCGAATTTGAGGACAGTTTCACATTTTCACTTTTCATGCTTCATTGGCTATATCCCAACACATGCAATCTAAGCCGAGGCATATCTTTTCAGGGAGAGGTTGGATCCGGAAATGACGTGTTTTTCTGGGTTCCCCAACTTGTGGGGAACAGGAATATATGTATATGTTTGAAATTTGAGGTCAGTTTCACATTTTCACTTTTCATGCTTGATTGGCTATTTTCCAACAAATGAAATCTAGGCCGAGGCCTAACTTTTCAGGGAAAGGTCGGATCCTTAAAACACATGATTGTTCAGGTTCCCTGACCTGTGAGAAACCTGAATATATGTATACATTTCGAATTTGAGGTCAGTTTCACATTTTCACTTTTCATGCTTGATTGGCTATTTCCCAACATGCAATCTAAGCCGAGAGGTAACTTTTCAGGGAGAGGTCGGATCCAGAAAACACATGATTTTTCAGGTTCCCTGACCTGTGGGGAACCTGAGTATATGTATACATTTCGTATTTGAGGTCAGTTTCACATTTTCACTTTTCATGCTTGATTGGCTATTTCCCAACAAATGCAATCTAAGCCGAGACGTAACTGTTCAGGGAGAGGTCGGATCCAGAAAACACATGATTTTTCAGGTTCCCTGACCTGTGCGGAACCTGAGTATATGTATACATTTCGAATTTGAGGTCAGTTTCACATTTTCACTTTTAATGCTTGATTCGCTATTTTCCAACAAATGAAATCTAGGCCGAGGCCTAACATTTGAGGGAGAGATCAGATCCGGTAAAGACATGTTTTTTCGGTTTCCCCAACCTTTGGGCAACCTGAATATATGTATACATTTCGAATTTGAGGTCAGTTTCACATTTTCATTTTTTCTGCTTAATTGGCTATTTTCCAACAAATGAAATCTAGGCCGAGGCCTAACATTTGAGGGAGAGATCAGATCCGGTAAACACATGTTTTTTCGGGTTCCCCAACCTTTGGGGAACCTGAATATATGTACACATTTCGAATTTGAGGTCAGTTTCACATTTTCACTTTTCATCCTTAATTGGCTATTTTCCAACAAATGAAATCTAGGCCGAGGCCTAACTTTTCAGGGAAAGGTCGGATCCTTAAAACACATGATTTTTCAGGTTCCCTGACCTGTGGGAAACCTGAATATATGTATACATTTCAAATTTGAGGTCAGTTTCACATTTTCACTTTTCATGCTTCTTTGGCTATATCCCAACACATGCAATCTAAGCCGAGGCGTATCTTTTCAGATAGAGGTTGGATCCGGAAATGACGTGTTTTTCTGGGTTCCCCAACTTGTGGGGAACCGGAATATATGTATACGTTTCAAATTTGAGGTCAGTTTCACATTTTCACTTTTCATGCTTGATTGGCTATTTTCCAACAAATGAAATCTAGGCCGAGGCCTAACTTTTGAGGGAGAGATCAGATCCGGTAAAGACATGTTTTTTCGGGTAACCCAACCTTTGGGAAACCTGAATATATGTATACATTTCGAATTTGAGGTCAGTTTCACATTTTCACTTTTCATGCTTAATTGGCTATTTTCCAACAAATGAAATCTAAGCCGAGGCCTAACATTTGAGGGAGAGATCAGATCCGGTAAAGACATGTTTTTTCGGGTTCCCCAACCTTTGGGCAACCTGAATATATGTACACATTTCGAATTTGAGGTTAGTTTCACATTTTCACTTTTCATCCTTCATTGGCTATTTCCCAACAAATGAAATCTAGGCAGAGGCCTAACTTTTCAGGGAAAGGTCGGATCCAGAAAACACATGATTTTTCAGGTTCCCTGACCTGTGGGAAACCTGAATATATGTATACATTTCGAATTTGAGGACAGTTTCACATTTTCACTTTTCATGCTTCATTGGCTATATCCCAACACATGCAATTTAAGCCGAGGCATATCTTTTCAGGGAGAGGTTGGATCCGGAAATGACGTGTTTTTCTGGGTTCCCCAACTTGTGGGGAACCGGAATATATGTATATGTTTGAAATTTGAGGTCAGTTTCACATTTTCACTTTTCATGCTTGATTGGCTATTTTCCAACAAATGAAATCTAGGCCGAGGCCTAACTTTTCAGGGAAAGGTCGGATCCTTAAAACACATGATTTTTCAGGTTCCCTGACCTGTGGGAAACCTGAATATATGTATACATTTCAAATTTGAGGTCAGTTTCACATTTTCACTTTTCATGCTTCATTGGCTATATCCCAACACATGCAATCTAAGCCGAGGCGTATCTTTTCAGGGAGAGGTTGGATCCGGAAATGACGTGTTTTTCTGGGTTCCCCAACTTGTGGGAAACCTGAATATATGTATACATTTCGAATTTGAGGTCAGTTTCACATTTTCACTTTTCATGCTTGATTGGCTATTTCCCAACATGCAATCTAAGCCGAGAGGTAACTTTTCAGGGAGAGGTCGGATCCAGAAAACACATGATTTTTCAGGTTCCCTGACCTGTGGGGAACCTGAGTATATGTATACATTTCGTATTTGAGGTCAGTTTCACATTTTCACTTTTCATGCTTGATTGGCTATTTCCCAACAAATGCAATCTAAGCCGAGACGTAACTGTTCAGGGAGAGGTCGGATCCAGAAAACACATGATTTTTCAGGTTCCCTGACCTGTGGGAAACCTGAATACATTTCGAATTTGAGGTCAGTTTCACATTTTCACTTTTCATGCTTAATTGGCTATTTTCCAACAAATGAAATCTAGGCCGAGGCCTAACATTTGAGGGAGAGATCAGATCCAGTAAAGACATGTTTTTTCAGTTTCCCCAACCTTTGGGCAACCTGAATATATGTACACATTTCGAATTTGAGGTCAGTTTCACATTTTCACTTTTCATCCTTAATTGGCTATTTTCCAACAAATGAAATCTAGGCCGAGACGTAACTGTTCAGGGAGAGGTCGGATCCAGAAAACACATGATTTTTCAGGTTCCCTGACCTGTGGGGAACCTGAGTATATGTATACATTTCGAATTTGAGGTCAGTTTCACATTTTCACTTTTAATGCTTGATTCGCTATTTTCCAACAAATGAAATCTAGGCCGAGGCCTAACTTTTGAGGGAGAGATCAGATCCGGTAAAGACATGTTTTTTCGGTTTCCCCAACCTTTGGGCAACCTGAATATCTGTATACATTTCGAATTTGAGGTCAGTTTCACATTTTCACTTTTCATGCTTGATTGGCTATTTCACAACAAATGCAATCTAAGCCGAGAGGTAACTTTTCAGGGAGAGGTCGGATCCAGAAAACACATGATTTTTCAGGTTCCCTGACCTGTGGGGAACCTGAGTATATGTATACATTTCGTATTTGAGGACAGTTTCACATTTTCACTTTTAATGATTCGCTATTTTCCAACAAATGAAATCTAAGCCGAGGCCTAACTTTTGAGGGAGAGATCAGATCCGGTAAAGACATGTTTTTTCGGGTAACCCAACCTTTGGGAAACCTGAATATATGTATACATTTCGAATTTGAGGTCAGTTTCACATTTTCATTTTTCCTGCTTAATTGGCTATTTTCCAACAAATGAAATCTAGGCCGAGGCCTAACATTTGAGGGAGAGATCAGATCCGGTAAAGACATGTTTTTTCGGGTTCCCCAACCTTTGGGGAACCTGAATATATGTACACATTTCGAATTTGAGGTCAGTTTCACATTTTCACTTTTCATCCTTAATTGGCTATTTTCCAACAAATGAAATCTAGGCCGAGGCCTAACATTTGAGGGAGAGATCAGATCCGGTAAAGACATGTTTTTTCGGGTTCCCCAACCTTTGGGGAACCTGAATATATGTACACATTTCGAATTTGAGGTCAGTTTCACATTTTCACTTTTCATCCTTAATTGGCTATTTTCCAACAAATGAAATCTAGGCCGAGGTCTAACTTTTCAGGGAAAGGTCGGATCCTTAAAACACATGATTTTTCAGGTTCCCTGACCTGTGGGAAACCTGAATATATGTATACATTTCAAATTTGAGGTCAGTTTCACATTTTCACTTTTCATGCTTCATTGGCTATATCCCAACACATGCAATCTAAGCCGAGGCGTATCTTTTCAGGGAGAGGTTGGATCCGGAAATGACGTGTTTTTCTGGGTTCCCCAACTTGTGGGGAACCGGAATATATGTATACATTTCAAATTTGAGGTCAGTTTCATATTTTCACTTTTCATGCTTGATTGGCTATTTTCCAACAAATGAAATCTAGGCCGAGGCCTAACTTTTGAGGGAGAGATCAGATCCGGTAAAGACATGTTTTTTCGGGTAACCCAACCTTTGGGAAACCTGAATATATGTATACATTTCGAATTTGAGGTCAGTTTCACATTTTCACTTTTCATGCTTAATTGGCTATTTTCCAACAAATGAAATCTAAGCCGAGGCCTAACATTTGAGGGAGAGATCAGATCCGGTAAAGACATGTTTTTTCGGGTTCCCCAACCTTTGGGGAACCTGAATATATGTATACATTTCGAATTTGAGGTCAGTTTCACATTTTCATTTTTCCTGCTTAATTGGCTATTTTCCAACAAATGAAATCTAGGCCGAGGCCTAACATTTGAGGGAGAGATCAGATCCGGTAAAGACATGTTTTTTCGGGTTCCCCAACCTTTGGGGAACCTGAATATATGTACACATTTCGAATTTGAGGTCAGTTTCACATTTTCACTTTTCATCCTTAATTGGCTATTTTCCAACAAATGAAATCTAGGCCGAGGCCTAACATTTGAGGGAGAGATCAGACCCGGTAAAGACATGTTTTTTCGGGTTCCCCAACCTTTGGGGAACCTGAATATATGTACACATTTCGAATTTGAGGTCAGTTTCACATTTTCACTTTTCATCCTTAATTGGCTATTTTCCAACAAATGAAATCTAGGCCGAGGTCTAACTTTTCAGGGAAAGGTCGGATCCTTAAAACACATGATTTTTCAGGTTCCCTGACCTGTGGGAAACCTGAATATATGTATACATTTCAAATTTGAGGTCAGTTTCACATTTTCACTTTTCATGCTTCATTGGCTATATCCCAACACATGCAATCTAAGCCGAGGCGTATCTTTTCAGGGAGAGGTTGGATCCGGAAATGACGTGTTTTTCTGGGTTCCCCAACTTGTGGGGAACCGGAATATATGTATACATTTCAAATTTGAGGTCAGTTTCACATTTTCACTTTTCATGCTTGATTGGCTATTTTCCAACAAATGAAATCTAGGCCGAGGCCTAACTTTTGAGGGAGAGATCAGATCCGGTAAAGACATGTTTTTTCGGGTAACCCAACCTTTGGGAAACCTGAATATATGTATACATTTCGAATTTGAGGTCAGTTTCACATTTTCACTTTTCATGCTTAATTGGCTATTTTCCAACAAATGAAATCTAAGCCGAGGCCTAACATTTGAGGGAGAGATCAGATCCGGTAAAGACATGTTTTTTCGGGTTCCCCAACCTTTGGGCAACCTGAATATATGTACACATTTCGAATTTGAGGTCAGTTTCACATTTTCACTTTTCATCCTTCATTGGCTATTTCACAACAAATGAAATCTAGGCAGAGGCCTAACTTTTCAGGGAAAGGTCGGATCCAGAAAACACATGATTTTTCAGGTTCCCTGACCTGTGGGAAACCTGAATATATGTATACATTTCGAATTTGAGGACAGTTTCACATTTTCACTTTTCATGCTTCATTGGCTATATCCCAACACATGCAATCTAAGCCGAGGCATATCTTTTCAGGGAGAGGTTGGATCCGGAAATGACGTGTTTTTCTGGGTTCCCCAACTTGTGGGGAACCGGAATATATGTATATGTTTGAAATTTGAGGTCAGTTTCACATTTTCACTTTTCATGCTTGATTGGCTATTTTCCAACAAATGAAATCTAGGCCGAGGCCTCACTTTTCAGGGAAAGGTCGGATCCTTAAAACACATGATTTTTCAGGTTCCCTGACCTGTGGGAAACCTGAATATATGTATACATTTCAAATTTGAGGTCAGTTTCACATTTTCACTTTTCATGCTTCATTGGCTATATCCCAACACATGCAATCTAAGCCGAGGCGTATCTTTTCAGGGAGAGGTTGGATCCGGAAATGACGTGTTTTTCTGGGTTCCCCAACTTGTGGGGAACCGGAATATATGTATACGTTTCAAATTTGAGGTCAGTTTCACATTTTCACTTTTCATGCTTGATTGGCGATTTTCCAACAAATGAAATCTAGGCCGAGGCCTAACTTTTGAGGGAGAGATCAGATCCGGTAAAGACATGTTTTTTCGGGTAACCCAACCTTTGGGAAACCTGAATATATGTATACATTTCGAATTTGAGGTCAGTTTCACATTTTAACTTTTCATGCTTGATTGGCTATTTCCCAACATGCAATCTAAGCCGAGAGGTAACTTTTCAGGGAGAGGTCGGATCCAGAAAACACATGATTTTTCAGGTTCCCTGACCTGTGGGAAACCTGAATATATGTATACATTTCGAATTTGAGGTCAGTTTCACATTTTCACTTTTCATGCTTAATTGGCTATTTTCCAACAAATGAAATCTAGGCCGAGGCCTAACATTTGAGGGACAGATCAGATCCGGTAAAGACATGTTTTTTCAGTTTCCCCAACCTTTGGGCAACCTGAGTATATGTATACATTTCGTATTTGAGGTCAGTTTCACATTTTCACTTTTCATGCTTGATTGGCTATTTCCCTACAAATGCAATCTAAGCCGAGAGGTAACTTTTCAGGGAGAGGTCGAATCCAGAAAACACATGATTTTTCAGGTTCCCTGACCTGTGGGGAACCTGAGTATATGTATACATTTGAGGTCAGTTTCACATTTTCACTTTTCATGCTTGATTGGCTACTTCCCAACAAATGCAATCTAAGCCGAGACGTAACTTTTCAGGGAGAGGTCGGATCCAGAAAACACATGATTTTTCAGGTTCCCTGACCTGTGGGAAACCTGAATATATGTATACATTTCGAATTTGAGGACAGTTTCACATTTTCACTTTTAATGCTTGATTCGCTATTTTCCAACAAATGAAATCTAAGCCGAGGCCTAACTTTTGAGGGAGAGATCAGATCCGGTAAAGACATGTTTTTTCGGGTAACCCAACCTTTGGGAAACCTGAATATATGTATACATTTCGAATTTGAGGTCAGTTTCACATTTTCATTTTTCCTGCTTAATTGGCTATTTTCCAACAAATGAAATCTAGGCCGAGGCCTAACATTTGAGGGAGAGATCAGATCCGGTAAAGACATGTTTTTTCGGGTTCCCCAACCTTTGGGAAACCTGAATATATGTATACATTTCGAATTTGAGGTCAGTTTCACATTTTCACTTTTCATCCTTAATTGGCTATTTTCCAACAAATGAAATCTAGGCCGAGGCCTAACTTTTCAGGGAAAGGTCGGATCCAGAAAACACATGATTTTTCAGGTTCCCTGACCTGTGGGAAACTTGAATATATGTATACATTTCAAATTTGAGGTCAGTTTCACATTTTCACTTTTCATGCTTTATTGGCTATATCCCAACACATGCAATCTAAGCCGAGGCGTATCTTTTCAGGGAGAGGTTGGATCCGGAAATGACGTGTTTTTTCGGATTCCCTAACCGGTGGGGAACCAGAATATATGTATACGTTTCGAATTCGAGGTCAGTTTCACATTTTCACTTTTCATGCTTGATTGGCTATATCCCAACACATGCAATCTAAGCCGAGGCGTATCTTTTCAGGGAGAGGTTGGATCCGGAAATGACGTGTTTTTTCGGGTTCCCTAACCGGTGGGGAACCAGAATATATGTATACATTTTCGAATTTGAGGTCAGTTTCACATTTTCACTTTTAATGCTTGATTCGCTATTTATCAACAAACGAAATCTAAGCCGAGGCCTAACTTTTGAGGGAGAGATCAGATCCGGTAAAGACATGTTTTTTCGGGTAACCCAACCTTTGGGAAACCTGAATATATGTATACATTTCGAATTTGAGGTCAGTTTCACATTTTCACTTTTCATCCTTAATTGGCTATTTTCCAACAAATGAAATCTAGGCCGAGGCCTAACTTTTCAGGGAAAGGTCGGATCCAGAAAACACATGATTTTTCAGGTTCCCTGACCTGTGGGAAACTTGAATATATGTATACATTTCAAATTTGAGGTCAGTTTCACATTTTCACTTTTCATGCTTTATTGGCTATATCCCAACACATGCAATCTAAGCCGAGACGTAACTTTTCAGGGAGAGGTCGGATCCAGAAAACACATGATTTTTCAGGTTCCCTGACCTGTGGGAAACCTGAATATATGTATACATTTCGAATTTGAGGACAGTTTCACATTTTCACTTTTAATGCTTGATTCGCTATTTTCCAACAAATGAAATCTAAGCCGAGGCCTAACTTTTGAGGGAGAGATCAGATCCGGTAAAGACATGTTTTTTCGGGTAACCCAACCTTTGGGAAACCTGAATATATGTATACATTTCGAATTTGAGGTCAGTTTCACATTTTCATTTTTCCTGCTTAATTGGCTATTTTCCAACAAATGAAATCTAGGCCGAGGCCTAACATTTGAGGGAGAGATCAGATCCGGTAAAGACATGTTTTTTCGGGTTCCCCAACCTTTGGGAAACCTGAATATATGTATACATTTCGAATTTGAGGTCAGTTTCACATTTTCACTTTTCATCCTTAATTGGCTATTTTCCAACAAATGAAATCTAGGCCGAGGCCTAACTTTTGAGGGAGAGATCAGATCCGGTAAAGACATGTTTTTTCGGGTAACCCAACCTTTGGGAAACCTGAATATATGTATACATTTCAAATTTGAGGTCAGTTTCACATTTTCACTTTTCATGCTTCATTGGCTATATCCCAACACATGCAATCTAAGCCGAGGCGTATCTTTTCAGGGAGAGGTTGGATCTGGAAATGACGTGTTTTTCTGGGTTCCCCAACTTGTGGGGAACCGGAATATATGTATACGTTTCAAATTTGAGGTCAGTTTCACATTTTCACTTTTCATGCTTGATTGGCTATTTTCCAACAAATGAAATCTAGGCCGAGGCCTAACTTTTGAGGGAGAGATCAGATCCGGTAAAGACATGTTTTTTCGGGTAACCCAACCTTTGGGAAACCTGAATATATGTATACATTTCAAATTTGAGGTCAGTTTCACATTTTCACTTTTCATGCTTTATTGGCTATATCCCAACACATGCAATCTAAGCCGAGGCGTATCTTTTCAGGGAGAGGTTGGATCCGGAAATGACGTGTTTTTTCGGATTCCCTAACCGGTGGGGAACCAGAATATATGTATACATTTCGAATTCGAGGTCAGTTTCACATTTTCACTTTTCATGCTTGATTGGCTATATCCCAACACATGCAATCTAAGCCGAGGCGTATCTTTTCAGGGAGAGGTTGGATCCGGAAATGACGTGTTTTTTCGGGTTCCCTAACCGGTGGGGAACCAGAATATATGTATACATTTCGAATTTGAGGTCAGTTTCACATTTTCACTTTTAATGCTTGATTCGCTATTTATCAACAAACGAAATCTAAGCCGAGGCCTAACTTTTGAGGGAGAGATCAGATCCGGTAAAGACATGTTTTTTCGGGTAACCCAACCTTTGGGAAACCTGAATATATGTATACATTTCGAATTTGAGGTCAGTTTCACATTTTCACTTTTCATCCTTAATTGGCTATTTTCCAACAAATGAAATCTAGGCCGAGGCCTAACTTTTCAGGGAAAGGTCGGATCCAGAAAACACATGATTTTTCAGATTCCCTGACCTGTGGGAAACCTGAATATATGTATACATTTCAAATTTGAGGTCAGTTTCACATTTTCACTTTTCATGCTTCATTGGCTATATCCCAACACATGCAATCTAAGCCGAGGCGTATCTTTTCAGGGAGAGGTTGGATCCGGATATGACGTGTTTTTCTGGGTTCCCCAACTTGTGGGGAACCGGAATATATGTATACGTTTCAAATTTGAGGTCAGTTTCACATTTTCACTTTTCATGCCTGATTGGCTATTTTCCAACAAATGAAATCTAGGCCGAGGCCTAACTTTTGAGGGAGAGATCAGATCCGGTAAAGACATGTTTTTTCGGGTTCCCCAATCTTTGGGCAACCTGAATATATGTATACATTTCGTATTTGAGGTCAGTTTCACATTTTCACTATTCATGCTTAATTGGCTATTTTCCAACAAATGAAATCTAGGCCGAGGCCTAACTTTTGAGGGAGAGATCAGATCCGGTAAAGACATGTTTTTTCGGGTAACCCAACCTTTGGGAAACCTGAATATATGTATACATTTCGAATTTGAGGTCAGTTTCACATTTTCACTTTTCATCCTTAATTGGCTATTTTCCAACAAATGAAATCTAAGCCGAGACGTAACTGTTCAGGGAGAGGTCGGATCCAGAAAACACATGAGTTTTCAGGTTCCCTGACCTGTGGGATACCTGAATATATGTATACATTTCGAATTTGAGGTCAGTTTCACATTTTAACTTTTAATGCTTGATTCGCTATTTTCCAACAAATGAAATCTAGGCCGAGGCCTAACTTTTGAGGGAGAGATCAGATCCGGTAAAGACATGTTTTTTCGGGTAACCCAACCTTTGGGAAACCTGAATATATGTATACATTTCAAATTTGAGGTCAGTTTCACATTTTCACTTTTCATGCTTCATTGGCTATATCCCAACACATGCAATCTAAGCCGAGGCGTATCTTTTCAGGGAGAGGTTGGATCCGGAAATGACGTGTTTTTCTGGGTTCCCCAACTTGTGGGGAACCGGAATATATGTATACGTTTCAAATTTGAGGTCAGTTTCACATTTTCACTTTTCATGCTTGATTGGTTATTTTCCAACAAATGAAATCTAGGCCGAGGCCTAACTTTTGAGGGAGAGATCAGATCCGGTAAAGACATGTTTTTTCGGGTAACCCAACCTTTGGGAAACCTGAATATATGTATACATTTCAAATTTGAGGTCAGTTTCACATTTTCACTTTTCATGCTTTATTGGCTATATCCCAACACATGAAATCTAAGCCGAGGGATATCTTTTCAGGGAGAGGTCAGATCCGGTAAAGACATGTTTTTTCGGGTAACCCAACCTTTGGGAAACCTGAATATATGTATACATTTCGAATTTGAGGTCAGTTTCACATTTTCACTTTTCATCCTTAATTGGCTATTTTCCAACAAATGAAATCTAGGCCAAGGCCTAACTTTTCAGGGAAAGGTCGGATCCAGAAAACACATGATTTTTCAGGTTCCCTGACCTGTGGGAAACTTGAATATATGTATACATTTCAAATTTGAGGTCAGTTTCACATTTTCACTTTTCATGCTTTATTGGCTATATCCCAACACATGCAATCTAAGCCGAGGCGTATCTTTTCAGGGAGAGGTTGGATCCGGAAATGACGTGTTTTTTCGGATTCCCTAACCGGTGGGGAACCAGAATATATGTATACATTTCGAATTCGAGGTCAGTTTCACATTTTCACTTTTCATGCTTGATTGGCTATATCCCAACACATGCAATCTAAGCCGAGGCGTATCTTTTCAGGGAGAGGTTGGATCCGGAAATGACGTGTTTTTTCGGGTTCCCTAACCGGTGGGGAACCAGGATATATGTATACATTTCGAATTTGAGGTCAGTTTCACATTTTCACTTTTAATGCTTGATTCGCTATTTATCAACAAACGAAATCTAAGCCGAGGCCTAACTTTTGAGGGAGAGATCAGATCCGGTAAAGACATGTTTTTTCGGGTAACCCAACCTTTGGGAAACCTGAATATATGTATACATTTCGAATTTGAGGTCAGTTTCACATTTTCACTTTTCATCCTTAATTGGCTATTTTCCAACAAATGAAATCTAGGCCGAGGCCTAACTTTTCAGGGAAAGGTCGGATCCAGAAAACACATGATTTTTCAGATTCCCTGACCTGTGGGAAACCTGAATATATGTATACATTTCAAATTTGAGGTCAGTTTCACATTTTCACTTTTCATGCTTCATTGGCTATATCCCAACACATGCAATCTAAGCCGAGGCGTATCTTTTCAGGGAGAGGTTGGATCCGGATATGACGTGTTTTTCTGGGTTCCCCAACTTGTGGGGAACCGGAATATATGTATACGTTTCAAATTTGAGGTCAGTTTCACATTTTCACTTTTCATGCCTGATTGGCTATTTTCCAACAAATGAAATCTAGGCCGAGGCCTAACTTTTGAGGGAGAGATCAGATCCGGTAAAGACATGTTTTTTCGGGTTCCCCAATCTTTGGGCAACCTGAATATATGTATACATTTCGTATTTGAGGTCAGTTTCACATTTTCACTATTCATGCTTAATTGGCTATTTTCCAACAAATGAAATCTAGGCCGAGGCCTAACTTTTGAGGGAGAGATCAGATCCGGTAAAGACATGTTTTTTCGGGTAACCCAACCTTTGGGTAACCTGAATATATGTTTACATTTCGAATTTGAGGTCAGTTTCACATTTTAACTTTTAATGCTTGATTCGCTATTTTCCAACAAATGAAATCTAGGCCGAGGCCTAACTTTTGAGGGAGAGATCAGATCCGGTAAAGACATGTTTTTTCGGGTAACCCAACCTTTGGGAAACCTGAATATATGTATACATTTCAAATTTGAGGTCAGTTTCACATTTTCACTTTTCATGCTTCATTGGCTATATCCCAACACATGCAATCTAAGCCGAGGCGTATCTTTTCAGGGAGAGGTTGGATCCGGAAATGACGTGTTTTTCTGGGTTCCCCAACTTGTGGGGAACCGGAATATATGTATACGTTTCAAATTTGAGGTCAGTTTCACATTTTCACTTTTCATGCTTGATTGGCTATTTTCCAACAAATGAAATCTAGGCCGAGGCCTAACTTTTGAGGGAGAGATCAGATCCGGTAAAGACATGTTTTTTCGGGTAACCCAACCTTTGGGCAACCTGAATATATGTATACATTTCGAATTTGAGGTCAGTTTCACATTTTCACTTTTCATGCTTAATTGGCTATTTTCCAACAAATGAAATCTAAGCCGAGGCCTAACATTTGAGGGAGAGATCAGATCCGGTAAAGACATGTTTTTTCGGGTTCCCCAACCTTTGGGCAACCTGAATATATGTACACATTTCGAATTTGAGGTCAGTTTCACATTTTCACTTTTCATCCTTAATTGGCTATTTCCCAACAAATGAAATCTAGGCAGAGGCCTAACTTTTCAGGGAAAGGTCGGATCCAGAAAACACATGATTTTTCAGGTTCCCTGACCTGTGGGAAACCTGAATATATGTATACATTTCGAATTTGAGGTCATTCACATTTTCACTTTTCATGCTTCATTGGCTATATCCCAACAAATGAAATCTAGGCCGAGGCCTAACTTTTGAGGGAGAGATCAGATCCGGTAAAGACATGTTTTTTCGGGTAACCCAACCTTTGGGTAACCTGAATATATGTTTACATTTCGAATTTGAGGTCAGTTTCACATTTTCACTTTTCATGCTTAATTGGCTATTTTCCAACAAATGAAATCTAGGCCGAGGCCTAACATTTGAGGTAGAGATCAGATCCGGTAAAGACATGTTTTTTCGGGTTCCCCAACCTTTGGGCAACCTGAATATATGTATACATTTCGTATTTGAGGTCAGTTTCACATTTTCACTATTCATGCTTAATTGGCTATTTTCCAACAAATGAAATCTAGGCCGAGGCCTAACTTTTGACAAAGAGAGCAGATCCGGTAAAGACATGTTTTTTCGGGTAACCCAACATTTGGGAAACCTGAATATATGTATACATTTCGTATTTGAGGTCAGTTTCACATTTTCACTTTTCATGCTTGATTGGCTATTTCCCAACAAATGCAATCTAAGCCGAGACGTAACTTTTCAGGGAGAGGTCGGATCCAGAAAACACATGATTTTTCAGGTTCCCTGACCTGTGGGAAACCTGAATATATTTATGCATTTCGAATTTGAGGACAGTTTCACATTTTCACTTTTAATGCTTGATTCGCTATTTTCCAACAAATGAAATCTAAGCCGAGGCCTAACTTTTGAGGGAGAGATCAGATCCGGTAAAGACATGTTTTTTCGGGTTCCCCAACCTGTGGGCAACCTGAATATATGTATACATTTCGTATTTGAGGTCAGTTTCACATTTTCACTTTTCATGCTTGGTTGGCTATTTCCCAACAAATGCAATCTAAGCCGAGACGTAACTTTTCAGGGAGAGGTTGGATCCAGAAAACCCATGATTTTTCAGGTTCCCTAACCTGTGGGAAGCCTGAATACATTTCGAATTTGAGGTCAGTTTCACATTTTCACTTTTAATGCTTGATTCGCTATTTTCCAACAAATGAAATCTAAGCCGAGGCCTAACTTTTGAGGGAGAGATCAGATCCGGTAAAGACATGTTTTTTCGGGTTCCCCAACCTTTGGGAAACCTGAATATATGTATACATTTCGAATTTGAGGTCAGTTTCACATTTTCACTTTTCATGCTTGATTGGCTATTTCCCAACAAATGCAATCTAGGCCGAGGCCTAACTTTTGAGGGAGAAATCAGATCCCGTAAAGACATGTTTTTTTGGGTTCCGCAACCTGTGGGCAACCTGAGTATATGTATACATTTCGTATTTGAGGTCAGTTTCACATTTTCACTTTTCATGCTTGATTGGCTATTTCCCAACAAATGCAATCTAAGCGGAGATGTAACTTTTCAGGGAGAGGTCGGATCCAGAAAACACATGATTTTTCAGGTTCCCTGACCTGTGGGAAACCTGAATATATGTATACATTTCGAATTTGAGGTCAGTTTCACATTTTCACTTTTAAAGCTTGATTGGCTAATTCCCAACAAATGCAATCTAAGCCGAGAGGTAACTTTTCAGGGAGAGGTCGGATCCAGAAAACACATGATTTTTCAGGTTCCCTGACCTGTGGGGAACCTGAATATATGTATACATTTGGAATTTGAGGTCAGTTTCACATTTTCACTTTTCATGCTTGATTGGCTATTTCCAAACATATGCAATCTAAGCCCAGGCATAATTTTTCAGGGAAAGGTTGGATCTGGAAATGATGTGTTTTTCTGGGTTCCCCAACATTTGGGCAACCTGAATATATGTATACATTTCGAATTTGAGGTCAGTTGCACATTTTCACTTTTCACGCTTAATTGGCTATTTCCAAAAAAATGCAATCTAAGCTGAGACGTAACTTTTAAGGGAGAGGTTGGATCCGGTAAAGACATGTTTTTTCGGGTTCCCCAGCCTGTGGGAAACCTGAATATATGTATACATTTCAAATTTGAGGTCAGTTTCACATTTTCACTTTTCATGGTTGATTCGCTATTTTCCAAGAAATGAAATCTAGGCCGAGGCCTAACTTTTGAGGGAGAGATCAGATCCAGTAAAGACATGTTTGTTTGGGTTCCCCATCTTGTGCGGAACCTTAATATATGTATATATTTCGAATTTGAGGTCAGTTTCACATGGTTTTTCGGCTTCCCCAACCTGTGGGGAATCTGAATATATGTATACATTTTGAAGTTGAGGTCAGTTTCACATTTTCACTTTTCATGCTTAATTGGCAATTTCCCATCAAATGCAATCTAAGCCGAGGAGTAACTTTTCAGGCAGAGGTTGGATCCGATAAAGACATGTTTTTTCAGTTTCCCCTACCTGAAGTGAACCTGAATATATGTATACTTTTCTAATTTGACGTCAGTTTCACATTTTGACTTTTCATGCTTAATTCGCTATTTCCCAACAAATGCAATCTAAGCCGAGGCATAACTTTTGAGGGAGAGGTCGGATCTGGTAAAGTTGTATTTTTTTTGGGTTTTCCAACCTGTGGAGAACTTGAATAAATGTATACATTTCGAAATTCAGGTCAGTTTCACATTTTGGCTTTTCATGCTTAATTGGCAATTTTCCAACAAATGCAATCTAGGCCGAGGCCTAAGTTTTGAGGGAGAGGTTGGATCTGGAAAAAACATGGTTTTTCGGGTTCCCCAACCTGTGGGGAACCTGAATATATGTATACATTTCGAATTTGAGGTCAGTTTCTCATTTTGGCTTTTCATGCTTAATTGGGTATTTGCGAACAAATGCAATCTAGGCCGAGGTCTAACTTTTGAGGGAGAGGTCGGATCCGGAAAAAACATGGTTTTTCGTGTTCCCCAACCTGTGCGGAACCTGAATATATGTATACATTTCGAAATTCAGGTCAGTTTCTCATTTTGGCTTTTCATGCTTAATTGGCTATTTGCGAACAAATGCAATCTAGGCCGAGGCCTAACTTTTGAGGGAGAGGTCGGATGCAGAAAAAACATGATTTTCCCAGTTCCCCAACTCTTGGGGAACCTGAATATATATATATATATATTGAATTTGAGGTCAGTTTCAAATTTTCACTTTTCATGCTTCATTGGCAATTTCCTAACAAATGCAGTCTAAGCCGAGGCGTAACTTTTCAGGCAGAGGTTGGATCCGGAAAAAACATGGTTTTTCGGGTTCCCCAACCTGTGGAGAAACTGAATATATGTATACATTTCGAAATTCAGGTCAGTTTCACGTTTTCACTTTTCATGCTTGATTGGCTATTTTCCAACAAATGCAATCTAAGCCGAGGCTTAACTTTTCAGGGAGAGGTTGGATCCAGAAAACACATGATTTTTCAGGTTCCCTGACCTGTGGGAAACCTGAATATATTTATGCATTTCGAATTTGAGGACAGTTTCACATTTTCACTTTTAATGCTTGATTCGCTATTTTCCAACAAATGAAATCTAAGCCGAGGCCTAACTTTTGAGGGAGAGATCAGATCCGGTAAAGACATGTTTTTTCGGGTTCCCCAACCTGTGGGCAACCTGAATATATGTATACATTTCGTATTTGAGGTCAGTTTCACATTTTCACTTTTCATGCTTGATTGGCTATTTCCCAACAAATGCAATCTAGGCCGAGGCCTAACTTTTGAGGGAGAAATCAGATCCCGTAAAGACATGTTTTTTTGGGTTCCGCAACCTGTGGGCAACCTGAGTATATGTATACATTTCGTATTTGAGGTCAATTTCACATTTTCACTTTTCATGCTTGATTGGCTATTTCCCAACAAATGCAATCTAAGCGGAGATGTAACTTTTCAGGGAGAGGTCGGATCCAGAAAACACATGATTTTTCAGGTTCCCTGACCTGTGGGAAACCTGAATATATGTATACATTTCGAATTTGAGGTCAGTTTCACATTTTCACTTTTAAAGCTTGATTGGCTAATTCCCAACAAATGCAATCTAAGCCGAGAGGTAACTTTTCAGGGAGAGGTCGGATCCAGAAAACACATGATTTTTCAGGTTCCCTGACCTGTGGGGAACCTGAATATATGTATACATTTGGAATTTGAGGTCAGTTTCACATTTTCACTTTTCATGCTTGATTGGCTATTTCCAAACATATGCAATCTAAGCCCAGGCATAATTTTTCAGGGAAAGGTTGGATCTGGAAATGATGTGTTTTTCTGGGTTCCCCAACATTTGGGCAACCTGAATATATGTATACATTTCGAATTTGAGGTCAGTTGCACATTTTCACTTTTCACGCTTAATTGGCTATTTCCAAAAAAATGCAATCTAAGCTGAGACGTAACTTTTAAGGGAGAGGTTGGATCCGGTAAAGACATGTTTTTTCGGGTTCCCCAGCCTGTGGGAAACCTGAATATATGTATACATTTCAAATTTGAGGTCAGTTTCACATTTTCACTTTTCATGGTTGATTCGCTATTTTCCAAGAAATGAAATCTAGGCCGAGGCCTAACTTTTGAGGGAGAGATCAGATCCAGTAAAGACATGTTTGTTTGGGTTCCCCATCTTGTGCGGAACCTTAATATATGTATATATTTCGAATTTGAGGTCAGTTTCACATGGTTTTTCGGCTTCCCCAACCTGTGGGGAATCTGAATATATGTATACATTTTGAAGTTGAGGTCAGTTTCACATTTTCACTTTTCATGCTTAATTGGCAATTTCCCATCAAATGCAATCTAAGCCGAGGAGTAACTTTTCAGGCAGAGGTTGGATCCGATAAAGACATGTTTTTTCAGTTTCCCCTACCTGAAGTGAACCTGAATATATGTATACTTTTCTAATTTGACGTCAGTTTCACATTTTGACTTTTCATGCTTAATTCGCTATTTCCCAACAAATGCAATCTAAGCCGAGGCATAACTTTTGAGGGAGAGGTCGGATCTGGTAAAGTTGTATTTTTTTGGGTTTTCCAACCTGTGGAGAACTTGAATAAATGTATACATTTCGAAATTCAGGTCAGTTTCACATTTTGGCTTTTCATGCTTAATTGGCAATTTTCCAACAAATGCAATCTAGGCCGAGGCCTAAGTTTTGAGGGAGAGGTTGGATCTGGAAAAAACATGGTTTTTCGGGTTCCCCAACCTGTGGGGAACCTGAATATATGTATACATTTCGAATTTGAGGTCAGTTTCTCATTTTGGCTTTTCATGCTTAATTGGGTATTTGCGAACAAATGCAATCTAGGCCGAGGTCTAACTTTTGAGGGAGAGGTCGGATCCGGAAAAAACATGGTTTTTCGTGTTCCCCAACCTGTGCGGAACCTGAATATATGTATACATTTCGAAATTCAGGTCAGTTTCTCATTTTGGCTTTTCATGCTTAATTGGCTATTTGCGAACAAATGCAATCTAGGCCGAGGCCTAACTTTTGAGGGAGAGGTCGGATGCAGAAAAAACATGATTTTCCCAGTTCCCCAACTCTTGGGGAACCTGAATATATATATATATATATTGAATTTGAGGTCAGTTTCAAATTTTCACTTTTCATGCTTCATTGGCAATTTCCTAACAAATGCAGTCTAAGCCGAGGCGTAACTTTTCAGGCAGAGGTTGGATCCGGAAAAAACATGGTTTTTCGGGTTCCCCAACCTGTGGAGAAACTGAATATATGTATACATTTCGAAATTCAGGTCAGTTTCACGTTTTCACTTTTCATGCTTAATTGGCATTTTTCCAACAAATGCAATCTAAGCCGAGGCTTAACTTTTCAGGGAGAGGTTGGATCCAGAAAAGACATGTTTTTTCGGGTTCCCCAACTTGTGGGGAACCTGAATATATGTATACATTTTGAAATTCAGGTCAGTTTCAATTTTTCACTTTTCATGCTTAATTGGCAATTTTCCAACAAATGCAATCTAAGCCGAGGCGTAACTTTTCAGGGAGAGGTCGGATCCGGAAAAAACATGGTTTTTCGGGTTCCCCAACCTGTGGAGAACCTGAATATATGTATACATTTCGAAATTCAGGTCAGTTTCACGTTTTCACTTTTCATGCTTAATTGGCAATTTTCCAACAAATGCAATCTAAGCCGACGCTTAACTTTTCAGGGAGAGGTTGGATCCAGAAAAGACATGTTTTTTCAGGTTCCCCAACTTGTGGGGAACCTGAATATATGTATACATTTCGAAATTCAGGTCAGTTTCTCATTTTGGCTTTTCATGCTTAATTGGCTATTTGCGAACAAATGCAATCTAGGCCGAGGCCTAACTTTTGAGGGAGAGGTCGGATCCGGAAAAAACATGGTTTTTTGGGTTCCCCAACCTGTGGGGAACCTGAATATATGTATTGTTGTGGGTGTCTCAAGACCGGATGGGGACATATCAGAGGATGACGAAGCACAAGCAGGCCCCTCTGGGTATTTTCCCCTCCCGGCAGCCGAGCTAGATAATGAGGAGCTTTGTATGCATTCTGAATCAGACTGTCAAAGTGATGAGTCAGATTTAGAACAAGAAGATAGATGGCTTGATCCGAGATTCCGAAGGTTTGATAAGCGAAGGTGTCAGTTAAGTGGAAAAAGGAAGTAATGGGGGGAAGTGACGTATCGGAAACTATATTAGAAGGGGAAAGAGAGACTACGCCTTTGTCACGAGCAACGTTAATCAAGGAGTAGCCTGATACCTTGGGCAGTGCGTGTGAACTCAATTTTCTGGTGTTTTTGAAACCTACGGAAGAATAATGAGGTCTTGGACAATGTGATAAAGAAAGAGTGAGTTAATTGGAAGGTGGGGGGAGAGCATGTTTAATCTAAATGTAAATAAATCAGTCTTGGCCGTTCCGGCCAGCAAAATGCCAGCAGCTTGCTTTGAAGTGAATCCTTTTGAAATGTGTTAAATAAAACTCTTAAAGACATATTTATGTGGATTTTAATGAGCTGAGAGGGGCCAGACACAACAGATTGCTCGTGACCCAGACAGAAAAGACGAAAATTAGTCCGAGCTTTCAGTGACGTCATGGAGCAGCTTCTCGCTGATAATCCGGCTCTGTATCAATTAGTTCAAACTCTCCAGCAACAAATTGGACATTTGCAACAGCAGATTCAAGCTGCAGGAGCCCCAGCCCCAGCTCCAGCCCCCCCTCCCAGACAAAGCAGGTGTTATTTAGCATTGCCTGATAAGTTTACTGGAGAGCGTAGTAAATTTCCAGCTTTTTTAAACCAATGCAAAACATTCATTGCTTCAACTCCAGCAGATTTCCAGCTTGATGAGACTAAAGTGGCTTTCATTTTAAGTTTACTCTCTGGTCCAGCTGCTGATTGGTCGTCTCCTCTGATAGACGGACAAGATCCTGTCCTGCGCAATTATGCAGGATTCTGCCAGCTGATGGAAAGAGAATTTGCTGACCCCCTTCGTAGACAAAATGCCACCAGGCGGATACGAGAGCTACGTCAAGAATCACGCTGCGTAGCGGAATATATATCAGATTTTCGCCGCCTAGCTCAAGAAATTAATTGGAATGATGAGGCTCTCATGGAAATCTTTCAAGATGGCCTGTCTTCCCAGATCTTGAATGGATTGAAACATACTGTAATACCCGCGACCCTGGATGCATTATACCAACATTGTTTGGCTATTGAGGCGCAAACGCAAGCCATGGATGCCCGCCTGGTCAAACAGATGGTTCCAGTCACCGGAAGTGCCAAGCCAGTTCCTGCACCACGCAGAGGATTCCAGACCCTACCTATCACTCCACCCATCCCGGCACCCAGACGTCTTTTCCAATCATTGCCGGCTTACACTGTACCCATGGCCAGAGATGAGCCCATGGATCTTGGTGCAGCCAGATCTCGCTTGACCGAGGCTGAAAAGGCAAGACGGAGAACTGAGGGATTGTGCCTGTACTGTGGAGAGATGGGTCACTTCGTCATGGCCTGCCCCCAGAAAAGACATGGTACGGCAGGTCCTACTCCTGTTCCAACTCGGCCTCCCATTCAGCAGTTTCAAGCCACCTTGCTGGGAAACGGCCAGAGCCCGGCCTAATGGAAACATTGGGTCGGGCAGGCGCCAAACCCAGTTCCAGTTCCGCAGACGAAGACCCCGGTCCTCCGAGACATCTGATCCTAGCAACCAATATACTTCTGGGAAATCATGCCCAGGGCATTCCGGCACACGCCTTGTTGGATTCTGGAGCCACCACCAATTTCATGGATGAAGCTTTCGCTCATCAGCATGCCATACCTTTGTGCTCCGTGAAGCCGCCTATGTTGGTTGAGACAATCGATGGTCGTGAGTTGTTGTCTGGACCGATCAAGTTTATGACCCAGCCCGTACGCCTGGTCATAGGACAACATGAAGAAGCCATCCAATTCTATGTTACCAAGGGACTTCATTTCCCCTTAGTTCTCGGCTTAGCCTGGTTGAGAACCCATGATCCTTGTGTGGTGTGGTCCCAGAACTTTGTTTCATTTCCCAGTTTGCAATGCGTAGACCACGTACGCCAAGTTTGCGCAGCCCAGCTACCATCCCACCCTGACATCACCTTGCCGGCCGACCTAGCGGACTTTGCAGATATATTCAGTGAGAAAGAGGCAGACCAATTGCCTCCGCATAGACCATATGACTGTGCCATTGATTTGCTGCCAAATGCCAAACTTCCAGGGGGACGCCTTTACTCCATGTCAGAACCCGAGTTGGCCGCATTAAAAGACTTTGTGGACAAAAACCTGGCCAGAGGTTTCATTCGTCCCTCTTCCTCGCCTTTGTCAGCTCCTGTGTTATTCGTGAAGAAGAAAACCGGAGATTTACGCCTATGCTGTGACTATCGCAAGCTCAATGCCATCACGGTGCGCAACCGGTACCCTCTGCCTTTGATTCCTGATCTCATGGACCGTCTCCGATCAGCGGCCATCTTCACCAAGATAGATTTACGGGGTGCTTACAACCTGGTTCGCATCCGAGAGGGGGACGAGTGGAAGACCGCGTTTGGGACCAGGTATGGTCATTTTGAGTATACCGTTATGCCCTTTGGACTCACCAATGCTCCGGCCGTTTTTCAACATTTCATGAATGACATCTTCCGGGATTTATTAGATCAATTTGTGGTGGTTTACCTCGATGACATCCTGATTTACTCCCCGTCACGAGCAACTCATCTTCAGCATCTCCGGCGAGTTTTGCAACGCTTGAGAGAGCATCACCTTTACGCCAAGTTACAGAAATGTCAATTCTATCAAACCACCATTGAGTTTCTGGGACATGTGATTTCTCCACAAGGCATCGCCATGGATCCTGGCAAGGTTGAGGCCTTGCAAACCTGGCAACCACCATGTAAAGCAAAAGATGTCCAAAGACTTTTGGGATTTGCGAACTATTACAGGATATTCATTCCGAGATTTTCTGCCTTGACTGCGCCCCTTACTCGACTGTTACGGAAAGGCATTAAGTTCCAGTGGGGCGATGCCGAGCAACAGGCGTTTCAGACCCTCAAAAAGGCTTTTGTTCAGGAACCCATTCTCAAGTATCCAGATCCTTGTCGTCCCTTTGTAGTGGAGGCCGACGCCTCAGATGTGGCGGTAGGGGCCGTGCTACTTCAAACACGCCAAGATGACGGCCCCCTGTTCCCGTGTGCTTATTACTCCAGGAAATTGAGTCCCTCCGAACGCCATTATACCATTTGGGAAAAGGAACTATTGGCCATCAAGACTGCTTTTGAGACCTGGAGACACCACCTGGAAGGAGCTCGCTACCAAGTTGAAGTTCGGACTGACCATAAAAACTTGGAATTTTTGCAATCTGCCAGGAAATTGAATCAACGTCAGATCCATTGGTCTTTGTTCTTCGCTCGATTCAACTTCAAAGTCACCTACATTCCGAAAGGGTACAACAAAAGAGCAGATGCCTTGTCCCGTAAACCTGAGTATCTACAGATCAAGGACCCCTTACCGCTTCGAACCATTCTGCCTATCGAATCGATCGCAGCCGTGCATGATCCGGTAGATCTACGACGACAGATTCGGGAAGCGCAACAACTAGATGACTTTGCGATATGGAAGAGACAAGAGGTGGGTCCCGACTCACCTTGGACCTTGTCCGAGGGACTATTACGCTTCCGCAACCTGTTATATGTTCCAGCAGGCCCACTCCGTGGTCTCATCCTGACTCAATGCCATGATAACCCTGCGGCAGGTCATTTTGGTTTCTTTAAGACTCTCCACTTAGTGTCTCGGACTTTTTGGTGGCCCAGACTTCGCCATGATGTTCAGTCTTATGTGAATTCCTGTGTACGGTGCCGTCAGGCAAAACATGCCACAGGAGCCCCTCCGGGATTATTACAGCCTTTACCCACGCCGGAGAGACCCTGGGGAGCTATTTCCATGGACTTCTTGACTTGTCTACCTGTTTCTGCCGGCTACACCGTTGTCTTTGTAGTGGTGGACATGCTGACCAAGATGGCACATTTCATTCCTTGCCGACGAATACCGACAGCCAAGGTCACTGCTCAGCTGTTCATTCAACATATCTTCCGGCTACACGGTTTGCCTGACAAAATAGTGTCCGACCGAGGAACCCAGTTCACCTCGGAGTTCTGGAGAGAACTCATGTCTGCGCTTCAAGTCCAAGTTAATCTAGCCTCCACGCATCACCCAGAGACTGATGGGGGTACAGAGAAAGTGATTGGCATCCTGGAGCAGTATTTGCATTGTTTCATCAACGACCAACAGAACGATTGGTCCAAATATCTCTCCATGGCCGAATTCGCTTTCAACAACTCTCAGCACACTTCCACTCAGACCACTCCGTTTTTTGCCAACTACGGCTATCATCCCAGATTTTTCCCGCTCACGCTCCTCGATTCTCCAGTTCCAGTTGCAGAGGACTATTTAACCGAACTCCAGTCAGTCCACGAGATGGTTAAGCAGCACTTGACTAAGGCCAAGGAAGACTACAAGCGGGTTGCAGACCGCTCGCGTCGCGACACGCCGCCGTTAGCTGTTGAGATCGGGTTTGGCTCTCCACCAAGTACTTGTTTCCAGGGAGAATTCACCGCAAGCTTGATCAACGTTTCCTAGGTCCTTTTCCTGTGGAGACGGTCATCAATCCGGTGACCTATCGTTTAACTTTGCCTAGGTCTCTTCGTGTACATCCCGTGTTTCATCGCTCCTTGCTTGTTCCTGTCAACCCTGATTCTCCGCTTCGACCTCCTGATCCGGGCCCGACAGCTCGCCGTGCTCAAGTTCCTGTTTCCCGGTTGGAGGTGTCCGGCATCCGAGATTCCCGATGGCTCAACGACCGCTTCCAATATTTGGTTGATTGGACCGGGGGTGGGCCGGCCGCTGGCTCTTGGGTAGATGCTCAGGATATTGAGGCTCCTGAGTTAATGTGGGATTTTCATACTGCGTTTCCCTCCAAACCCCATCCCATACGACGGACCCCGGAGGAGGGGCCTGCGGGGGGGGATAGTGTTGTGGGTGTCTCAAGACCGGATGGGGACATATCAGAGGATGACGAAGCACAAGCAGGCCCCTCTGGGTATTTTCCCCTCCCGGCAGCCGAGCTAGATAATGAGGAGCTTTGTATGCATTCTGAATCAGACTCTCAAAGTGATGAGTCAGATTGAGAACAAGAAGATAGATGGCTTGATCCGAGATTCCGAAGGTTTGATAAGCGAAGGTGTCAGTTAAGTGGAAAAAGGAAGTAATGGGGGGAAGTGACGTATCGGAAACTATATTAGAAGGGGAAAGAGAGACTACGCCTTTGTCACGAGCAACGTTAATCAAGGAGTAGCCTGATACCTTGGGCAGTGCGTGTGAACTCAGTTTTCTGGTGTTTTTGAAACCTACGGAAGAATAATGAGGTCTTGGACAATGTGATAAAGAAAGAGTGAGTTAATTGGAAGGTGGGGGGAGAGCATGTTTAATCTAAATGTAAATAAATCAGTCTTGGCCGTTCCGGCCAGCAAAATGCCAGCAGCTTGCTTTGAAGTGAATCCTTTTGAAATGTGTTAAATAAAACTCTTAAAGACATATTTATGTGGATTTTAATGAGCTGAGAGCGGCCAGACACAACATGTATACATTTCGAAATTCAGGTCAGTTTCACGTTTTCACTTTTCATGCTTAATTGGCAATTTTCCAACAAATGCAATCTAAGCCGACGCTTAACTTTTCAGGGAGAGGTTGGATCCAGAAAAGACATGTTTTTTCGGGTTCCCCAACTTGTGGGGAACCTGAATATATGTATACATTTCGAAATTCAGGTCAGTTTCTCATTTTGGCTTTTCATGCTTAATTGGCTATTTGCGAACAAATGCAATCTAGGCCGAGGCCTAACTTTTGAGGGAGAGGTCGGATCCGGAAAAAACATGGTTTTTCGGGTTCCCCAACCTGTGGGGAACCTGAATATATGTATACATTTCGAAATTCAGGTCAGTTTCACGTTTTCACTTTTCATGCTTCATTGGCAATTTTCCAACAAATGCAATCTAAGCCGAGGCGTAACTTTTCAGGGAGAGGTCGGATCCGGAAAAAACATGGTTTTTCTGGTTCCCCAACCTCTGGGGGACCTGAATATAGGTATTCATTTTGAAATTCAGGTCAGTTTCACATTTTCACTTTTCATGCTTAATTGTCAATTTCCCAGCAAATGCAATCTAAGCCGAGGCGCAACTTTTCAGGGAGAGGTTGGATCCGGAAAAAACATGGTTTTTTGTGTTCCCCAACCTGTGGGGAACCTGAATATATGTATACATTTCGAAATTCAGGTCAGTTTCACATTTTCACTTTTCATGCTTAATTGGCAATTTCGCAACAAATGCAATCTAAGCCCAGGCATAACTTTTCAGGGAGAGGTTGGATCCGGAAAAGAGGTGTTTTTTCGGGTTCCCCAAGTTGTGGGGAACCGGAATATATGTATACATTTTGAATTTGAGGTCAGGTTCACATTTTCACTTTTCATGCTTAATTGGCTTTTTCCAAACAAATGCAATCTACGCCCAGGCATATCATTTCAGGGAGAGGTTGGATCCGGAAAATACGAGTTTTTCGAGTTCCCCAACTTGTGGGGAACCGGAATATATGTATACATTTTGAATTTGAGGTCAGTTTCCCATTTTCACTTTTCATGCTTAATTGGCTATTTCCCAACAAATGCAATCTAAGCCCAGGCATAACTTTTCAGGGAGAGGTTGGATCCGGAAAAGAGGTGTTTTTTTGAGTTCCCCAACTTGAATATATGTATACATTTCGAAATTCAGGTCAGTTTCACATTTTGGCTTTTCATGCTTAATTGGCAATTTTCCAACAAATGCAATCTAAGACGAGGCATAACTTTTCAGGGACAGGTTGGAATTTGAGGTCACTATCACATTTTCACTTTTCATGCTTATTGGCTATTTCCCAACAAATGCAATCTAAGCCCAGGCATAACTTTTCAGGGAGAGGTCGGATCCGGAAAAAACATGCTTTTTCAGGTTCCCCAACCTGTGGGGAACCTGAATATATGTATACATTTCAAAATTCAGGTCAGTTTCACATTTTCACTTTTCATGCTTAATTGGCAATTTTCCAACAAATGCAATCTAAGCCGAGGCGTAACTTTTCAGGAAGAGGTCGGATCTGGAAGAAACATGGTTTTTCAGGTTCCCCAACCTGTGGGGAACCTGAATATATATATACATTTCGAAATTCAGGTCAGCTTCACATTCTCACTTTTCATGCTTAATTGGCAATTTTCCAACAAATGCAATCTAAGCCGAGGCGTAACTTTTCAGACAGAGGTTGCATCAAAAAAAAAACATGGTTTTTCAGGTTCCCCAACCTGTGGGGAACCTGAATATATGTATATGTTTCAAAATTCAGGTCAGTTTCTCGTTTTGGCTTTTCATGCTTAATTGGCTATTTGCGAACAAATGCAATCTAGGCCGAGGCCTAACTTTTGAGGGAGAGGTCGGATCCGGAAAAAACATGGTTTTTCGGGTTCCCCAACCTGTGGGGAACCTGAATATATGTATACATTTCGAATTTCAGGTCAATTTCACATTTTCACTTTTCATCCTTAATTGGCAATTTTCCAACAAATGCAATCTAAGCTGAGGCGGAACTTTTCAGGTACAGGTTGGATCCAGAAAAGACATGTTTTTTCGGGTTCCCCAACTTGTGGGGAACCTGAATATTTGTATACATTTCGAAATTCAGGTCAGTTTCTCGTTTTGGCTTTTCAGGCTTAATTGGCAATTTGCCAACAAATACAATCTAGGCCGAGGCTTAACTTTTGAGGGAGAGGTTAGATCCAAAAAAAACACATGGTTTTTCAGGTTCCCCAACCTGTGGGGAACCTGAATATATGTATAAATTTTGAAATTCAGGTCAGTTTCACATTTTCACTTTTCATGGTTAATTGGCAATTTTCCAACAAATGCAATCTAAGCCGAGGCGTAACTTTTCAGGAAGAGGTCGGATCTGGAAGAAACATGGTTTTTCAGGTTCCCCAACCTGTGGGGAACCTGAATATATATATACATTTCGAAATTCAGGTCAGCTTCACATTTTCACTTTTCATGCTTAATTGGCAATTTTCCAACAAATGCAATCTAAGCCGAGGCGTAACTTTTCAGACAGAGGTTGCATCAAAAAAAAAACATGGTTTTTCAGGTTCCCCAACCTGTGGGGAACCTGAATATATGTATATGTTTCAAAATTCAGGTCAGTTTCTCGTTTTGGCTTTTCATGCTTAATTGGCATATTGTCAACAAATGCAATCTAGGTCGAGGCCTAACTTTTGAGGGAGAGGTCAGATCCAAAAAAACATGGTTTTTCGGGTTCCCCAACCTGTGGGGAACCTGAATATATGTATACATTTCGAATTTCAGGTCAATTTCACATTTTCACTTTTCATCCTTAATTGGCAATTTTCCAACAAATGCAATCTAAGCTGAGGCGGAACTTTTCAGGTACAGGTTGGATCCAGAAAAGACATGTTTTTTCGGGTTCCCCAACTTGTGGGGAACCTGAATATTTGTATACATTTCGAAATTCAGGTCAGTTTCTCGTTTTGGCTTTTCAGGCTTAATTGGCAATTTGCCAACAAATACAATCTAGGCCGAGGCTTAACTTTTGAGGGAGAGGTTAGATCAAAAAAAAACACATGGTTTTTCAGGTTCCCCAACCTGTGGGGAACCTGAATATATGTATAAATTTTGAAATTCAGGTCAGTTTCACATTTTCACTTTTCATGGTTAATTGGCAATTTGCCAACAAATGCAATCTAGGCCGAGGCCTTACTTTTGAGGGAGAGGTGGGATCAGGAAAAAATATGGTTTTTTGGGTTCCCCAACCTGTGGGGAACCTGAATATATGTATACATTTCAAAATTCAAATCAGTTTCACATTTTCACTTTTCATGCTTAATTGGCAATTTTCCAACAAATGCAATCTAAGCCGAGGCGTAACTTTTCAGGAAGAGGTCGGATCTGGAAGAAACATGGTTTTTCAGGTTCCCCAACCTGTGGGGAACCTGAATATATGTATATATTTCGAAATTCAGGTCAGTTTCTCGTTTTGGGTTTCATGCTTAATTGGCATATTGCCAACAAATGCAATCTAGGCCGAGGCCTAACTTTTGAGGGAGAGGTCAGATCCAAAAAAACCATGGTTTTTCGGGTTCCCCAACCTGTGGGGAACCTGAATATATGTATACATTTCGAAATTCAGGTCAGTTTCACATTTTCACTTTTCATGCTTAATTTGCAATTTTCCAACAAATGCAATCTAAGTCGAGGCGTAACTTTTTAGGGAGAGGCTGGATGCGGAAAAGACATGTTTTTTCTGGTTCCCCAACTTGTGTCGAACCTGAATATATGTATACATTTCGAAATTCAGGTCAGTTTCACATTTTCACTTTTCATGCTTAATTGGCAATTTCCCAACAAATGCAATCTAAGCCGAGGCGCAACTTTTCAGGGAGAGGTTGGATCCGGAAAAAACATGGTTTTTCGGGTTCCCCAACCTGTGGGGAACCTGAATATATGTATACATTTCGAAATTCAGGTACGTTTAACATTTTGGCTTTTCATGCTTAATTGGCTATTTGCCAACGAATGCAATCTAGGCCGAGGCCTAACGTTTGAGGGAGAGGTCGGATCCGGAAAAAACATGGTTTTTCGGGTTCCCCAACCTGTGGGGAACCTGAATATATGTATACATTTCAAAATTCAGGTCAGTTTCACATTTTCACTTTTCATGCTTAATTGGCAATTTTCCAACAAATGCAATCTAAGCCCAGGCATAAATTTTCAGGGAGAGGTCAGATCCAGAAAACACATTTTTTTCAGGTTCCCCGACCTGTGGGGAACTGGAATATATGTATAAATTTCGAATTTGAGGTCAGTTTCACATTTTCACTTTTCATGCTTAATTGGATATTTCCCAACAAATGCAATCTAAGCCCAGGCATAACTTTTCAGGGAGAGGTTGGATCTGGAAAAGACGTGTTTTTCGGGTTCCCCAAGTTGTGGGGAACCGGAATATATGTATACATTTTGAATTTAGGTCAGGTTCACATTTTCACTTTTCATGCTTATTTGGCTTTTTCCAAACAAATGCAATCTACGCCCAGGCATAAATTTTCAGGGAGAGGTTGGATCCGGAAAATACGAGTTTTTCGAGTTCCCCAACTTGTGGGGAACCGGAATATATGTATACATTTCGAATTTGAGGTCAGTTTCCCATTTTCACTTTTCATGCTTAATTGGCTATTTCCCAACAAATGCAATCTAAGCCCAGGCATTACTTTTCAGGGAGAGGTTGGATCCGGAAAAGAGGTGATTTTTTCGGGTTCCCCAAGTTGTGAGGAACCGGAATATATGTATACATTTTGAATTTGAGGTCAGGTTCACATTTTCACTTTTCATGCTTAATTGGCTCTTTCTCAAAAAATGCAATCTAGGCAGAGGCCTAACTTTTGAGGGAGAGGTCGGATCCGGAAAAAACATGCTTTTTCGGGTTTCCCAACCTGTGGGGAACCTGAATAAATGTATACATTTCGAAATTCAGCTCAGTTTCACATTTTGGCTTTTCATGCTTAATTGGCAATTTTCCAACAAATGCAATCTAGGCCGAGGCCTAAGTTTTGAGGGAGAGGTTGGATCCGGAAAAAACATGGTTTTTCGGGTTCCCCAACCTGTGGGGAACCTGAATATATGTATACATTTCGAATCTGAGGTCAGTTTCACCTTTTTACTTTTCATGCTTAATTGGCAATTTTCCAACAAATGCAATCTAAGCTGAGGCGTAACTTTTCAGGCAGAGGTTGGATCCGGAAAATACGAGTTTTTCGAGTTCCCCAACTTGTGGGGAACCGGAATATATGTATACATTTCGAATTTGAGGTCAGTTTCCCATTTTCACTTTTCATGCTTAATTGGCTATTTCCCAACAAATGCAATCTAAGCCGAGCCATTACTTTTCAGGGAGAGGTTGGATCCGGAAAAGAGGTGTTTTTTCGGGTTCCCCAAGTTGTGGGGAACCGGAATATATGTATACATTTTGAATTTGAGGTCAGGTTCACATTTTCACTTTTCATGCTTAATTGGCTCTTTCTCAAAAAATGCAATCTAGGCAGAGGCCTAACTTTTGAGGGAGAGGTCGGATCCAGAAAAAACATGCTTTTTCGGGTTTCCCAACCTGTGGGGAACCTGAATAAATGTATACATTTCGAAATTCAGCTCAGTTTCACATTTTGGCTTTTCATGCTTAATTGGCAATTTTCCAACAAATGCAATCTAGGCCGAGGCCTAAGTTTTGAGGGAGAGGTTGGATCCGGAAAAAACATGGTTTTTCGGGTTCCCCAACCTGTGGGGAACCTGAATATATGTATACATTTCGAATCTGAGGTCAGTTTCACCTTTTTACTTTTCATGCTTAATTGGCAATTTTCCAACAAATGCAATCTAAGCTGAGGCATAAATTTTCAGGGAGAGGTTGGATCCGGAAAATACGAGTTTTTCGAGTTCCCCAACTTGTGGGGAACCGGAATATATGTATACATTTCGAATTTGAGGTCAGTTTCCCATTTTCACTTTTCATGCTTAATTGGCTATTTCCCAACAAATGCAATCTAAGCCCAGGCATTACTTTTCAGGGAGAGGTTGGATCCGGAAAAGAGGTGTTTTTTCGGGTTCCCCAAGTTGTGGGGAACCGGAATATATGTATACATTTTGAATTTGAGGTCAGGTTCACATTTTCACTTTTCATGCTTAATTGGCTCTTTCTCAAAAAATGCAATCTAGGCAGAGGCCTAACTTTTGAGGGAGAGGTCGGATCCGGAAAAAACATGCTTTTTCGGGTTTGCCAACCTGTGGGGAACCTGAATAAATGTATACATTTCGAAATTCAGCTCAGTTTCACATTTTGGCTTTTCATGCTTAATTGGCAATTTTCCAACAAATGCAATCTAGGCCGAGGCCTAAGTTTTGAGGGAGAGGTTGGATCCGGAAAAAACATGGTTTTTCGGGTTCCCCAACCTGTGGGGAACCTGAATATATGTATACATTTCGAATCTGAGGTCAGTTTCACCTTTTTACTTTTCATGCTTAATTGGCAATTTTCCAACAAATGCAATCTAAGCTGAGGCGTAACTTTTCAGGCAGAGGTTGGATCCGGAAAATACGAGTTTTTCGAGTTCCCCAACTTGTGGGGAACCGGAATATATGTATACATTTCGAATTTGAGGTCAGTTTCCCATTTTCACTTTTCATGCTTAATTGGCTATTTCCCAACAAATGCAATCTAAGCCCAGGCATTACTTTTCAGGGAGAGGTTGGATCCGGAAAAGAGGTGTTTTTTCGGGTTCCCCAAGTTGTGGGGAACCGGAATATATGTATACATTTTGAATTTGAGGTCAGGTTCACATTTTCACTTTTCATGCTTAATTGGCTTTTTCCCAAAAAATGCAATCTAGGCAGAGGCCTAACTTTTGAGGGAGAGGTCGGATCCGGAAAAAACATGCTTTTTCGGGTTTCCCAACCTGTGGGGAACCTGAATAAATGTATACATTTCGAAATTCAGCTCAGTTTCACATTTTGGCTTTTCATGCTTAATTGGCAATTTTCCAACAAATGCAATCTAGGCCGAGGCCTAAGTTTTGAGGGAGAGGTTGGATCCGGAAAAAACATGGTTTTTCGGGTTCCCCAACCTGTGGGGAACCTGAATATATGTATACATTTCGAATCTGAGGTCAGTTTCACCTTTTTACTTTTCATGCTTAATTGGCAATTTTCCAACAAATGCAATCTAAGCTGAGGCGTAACTTTTCAGGCAGAGGTTGGATCCGGAAAAAACATGGTTTTTCGGGTTCCCCAACCTGTGGGGAACCTGAATATATGTATACATTTCGAAATTCAGGTCAGTTTCTCATTTTGGCTTTTCATGCTTAATTGGCTATTTGCGAACAATTGCAATCTAGGCCGAGGCCTAACTTTTCAGGGAGAGGTCGGATCCAGAAAAAACATGGTTTTTCGGGAACCTGAATATATATATATATATTGAATTTGAGGTCAGTTTCACATTTTCACTTTTCATGCTTAATTGGCAATTTTCCAACAAATGCAATCTAAGCCGAGGCGGAACTTTTCAGGCAGAGGTTGCATCAAAAAAAAATGGTTTTTCGGGTTCCCCAACCTGTGGGGAACCTGAATATATGTATACATTTCGAAATTCAGGTCAGTTTCACATTTTCACTTTTCATGCTATATTGGCAATGTTCCAACAAATGCAATCTAGGCCGAGGCCTAACTTTTGAGGGAGAGGTCGGATCCGGAAAAAACATGGTTTTTCGGGTTCCCCAACCTGTGGGGAACCTGAATATATGTATACATTTCGAAATTCAGGTCAGTTTCACATTTTCAGTTTTCATGCTTAATTGGCAATTTTCCAACAAATGCAATCTAAGCCCAGGCATAAATTTTCAGGGAGAGGTCAGATCCAGAAAACACATTTTTTTTCAGGTTCCCCGACCTGTGGGGAACTGGAATATATGTATAAATTTCGAATTTGAGGTCAGTTTCACATTTTCACTTTTCATGCTTAATTGGCAATTTCCCAACAAATGCAGTCTAAGCCGAGGCGTAACTTTTCAGGTAGAGGTTGGATCCGGAAAAAACATGGTTTTTTGGGTTCCCCCACCTGTGCGGAACCTGAATATATGTATACATTTAGAAATTAAGGTCAGTTTCTCATTTTGGCTTTTCATGGTTAATTGGCTATTTTCCAACAAATGGAATCTAAGCCCAGGCATTTTTTTTTCAGGTTCCCCGACCGGTGGGGAACTGGAATATATGTATAAATTTCGAATCCAACCTCTCCCTCAGGCAAGGATGTATCTCGCATTTCTTGGCAAATAACCAATTAAGCATCAAAAGTCAAAATTTGAAACTGACCTCCAATTCTAAAAGTATACATATATTCAGGTACCCCACAGGATGGGGAACCCAAAAAACCATGTGTTTTCGGATCCTACCTCTCCCTCAGCAGTTAGGCCAGGATGTACCTCGCATTTGTTAGCAGATGGCCAATTAAGCATGAAAAGTCAAAATTTGAAACTGACCTAAAATTTGAAAAGTATACATACATTCAGGTACCCCACAGGTTGGTGAACCCGAAAAACCAAGTGTTTTCCGGATCTCACCTCTCCCTCAGGCCAGGGCGTATCACATTTGTTAGCAAATAGCCAATTCAGCATGAAAAGTGAAAATGTGAAACTGACCTCAAATTCGAAATGTATACATATATTCAAGTTCCCCACAGGTTGGGGAACTAGAAAAACCATGATTTTTCAGGATCCGACCGTCAGGAGTTAGGCCACGGCGTATCTCACATTTGTTGGCAGCCAATTAAGCATGAATAGTGAAAATGTGAAACTGACCTTAAATTCGAAATGTATACATATATTCAAGTTCCCCACAGGTTGGGGAACCCGAAAAACCATGTGTTTTCCAGATACGACCTCTCCCTCAAAAGGTAGGCCACGGTCTATCTTTCATTTTTTGGCAAATAGCCAATAAAGCATGAAAAAAGAAAATCTGAAACTACCTTAGATTCGAAAAGTATACATATATTCAGGTTCCCCACAGGTTGGTGAACGCGAAAAACCATGTGTTTTCCGGATCGGACCTCTCCCTCAGCAGTTAGGCCAGGGAGTATAACGCATGTGTTGACAAATAGTCAATTAAGCATGAAAAGTCAAAATGTGAAACGACCTCAAATTCAAAAAGTATACATACATTCAGGTTCCACACAGGTTGGGGAACCCGCAAAAACAAGTGTTTTCTGGATCTGACCTCTCCCTTAAAAGTTAGGCCTTGGCCTAGATTGCATTTGTTGGCAAATAGCCAATTAAGCATGAAAAGTCAAAATGGGAAACTGGTGGGCACAAGTACTTATGGTTTGGGATATAGCTGTGGATATGACTGATCCCTCCGCAACCATATATTGCAACCCAATAATTAGCTGCTTTGCAAACATCAAAGCTGACGCTAAAACTGGAGTGTGGGTTGGATTTCCATTGGGAGATCCCTAATAGTGCCTGGTCCCTATAGCTACTTCTTGTTCTATGTGTTTTGATTTGTAAGGCCCAACGATCTGGATCAGACTTCGGGTTATAACACTGATCTTGGACCCCTTTCCTACACCTTTATATGTAGTTCTATTGTATGTACAGGAGCTAGGGGAGCTATCTTGGCACCCTTCTGGTTTCATTGTATGATAAATCACAGTCTTGGTTATCTGTTTCCTTGTTTTGTAGTCTTGATGCAGTTTTGACAACCTTGGTTTCCCTGTGTTTTTGTTATTTCTTTGTGTGTGCTACTCAATAATTTTTTATTAGAGGGTTTTTGCATTATGACCTCTCGTGTAGCCATTGCACTGATTTGTGTAGGAATGTGTGTGTATATTCCCCATATTAAATAACTAACAGGTATTATGAGCTGTAGAATCCTCATATCTTCCACCGTGCGTAGAGAGACAGCGTCCGGAGTGTCTCAGCAAGGTTCGTTGTTCACACCGTGTGTTGAGAACCCATTGCCGGTAGGGTTCGACAGGGTGTATTTCTTGTAAATTTCAACACCAAAGGTTTGTCAGTCTTATCCACCTTGTAAGTTACTGGATCTGCAGGTGCAGCTGCTTTCAATCTACTCCAGTGGATCCAGGACTTTCCCTCCAAGGTTTTCACTGCCAAAGGAGAACACATGACAACAGTATATGGTCCTTTCCATCTTGGGCTCAAGGGATCTGATTTCCAGTGCTTTACCCACACTCTGTCTCCTGGTTTGAACCCATGTGTTGCCATGACTACTAGAGGGGGTTGTTGTTCCATCATATAATGGCACAAGTTTGAAACAACCAAGTTATGAAGCTGTAACTGATGTAACAATTTCTGTTGGTCTATTCCCCCCTTATGAGCCAAGTCCGGGCAGCCCTGATTGCCAGGTTTAAATAGACAAGGGGGATGGCCAAACATGAGCTCATAAGGACTAAGTTGTAATTTAGTGCGGGGGGCCAGTCTGATTGCATACAAAACCATAGGCAAAACATCTGGCCAATGAAGATGAGTTTCCAAACAAAATTTGGTAATAAGTGTTTTAATTGTGCAATTAGCACGTTCCACCTTTCCAGCCGATTGAGGGTGGAAGGCACAATGAAATCTCCACTTGATTACTAATGCCTGGGCTAAAGCCTTATTGATTTGGTTTACAAATTCAGGGCCATTATCTGATGAAATCCTAGAAGGACAACCAAACCTAGGAATAATTTCTTTCAGAAATATTCTGGCAACCTGTATAGCTTTCTTATTTACAGTTGGAAAGGCTTCAATCCACCCTGAATAGGTATCGATTATAACTAACAGGGCTATATATTTTTTACTTCTGGGCATATCAGTAAAATCAACGACGACATAGTCCATTGGAAAATAAGTGATTGGTTGTTGACCAGGTGGTACTACCGGTCCTTGGCGTACATTGGTTTGGGCACAAATGTAACATTGAGAACATACTTGTTCTGTTAGCGAAGAAGCAAAGGGAAGATGAAAAAACCGTTCAACCTGTTGTAATAATGCAGTTTTTCCTAAATGATGTTGCTTATGGGCTTGAAAAATAAGGGAGCGGGCAAGCGCAAGAGGAACAGCAATGTGTCCATCGGGAAGTGTGTACCAGCCTTTAACTAGTTCGGCTTGTACATCCTGTTTCAATTTTGGGGTTTCCTCCTGCGTATATGTAGGATCAAGTTGTTCTAAGTAGGTGTCTAAATACATGAACCTAGTGACATCTGACTGGAGAGGGGGGCCTTCCAATGCAGCTCTTTTGGCTTCTTTCTCTGCCTTCCTATTGCCCTGGGTAATAAGGCTTGAGTCTTTTTGATGTCCAGGACAATGGATGATTGCAACTTTAGATGGCAACTGTGCTGCCTTGATAAGTCTTTTAATCAAAGTTGCATATTGGATGATCTTGCCTGTGGAGTCCAAATATCCTCTTTCTTTGTAGATTGCTACCTGTGCGTGGATTTTCTAATAAAAGGGCCTGTATCTTATGCATCCTTTGATTGCTAATCCATAAATGTCCCTTATTGTCAATAATTGTCTGCAGGGCATGACTAGTATAAACAACTACTGGAGCTGAAAAGGTTAACTTGTTTGCCTCCTGTAGTAACAGCATAACTGCTGCTAGAATTTTTAAACATTGTGGCCAACCTTGTGAGGCCATATCTAACTGTTTTGACAGATAAGCGACAGGGCGGTTCCAATTTCCCTGCTTTTTGGTAAGAACTCCTAAAGCCACATTCTGTCTCACATCGACATAAAGTGAGAATGACCTAGATATATCAGGTAGTCCTAGAGCTGGTGCTGTGGTTAGAGCCTGTTGGAGATGTTTCATCACTTGGGTTTGTTCTTGTTGCCACAAAAGAGGTTCCTTTTCTGGTCCTTTTAAAACTTGGTACAATGGTTTAGCTGTGAGAGCAAAGTTAGGAATCCAAATTCTACAGAAGCCTGTAATTCCCCAAAAGGCTCTAACTTCTTGTTTAGTTTTGGGAATGGGAATCTGTAACACAGCTTGCTTTCTCTGGGGGCCCAAAGTTCTTTGTCCTTGTGATAGTTCATAGCCTAAATACATTACAGTCTTTTGAACTAATTGTGCTTTCTTTTTGGACGTTCTGTAGCCACAATCTTGTAACAATTGGAGCAGTCTGGATGTGTTTTCAAAGCAATCCTCATTTTGTCCAGTTATCAGAACATCATCTACATATTGAAGGCAACAATCCTCTTGCCTGACTAACTTCAAATATGCAAGATCTTGGGCTAAAGTTTTACCAAAACACGTTGGCGAATTCTTAAAGCCTTGTGGTAGCCTGGTCCAGGTGTATTGAGTCTTAACCTGTGTCTTTGGATTAGCCCATTCAAATGCAAAGATTGGCTGACAACTCTCAGCTAAGGGTATGGTGAAAAATGCTACAACTGAAAACCATTTACCAGATGCAGGTATTGTGCTCAAAAGAATATATGGATTAGGAACAGTTGCGCGTAGGGTTAAGGTCAACTTATTCACGGGGTGTAAATCTTGTGCCGGTCTCCACTGTCCATCGGGCTTACGAACAGGTAGAATTGCAGTATTCCAGGTTGACTGAATTTTTCTAATGATTTTTGCTATCAAGTATTTTTGGATTAATTCTTGAATGGCAATTGCAGCCTCTGGAGTACAATATTGTTGAGGCACCCTAACAGGATATGCCTGTGGCTTTAGCTCCACCATAACGGGCATGGCATATTTTGCAAATCCAGGGTGGTTGTCTTCTGCCCACAGGAGAGGAACATTAAATTGCTGCCAATTAGAATTTCCTGTTTCTCTCTCTGTCATTATCATAAAGCGCCATATTTCTTCCACTGGGTGGCGCACTTGCATTAATTGTTTCCCATGGTCAAAGGAAATGGTTGCTTTAAATACTCCCTGAATTTGAATGGTCTGGTTTGATGGCTTACCAATAGATTTATTTAGGACAGATCTGGTGGCTCCTGTGTCAACTAACATCCGGACAGTCTGTCCTCCCACCTGTATTTTAACAATGGGCTCTGGGGGTGGGGCCATAGAACCCTGTCCTCTTCAGTCTTCCCATTCCATGTCGGCTAAGCCGATCATGTTTTCTTCTCTTTCTTCTGCCTGACTGGGATAGGCTGGACATCCTCTTCCCTGGAAGCTTTTCCTGTAGCTTCTCTGGAAAGTCCCTCTAAATCCTCATCCTCTTCCTCTTCCATACTGGCGGGATTGTCCCCTGGGTTGGCCATTCCTCTGGGCGCACTCCCTTTGCCAGTGTCCTTCCTGTTTACAGATGGCACATTGGTTGGGTCCAATACACATTCCTCCAATGCCACTGCTAACATTTCAACTTTCTTTTTCTCTTTCTGATCTGATTTTCATTTTCCCTAAGGCCCCTTCTGTACGCTGTCACTTTCTCTTTATGTCCGGGGCGCTCTGGGTAATAAATCTTTCAATTAGGAATGGGCGATTTTGTGCCAACTCCATATCAAGACCTGTGTTTACTTTATAAGCTTCTATCAGTCGGTGGAGGGCTTCAAGCAGAGACTGGACGGCCATCTGTCTGGGATGGTTTAGGGAATCCTGCCTCAGGCAGGGGGTTGGACTCAATGACCCGGGAGGTCCCTTCCAACTCTACGATTCTATGATTCCCCACCAGCCTCTGGTTGAAATTGGACTTCATTTCTTTCAACCAGAGGGGGTGGAATTTGCTGATTTATTCCCCCTTCTTCTCTTCTAGGAACATAGGGAGGGGGTCTGGCAATTTCCTCCCTTTCTTCCTGGCTGAAAATCTTAGCTTTTGTCTGAGGTTTGGCTTTTTGGCTTGCCAAATAAATTTTAGCACATTCTATGTGACATTTTGCTAACCATCAAGGCTTTTCTGCAATATTGATCTGCCACTGGTTTATATAGGGACATTGGTCCCAATGACCATTTCCAGTCACAATTTGATGAACCCATGCCACGAGTTCGGGATTCGCCGATCCCTCCTTGGGCCATCCTATGCCAAAGGTGGTCCATTCGGATTCACAGAATCTTTTTAACGTGGCTGGATTTGGTCTTGGGTCTCCATAATTCCTAGAAAAACCCTTTTTGAAATTTTCTAACATGCACTGAAGTGGCGTCTGACCAACGCCCTCCTTTGTCTGTTTACCTCCCATTTCTTCCTAACACACTACCACTGACCTGAAGTGCCGGACGTTCCAACGGTCACTCTGCAGGAAATGCGATGGTTTAACCACCCACACAGTCCTACCTATTGAAGACTTAAGGACAATGCCTTGTCTTCTAGGGGGTGATCGGTCCCCTCTTCTGATCCAAATGGGATCAGATATCCCCTTTTTACAATACTTTCCTGCAGGTGTTCCAGACTCTTTTGTTGATTAACGACCTGTCTGCCACCCCCAGCAGATCCTTGACTGGAGTGCTTCGCTGATGAGTGAATTCCCCTCCCTTCCTGTCAAGGTCTCCCCGCAGACAAAGGCCATGGAGCTGGCTTGGAGAAGTCATCGTCAACAGAGGGGGTCCCCACCACAGCAATCCGTCTGGAAGGTCAACGGCCTCTTCCTAAAAGTCCCACGGAGAAGTTGCCATAAATCTTGTGGAAAATGAAAGGAACTTTTACGAATTCCAGAGGGTGCAGAGAGGTTTATTTGCGCAAGGTTCAGAAGCAAATATCAACAGCAATTCTGAACCCCATGGGCGGGTCCAAACTACAGTTTTATAGTTTTCTTTTCTCAGGAACAAAGAAGCACACATTGTATTTTATCAGGTTAGTTTCTCACAGGCATACAATGAAAAGAGTTTTACTTGATACATTGTTTCTGAATGCAATGTGCTTTTGGTTAGTCACGTATTTGCTAACACAACTTTATGCCAGTAATTGTGCAGACACATCATTTTGCTTTAGTGATTTTTCATTATCATTCTTCTTCTTCTTCTTTATTCTACTTTATTCCTCATTATTCTTCATTTTTCTACTTTATTCTTCATTAGTGGGGATTCCCCACTAACTAGGAAATAGAAAAAAACGGTATCTTTCTGGAATCAGGCAATGACTCAGCTCACCTGCGGCAGTACCAGGCTTCCTTTTTTCCTTCTTGTGGCCTTGCCAGTAGACGTGCACTCCGGCACTGTAGAAGCAGAGAAGAGGACGGGAAAAAGCAGGGAACCGTGCTGCGAATGGACAGGAAGTTGGGGACAGCCTCGACGCTTGGACAGGAAGTCGGCCATACTGGGAAGGTCGTCAAAGGCACTGGGGGACGATCACAGTGACCAACAGGAAGTCCTCCATAGCCAGAAGGTTGCTGCCAAAGGAAGTTGGCAGGGATGACTAAAAAGGACGGACAGAAAGTCAGACATGACAGGAAGGTTGTTTTCAAATGTGGGGGATGATTGTGGTGAACGGATGGGAAGTCCGCCATGCCGAGAAGGTCCTGGTGCTAACGCTATGGGATGGGGAAATGTGCCCTCCTGTGGTCAAAATGGGTATTGCGGCCACCGAAAGAAATAAACTTTTTAAATGGGATTTTAAGGTTATTATTCTATATCTTTATTATTAACACCTTATTAATATTAATAGGGCGACGGGAGGCCCTATTGCTGCGACACAGGGGCAGAATAGGATAACCTAATATTAATACGATTTTATTAATAAAGAATAATAAACTTAAAACGCCATTTAAAAGTTTTTATTTCTTTTGGTGGCTGCTATACCGGCTTGGAGGGACTGTTTTCTGTCCCTTAGCGATAGCAGCATTGAGGCCATAGAAAAGGCCTACGATGGCCTCGATGCTAATGCTATGGGACAGAAAACTGCCATCCTGTGGTCAAAGCAGGAATTGCAGCCACCAACCTTTTTAATGGCATTTAAGTCTATGGTTTAACTTGTTGATCAGACGTGAAGTCCACCGTGCTGAGAAGGTCTCTGCGAAAGAAAGTTGGGGGAATGATTAAGAAGGATTGGAAGTCAGCCATGATGGAAAGGTCCTTTTTCAAAGGTCCTGGGGGATGGCTGATATCGACAGACAGGAAGTCCGCCATGTCGAGAAGGTCTCTTTGAGATAACTTGAAGTCAGCCCTCCGCAGGCCGCTTCAATTTCAGTGGGTTCTTCACGATAGCCAGATTAAGGAGAGACATGCTACCAAGCACATTTCCTCGGGGTGAAGCAACAACAGACAAAAGGCTGCCCCCCTTTTATTACCTGTTACAGTGGGCGGTTACACAATGCATCACATGGTTACAAACAGCCTATGACAATGTTATATCAGCAGCCAATGACAAGGCTACACTGGCAAAGTTACATCTGTGGCCAATGGATTCAAATCTTGGTACAACGTTCCTCCACCCACCAGCCCCTCCTTATTTCCTGCTGTTCCAAAACCGCATGGTCAAGCCACATGGCCACAGGCTTCTTTGTTCCAAGTCACATGGCAGTCTCTTTGTCCCAAGCCTCATGGCGACTTGCTAGGGTGCATTACAACATATCCTGTGTTTTTATTTCTTTAGCAACTGTGGCCTTTCCTTGTTCCTTTGTTCCACCTATGCACCGTCCAGCTCTTACACGATCCTAGGGCATAGGCCATCTCTGTCCAGTCATCAGAGGCTGTAGTGGGTTCTTGGTTCTTTATCCAGGAGATGGATAGAAGAGGGAGGCCTACACAGGTTCAACAGGGAAGGAATACATTGTACACAGCAACAGATTGTTACACAGAATACTACAAACATTATAATACTAGAAACCAATTTTTTGAAGCACCCAGCATTAGGTAGTCAGGAAAATAAACTCCCAATCAAACAAGGCATCAGTTTCTTGTGATAAGGGATTGTTTTGTACCATACTTTCCATGTGAGCGACTGTGGCAGAAATGTTGGGTGTGTTGTCAGAAATGTAAATGTACCAGACCAATTCTGGGGTATTGACCAATATGCATTTTTTCCACATAAGAGCTACATTGTCTTTAGAGAAGTTGTACAAAGTTTCAAAATTTTCACCAAAATCAAACAAGGGAACACAATCAGCACATGCTTTCTTGTTGTCATTGTTTGTCTCATTATAATATTTAGCTTTATAGTCCAGCTGCCAAGGGATAGTTGTTTTATTACAAGATTGCCAAATACCTAGAAAGGTGTTTTTACTAACTGATGAAGCTGTGTGATTAATGCATACTTGAGCAGGGTAACACAAAGCAAGAGAGAACTGTAAGGAAGGATTTCATTTTGAAAGAAAAAGAGATTTCATTCATCCATGTGAATGTATTAAGGAAAAAATTGTGAGGCAAGGCAAACTCATAAGGCACATAGATCCAACAATTGGATGCATTCAGCAACATAGCATGGTGAGAGACATAAAATACAAAACAGCAAAGATTGTCACAAAAATAAAATCATTAACAAGACTAGAAAAGATAAATTTAAAATAGGCAAATCACAAAAATAAAAATCATTAACAAGACTAGAAAACATAAATTCAAAATAGGCAAAGAGAAATAAGAAAGGCAAAATTGGCAAAGAGAAATAAGAAAAGCAAAATTGGCAAAGAGAAATAAGAAAGGGAGGGGGCCATGGGGCCATGGTTTATTAAACAAGGGAGGGGGGGTATATGAGAGAGAAGGGAACAGATTAATATGTAAATTGAGATGGCAGAAACAAAATGCAGTCATATGTAGATTGAGTCTCCGTTTACAGCCATCCTTTTCAGGCTGCAGATGGGAGATGAGATTTCATTCACAGCCACCCTTTGTTACTTGGAAAGAGGAAAGAAGCCTGGCCGGTTTTACTGGTTTTAAACCGTCCTAGTTGGTCTTCATTGCAACAAACAAACTCTTCAGATCTGGCAACCAGTGATAATAAACCTGTAATTTCAAAAGAAGAGGGGGGGGAATGGCTCTGCTGCAAAAGAAAAAGGGGGGGAGAGAAGAGGGGGGAGGAAATGGTTCTCTGCTACAGGGGAAAAAAGTTTTTTAACAGCGAGCAAGGCATTATTAAGGCAGTTTTGAATCAATGGAAGGCCAGGAGATAATTTCTCCTTTTCCAATTATAAGAAATAGAAACAACAGACTTAAGATTTTTTAGCAAGTTAAAAGGTAACAGGGCAGAAGAAACAGAAACATCAGAAGAAGAACTGCAGGGGGCTTTAGGAGTCATAGAGGTTGAATAGGCATGTTCTGAGTCAGAAGGAGAAGTAGGGGGGGTAAAGGAGGAGGTAAATCTTGAAAGAAACAACAGACTTAAGATTAGACCTGCAAACAATTCTTCCACGTAAGGAGGATTTGGGGAGGTGCAGAAGACTCCTCACATAAGCCAAGTTTAATCCAATCAGCAATTTTTAATGGTCCCTTTAAGGTGTATGAGGGACAATGCCAAATAAACATTAACAATACTTTTAACTCCTTACGTGAAGGCAATTTGTGCATTTTTTTTGCATAATTGAGGTCCTGACAATTACACCAAGCCCTCCCCCTTGGTCCTTGGAGAATTCTGCCCACATACTCACAGGGGGGGGCAGATCCTTGCTGAAGACGCCACGAGGGTAGGTCCTTGGTGGTTCATCAGATGGGGTAAATTTAGAGTCAGATTGTTACATTTTTTTGTTTCTCAGGGCTTGTTTTTAATGCCTGAGGATGTGGCAAATGAGCTTGCTTTGTTTTTGCATAGTGTAATGCCAGCATGGACATTACAGCCTTCCATGGGGCTAGGACACCTGGCGGAGCTTTTGGCGGTGTTTGGAGCCAGGGACCTATGCGTCACCATGTGGCGAGGTCTAATTGCCCCTCCTCCAGGTAGGAGGGATAAAAATTTTTCAAAAAAGCCAATAAAAGATATAAATCTTTCTGAGTGACAGGGAAAACAATCTAATTATTAAGTTTCTGAATATAATTTGCTCTCCTGACTAAACTAAGCAATTTTCCCAGATACACAGCCCGGGTTTTGCATAATTTCTGTCCCATACTTACGTAAAGTGTGCACGATAGTCTATTCCAGACGAAGTAAGCAGTGGGTTGTCAGAAGGACGTGACTTCGCATCACGTCGGGGTCACCAGTTGAAGTCAGCCCTCCGCAGGCCGCTTCAATTTCAGTGGGTTCTTCACGATAGCCGGATTAAGGAGAGACATGCTACCAAGCACATTTCCTTGGGGTGAAGCAACAACAGACAAAAGGCTGCCCCCTTTTATTACCTGTTACAGTGGGCGGTTACACAATGCATCACATGGTTATAAACAGCCTATGACAATGTTATATCAGCAGCCAATGACAAGGCTACACTGGCAAAGTTACATCTGTGGCCAATGGATTCAAATCTTGGTACAACGTTCCTCCACCCACCAGCCCCTCCTTATTTCCTGCTGTTCCAAAACCGCATGGTCAAGCCACATGGCCGCATGCTTCTTTGTTCCAAGCCACATGGCAGTCTCTTTGTCCCTTTGTTCCAAGCCTCATGGCGACTTGCTAGGGTGCATTACAACAATAACTCGTGAGGAATGAGCCGTCAGCGAATGCGGAGAAGGCCGACAGAAGCAGCTCACCCCTTTCAAAGGAATGTAGAGTGGCGACACTTTGGCTGACGCTCTACGCTTTGGGGCTTCGCTTCTTGGTGTCCCGATCCTAGGCAAAAGGCCTACGGAGGCCTCAATGCTAATGCGATGGGATGGAAAAGCATCCCCTCCTGTGGTCAAACTGGGTATTGCAGCCACCAAAAAGAAATAAACCTTTAAATGAGATTTTAAGGTTATTATTCTGTCTTTATTATTAACACCTTATTAAATATTATTATTAATATTATTATTAATGCTTTATTCTTAATATTAAAAGAGAGGCCCGTTTGCTGCAACACAGGAACAGAAGAAATCCTGCTTCAGAAGCCTTAAACCGAATTAAGGCCTACGATGGCTTATTAATATTAATAATTTTAATAATAAAGAATAATAATTTTAAAACGTCATTAAAAAGGTTTATTTTTGTGGCTGCTATACCTACTTGGACCATGAGATGGCACGGTTTTCCGTCCCCGAGGGCTGCAGAACTGGCACAGAAGAAGGAATCCTGTTTCAAAAGTGTTGAACTTTAAAAAAGGACTAGGATAGCTTCAATAGACAGAGAATAATCTTAAAATGACATTGAAAAGGTTTATTTCTTTTTGTGGCTGGGATACCTGATTTGACCACGGGATGGCACGGTTTTCCATCCCTTAGCGATAGCGTTGAGGGCATTAAAAAGCCGTACGTTGGCCTCAATGCTAATGCTATGGGACGGAAAACTCTGCCCTCGTGATCTAAGCGGGTATTGCGGTCGCCAAAACAAATAAACCTTTTTAATGGCATTTTAAGATTACGGTATTTTCTATCTTTATTAATGGTATAAATGCTTTATTAATAGAGCTACGGGAGGCCAGTTTACTGCAACCAGGCGCAGAACAAGAAATCTGCTTCAAAAGCCTTAAACCTAGTTAAGAAAGCCTAGGAGGGCCTAATATTAATAAGGTTTTATTAATAAAAAATAATAACCTTAAAATGCCATTAAAAAGGTTTATTTCTTTTGGTGGCTGCTATTTTCTGGCTCCCAGAACAGATGCGGGAGGAGGAATCCTGCTTTAAAAGCCTTAAACAGAGTTAAAGAGGCCTGTGAGAGCTTCTGTAGATGCAGAATAATCTTAAAATTACATTAAAAGGTTTTATTTCCTTTTGTGCCTACTGTTCCTTCTTTGACTGCAAGACTCGGACTCTCGCTCTAGGACTGCTTATTGAAAAAGGTGACCTCCCCTCCTATATCGCTAACAAAGGAAGACGTCATGAGTTGCTTGGAGAAGAGCTGGGATGGAAAGCTTTCGTGAAAAATAATATTCTAACGCCCTGTTAGAATCTCTTCGGTTTCCAAAATTTTGTACCGGGCTGTAATTAAAATTTTATATTGGTTAAATTTGTAGACCCCCTGCCCTGCCCTTGCCATGACGCTGACATAAAGACAAGAAGCCTAGGCTGCTGATTCTGCAGCCTCTTACGAGTAGGGATATTATATGTTTTATTGAATTTACTTTGGGTTTACATTAAGATTGATTAAAATTGGGGTTTCCTCCCCTAGAAGTGACTGCTGACGTCCAGCCAAATGGAAAACTGAAGCAAAAGATAGAAGAAAACAATAAAAGCAAAAGAACACAGATGGAAGCAGAAAATGACAGATAGAAGCAGAAGCTGGAGGAGATACATAAAAAAGAGAAAGAATAAAGAACTTGAAGACAGATATGGAGAAGCAGAAGGAATGTGTTTAGCGTGCAAAACAAAGGTGCTCTACCGTGCTCGCCTTCCATAGGTGGGTGGAAATCCTGTGATTGTAAAATACTATTCTGCTTGTTTGATGCCTCAACTTACAAATGGGATCGCTTACTGTGCGTATTCTGATCTCTGCTATTACTAGACTACTTGTGCAATTTTAAAAAAAACAACCAGTGGGCCAGGTTTTTTTTACAGATAAACTTCACCTCTTATATTTTCTGTTCATGACTTATTGATCATGACCGACTACCTTCTGGGAAAAACTAAAGCTCCCGGGCTTTTGTCCTTTGGAATCTTGAATACCTTGGCGATTATTCCACCGCTGCCTCCTGCCCCCCACCCCGAACTATGAACCAGCCAGATGAGACTGGCCCTCGGCTTTCTCGCTGGAGGGTGCAAAGTGATCTTTACAGAGACGCTCTTCTTCCCCTCCTTCTCCTGCAGTGTTTAACTGGATTCTAAAACTTTGGCCTTTGCCGAGAGTTTCGTTTGCAATTTATTCCTGTGTTTATTAACATTGATATCGATTGTGACTGTACCTTAAAACCTTAGATTTTTCAATCCTTTTTATATAGATTTAAGCTGCCTTGATGATGGAACAAACAGAAACTTTAAAGATAAACCTCACTAAACGCATGTAAATTTATTGCTATGGTTAATGTTAAAGTGAGTTAGTGCCTTTACCTTTGCTGCTAGTTTTGAAATTGATACATTTATTAAAATGTTTTAAGTCTACCCACGTCACTTATTTCTTCCATCTTAAAGGCATGCTTACGATGTACAATGTCCTGCTCTGTCCCTCCTGGCACCTGCGTGGAGACCTCGAAAATAAGCCCAGCGTTACTGGAATTTATATACAACCTCATGACGGTAAACAACCGATACCATTTTTACCTTATGAAAATTTAGAATAGAATAACAACTTTATTTGAATGTACGTTAATCGGCATACGTTAAAATGAAATTTCATTGCATACGAGCTCTCAAAGGGTCACTGCCCTCTCCATCTATGAAAAAGGCAGATTCCACGGTTATAGCTCAACAACAAAACAGATCGTTACAGCACTGGCAGAGCCAAAAGCGATGGAGAGCATTGCTGAGAAGATTGGAGTGGAGTGTAGGCACGCCTGAGAATATCCAGCAGGTAAACTGACGGCGAAGGAAAGTGACAATGGCACAAAAGTCAAGGAAGGGAAGAAAACACAGGCTACACTTAAGGGACAAAGAGTGGCAAAGGTCAGAGACTGTCAATGCCCAGTGGCAGTGAGGTAGGAGAGAGTAAGATAATAATAATGATAATGAAAAATCACTAAAGATCACTAAAGCAAAATAGATGTGTCTGTATAATTACTGGAAGAAAGCTGTGTCAGCAAATGTATGACTAACCCCAAAAGCACACTGAGTTCAGCAACAATGTATTAAGCATAACTCCCTTCATTGTATGTCCATGAGAACTAACCCGATGAAATACATTGTAGATTTGCATGTGTGCTCCTTTGTTCTTGAGAAATAGAAAACTATAAAACTGTAGTTTGAACCTCCCCTCGGGGTTCAGAATCGCTTGTTAACTGCTTCTGAACCATGTGCACATAATAAACTTCTCTGCTCCCCTTGGAAATCGTAAAAGTTTCTTTCGTTTTCCACAAGAGCAGCAGTGCCAGAATTGAGGCACACGGAACAAGAGGAGATGCGGCGGGTAAGCTGGCAGGAAGAAAAAGCAACAGCAGCACCAAAATTAAGGGAACAAAAGCATTAGACGGACTGTGTACATTACAGGGACAAAGAGGTGCAAAGGTCAAAGAGTCAATGCCCGGTGGCACTGACGGAATCAAACACTGCCCAGTGGTGGCAGTGCCAGAATCGAGGCACACAGGCCCTGGGAACATCACAGCCAGAGACGATGTGGCAGGTAAGGTGGAAGGAAGGACAAGCAATGGCAGTACCAAAGTCAAGGAAGGGAACAAAATGCAGGCTATGCTTAAGAGAGAAAAAGTGGCAAGATCAGAGTGTCAATTCCTGGTGGCAGCAGTGCCAGAATCGAGGCAAGCAGGCACTGGGAACGCCAGAGCCCGGAAAGATGCAGCGGGTAAGCTGGCAAGGAAAAGCAATGGCGGCACCAAAGTCAAGGAAGGGAACAAAAAGATAAGATGGAAGCGGTCCCAGCTTTCCATTCAAAGATCCCCACGTACCCATAACTCCAACCTATAAAAAGAGGAAACCGATCTCCCACCCGACCTCCTTCCCTGCAATGGCCCCAGATTGCAGCAAGCAAGTTCTTTATTAGTGTGTCAAAGCTCTCTTCTTTCTTGGGTTCCTTCGTAGCAGCAGCAGCAGTACACAGATCATTTCAACTTCAGTGATTTAGGGCTCCCCTTTCCTTCATCCCAGAAACATGCAGGTATAATGTCTTCCGAGCAGGATGACTCCAGCTGAATACTCTGCTAATGATACAAAATATCCCAAACAACTAAAAACAAAAGTTATTCTCAGCATTTTTCAAGACGGTACAAGCTTGGGGAACTGCACTAGCCTCCTCGGCTATTCCTCTCCCAGGAGACACCGACCGATGAGGTGTCCTGGTAGGAAAAGACAAGCTCGCTATGGCTTGAGGGGCCGGTATCTACATCGCCGGTCCAGTGGTGCTCATTAACATAACACAAAACACTGGCTCCTTACCTCTAAATTCCAAGCTAACTGCAAGCTCTTGTTGTCCCCCCCTGGCCCAAAGGATAGGGTATTATCTTGGCATTTCTCTTTCCAAAGGGCAGACTGATGAAAGTTCTTTGCAGAAGGGCTCCACGCCTGCATCCATCGAGCGGCCTAGTTCTAGAAAGTGGGAGAACAAGTGTTACAGACTGCTTCTTGCCCCAAAAGAGGGATAAAGACAAATGCAAAACAGCTATTGAAGTTGCCCGTGCTCAGAAAAACAGTGCTGACTCAATAGGACCCAAAATACTATCAGAACCACCCTGGGTTTCATCTGTTACCTGCTTGCTACAAAGCTATACGCTTACCTGTCTCATCTTCTCCTTTCTGTTTTGGATTCTGCTGCTAAGATGGCTCTGGAAGTCCTTTCTGACTCCATTCCCCCCCCCTCGCCAAAAAGTAAAGCATCAGGCCCATAGGAAAGGGCCTTCTCTGCACAGCTAACTGGACTGTGCGACAGGACCCTGGAGAGCGGCTCTTTGGAGGATTTAAGAATCACGGCAGCAGCGAGACTGTTGGTGGGACAATACTGGAAGAAGCCAGAAATACCACCTATTGAAGAATGGACTTTGAAAGTAATAAATCTGGCAGAAATGGTTAAAATATCGGCATATTTGAAGGATCGCTCAAATGAACAATATATGATAGACTGGAAACAGTGGATAGACTACATACAAGAGAAACACCAATCAAAGAAAATGTATCTGGCTTATAGCTAAATCTTGACATAAGGAGTTGAGCTTTCCCCTGGTTTACATACACAAAGACTATAACTTACTGTTGTATTTCATGATTTATGTTGATTGCTTTTTAGTACGCTATTATGATTAATGTTGATTGCTTTAATAAAAATTTAAAAAAAAAACAACCAAAACTTCATATCTCCCTTGAGGGAAAACAATAGGAAAGACCCAATAGCAAAGTTGTGTCAATAGAATATATTAAATTTATATGTTTTTGGTTTTAAAAAAAAAAGAATAGGGTAATTGTGCATCTCTTTGACCGAGCTTCGACCTGAAACTCATCCTGATGCTTAATTTGAACTAATTTCAATGGCATAATGTTGCTCCAATTTTCACTTGATGATTTAAAAAACAAAGGTACTGCTGCTGCAAGCAGGCGCTGTTACAGTTACGCTTCTGTGTTTTTTGTTTTAAAAGTGTGGACAGCAGTTAAGCCTAATGATTTTCAAATTTTGATTTAGAGTTAGGTTTAAGATGTAATCTATGTTTATAGTTATTTCTAATTTTACATTTGGTACATTTCTTTCTAAGTTATTTTATATTTAGGCAGCTTTTGTTTCTTCTACCATCAAAGTGCTTCACAAAACACTAACACTAATCTATAAACATTAATGCAATTAAAATCGGTCTTAAAATTACACAAGAGGATTGTTCAGAAATCAAAAGCTCGCCAAAAGAATTGTGTTCTTATCTTGTCCCTAAATTTCTGGAAAGTGGGGCCCGTGAGCATCAACCAAAGATTCTGCTGCACAGTCTGGCAGGCATGCCAGAAAGACTGCCAAGCTCTGCTTGTGGGAAGGCCCTTGGAAAGGTCCCTCCTGCTATTTCCCACAAAAATTGCAATATTTAGAGTGGTGGCAATCACAACCTCCCTCCATGTTTCCTGCTGCCTCTTGCGGCTTTTACTTGGCTCCCAACCTTACTCAATTTCCATCATCTCTTCAAAAGGAAAAGCCTTAACCTCACTGAAACTGACAAAAAAGGGGGGGAAATCCTCAAGGACAACTTATCTGTTTTCCTGAGTTCCTTCTTAACAGCCACAGCAGGGCAGGTTACCCATCCGACGGAGGCTCTAGGCTGGAAATCCAGGGAGCATAACCTCCTTTTTCCACTGCCTTTTCCCAAAAGCTGAAGCTTTCAGCCGGCAGGCCTTTGTAGGACTGCCCTCCCACCCTTCCTCCTGGCCCACATGGCCGCTACATCAGTCAATGCAGCTGTGACTGGGGGAAATTAGCAAAATTGCAAGCTGCAAAGACCCAAGTCTCCTGTTGCCCCCAGAGACCTGCTTTTCCTTTCTTGTACCTCTGAGCGGTGGGTGGGTTGTTTCCAGCAACCTGGAGAGGAAAAGAAGAGTTCTCCTGCCCTTCCTAACCCTGACTTGCTTTGGACAAAATTCTACAAAATTAGATGGACAGCAAACAAATTAATAAATTCCATGAGTCCCAACTTCTCTTGTCTCATCCGTTTTATTCATACTTTAAATGATAAACATATAAGATACCGATATATTATATACATTTTCAAAATAAATTATATTTATTTTATATCAATTTATATTTATCATCTTAATAAAAATGTACACAATTTATTTCAATTAGATATTTAATATTCAACGTATATTAATATATTGATATCTCTAAGAAATATAGTTTAGAAACATGAAACATAACATAAATACAAATTTACATACGTAAAGAAATCCTTAAAGAAATAGCAGGGCAGAAAGTAAAGCATCAGGCCCGTAGGAAAAGGCCTTCTCTATCGAGAAGGTCGCTTGAAAGGAGGATAGGGGAGAGCTATGGTAGATGGACAGGACGTCGGCCATGACAGGAAGTTCGTTTCCAAACCCACTGAGGGACGGCCGAAGCGAAGGGACAGGAAGTCCGCAATGTCAAGAATGTAGCTGTGAAAGGAGGATGGAGGAAAGCTAAATGGACAGGAAGTCCGCCATGCCGAGAAGGTCTCAGTGCTAATGCTATGGGACGGAAAACTGTGCCTGCCTGTGGTCAGAGCAGGTATTGCGGCCACAGAAAGAAATAAACCTTTTGAATGGGATTTTAAGGTTATTATTCTCTATCTTTATTATTAACACCTTATTAATATTAATAGGGTGACAGGAGGCCCTTTTGCTGTGACACAGGCGAAGAAGAAGAAGGCCTAATATTAATAAGGTTTTATTAATAAAGAATAATAATCTTAAAATGCCACTTAAAAGGTATATTGGTGGCTGCTGTACCTGCTTGGAACACAGGCATTGTTTTCTGTTCCTCGGTGATGGAAAAGGCCTATGTCCTATGATGATGAATTAAGATTACTTTGATGGGTGCTAAGTTTAAAATATACTTCACCAAACATACATAAATGTATTGCTATAGTTAACATTAAAGTGAGTTAAATGAGGTTAGATTTATCTTCACTGTTAGTTTTGAAATTGACACATTTATTAAAATGTTTTTTTATGTCTACCTATGTCAGCTATTTCTTCCATCTTCAAGGCACTGTTACAATGTACAATGTCCTGCTCTGTCCCTCCTGGCACCTGCATGGAGACCTTGAAAATAAGCCCAGCATTACTGAAATTTATATCCAACCTCATGATAGTAAACAACCGATACCATCTTTTTTACTTTAAAAGAATTTAGAATAGAATAACAAGTTTATTGTCACTTTGAATGTACGCTAATCGGCATACATTAAAATCATCAGAGACTGAGAAGAGGCAGTGGGTGAGTGAGCTGCGAGGAAAAGCAACAGTGGCAACAAAGTCAAAGAAGGGAAACAAAAGACAGACTACCACTAAAAGACAAAGAGTGGCAAAGTGCAGTCTGTCTTTTGTTTCCCTTTGACGATTCATGTCTACCTACATCACCTATTTCTTCCATCTTCAAGGCACTCTTACAAAAGTAAAATCAAAAAGGTAAAACGTAAGTTAGGACATCGGTATGCTTAATGTCAAAAGTAAATGTTGGAATTGATGATTCTGCCTTATTGGAAACGGTTTTACTCTCCTCCTAATTAGCGGGGAGGGAGGTCAAAGAGACTGCCTTCCGCAGCCTTGAGAAGGCCCCTCTGGCGGTACCGATGCGGCATAGCAAAACTGAAGCGTCTTCTGAAGTTCCTGTCCTGCTGGGCGTGTTCCTGGCGCGGTTGGCGCCGAGCCGTTGAAGGCGTTAAAAGGCGATACCCATCCTTCGGCTCCGGAGGAAGCTACAGTTGCCAAAAAAGCCAATGCGGGCAGGCCCAGCTGGCTATCGGGGCAAGCGCTGCAGTCGCCGCTGGCTGCCGCACGATGGGTGTGTGATCGGGAGCTTAGATAAAAACCCCGCGACTCGGGCGGTGAGGCCGCCTCGATCGGGAGCCCGGTTCGCCGCGGTGGAAGGGCGGCCGAAGCCGCCACGTGGGTCCCTCCACCCGGGCGGGCCGTGGGGCTTTGCCCCGTCGCTTCCACGCTCGCCACCTGAACAACGCGGAGAACCAGCGTTCCGAGCCGCGGCCCCTTCGATCGCGGCCTTCCCGGGGGCCGGCGCGCGCCGTGTCGCTAGGAAACGGAGCGGCGCCATGGCAACGGCCGCGTCGCTTTCCGGGGGCGGGGCTTTTCCGTTGGGGCAGCGGGGCGCGCGGTCATCTGCTCCGTGGCGTCCGCCCGGCCCCTCCCCAGAGGGCCATGGCCGGGCCCGCCCTGCGCATCGGCGACCAGCTCATCCTGGAGGAGGACTACGACGAGAGCTACATCCCCAGCGAGCGAGGTGCGCGGGCGGACGGGCGGGCTCCTCCGGCCAGCCGGGGCCCGGCGGGGTCGCTTCACCGGGCGCTTCTCTTCCGCAGAGATCCAGGAGTTCGCGCGCGTGGTGGGTATCGACCCCGAGCACGAGCCGGAGCTGATGTGGCTGGCCCGGGAGGGCATCGTAGCCCCGTTGCCCGCCGAGTGGAAACCGTGGTAAGCTGTGGCGCCGCTCTCGCGTAGGGACTGCGGCCGAGGCGGCTCTCCCGCTCCTCCCGGGCACGGTTCTGGCCGGTTCTAAAGATCCCGGGCGGAGGCGATGCTGCCGCTCAGCCGGGCTAGAGGCTCAGGAGGGAGGCGAGGCCGGGCGGACGGAGGCGCTCCGGAGAGCCGGTGCTGACCGCCGTGTCAGCCGGTCGCAGGAAGCGCCGCAACGGCCCAGCCCCCCCCCCGCGGGACCCCCAAAAGCCTTCCTGCCTGGGTAACAAATTCGACTGGACCGCCGGCTTCGGGTGCGGTGGCGACGCTCGCGGTTTCCACCAAGTCCTGTGGATTGCAGTTTCCTGAAGCAAAAGAAAGCGCGCTGCGTACCTCTAGTTGGGAGGCCATGTGATGCCCCCTGGTTCTCCCAGAAAGGATGAAGTAGGGCAGGAGTCTGAGCACCACAGTCACAAACGCGCACCCCCCCCCCATGATAAGTCCTGGCATGCTCTTTTTCTTTGGGGCCTTCAGTTCCTTCTGGGTCTCTCTCTCTCTCTCTCTCTCTGTCTGCAGCCAAGATATCACTGGTGATATCTATTACTTCAATTTTGCCAATGGCCAGTCGACCTGGGACCATCCGTGTGATGAACGCTACCGCCAACTTGTGATTCAGGAAAGGGAAAAAATTCTGGAACATGGTGGTCTTAAAAAGAAAGAGAAAAAGAAGAAAAGGGCAGAAAAGAAAAAGGATAAAAAAGAAAGAGACTTGTCAAAGAATCTTGTGGTGAGTACTTGAACAAGCATTAGCTTTTCACTATCAGAATAGGGAAACAGATAAAATCTTCCTGGTTTCTCCTTTTGTTCTTGTTCTTCATCCCTCCCTCCAAAGACCTGTCCCCCCATGGGATAAAGGACCTGAGTTTTAAATACACCTGACTAGTGACTTTTCCACTTTCAGTTTTGTTTAACCCTTTCCTGACACTGCTGGGAAAGGTTTCTTTAAAAAAATCTAAGAAATAACTGGAGATAATGATGTATTTTGTACCGCTTTTCAAACCATTCCAGAAACGTAGAGGCCAGTTTTAGCCTTGGCACTTGCTCTTTTTTCATGGGTGTTTCTTCCAGTCTCTGGTGCTGAAGATTTGGCAGGGTTTGAATAGTTGCCTTGAATTTTTCCCCCATAAAAACCATTGCAATCGTGTATGTTATTCAAACATCTGATTACCATATCCAAGCTGATATCAAAAGCCTGGCAACCATCATGATGGGTTCCTCTGGCAAGCAAGAGCAAGAAATGCAGACTTATTTTTCCTTGCAAGGCTCATATAGAAGAAAAGTTAGCCTATTTACAAAATCACTAACCTGATGGTTTTTGCCTACTTAGGAGATGCAATCAGAGCCAGGGATTCTTCCGTTAACGTCCTTTTATCGAGTATCATCTCCTATCCTGTATTCAGAGCATGCTAGTCCTGACCTAGAGCAACAGGGCAGCCCGGTGACACAGAATGACCCCTTCCTGAAAAACCCCAAGGGAAAGATTTCAGATACAGGTGATTTGTCCAGGCTGCTATCAAGCCCTGTCCCAGGGAAACTACAACCTCTTCTGCCAGAAAAATCAAACCGGACTCAACAGATCCTTGCAGATGTGGAGAAAATTCTTGGAAAAAATGCATCCTCCAGCAGGTCAGACGTTAATCATCAAGCACACAAAGATGCGAATACAGAAACCAGATGTGCAGCTGCTGATAGTGTTTTATCAGACTTGGAAGCTGAGGACGTAGATAGCATCCACCTCATAAAGCCTTTTTTCCAAACGCTGAAGAAATCCTCTCAAACTATAGCAGGTGCTATGACTGTGTTAGCCCTGGGGGGAGTCAAGGAGAAAAGACTGTTCTTAGAGGGAGAAAAACAAGGTGAGGACTGTGGGAAAGGCCATGCAGAGGGAGATGGACTGGTCAGGAAGGGAGATTTCTTGCATAGTGTTGAAAAGAAAATGCAGCTTTCTCCTTCTGCCGCTGCTTTCACATTGACTGCATCCAGGATTTTGGAGGGACAAGGTGACATCCATTATTTTCAAAATGAAGTATCGAGGCCTCTGGAGAGAATAAAGGAGAGCAGAAGGAAAAAAAAGAACCCTTCTGAACAATGCCAGGCCACAGAGTCCAACCCGTGGCAGATCAAGGCTCCTGTTCCTCATCCTCATCTGCAGGGTTCTGTTGAGCTTGGAGCCAAGACAGGAGTTTCGGGGAGTGAAGTGTCATCTCCTACACCAGAACAATTCACAGAGGGCAAAAAACACGATCCAAAGATAGAATCCGACAGTGGTAATAGCATCAGTGTTGCTAGCAGCCTGTCTGACCACGTTGCTTCTCAGATCTTAGGTGAAGTAGACAATTTCTCCTGGGACTTACAGAGCTCTTGTGAATCTGAACATCCCACAAAGCACCTGCCTTCTTCCCAAAGACCATTTTTGGAAGCTTTAAATATACAAGCACAAAGCTCCCCAGACAATCAGTCAGCTAGTGAGTGCTATTCAGAGGATCAGAAGTTCTATCAACATGTCCTCCATATGGTGAAGAAATCTAGGAGAACAGAATCAAGGGTACCCAAGTTTCTCAAGGGTCAGAAAGGCAGCAGCAAAGGGCCTGGTTCTGATCACACTGTAGAGTCTGATGTTGCTGGAGAAGGAAGTACAGAAACAGCAGTAGCAAAAGCAGCTGCTCTTGAAGAAGAGAGATTGAAGCCCTATGAGGGTCAGGCATGCATCCTTCAAGACAATCAGGCAGGAGAACAGCTGGTGCACAATACAGCTCTGATGGAGGAAGCCTGCAGGGTTGGGCTTCCAAAAGACGAAGATGGAATTGAAGAGGTAGGCAGCTGGCATTTACCGTATAATCTGTCTTTTCTCTGAGAAGACAGATCCCCCCCCCGCTATAAACTATTGTATTATCCCAATACTCTGAGGGCTGGTTAGGCCAAGAATGAGTAACTGGTCCAAGATTCAGTAAGCCGAGAATTATTGTCTGGATTTGAACTCCAGCTTCCTACCTTATTGACTGGCTACTGAATACTTAAAGGAACAGGGAAGAGCGAATAGGAATATCCTCTATTGGATAGCTTTAAGAAGGAAACTGTTTATATTATTAACTTGTTCAGAAATCATCTGGACTTAGAAGTGAGCAGTAAAGTTTTCAATAACTCCAAAAGAACCCACTTAAGCTTGGGGAACAGCTATTAAAATTGTAAATTTCTTTTAGCGTATGCAAGTACAAAGTGATGCCTGTTGGGAGAAAGCCCTATCCTGATTGCTTACACAGTAAATAGTGAGCAACCAGAGAAAGGATCTCAGGATCCTTTTGGGGAGCTTGGTGAAAAGACTGATAGATTATGGCAGCTGAAAAAAGATTTCATATAAAATGATTAAAATAAAACTTGCTACATTGTTTGTCCTTTACAGTTTTATATGCTGTTATATTTGGTGGTGTGACTGCATGTGGAACTTTAAACTAACTTCAAAAAAGAGTAAAATTTGCAAAGATGTAGATTACAATTAAAATACTGGACAAGATTGGAGAGATGATCAAGATAAAAGCTATATATATAGTGTGGGAGAAGACCTGTTCCCTCTGTCGTAATATATAACACTGTAATAGTCCTGCTGTATTGGATCAAAGTATTCCAACACTTAGTTTCTCACAATGCCCATCCAGATGTTCCCTTTTCCCTTCTCTGGTCCAGGCTTTTCAAGAGAGTCTTTTGTCCTGATTATGTGACATTGTGGCTTTCTCATCCAGTGCTCTTCACAGCTCCCTAAGAACAAATGGGAAGAGCTCTGTAGGACTAGCGTGCTCTCTTGAACAATGGCAAGGGATGTGACTGCAAGTTGTACTGGCTTTCGCATCTTAATCCACTGATATTTTGATTGGTTTCCCTTTGGTAGCCCAGCAGCTATGGAAAAAATACTTCAAAATCCAAAAATAAGGAGGAAAAAGAAGAAGCTTGTTTGCATTACTTGATATCTGATGTGACAGAAAAGAAAGAAGTCAGTGAGGTAGTATTTTTTTTTTCATCAAACACATCTGAGATATCTCTGAAGGGGATGTGTTTTTGTTCATAATGTATCCCAGAAGGCTCTTTGAAAAAGACTTTCCCAGCATTGCCTCTGTGAGCCTGGGAAATCAGCTCCCAAATGGCAGGGGAGGGGTGATGTATTCCTGTAAAATAAACTGGGCAAGAGTGCATTTAATGCTACCGGGACCACTTTCTAGTCCATCCTAAATGTGTTTTATGTGGTTCAACAACTATAGTTATTGTGAAATGCAGTAGTTGCCTGGTTTTGTGGTAGCCCTTTGTAGACAAGGTAACAGAATCCTAAAATCATTGTGCTGCTTCCCAGAAGGTTTCCAAACCCAGTTCAAATTGCTCATCATTATCTTTAAAACTTAAATGGCGTAGCACGAAGCACCAAGTGGCACCTTGACAGAACTGAATTGGCCCATCCAGGCAGGTCCTCAACACCCTAACCCGTAGGAAAGTTTGAACCAAGTTAATGAGGGTGGTTAATAAAGTTAGAAGGAACACTGAGCAACTAATCTGTTCGAAAACCCATCCATCTTTTAAAATGCAGGTTGACCAGGCTGAGAGCAGTGTCTGTAACTCGAGGAGGCATTTCCCTGAATGCCACCCAGTGGAGAAGAAAAGCCACTGGGTGGGGAGGCTTTCTCTGAGGTTTCTTTCGTCTAGGATTCTGTGCTCAATGCTGGTTCTTCAATTACTTGCTTTTTTATCCCAAAGCAAGTTGTTATCTTGAAATTACATCTTTGAACTCAGGACTTATTGGTTTCTGAAGAATTTATTCAAGAATGCAGTCCTAGAAATATCCCAGGCCACCTAGTCCCCATAATTTGTTTTCCTTTATGTTCTTCAACGACCTTGTGTTGGTTGTAGGTCACGTAGGAAGACTAATAGTCTCCAGGATAACTTTCCTTTTCCACATGCTTTTCTTGTCTTCTGTGGCCTTTGGTTTCCAGAATCTTGTTCTAGAAAAAGTCCTGGATGTGGCTGAACTACCTCCAGTCCTGAACAGTCCAAAATTTGGGGTGAACAGAGCCACCATTGAAAGTGCTTCGAAAGAAGAAGTAAGTTGTGTTTTTTTAACCAGTTAGCAATGCATCCAAAACCAGCTTCTCTTACCTATGACCAGAAATTTACACAAGACCTTTTGATAAGAAACGTCATCAAAGCCTTTTTCAAAGTCTGTGTATATGACATCACAGAGCTGTTCGCATGTTTGTTGAACCTCAAAAATATTGGCTTCGTTGAGGCAATATTTGCAGAGGAGTATAGAGAGAGCCTCGAAGGATATGTGCAACAATGATTACAGAAACATCAGTTTTGCCCGGAAAGACAGGAGGGGCTGAGGAAGAAATTCAAGACTGCTCCACCTTGACTCTCTTGGGTATCGAGGGAGGGAAAAAGAAACTTGGTCAGACTTTCAAATTCTGATATTATATCCTCTAACAATAAAATAGAGTGCCAGGAACTCTATAGTGCAAGTTTTCAGACCTGGCCTACCTCAAAGGACAGTCAGGCATCCATACAGATTTTCTTTCCACCAGGCTTCTTCATTATGCCTGTTTATTTCTGCCAGAACAGACATTAAACTAATTTTCTGCATCTTCTTGGGTCCTTTCTTAAAAATCAATGCCACGCTTGCTACCTTCTAGCGCTGTGCCCAATTTGAGGGATTACATGTTTTTTCTAAGAAGTCAGCAAGTCCGCAATTGAACTATTTTAAGATCTGTGGCGTAGATACCATGAGGACTCAATGATTTGTTATTTGTAATGTCTTCGAATAATCTAGATACCTTGTCATCTCAATTTGCTCAACAATTCTGGTTCTTCCCTGTGAAAATCAATCCAAGGCCTATCCATTCAATAGCAAAGAGAGACAGAAAGCCTAACTAGGTTTCTTACTAATCTCTGTATTTTCCTTTAGCATTCTGCTCCTTCGTTGTCTATGACCCAACTGCAGTTTCCTGTTTCAAATATATATTTAAAAGTTTAATGTTTAACATTTCTTCCCATGTGCACTACTGAAATTCTTTTTGCATTCCATACACTTTTTATGCTTCTTTCTGTTCTCCTCATTAGGGCAAATATTCTTAAAGGGTCCCTTCAGAAGTTTTAAAACTTCCTGAATATGACTAAAGAGCCATGCCAACTCTTCTGGACTCAGCATTCTTGCTGAGTGTCAGTTATTGTACTTTTAAATATCCTCCAGACCTTGTTGAGCAATTTGGTCCTCTTGACTTTTTCTTTCAATCTTTTCCATCAGTTCCCTTGTTTTTCATTCTCTTTTGCAGTACAGTGTGAAGTATTGCACACTCCTTGCAATTTTTCACACACATAATGGTGTCATGATGACTATTTCCTGTTGGTTCCAAACTACGTAAAATCTTGCATTGTATTGTGCTATCACAGTTAAATCTAGAAATCTCTTGTCCAGATTGGATCTGTGATATTCATCACCTTTTCACTGAAATATGTTTTTGTGGCAAAGCTTCTACCTTTCCTTTCTCTTGCAGGAGAAAAACTGTTTGGTGCAGGAGAAAAACAAGGACAAAGGCAGCTTGGGAGAGGAGCAAAATAGTGGATCTGCTGTGGCAGAAGAGAGGTATAGAAGCCCAAATCCTTTGTGGAAAGCATGGCTGATGCACATCCATCCCCCAAGACTTGACTTTCTGCAGGGCTCTCACTTCTTTTAATTCCACTCTGTCTCACTTGTTTCCCACCCTCCTTCTAGCAGCACTGCCTGCGAGTGGTTGGGTATAATGGATTGTCACTCGGAGCCAGTTATTTGGCTGGTATTGAGAGTTACCAATTTTTCATAGGTTGGCATTATGGATTTAAAGGCCAACAACATTGTCTTGGGCTGCTGGAAGCCCCAAATGAAGATCAGCCTGTGACTAAGAGTACACCATCTCTGAAAATAACAGCAGCTTCTGCGCATTGATTTTCATGAATGCATTTAAGAGTAGAACAGAGGCTGTAGCAATGCTGTGCATTTGATTTATTTACTGATTCATTCATCATTATGGTATTGATGCCTCTCACTAGTTTACAGTAAAAAACAAAAAAATCTTTTTTTCCCAATCTTTTTTATTAATTTTTTCCCCATATATATTAATTTTTTCCAATCAACAAGTTGTCTGAAATTGCTAAACTAATACATATTCAATTCCTAATCCTTGCTTCTTTTCTCTAACCAAATGTAAAATAATTTGATAATAGTCTGTATCTTCTTTGTCTTTCAGCCTCATAGTTAATCTGTCCATCTCTGCACATTCCAAAATCTTCCTGATTATTTCTTCCTCTGATGGCAAAGCTTCATTCTTCCAATATTGTGCAAAAATTATTCTTGCTGCTGTGGTTATATGTAGAGTTAAATATAATTTCTGCTTATTAGTCTTTTCAGGCATGATGCCTAATAAAAAAAGTTCAGGTTTAAAATCCACTTGTTCATCTAATATTTTTTCTAACCTCATCTATTATTTTTCCAATAAACCTTTGCCTTCCCACATGTCCACCAAATATGATAATACGTACCTACATTATGTTTACATTTCCAACATTTATCTGACATATTTTTAAACATTTTTGCCAATCTTGCTGGTGGAAGGTGCCATCTATAAAACATTTTATATAGATTTTCTTTATAAGAAGTTGACATTGTCAATTTATAGTTTCTCTCCCATAACATTTGCCATTTTTCTAATTCTATGTTATAACCAAAAAATTTTGCCCATCTTATCATTGTTTCTTTCACTTGTTCACTTTCCATATCTAAAATTAACAAAAATTATACATTTTCTTAATCAATTTCTCATCTGAGGTCAACAAAATCTTATCAAACACAGTTTGATCCTTATAAAATTCATACATTTTTACATCTTTTTCATATCTGTTTAATATCTATAAATGTACCCACCAGGATAAATTAATTCCTAAATTTTCTAATTCTTGTTTAGATTTTAATTTCCCATGAATATCTAAGATATCTTTATATGTCCATACTTTCTCAAAGTCCACTAAATTCGGATGTATAAATGCCTCCATCGTTGACAACCACCCTGGAATTTTAAGATATATTTAGCTTTAATTTTTTCCCATACTGTTAATAAAGCATTTCTTATAACATGATTTTGAAAATATGTATGAACTCTATTTTTCCCATACCATAAAAAAGCGTGCCACCCCAATTGTAAATCATGTCCTTCTAAATACAATAACCTTTTATTTCTAAGAGTTATCCACTCTTTCACCCATGTTAACACCGAGGCTTGATAATACAATGTCCATTCTGGCAGGCCAAAACCTCAATTTTCCTTAGCATCTTGTAATGTTTTCATCTTAATTCTAGCTTTTTTCCCCTGCCAAATAAAATTCAAAACCAATGAATTTAAATTTTGAAAAAAATTTCTCTCAAGTTTTATCGGAATTGTTTGAAATAAAAATAAAACCTTTGGCAACACATTCATTTTAACTGTAGCAATTCTTCCTAATATTGATAATTGGAGATTTTTTCATCTTTCTAAATCTAATTTTATTTTCTTCAATAATCTTATGTAATTATCTTCTTTTATTGACGAACATCTAGCTGAGAGGTAAATACCTAAATACTTTACTTTTTTCACTATTTGTACCTCTGTTTTCTCTAATATTTGTCTTTTTTGTTTATCTGTAGGATTCTTTACTATTACTTTGGTTTTATCTTTATTTTTAATCCTGCCACTTCTCCATATTCTTCTATCTTTCCCCATAGTTTAGGAATCGTCTCTAGAGGTTCTTCCAAAATAAATACTAAGTCATCGGCAAATGCTTGTAATTTATATGTTTCATCTTTTATTTTCAATCCTTTAATTTCTATATCTTGCCTTATCCTTCTATTTAATACTTCCAAAGTAAAGATAAATAATAAAGGAGATAGTGGACACCCTTGTCTCGTGCCTTTTCTTATCTCGAAGCTCTCAGTGTAATCTCCATTTACTATCACTTTTGCTGTCTGATTACTATATATTGTTTTTATCATATTTATAAAGTTCTTTTCAAAATCCATTATTTGTAATTGTTGAACCATAAATTGCCAAGAAACATTATCAAACGCTTTTTGAGCATCCAAAAACAGTAATGCCAATTGTTTCCCTGGGTGTAATTCATAATATTCTAATACATCCATTATCACCCTTAGATTGTTTTTGATCTGTCCCTTCGGTAAAAAGCCATTTTGATCTGGATGTATAAACTCAGTTAAATATCTTTTCAGTCTCTCTGCCATTATTGAAGTAAAAATTTTATAATCCACATTAAGTAATGAAATAGGTCTATAGTTCTTAATATATATCAAATCTGTATCTTCTTTTGGTATCAGAGTAATATTTGCTTCTATCCATGTATTTGGAAGTTTGGCGTCTAACAGTAATCCATTGTATCTTTGGTAGTTTACTTTCTTCTAAATATTGAACAATTCTCTCTTTTGCAACCTCTTTGCCATACAATTCCATATAATAGTTCTTAATTATCTTTTTTATTTCTTCCTTTTTAAATTGTAAACAACCTTTCCCATCTATTAATTTATGTATTATTTTCTTCTGTTTCTGCTTTTTAAGCTTATAGGCTAGCCATCTTCCTGGCTTGTTGGCATTTTCAAAAAAATTTTGTTTTGCTCTTTTTATTTGTTCAGCCATTTTTTCTGAGTCCAGCAGGTTAAGCTTATGTTTTATTATTTCCATTTCTCTTTTCCCATTCTTTTCCTGAGGATTTTTTTGTAGTTCTATTTCTAACTTTCTAAATTCTTCTTTTAATAATAAATATTGCTGTCTTTTCTGTTTGTTTTTCTTTGCCATATACATTACAGCTTTGCCTCTAAAATATGCTTTAGCTGTATCCCATACGTAAAAAAAAATCTTAAAGCCAAATATGTATATATAAAATTCAAATAATTATTAACAGTTTGCTCAAAATAGGCGTTTTAAACATTTTTTAAAAATTCTAATAAAACAGGTAGGTTCCTTCAACTTAGAAAGGAGATCATATCAGGGACCAGGATAAGCTGCTGAAAAGGCTTAATTCTTGAGTCCCTGCATAGCAAGGTGCAGTATCTGTAGGAAAAGCTTTTTTAAATGAACTCAATTAGTAGGATGAAATGTGACTCTAGAAAAAAAGTGGCATCTTGAGTGCCTTTTAGGGTCTTACAGATGATAAACAGGTGATAACCAGTGTCTGGAATTTCTCCAAGAGTAATATTTTTTTAGTGTAAATGAAATACACCTTCTTTTGACTCTTTCCAGAGACCAGTTGGCTGCCGAATTCTGTAGTAATTAAATTTTCTAGACTAGTTGCAAAAGCATTCCCGCAAATAACGATTTTGATGCTTCTAAGGTATACCTGTAAACTTTAAACAACCCAGGAAAACAAAATAAACATATCAACAAAAAGCCATTTATATTATACCATGTTAGCCGCTTACCCTCATAGTGCTGATATCCAGAATCCAGATTATTAGGAAAATTAAAACTATACAAGATACATTGCATTTAAAGGTATTAAGACCATTCATAGAATGTGATACTGTTATCTGATCCTGATATTGTGGTAAACCATTGTTTTGTAAAGAGAAAGTACATATAAAAGTTGTTTCTCTTAATAGGCAGTTTGAGATTGAAATAAAGCCATGGAATATCCATACTGGGGGGTCACTGGAGGAAATAGCCAAAGTGGAAGAAACGAACATGTATTTGCTAGAAGAAAAACAGACACATGTTCAGAATTTGCAGGAAGAACTGCAACTGCGAGAAGGAGAGGAGATCCAGATATTACATCAGCAGAAAGAGTCTGCCCTCCGGTGAGTGTCTTTGCACCTATACAATAGATACTTGGCTTTCCTTCCTGTCTTCTCCCCCCACCCCCAGCCAATAAATGCCAGTAGTTCTCATCTTTGGTCACTTAGATTAAGGGTGCAAGTACGAAGTCTTGGTGTTTTAAGATTCTTTACTGCAAGGAGGCAAGGAGTATTTGTTGCAACACTGAGATCCAAACTCCCAAGAGAAAATATAAAAGAAGCTACTTAATTAGAAACTTTTAGGAAAAGCTCATCCATTAAAAGAATAATTGACTGTCTTTATGTAACTTTGTCTTTTCAATACAAAGATATTTGACACATCCACTGGGATTCTCATAACTTGTGGATTGGATTGATATGATTTGTGTTCTGTATAGGACTATGGTGTTGCCTGATATTTTGGTGGTTCTTCCATTTTTTTCTATTCCTGCATTGTGATTGTATGCATCTTTTCTCTCTTAACCAGAATAGCTTATAACGTAGTAAGTTTTGAACATGAAAGAATAACATAAGTTATTCCCATGAAAGCAGCCTGAGAGATGCAGTAGAGCTACAGTGAAGTTACTAAGTGATCTCTGTGGACGTGTGAAGACTAAACCTCCTTCTACTGGGTTTCTATCTAATACTTTCAGTGTTATACTACATTGACTCTCAGTCACCAATGATTAAAATACAGAGTGCCAGGACTGGAAAGGATTTGGTAGAACCCACCCTCTGCATAGGTCAGAAATTCATTACTTCAGCTTCCTTGACAGATTGTCGTGTATCCTTTGTTTAAAGGCTTCCAGAGAAGATTCTGCTGTGCAGGTTCTGAGATTTTGCTTGATAAAAAAATACAGGAAACCAGAAGTTGCCTTTAAGCTATACGTTTTTATTCAGCTGAACAAAGACGGGCTCCTCTAAAAGAGAGAAACCTCAAATGACAAGAAATCCTTGTATTTATTCTTTCTGATTACATAAGCAATCCACCTAACAAAGCTGACACACATAAGATAAAGATTTCACCCAGTAAGTCTGGCACACTGTAGATAAGAAAGGAGGAAGCAGAAGTAGCTAAAAATGTTCCCTTTTGGGTGTTTCCCTAAAGACATCGTATGTTCCCTGGTGAGTTAGGACATTGGGTGTTTTCCTTGCTGTCCTTTCATGACCCTGCATCCATGACTTTGCAAGTGCCCAAAGACAGCAGGGACATCTGCTCATATTCACAACTGATACTTCCTATGCTGTCTTCTAATTCCGGGTCAACAATTCCACCTCTTCCCAAGACAGTCTGTTTGCTCCATTTTCTCTCCCATTTTTCTGATGTTCAACCAAACAGTTTTCTCTTCTCCATGGTAAATATCCAGCACCTCTATTCCTCAAACCTTTTTTCTTTCCCAGTTCTTTATCATTTGGGTTGCATATCTCTCAATTCATTCCAATAGATCATATCTCAGAGTCCTCCTTAAAACGTGCTGGCTAAAACTAGACTCATATTCTAGGTGCAGTCTGATCAATGTATAGTCACTGCCCTGTGGTCACTCAATGACCACACAGGCCAGGCATATATCCTCTGAAGGAAACAGTCTCTAAGATAACTGGTATCATGCCCTCTAAGGATTTATAGACTAAAACTAACATTTTGAATTGCATTCCAAAACTGATTAGTAAGTAGTGCAGCATCAGCAAGACTAATGTTATTAAAGGAGTCCCCCCTGCTAGCAGCCTCCTGCATTTTAGATCAACTGTAGTTTCTGAGTAGTCTTCAAAGCATATTGTAGTCATCCAACCTTAAAGTGATGAAACTACATGTTGCTGTTTCTCTCAAAGATGGCCCACAACTAGTGCATCACCTGCAGCTGGGCAAAAGCTCCCCAGCCATGGAGTTCAGCTGCTGGTCAAGAGAGAACTGTAAGTCTAGGAGACTGCTTAAACAGTCAACTTGCTCCTTCAGGGGCATGCAATCCCATGCTGATACTAACTCAGAATAATCAGGAAGCTAGATAACTTCTGAATGAGCACTAGCATTTCTTGTTGGGATTCAATTGTTTTATCCTATCCAATCTATCGCATCTTCCAGGTGCCAGGTGAAGATGTCTGCAGCATCTCTCATTACAGTTGGTTTTCATTAGCATATTGTTGATAGTTCACTTAAACTAACAAAATCTCGCCACATTTTTAAATGTAAAACTACACAACTGGCTCCAATGTCTTGAGATGGGAAAGTGTAGAGAGTTTTTGACTAAAATATAACCCACGTAGGCATGAGAAAGAGTGCAGGGATTCACCAAGCTGTGGGATGGGAAAGACATCTCAGCCAATCCATTGTCTGATTAGTTTAGCAATAACTGTAAACAGAAAAGGGGGAAGGATGAGAAGACAGCAAGAAGATGAAAGTTCAAAGTGGTTTCTGGGACAAGGATGTGGAAGGAAAACCTAAGAAATGTTGAGTCAGAATAACTTGGCATACCTTTTGTTGGGAGTGAACTTGCATATTACTAGGAGAAACATGACTTCTGTATCAAAAAGCATCCAGAAAAGTCTAAGTGCCACTTAGAACAGATTGGGATTGACTTCAGGAGCAGCAGCATATTAAAACTATGGCCTTCCGCTTTTTCTTGTGCTGTTTTTGTTCCTCAGAGACTTTGGGTTGTAAAGATTAGAATATCACATGCAAAAATGTCACAACTTACTTTGCACGGTTGATTCTACATGTTTTCAAGGAATGTTGCCAGGGCTGACCCCAAAATACATGCAAGATGGACTTTTAAAATCTTTCTCTAGAGCCATATTGACTTTACTCATTCACATCTTCCTTGCTTAGAACTCATGCTGTCGGCTTTTGCTGTAAATTGCTGAAGGTTTCTAGACTTTAGTGATGGTGTTCTTTTTGTTTTTAGGAGCTAGTTTCACACCCCAAATTACTATCTGCTTATCTGTTAGGTCACTGAAAACTGAGTTGGAGACAACGAGACAGGAAGAAGAGACACGGTTGAGGGAAGCGGTCAGAGTGGAACTTCTAAAACATCAAACTGAGATGCGTTCTGAGTTGAATGCAGAGAAGGAGAAGATCAGGTACCAGATTGCATTTAAGTCTGCTTATTGTCCTCTTCTGGGGAAGATGTGATGAAGGTTGTAGGACTGGAGTTAGCCTTGTGTCCAGATTAGCACTGCCTGATGTGTGCATTCTCCCTAGTTTTGAATGTTTGTGGATGGGAAGGTCACTGCCTGTTGGGTGAGGCTGCTTTTTATGTCAGACAAGAGCATTTGGACATGGGTAAGATAGGATTGATTTTGCAGTTTCATCTCACTTAAGCAGCAAAATTCAATAATTATGTATTTTTTAAATTATACATACGGACACCCACTTCATGGCTTTATGCTTTTTATACACTTAGTACCTTATAAAAGGTGTCAGTGTTGGGGCCATACAGAACCCCAGAAGGATGTTGTGTCACAGGCAGGTGCTGCAACAAAGAAGGCAAGACTCTGGAGATCAGACTTTTTAACAAAAGGGACCCAAAGCAGCTCTCTCTGCTAGATCTGGTAGGGCAAGCAGGAACAGTCCGGCAGTTCCACTGATAACTTGGCCCTGTGCTAGGCAGGCCTGTATAGTTGATGACTGGCACCTTGAATTACACCCTGCTGGCTGATGGTATTTCCCTGATCAACCTTCCCTGCCAACCGCTAGTTGTCCTTGGTCTCTGGCCTTGTGCTCTGTGTACACCTTCCTCTACTAGTTGATGCTGGAGGTTCCTTGGGAAACTCAGCGGACGAGTTGTGAGGCTTTCTCCCTGAAACTCTGTACAACTGGAAGAGCTCATAGCTGTATATGACTTGGTCCCAGAAGTCTGTTATAAAATCCCCTCTACAGAAGCTCTCCCACCATCACCAAGAAGAAGAAAAATAATGCTGCTGAAAATTTTGGCAACTTTGCATGCTATTTTCTGGTGACAGAATTCTAGATTCTCTGCCCATGAATTCCAATTTGCAGTTTCCTTGGCCCTATGATCACCCTGGTCAAAATGTTGATGCAAAGTGGGGTTTCTGTGACCAAGGCATCCCAAGGAGCTCGGCTTGCTGCCTGCAAAGGCTCTCTGGAGAAAGCTTAGAAAAGCCTTCTTGCTTATCTCTTTGTCGCTTCCTTCCAGGCTGGCACAGGAAACTGCATTGACCCGGCTGAAAGAGGAGCTAGAGTCCTTTCAGCAAAGGGAGAGAGAAAAGCTCGAAGAGCACAAGTGGCTTTCTCTGGAACGGATAAAAAAAGAGGCTGAAATGGCTGAGCAGGCTGAACAGATGATGCTGGAGCAGAAGAACCAGAGGGCCTTGAATGAACTGAGGGAGAAGTTGGGCAGAGAAAAGGAACTGGTGAGGAGCTCTGGGTTGCAGATTCAGAATGCACCCCTTCACCCCTCCCAGGTGCTGGGCAACAAGAAGAAGCTCCCTGGGGTAAGATTGGAGCTGCCTGGGAACAGTGCTCCAATGGGACATGTGGACCCTGTGAAAACTGTCACATTACAGGGTCTCAAAAGGAGGAATCATTCTTGGAAAATGTATCCATGAAGAAATTAATTCAGTGAGCTGATACTCATCAGGTCAAACTCCTTCAAAAAGTTTAACAGAGATAGAAAAGCAGTCTCTTACGGTATTAGAAGTTTGGGCCACGTTCAGATGTTAACATTGGATGGAACTTGCTGCATGATATTGGGCGAGTTCTGTCTAGTTCTGGTTTTACTATTATTGCAAAAAGAATTTGGCTGTCAGTGCAAAACCAATTTCCCATCCCTGCTTGTAACCATGAAATGCTTGCCTAGTAAGGAAAATTAAGGAGATATATTCAACAGGTAGATTGGGACATAAGTCAGGAAGACATTTGTGGACCACTGGTCATACAAAACAACTGTGAAAATATTTATGGAGATAGATCAGGGATATCTGCCTGTCTCCAAATTTGAAAGCTATAAATGGACTTAAAAACTACCTCCTTGATCCTTCGGCAGGCTCTCCAGGAACTGCAGGAGCAACTGGCAGCAGAGATCCAGCAACAGAAAACGGCAGCGGCAGAAGAGCACCAGAAGGTGAGACATCCATTATTATTTTATTATTATTATTATTATTTATTAAATTTCTATACCGCCCCTCTCCCGAAGGACTCGGGGCGGTTTACAGCCTTAAAATTTAAAAAACATATAAATGTACAAAATTAAAATATTTAAAAATAAATTAAACAAATGTCAGAAGGGGTGGAGCAAGGCATGTGCAGCTGCATTGGGGTCTCCAATTTTCATCCCAGTTTCACAAGCTGAGCAGGTACCTCCTTCATGCTGTTTCTGCGATGCAGAACCTCATCTGTGGATTTTTAAGATCTGTAGAAGAGTTCTGAGGCCCAGAGACCACTGATGGCTGTCCCTCAGATTTTCCTTTATTTGATGGCCATGTTTTTTTTATTTTTTGTTTTTGCTATGCTTATTTTCTGAGGTGCTGGCAACTGTATAAATCTCTCCCCCCCCCCTAATTTGTACATTTACACTGTGTCTCTTATGTCTGCCTAGTATTTGGCCTGTCTGTCAGGAGGACTGTGGGATTCTTAGTATCGGACAGGCAAAACATAGGATGCTAAGACATTCTTGTCAAGCAGATCAGCTCTTTTCTTTCAATCCTAATATATCAAGTTAGGAAAGTATGGATTTCCCTGCATGTGGCTTTTATAGACAGAAACTGCAAGGAAATATGCAAGCCAAGCTTAAACTTGAGTGTACTGTTGGGAATGGGGAGACACCCTGTGCAAATTCTTTTGGAATTTCATAAGTTCCTCATGCAGACACAGAGGCTTATTTCTGTAAACACAGACTTAAATACTTACTGAACTATAGTTAGCTTAAGAAAAGCAAATGGTCTTACCCACCAGCTAGGAAAAATCTCTAGTGGGTTGCACACCATACAGGTTGGCTGGAGATCCCTGAAGGCTCCTGCTTTGTCTCCTGGTCAGGTTATTCTGGCCCTCCGGATGGAAATAATGGAGACTCAGAGAAGAGAGGAAGCAGAACTTCAGAAGGAGCTCAAGAGTGTGGAGCAAAAGGTTCAGCAGAAGAGACATCAAGCAGCAGAGTATAAGCGAGAGGTAACAAGGAAACGCCATACTTCTTATAATATGGTCTCTAATGTGCAGGATCAAGTCTGCACATTAGTGCAGGATCTGTTGCTTAGTTAGTTATGCTCCCCTCTCAGTGCATTTGTTTATTTATTTATAAAATTTATTGGACACCATCTTACCACAGGATAACTCTAGGCGGCTCACTGTCCTAAAAAAATAGATTTATACATGTACATTTAAACACAAATAAACTAAAATCAAACATTAAAATCTAAGGACACATGGGTAGGGTGGGGGCAGAGTGGAGGGAGATGGGACAGTTGTTACTTGATCAACCACTTCCATTGTGTTGTTGTCTGTTGGGGCCCCAGGCCAACTGGCAGAGCCCTTACAAAAGGTTAGGGAGGTTGGGGCCAATTTCACATGGGGGGAGGGCCAAGATATTCCAGAGGGCAGAAGCCACAGCAGAGAAGGCCCTCCTGCACCCCACCAGCCAGAATAATTGGGCCCTCCTCTGCTGGCACCCATGAGACAGGCCAATCCTGATGGACTGACAGGGTCCCTCAAGTAGCCTGAACCCATGTCATGAAGGGCTTTAAAGGTGATCAGCAACACCTTGAATTGCATCAGGAAGCAGAGTGGCAGCCAATGCAGCTTGCATTGGTGTTACAGAGGCCATTCTTGGGCACCCCAAAACTGCCTGCGCCACTGCACTCTGCACCATCTGTAGCTTCCAGATGCCTTGTGAAGAAGTTAGGCCCTCGGTTAGATCCTTAAAGGCAGGCGAGCAAGTGCACTGGCATAAGAGGGCTTCTAGAGTGGGCAACCTTGTTAAGGGCCCATCAGTCCTGTTGCATTAAAAGGGAAAGACAAGTCCAGTTAAAGCCCATGGGGATCCTTTCATCGGAAATACCTCAGGGCTACAAGGGGTGTCTCCAGTTAGCCACTGATGATCTCCTAGACTCTGAGGCTGTTGACAAAGCAAGAAAAGATGGTGTAGAGAGTAGGGGATAGGAACACATAAGAACTATTACTTAGGTAAGGGGAACTGCAACATTATTTAAGTCTGGGAAATAAGAAAATATTAGGAATTGGCTCAGGCAACCCCTTCCCCAATTCCTTGGAGTAGAGGAAGGAACATATACCACAGTGAAATTTGCAAGGTTATGATGGCCAATCTCACTCAAGCGCCATCCTGGTCTTCCTGTAGAGCTGATTTTCTGTTCTAGCCTACCTGGTAGCCAGCTCCCTGAAGCCCCAGAATGCCCCAGGTTCTTTCTTGAAGAGCTGGGTGGAGGCAGGTGGTCCATTATAGATACAAGGGCAGCCATTTAGAACTCAGTTGCCAGACTCTCACAACACATTAGACTACCTGTGCCAGCACAAGGATCACAATAGTTCATGTGTGGTGTATTGTGCTATTCTTTACTGCAGATTTGCAGCATTTTTTTGTTGTCATTGTGTGATGATGGTGGGAATAACAGCAGTTTAATCTGGATGCCTTTATCCCAACCGTAGCTCAGTGATCTTCTGAAAGAGAAGCGTCAAGAGGTTGAGCAAGAACATGCTAGAGAGTTGGAAAAAATGCAGAAGATACACCAGGAGACTCTAGTTAGGATTCAGATGCAACATGAGGACAAGGTAAGGTTACTAATAAGTTGGATGCAAAAGCTCCAATAGGCTTATAGCTGTTTTACTCACAGCATCCGAGGTAGAGATGGAGCTAGCTTGTAAACATCTTTTATATATTTATCTGTGTCTGTCAGACTTTTATGCCACTGTATTCTATTAAAGGTTTTTATCTGTTAACAACAGAACATCCAAAATAACATCTGTGCTAAGTAATAATAAAGTTCAGCATAAGACATCCACAGTAATTTTTGTTAATATCAACTGTGTGCAAGCTAATAGATAGTGGTCTAGCGCTTAAGGCACTAGGTCAGAAAGTGGGAAACTTGAGTTCAGGTCGTACCTTAGCCATGAAGTCCACATAGATGGCTTTAAGCCAGTCCCTCCCTCTCAGCCCAGCCCACTTCACAGGGTTGATGTTTGGGGGAAAGAGGAGGAGGAAGTTGTGCTGGATATGTTCGCTGCCTTGATTTATTTATAAAAATAATAAAGGCAGGATACAAATATTTACATACATACATTTTTTCATATTTTTGTGGCTGCCTACCTCACAAGACCTGGGCAGCATACAATTAAGAAACCCATAAAATAATTGTATTAATTATATTCTACAATTAAAAAAATTGTATTATTATTAAAAAGGTAGGAGAGATGTTACATACTACAAATAACATAGCCATTTCATTAAATCACCATTTCTCTGAGACTCCCTGAGCCTGTTGACACAGCCAAGTTTTATGGGACTTTTGAAGGATATCAAGATAACCCCATAGATAAAGTTAAAGAAAAGGAATTTACCTCTGAAGGGAGCTGTCAGGTGAGCTGCAACTGAAAATTAGTGTTTTGGGTTCAGCCCCCTGCATCTCCTTAGAAAGGGAAATTCCGAGCCGTTTCTCTTAGGAAGAATCTATTGATTTGGGCTGGAGGAAACACCCTCCTGCCAGTTGGTGCCAAGCTTACTTCTGGGTCTGCCCCCGCATCTTGTACCCTCTGCCCCTTCTGGTGGTCTTCAAAAATGGCTTCACGCAGACCATATTGCAGCAGTCCAGACGGGTGGTGATAAAGTCTGAGTTACTGTTTCCCTCCCTCGTGTTGAGTCATGTCAACTCTTATACCTGGCAGGAGAAGAAGCAGAAGGCCGAGCTGCTTGCAAGGCTACAGGAGGAGCTGGGGCGCATCAAGGCCCAGCAAGAGGCTTTGCAAAAGACACATGTGGAGAAGCTAAAGGAGCTGCGCCAGAAGCACCAGGAGCAGGTGGGGAAAATGGTGAGGGGGTGAGCCTTTGGAGGGCAAGCCCTCATAGGGCTCAGCTGCCCATGAAAAAGAGGTAGACCCTGGCAGTGCTTCTTCAAGAGCTTGAGGGTGCCTCTCTGGCTGTAACTCCCACCTCCTTGGACCTCCTCTTGAATTTCCCATGGCTACAAGGGGAGGGTTCCCTTCTTGCTCTGGCACCTCATTCTTCTTTCCTCATTCCTCGTGATGTGGCTGTCCTCTTTGTCTGGGTCTTGACAGAGAGGTCGCATCTCTTATGGCTTTCTTCCTAAAGGAGAAGGCAGCCCAGGATGCAGAAATGGAGCTGGAGCTCCGAGCTAAAGATGCCCAGACAAAAGCAGCTCAACTCTCTGCCCAGGTGAGCACACACATGCACAACTGTGTAGCTCATTACACCAGTGGTGAAGAACGGAACATGGCCCCTTGGACTCTTAGCTGAAGATAACACAGATCTCCATGGGTATCTTTTGGGAGGACAGATGACGTTTTCTTTTTGGAAAACCTCCATCATCTGAATTTATTTATTTTATTTATTTATTTTTGTCAAATTTATATGCCGCCCTTCTCCCAAGACTCAGGGCGGCTCACAACAACAATACAATAAAAAAATTTAAAAATTAATTGCATTCACACAACATACAAACACAATCAGCTCGCTGTCGCTGATGGAGGGACACTCCTAGGGCCCAGGGGCAGAGCACAGCTCATACGCCCCAAGCCTGTTGGCATAGATGCGTCTTCAGCAGTTTCCGGAAAGCTAGGAGGGAGGGAGCAGTACGAACTTTTCCACTATTTTCTGTTGGCTTATCAGTCTCTCCTCTAGAGGAAGAACATTGGCACAGCTTTGACGTAGAATTTCCTGCATAGAGCCTGAGATGAAACTTAAACAGCTCTTGATCCTTATAAGGTTTTGCAATTCAGGTTCTTTGGTGCCCTGAATTGTCCAAGGGGCGCTTCGAGTGGTGGGATTCAGCCGGTTTGCACCAGTTCAGCAGAACTGTTATCTAATTTTTTGTTGAGTTCAGCGAACTGGTTATGATAAAATTGCACAAGCCTCCCCTGCTGCCTCCCTCTGCCAGCCCTGGTATCCCTTCGCCAGCCCTCTGTTGCTGCCATTGCACTTTCTTGCGCACACTTCCTTGCCGCCCTGCATCGGCTGGTATCTCCCTTCTCCATTCTGGAAGTGGCAGCCCCGTTTTCTGCCGCTTTCCTCCTGGCAGAAGGGAGGAAAGGAAGTACACTTTGTATGGAAGGACGCTAAGCTCCGGGAAAACTACTCTAGCTGGAGAAAGAAGGCCAGGCTCCCCTTCCCTGATGGCTCTGCAAAGCCCTTGAGAAGCGGATCCGCTTCCCGCAGGTTCAGCCTCGGCACCCACCCGCTTCGGATTGCAAAACAGAAGAGCTTTGCTCTTTTGATACAGGAGGCCCTTTGAAATTGTCCCCCCCTTCGCTTTTCTGCCTTAAAATCCAGAGCAGACACTTTTTCCTCCTGATCAGTTGAGGATACAGTAGCTACCGGTATGATTTTTGTAGGAAGCTGAGTGTCTGCTCTGGATTTTAAGGCAGAAAAGCGAAACGGAGGGGACAATTTCAAAGAGCCTCCTGGAGAAAAAGAGCAAAGCTCTTCTGTTTGCTGTCCAAAGTGGGTGCCAAGGCCGAACCTGCGGGAAGCGGATCCACTTCTCAAGGGCTTTGCAGAGCCATCAGGGAAGGGGAGCCTGGCCTTCTTTCTCCAGCTGGAGTATTTTCCCGGAGCTTAGCGTCCTTCCATATGAAGCATCCTTCCTTTCCTCCCTTCTGCCGGGAAGAAAGCGGCGGAAAATGGGACTGCCACTTCCAGAATGGAGAAGGGTGATGCCGGTCGATGCAGGGCAGCAAGAAAGTGTGGAAAGGAAGGAAGGAAGGAAGGAAGGAAGGAAGGAAGGAAGGAAGGAAGGAAGGAAGGAAGGAAGGAAGGAAGGAAGGAAGGAAGGAAGGAAGGAAGGAAGACTTAAGGATACCCGGGGAAATGAAGGAAGCTACTGTAAGCCGCCTTTCTCCCTTTCTCTCTTTCTTGGCTGGGAAGAAGGTAGCCCACATGGGCTGCTGCTTTGTGCAAGCAGGTGCTTGATGGCGGCGATGGAAGGCTGATGGAGGGATACCAAGGCTGGCAGAGGGAGCCGGCAGGGGAGGCTTGTGCCCCCTGGTCACGACACAAGCCACAGGAGAGTTGGCAGAGGAGAAGGAGGTGGCAGTGATCTGTGGGGCAAAGTAAGGGTGGCAGGGGCGGTGGGAACCGAAGAAAGCCCCTCCAGCAGCAGACGCGGCTGTTGCACACCGGTGGCAGAGCCTTTCACCATCACTCCCCCCAGGCTCCAAAATGGTGGAGGGGGACTGGGTAAGGTCCATCCTCCGTATCATGGCAGTCTGACTCGGGAAGGGAGTGAAAGGAAAGAGGCAGATGGGCAGCCGGGTCATTGAACTGGCAGGGGGAGGTCACCAAGCGGGGAGTGGCCTGGGTGCGGGGGCCCTGAAGTAAGCAGGTGCCGGGGGCAGCTCCCCCCTCAGCTTGGTTTTTATGCGTGCACCTCTTAAAGGGTTCTGTGATTTCAGAGAGAACTGGTTGTTAAATTATTTGAATCCCACCACTGGGCGCTCCAGGCGAATCAGTGCTCTGGAACATACATGTAGGGCTGGCAGCGGGTCCGGTTTCTTAGCCCCCGTAAACCTTTGTCTCTAGGGAGGAATTTTGTGGTTTTCCCAGCTTACTTAATTATTTCTTGTTTATGTGTAGGAGGAAGCCTGGAAGAAGAAAAGGCAGCAGGTCCTAGAAGAAGAGAAGCAGCTGGAAGAAGAAAGAAATGTATGCACTGGCAGCTCTTGCAATGAGCTAGGAATCTCTTTTTCCATAGGATGAGATAAGGGAAGTCTCGCCCTGCAGTTGATGCAAATGGCCAAAGGGAGGGAGGCCATAGGGAGGCAGAAGCAGCACAGTTCTAGGTACAGGTTTCTGTCTCTTGACTCTAAGCCGGTCTTCTTTACCTGAGGGCTACTTTAAGGCTGATAATTAAGAGATGCTGTTGTTCTCTAACTAGCATTAGAGTCTTCTCTGGTGGTTGTTTTCTAAAGTTGCAGGCAAGAGCTTTTGCCCAGAGAAGTCAGCGGATTTTTGGCCTGGAGCGAGTTAGCATGCAACTCACACAATCTGGGGCTGTTTCTCTAGACGTGAGTGGGAAGGCAGTGGTAGAATCGAAACAAGCTGGCAAGATTAGTTGCCCTTTTGCACTGCTGCAGTTGAGTATTTACTCATCTATCTGTGGCCAAGGATGCACTAACCTTACCAAAAAGCTTTGCAGGTCAACTGGATATTTAAAGTTGTATCTGCTAGACTCTCCCTCTCCCTCCCCTTATTTTTTTTTCCCAGGAAGCTGCTTTGGCAGCTCATTCCCGCCTTGAGGAGTGTCAAAAAGCACAGGAGAATCTTGAAGATACCTTACAGCAGCTGCACAGAGCTCTGGCGGAACTCCAGGATCAGAAAATAAAGTTGGAGTCTCAGGTGGAATTGCTTCAGATACAGGGCCAACAGCTTGAGAGGTGTACCAGGTGAGATGTTCTTCATTAGACAAGCAGGAATGGACCAGGCATTATGTGGTAATAAGCCATGTGACACGTACATATAGAGCTATGCCAGTGACTGGTGGAGAATCTGACCTGGAGGTGTCCACTGTGTTTCAGGCCCTTGTGCCACCATGCTTTGAATTCAGCAATGTTTCTCAACTTTCACTTTCCATATGTTAAACAAGAATTGGCCACTACCCAAAGGAGAGGGCCAGAAGTTCAGAGGTAGATCCTGGGTGGCATCTGACTTTTTCCTTGGCACTTTCAGTGACTTGCAGAAGACCATCAGGACCAAGCAAGAGCTGCTAAAGAAACTGGATAAAGAATGGAGTGAAGCAACTTCTCCAAGGGAAAAGGAAGAAGCGCTCCGAGTGGAAGACCTACAAGGGGACTATCCAGAGGTCAGTGGAAGCAGGGTCAGAGGTGAAGGGAACCAGACAGAAGGGTAACATTCTGCTCCATAAAATGAACTTTTAGTGGCATAGATCAACCTGGACTTTACAGTGAGAATATAGCTCAAGAAAAGCAATATATATTGTAGCATGTCATTCTAATAGTTTCTTGGCAGCATTCTTGTTAAATGCCTTCAACATGCATAGATTTTTACAATTCTGCCTATAAAAGGAAACGGCTAATATTGAAGGGATGGTGAGGAATGGGAAAGACAAAATCTTTTGTGAGGGATGCCACCCTAACCAGTCACTACACTGGAGAAGAGACTCCCACAGTCACTTCCTCCACCTTCTTGAAAGTGGGGTGGGTGGGTGGGGGAGTGGTTCAAATATGGCTTGAACTGCAGGGTATATCTTATGAAAATGGACTTCTGGGACGGGAGAAGAGAGGTCTGGGGAGGCCGAAAATTGGGAAAGGGCTGGTGTGCGGGGACTGGAGTACCTAAAAAAACACGCTTTATTGAAAATGAGTGGATTCCCCCTTGGCTCTTTGGTCGTGGAACTGTGAAAACCAACCCCCTGCTGCCGAAAAGAGAGGCCTTCACTGCTACCATCTGGAAGAGACAAATCACTGTCTGTCTGATTCCATATGGATCAGATATTCCAGATATTGATGTAAGCAGGAAGAAGATTCTCTGGCTGAGAAGAGATGGGAAATAATATTGCCTACCTAATACTCCACTGCTTTGACTTAAGCTCCCTCCATTAAGGAACCACACCATATATTTGTTCTTGATGTTTCCGCTTCGTTTGCCTGTTACTTAACTTTAAAAATGGTTTAATCCTTAAGCCTTCCTCCAGAGAAATGACATCTGAAATACCAAAAAGCAATGAAGAAAACGGCCTTCTCCTGAACCAGTAAGTGTGTGTGTGGGGGGGAAGATACCCTGAAATAACTATACATGTGGTATCTGTGGCTATAGGGACAGGGAAGAGGGGAGTGGCTATTAGGCCTCTTTTAAGCAGCAAATCTTGCTCAGATTTTTTTTTCTTCCTGTTCTTACAGAGTACGACACTACATTTCCACTGAGGGAGCCTCTCTGAAGACAGCAAAGGAATTCTTGGTTTGCCAGACTCGTTCCATGAGAAAAAGGCAGACGGCCTTGAGAGCAGCAAAGCAGCATTGGTATGGTGGTCTCCAGGGAACACCAGCTGTGCAAGACTCAGTCCATTCCCAGGTATTAGAGGGAGTGCACAGGAACCTGGAAGAGGTGAGTGGTGAGTTAGACAAAGCAAGGCGGTTCTTGAAACCATCAGCCTGGGCTGAACTTTAGAACAACTCACCCTGGCGATGCTAACTTTATTTGGTGCCTGCAGAAAAAGGGATTGAGAAAGATGGGGAAGGGGCAGATAGTGGTAGAAAGCTTCCTTTGGGGTTGAGAATACCATCGAAGGGGAAACCACCTGGCTTTCTTTGGACTGTGCCTTGCTGCAGTTTGGCAGCTGGACAAGTGGCCGTGCAGTGAGGAAGGGCTGCCCCTTCTGCCTTTGCAATGAGTCACACTGCAAACCACTTGGGGGGGGGAGAGGATTGAGCAGGTGGCCCCTTCCTCTCCCACAATGCTTGCATCCCTGCAAGAAGCAGCTCACAGCTCACAGATGAGGAGACACTGTTATTAAGAGGACTTTAACATTGGATAACAGTGGCAGCACACATTTAAATCATTCCTAACAAAAGTTTCTCGTTTATTGGCTTGTGTTACCGCAATATGACTTTCTTTCACCCTAGGAAGGCAGGCAGCTAGATGAAATGAAATCGGCCATGCGGAAAGGGCAGGAACTCCTGAAGAAGAAAGAAGAGAGGCTCAGCCAGCTGGAGACCTCTCTTCTGGAAGAGGTAGCTCTGATGGAGCCAGTCAGGAAGCACCCCAAGTCTTCCTCAGTGCCATTGCAGCTACTTATCCTTGCGGGAAGGAGTAGCGGGAAAGAGCCTCTGAACTGTCAGAGCAGCTTTCGTCCCTCTCTTATTTACCATATCCCAGGGTGTGGGGAGGTCCCATTTTAATTGTTGTTGTCATGTAATCAGCCAAGGCATCTACCTGTCATTTTGCCTATTCAAAATTGATTGAGATCTAACTATGGGATGTACTTTTAGAAGATGGTGCTAAACAAGGTGGCCTGGGTGCTTCAATCACTGTCTCTGCCAGTAACCCGCAACCCAATTGGGGATCATGCTAATTGCGAACACCTGGCTCTACTGCCGATTTTGGCCTAGTCAAAGAAACTAAGCAAGCTGGCCCTGTCTGGTGATGAGTAGCTGTTGTTTTTTATCCCGAGTTGTGAGACACAACAGCAAGGAAAACCACTTCTTCTTTACTAGTTTTCTGATGAAGATACAATCAAGGGAGTGGCCTGCAAGAAAATGGTGACTTTTGACCTCAGTGACTCTGAAGACACAAGTAGCCTTATGAGTGCTGATCGGTCTCCTCACAAGAGTAAGTGTTTGGAAGAATGGTAAGACCAGCATCCTACAACCTACAATCTGTGATTTTACACTCATTTTTGTGAACCTGGTTACCTTCCAGGTGGATACCCTTTCATTCCCATTCATGCTCAGCTAATCTGCAGCTGCTGAGAATTCTGGCCACACATCTGGAAAGCATTTGGGCTGCAGAAGGGACACACTGTACCCATAGTTCCACTTTTCCTACTTGTCAAAAAGACATGGCGTGTGTCAGGATTTGTGTTTCCTAACACAAAGGTTTTTACAGAATACATTCCTAAACTTTCACACACCCCTTTACTGCAATCTTAACGTACATAACTCCCTTAAAAATCCAAAATGAACACAAATGAACAATGAAAACAATACAGTGAGACTTTGGGAAAGGTGGATCTATCATAATAATGCAACTGAAAGGTTCTTCACCTGTCCCTGGACTGTCTCTCTCTGTACCTTCCTGACCTTAACTGGGAAACCCTGCTGTAGAAGTCCAGTCATTTATTTGTCATCTCCATTACAGAGTTGCCAGGAGAGACTCCCCGCATAAACTCCCACCAGCAGCCCTGTTTTTCCTTGATGATTTTGACAGGGTCTTTTTTTCCTCTAGTTTCCCGGAGTGGATGAATAGCTGGATTAAATTGGTCTCAATAGCTAACTTTAATCTTCTAGAAAGCTACCGCCCTCTCTCTGCCCATACAGGAAGCTTTTAATTCCAAATTGTGGCTGGATTTTATTTTTCTGGGTTCGGAGTTTTATTACCTCTGTATTCTTTGTCCAGTAATAATCAATAGTTTTCTCCCTGCCTCCCCTCCCCTTCACAGCAGCTGACTTGAAACCAGATGTCCAGTTTTCTCCCTTTGACAAGATCCAGTATTTGACTGAGTCACTGCAGCGCATCACCAGTGACCTGAACTGTGTCCTTCATCTCCTGAGTACCTTCAACAGCCAGCAGTCTCTCTTAACTTCCACCCAAGGCCGACTGACTCCACTGGCCAGGGATGGAATTCCTCTGACTGCTTATACCTCCTTGGCATGTGCCTATTCGGCCACACCATTTGCACCTTCCACTGGACTTCAGTCAGCCTGGTGTAACTCAGGTCCCAGTTCTGCTGCTGTGAGCAGACAGTCTGTGGACAGTCTGCTGATGGAGAAATGGCTTAAGTATTTTCCAGGTGAGAGTGGATTCTTGCCACCATGATTCTTTAATGCCAATTTGAACTCTATTCCTGGTTGAAGGGCTCAGTGTTTCAGCTGAAAGGACCAGCAGAGCTTGTTTCTTCTCCCTTCTTTCCCCCTTTCCCTCCCCAAAGATGAGGCATGATTGGTAGATTCCAGAAGTAGGATTTGGATTATTGAGAGTCCGTGTGACACCATAATTTGCAGCTGTGCTAGGAGCTGTTTGTCTTGTTTGAGACTTCCTTTCAAAGCGGATGCCTGAGGTTTTCTCCTTTGGGTGCTTTCGTTTTCTATCCCAACAGCATTCTGAGCATTTTGTAAAGATTGTGTTCCCAATAGTAGGTTTTATTTGGAGCCTGGTACATGGGGAATTTTCTTTACAGATGACCATCTTTGCTTTTAATCACCAGTGGGGAAATAAAATCATCTTCAATAAAATCATCTTCAAGGACTAATGTAAGATCTACAAGTGAGAGGCGTTTAAGACTCAGTTATCTTTGGTCCATGGTGTAGAATCCTTTTCTTCAAAAGGTGTGCAAATCAGCAAGCTCACAGTTGCTGATGCTCTTATTTAGTACAGATTTTATGTATAGATTGGTTGGGTGGATGGGTTGAACCTGTTGGAGAATGATTTCTCTTATGTGAAAAAGCTGAGAATTTATTTACTTATAAAGTGTGTTCTATTTATTCATTAGTCAGCAATCCAATTCCATTCCTGATCGACGACTGATCTAAGTTTAAGAATGAGAACTGAGTTGATGTAACAGTAGTAAAGAAAACCTTTTAGTTATTGAAAAGATCTTTCCTAAAAGGACTCTTTGAAGAACACCCAGTGTCTGAACCAAAATTAATTTGGTTTTCCAAACGTGGAGTTTGGGGGATGGAAGCATCTAAAGAAATCTACCCAGCTCTTGGAGACTAGATTTTGAATAAGTAATATGATTTATTAGAAACTTGAAAAATCCAAAGTTCTTGGAATGGATTAATTCTGAATGAAATGTATTTTTCTGAATGAAAAATTAGAGCCTTTAGACTCTGAATGGTTCTAATAATGGAAAGCTCTTTGTTATTTGGTAAATGTAGTCTTTTCTGTTCAGGGAAGTTTCCATTGCCATGTGGTGGGCTCGGTGTTCAAGATGAAAAGCTGGACTCCTTAATAACTGGGTAAGGAATCTTCTTGCACCCAAGCTGATATGTCAGTTGAGATCATTGTGTTTTGCCTTACAGCATTATGTCAGCTAGCATAAAACAAGATCTGTCTCCTAGGGAGTGTTTTAGAGTAGCCATTTTGCAACTTGGATAGCAGTTAACTTGAATTTTTTCCTGGTTTACATGTACAAATATATATCTTTAAATAAAAAAAAAGAAAGAAAAATGTTCTCCTCCCCTAGCTGAGGAGAGAGAAGGGATGTCCTCCTCAGATCTGAGGAAGCCAGCCAAATATTAGAGACAAATTAAGCCTGTTCTGATATCAACAGTGCTCTCAGAAGAGCAAAAACCCTCCCCATAGGCCTCCATGGGTCTCCTGGTTCTTCACCCAACCTGCTTGAACGCAACCAATTTGTCTGCTGCTTGACCACTTTTCCTGGTTGATTCTCCCCACCTCCTGCTTCCCAACAGCGAGCAAGTCTGCCTGTTCCAGCCCCCTCACTTTCAGGGCTCCAAGGCTGAGAAGTCAAACATCCAGCGCATGATTGATGCCAATAAGAAATGGCTGGAGGGTTTCAAGCATGATTGCAAAGGGTATCCTTTTGTCTTGTCTAAGCTCCGTAGCTGCTAACTGATATCTCCCACTGCAACCAGTTCCCAAAAAAGCATCGAGATCAAGAGATGCTGAAAATAATAAGCTGTGTCTATACTGGCCAAGTGCAATAAAACTAATCTGCATTACAGTTTGTATCCATGGAGGCAGGAGAGGAGTTTAGAATACAGCTTGTTTCTTGCCCTTTTCGTTTTCAATCAGATTTGTTCATCAAGCTTCTCATTAAGCTGCAGACAACAAAGCTGTGCATCCTTCCCTTCTCTCACAGCCTTGTATGTTATGTGAAAAAGTAAGAAAAACACCCCACTAAAAGTTTTGACTTTTTCAACATACTTCAACCTATAGATATTTGATCTACAATATTGATAAAGAGGATATAATATGCGTGCATCAGTTACATTTTGTCATCCATTCTGTAATTTAAATAAATATAATTGCAAATTTCCCATGTGCAAAAGTAAGTACACCCCTTGTAATTTTTTTTTTACATATGTGGACTTTAGCTTGACTCCAACAAGATGTAAAGGTTAAAGATGATGTAGCTGAACAAAGAAACAATGAAAATTTGACTTTGCAATCAGTTATTCATCCAAAAATTAACAGATTTTCTTCAGTGGAAATGGGAAGTGCATCCTTAGCTCTAATGGTATTTCTCCACTTGGCAGAAACCACCATTTTCTGCCATTTTTTATAACTATCTACTCTTTTTTTATAACATTTTTTATAACTATCTACCAGTCTCTGACTTTGACTTGGAGGAATTTTTCTCCGCATCTCCATGCAGAATTTGCTCAACTGTGTGATGCTCGAGGGGTTTCATGCCATGCACAGCTTGCTTTATCCACAGCACCTCAATTGGATTTAAATCTGAGCTTTGACTTGGCCATTTCAGAACCCTCAATTTCTGGTTTTGTTTTGTTTTGTGGTTTGTTTTGTTTTTGTTTTTGGCCATGCTGATTTACTAATAGGGCAGGTAGCATGAGTGGGAGGACTCTATTCTACATTCCTTTGCAAGGTCATAGTTCTTTCGGAGTTTCTCCTGAGTTGTTAGGAGGGATTTGCTCTGAGTGATTTAGTGGACCTTTTTTTTGTTTCAGGTAAATCCTGATTTTTTGGGGGAGAATCAGATGAATCCTGATACTCTGAATCCTCCTAATGAAACGTATCCCTCCAATTTGGTCTGACCAGCTGCATGGCAATAGAAAGCCCAGGTTTTGTTTGTTTTTTAAATCATTTCTAAGGGAGTTCTCTTCCAGGCCTGGCTGCGGCCAGAGTACTTCCGCCCATTCGCTCTTTTCTAGTTTCTGTCGCCATGTCCTTCTGTTTTTCCTTCACTCAAGTTGCCAGAGCTCTCTTGCCGAGTCCTTCGCATTCCTCCAGCAGTGGCTCCGGTTTGGTGCAGCTTGGGCTGGATGAGAACAATCAGATCAAGGTCTACCACTTCTAGATGGACAAAAATCCTGCTTGTCTGCAAAAAGCCTGGCTACCCTGTCTAACATCAATATATGATATTATTATCTCTGTACCCAACAGCCTCCACATGTTTTCTTGGGCTGCAGAGATTGATTCTTAGCCATATTTCTCTTGGGAAATTAATTCAAGCCTTTTTGTAGATTTTTCATCCCAGGGAAACGTCATAAATGTGAAAGAGAAAGACGTGTGTGCTGAATGGAGAAAGGTGGCTGGTAGGTTACCTGCCCATACTTAGGAAGCCAGAGAAAGAAAGGGCCCATCTGAAAGTCAGGGGCTTGAGGGGCCAGCATCTTCTCTCTTGCTCAGCTTCCTCTTTCCACTGTCACCACTCGCACCTCAGAACCCACTATTCAGGTATGACTGCTGAAGGGGCTGGCAGCGTGCTTCTGCTCCCGCAGCAACTGGGAATATGAACTACAAAATCAGTCTTTGCAGAAGCCGAAGCAGGTCATGAGCAGGTCCAATTCCCCAGGTGCTTCTGGATTCTGGGAGTTCATTTCTACTCCTGGTTTCTGTTTTTCCTAAGGGCTTGTGTACCCAACCTGCTGGTATGCTGTCTGGAGCACTGGCGCTGTATCCATGGCACTCACTAGGCAGATTCTTCGGTGCTCCCAGCAACACCAGAAGGTAAACAGAGATTTGGGGTAAATTAGATCAGGCAATGGCCCAATGTACTCTTCCTTGCAAGTGGTTGGTATATCCTTTGATTAAGCCGCCAGAAGAAAGCTAAATTTTTCAACAACCTCCCCTCCCCCACCTCTGTTTTCAAGTGGACCACTTGCTTTTCACACAATGATCACCATTTGTCTAAACAGGCAGCAGAAACCATCCTCCCCAAGGGCTGGTGCTACGTGGCCTCAGGCCTCTCCGTTGTGGGGCAGATCTCTCCCTCTGGGTGGTCCACAGCAACTTTTCTCCTGTTTGTACCAGGACTGGAAGGACTTGTTTTATTGGCCTTCCAATAAATGAAATGCATATTATAGCAGAGGACTGGTGGTGTGCATCCTTCAGCTATTAACTGTATTTTTAAATTCTGATTAAATGTATTCTTTTCTATATCTTTCATGGCTTTGTTGCTTTTTCCCTGCTGCAGTCAGGAAGATTTTTTTTTACAGACAGATTCTAAAATGGCTCACATTTGCATCGCTTCATCTGGTCCCAACATTATTTTGTGAGTTGCTCTATTCCTTAATCAAGGCGGTTGATAGGCTGGGAGGCTATGGACTTTTAATTGCTATGCCAGTTTTCAGGTCTTTGTACTGACATGCCACCAGCTTGTTTCCCATCCCAGCCCTCTGCTTAGAAGATTACCATGTCTTGCATGGTGGCAGCTTCCAGTGTGGCCATCTAATTGGCTCCTGCATTTGTCTTTACTCTGGGACCTGCAGTAAACACTTCACTTGCTCAGACAAAGGCCATCCAGGAGGGAAAACGAATTCTCTAGCGATGGACTTGCTGCCCTCTGCTAGGCAAGGTAGAGCATTGCCCAGTCTGAAACTTTCCTTGCCAACCAGGGGAGCTGATGCAAGGTCAGCTCCCCACCTGAACCTGCCCTACTAAAATCATTTGAGGGATTCTAACAACTGGAAGCTTTGTTTGCTGGTAAGAAAAAAATTGTGGCTTACTGTCTCTCCCTGTCTAACAATTCCTATTTTATTGGCTGTGCTAAGGAAAGGAAAATGGCATTTTAAAAGGTTTTATTAGACATTACAGCTTTTAAATAGCTGTGGTGCCTAAGAGATGTTTATATAAAATAATGATCTGCTTAATATCTGACATTTCCTAGAATAGCTTAATTCATGTTAAAACAGAGGATGGGAATTGCAAGGCTTCTGAAATAGGATTCCAGAATTTATTCTTTCAAAGCTGCCTCTGCCATCTGCATCACAGCTTCCTGTTTGTTCTTGGAGATCAGCCTATACCAAACAAAGGACTCTCGTGTTATAGAAACATAACTTTTATTGCACACTGCGCTGGCTTTTTTTTAAAATAGAAAAAAGTATTAGGCAGATGCAACTGGAAGCAAATCCCATAGTTTACCAAACAGTAAAACAACATGCAGTGTCCCAAAGGGGTCTTTAAAAAAAAAAGTCTGCGTGGTGAGGGCGATGGGAGGATGAGAAAGAGCATGTGCCCAGCAGAATTCAGCACTCTCTTCCGCAACACTAAAAAGAGAGCAGGGCTTCTTCCATAAAAGAAATTCCTGCAAATGCTCAGAGCCCTCGTGACTTCCCCCCCAGTTCTGGAGAAGAGAAAAATAGTTTCATTTATACAAAAACAAAAAATCCATTCTGTATAAGAGCTCCACTTAATTCCAGTATAAATGACTTGGAGAAAGAGCCACATCTGTCCTTCCTACCCACTCTAGACCAGCGTATAGGATTTGGAGTAGGCACCAGTTCCCTGCTTCTGTGGCCTCCCTACGCCAGATGTGCTCATTTCTAATAGTGAGTCTTTGGACCCCCCAATTTTGCTATGCGTAGGCAAGCGTGGCTCAGCAGCAGGACCCGGGCTAGGTTCAGGGGCCGGGGCAGGAGCAACAGTGGGAGCAGCAAGAGGGGCACCACTGGATGAGCCTGGCATGGCAAGAGTTTTCTGAGGTAAGGTGGTGGCTGCAGTTGCGTGTGGTGCAGCCGAGGCTTTGCTGCTGGCATCTAAAGTCAAGTGTCTGGCTTGTGTGTGATAGGTCCGAGCCAGGTTTCGTATGGAGGCTTCCCGGGGTGGCACTACAGGACAAGGGTCTTGAAGGTCTGGCTTGCGGAAGAACGTTTCAGATTTCATATACAAAGGCAGGTTGCAGTAGTCACCTGTAAAAGGTAGAAAAAGGGTGAGCGGAGGGGCCAGGAGGAGCCCCAAGGTTACGCAAGTATAAATGGGATGCAACAGGACCAGAGAAAAAATTCACCCAGTCCACTGAAAACAAGCAACTCCTTCAGGGAAAAGGCAAAGCAGGTGAAAGAAGTCTAAAGATCCAGCCCACTCTGCGACTGGCAAGCATTAGCACTCCCTCCCCGCATCCCCTTCAGACCCCCAGCAAGCATTACCATCCCCGTTTCTAAAGCTCTCAGACTGGCTCTGACTACCTAACGTGAAGATTGGTTGCTCTTCCCTGCACGGGTGCCTCCCATTCCACTATCCAAGCTCATTCAAACACTTTATGGGAAGACTGTCCTGGGCTGCCTCATGAAGAGCTGCAATCAAGAGCTGCTAGTGGCACAGTGGCTAAAATGCAGCATTGGAGGCAGACTCTGCCCACAGCCTGGAGTTTGATCCTGACTGGCTCAAGGTTGACTCAGCCTTCCATCCTTCCAAGGTCAGTAAAATGAGGATCCAGATTGTTGGGGGCAGTATGCTGACATTGTAAACTACCCAGAGTGTGCTGTAAAGTGTTACGGGGCAGTATACAAGCCTAAATGCTGTCGCTATTTGGGGCTGAGCTCTTCATTTGGGGCACCAAAAGGCAGCAGCTGCATCATAGCTCACTTTTATTTGCTCGGTGAGGGATAGGCACAGCTACACCCTTGCCACGGTCACTGTCTTGTGGTTTGGGAGGAGAGGCTGTGAAGCGGCAGATGCCTGGCTCAGAGGGAGTGCTCATGGAAGTCATGCTGTCAGCATTCTCATTGGTGCCAGTGGTCATCTGGTCAGAGGAGCTGTCAGAAATGAAGCACTCTGTGATTTCAAACTTGGCATGCTGCAGCTGCTCCTCTAACTTGGCATGCTCATAAGCCCGAGCCAACTCTTCATAAGTGGATGAGGCACTCTCTGTGGACACCATGCTGTTTCGGCCTTTGTCTGTGGAAACAAGAGGGAGACAATGCAAACCCTGCCAGGACAACCTGCAAGCCAGTTGATTGCTCTCCCACTCTTCTTTGCTAAGCTGAAACAGCTGGGAATGCATGAAGTCAGTTCCTGCACTTCCTAACTCTGGAGCCAAAGAAGAGACATGGTGGAGATATTATCTCAGAGTCTTTGAAGATCTGGGCAGGAACAAACAAACTCAAGTTCAATCCTGATAAGGAATGAGTGGATGCGACATTGGAAGCCAGTGGTATCCCATCTTTTTTTCTGGACAGGGTCATGCTCCCTAAGCCCCAAATGCTTCAGAAATAAAGAGATCTTCTTGGATTTGCAACATCTGCTCAAGGGGTAGAAGGTAGCTGTGGCTAGGAAAGTTTTTGTGCAACTCCATCTTGCGTGTTAGTAACAACACTTTCTGGATAAGAAATTATCTGTTCACAGCTACTTATTTCTTCATCACCTCTTGATTTAACTCCTGCAATGAGCTCTCCCAGAAGCTTCTATCTGTTCACTAAGCTCCAAAAGGAAGGATACCCTTTCAACCCCACAATAAAGCACCATGATGGATGGATGGCTTTTCCTTTGCTGGTCTCCTGGTCCTGCACCTGAATTCAGATCATGAACAAGCTGCTGGTGTTCAGTAGAGTTACTTACCGGTAGATCTGACTATTTTGTCAAGTCTTTGATGTATAATAGAAGTTGTAAGTGACATTCCTTGGTGTGATGATGCATGAAAGGGGGTAGTAGCTATTAGCAGAATTAGCCTGGTTTATGTTATAATTTTTGTTGTTTTTAATTTAATGTGTTATTTTGTGGAACCATTTACGAATCTAGTTTCTCTGTATGCAATATAAATTAAAATAAGCAAATAAAACCTCCGCAAAATATGCGGAAAGAAGAGTGAGCCTCAATTTTTATCTCTTGGAAGTTCTGGGGTGGCAGGGCACAACAAACTGCAGCTGGATTTGGAAGGCTGTGCTTTGTGGCTGTAACTCAACTCACCTGTGTCCTGGGACAAACTAGCACTGAAACTGTCACTTTCAGTCACTGTGATGCCATGCTGGGAGCCAACTGCTCTCCAGTCAGAGGCCAGAGTCCGTGCTGGCGTGGAGGCCTGGCACTTGGTGAGAGTCCACTGGCTGGAGTATCTGTTCCGGGTACTGTGTGTAGATTTCACACTTTTCCTTGAAACAGGATCTGCAAAAGAAAATGGCTGCCGTTCTGCCTTTGGAAGGAGAAATAAGAACTGTGTAGATTGGACCTTATGAGGCTGGGCTGAAATCTGCCTCATGCAGTTGCTGTAGTAGTTTCTCACCAACAGCTTCATTTTTACGTTGGCGATGCCTTGTATCTAAAATGTTTTTTTGTACTTGCACATCATTCTCTGTCCCCCCCTCTTTGAATATAGTCATGGTTGGATGTATGCAACATTCTATGTACTGAATATGTCATGTGCAGTGTATGAGATGAAACATGACACGGATCAAAACACTGACCAAGCCTGGACCTAGAAGGCCCATTCTCTGGCCAGAGGCAGCAAACCAAACACAAAACCATTGGTGTGTAGGACAGGAGCCCTGACAAAATGGGGGATAGGAAGGTGCTGAGCAGCTGGAGAAGATGAACCAGTCAGGGAAGAGTGGGGCAGCTATGGGGCTGACTGGAGTGCTACCTGCAAGGCACACAGGAGATAAAGCAGACCCTGGCATGCAGGTCAGATAGAACCATCAGAGGGCAGAGAAGGGCCAGACAGACTAGTGTTCATTAGATCCCTTTAAATTTTGGGGAGGCAAGACCTGAAATCACTAAAAGCAGGCTACAGTCTGGCCACATGCCAAACTGCAATACATTTATTTTGCAGATAAAGGGCATAAATGGTCACATTCTCACAACCTCACCCTTCCAGCACTGTCAATTTAGGTTAACATAGTCACACGATTCAAAGCCTCTTATCAGAGCTGGTTACTGTGAGAGATGAAACCTTAGTAGAATCAGAGAATTTGGCTACAAGTAGGGCCAAGGGTCCCCCAGAGACCTCTTCCCTCCCTCTATGCCTAGTGATCGTCTGCCTTCAGAAGCATTTGCTTTAAAGCATCTCTGCTTGGGTGAAGACCTCTGATCCTTTTCCTGCTGGGGCCAGAGTGGAGGATTGTCTGCAGTGCTTACTTGTGCCAGGGCGGATGTCAGACATATCAATCAAAGGCCCCGTGTTCTGGATCAGTGCTGGATGGTGTAGAGACACCCCTGTGCAGAAGGTCTGTGGATTGACAGTCTGGTTGAATTCTGGGTCAGAGACTGGGACTGTTGCTTTGTCATCTCCTATGGGAAATAAATTTGGATAATGACATCCCACCCTGGGATGGCTAAGAAGCAATAACCCCTACTTTGGCCCCTCCTGCAAGAGAAGTCCACAGAGTTGGAGTGTATCCCTTTATGTTCTTAGAGCCTCATTGGGGGTAGAGAGGAAGACCGACACCCGCAATTGGCCACACCCAAAATGCTTGCCAGGAGTCCCAAAACACTATTCAACCCAGTTGATCTGGGAAGGAGAGAACTCAGACTCCACCTAGGACTGCAGTCATATCTGCACGAAAAGCGACCTCATTCCCAGAGCCAGGGAGAGTAATTGGATGAGGGGGAAACGCAAAGGAGGCAGCTCTGGGGATAAGGCCAGGCCCCTAAACTGGGAGGTGAAGCACAGCCGCTCACCAATCTGCTTGATCCCCTCCTTGTCCTCGATGAGCAGCTGAACCCGGGGAATGTCGATGTGCAGCCGAGGGCCTTGGGGAGGACCCTTCACAGGCGTGTCAAAGCTACGATTATTCTTACTGCAAAGGAGAAGAAGGAGACAATTGGGACTGGAGGTTGTCTGTATCCACTCTGCATTGAAATGCTAACCAACAAGATTTGAATGTGGTTACCTACCTGATGAGCATTTCAGCCAAACTCTTGGCATCTGCAAAGGAAAGAGCAGAGAGGCTGAATGGGGGCAGCAGAAGCAGCAGCCCTCTGCCCCGGCTGCTTGAATCAGGCCGCGAGGTCACCATGGGTGCTCTTAGCTCTCCCTCTCTATGGGGAGCTAAGGCTAAAGAAAAGAACAAAGAGGGGTGCATGCCTATGCAGGTAGCCCTCGACTTATCAGTGTTCCTTTAGTGACGACAGCACTGAAAAAGTGACTTATGACCAGCACATGTACTTACGACTGTCGCAGCATCCCTACAATCACCTGGCTGCAGTTTGGGTGCTTGGCAACTGACAGTTGCAGCTCCCGCACCCACCATTGGTGTCCTTCCCAACCAGCTTCTGACAAGCAAAGTCAATGGGGAAGCTGGCAGGGAAGGTTGCAAATCCATGATCACATGATGTCTGAGTAACGATTGCAGCAAAAGAGACTAAAGCCAGGTGTTGTCCTCTGAGGCCTCACTTAAAAGCTGCGCCCCTTAACCATGAATTTTCGAGTCCCAACTGTGGTTGTAAGTCAAGGACTATCTGTACCACCAGCTCTAATGAGGGTCCTATACTGCAGCACCCACCTTTCTCCCATCAGCCCCACCTACATAGGCAGCTGCAGGGACCGAATCCTCTAGAGGAGAAAGCCAGATTGATACTTGCTCAGGCTCATCTAGCCCTGGGATTTCTCTCCTGGCTGTTGAAAAGGGATTCCCAAGAACCAAACATTCACCTCGCAAACGCTTCAGACGCTTTTCCTTCCGCTTCTTTCGAACAACAAAGAGCAACGCCACACCAAGTGTGGCCAAGATGACAGGGCAAGCGATGGTGAAAAGCTTCTTGACATCATCTCCTTCTCCTTGCGCAGACTTAATAGGCGGAATAGTGCCTGTGCAGAAGAAGCATCAAAGCACAATCTGTGCACCTCCTGAAAAAGCCCGACCCACAGGGAATGGGGGCTTCTAAACTCCCCTAGCCAATCCACACTCACTGCCATCGTAGTCCAGGGTGGCGAACTGCAGGGTCTCATTGCCACAGCCGGCACTGTTGCATGCTTTCATGCGCAGCTCATACCAAGTGGCTTCGTGCAGGTCAGTCAGAAAGACTTCACTGGAATAATTGGCTCGCAGGCTCTGCCAAGCCCAGGTGCTTTTGGGCCGGAACTCCAGGACGATGGCTACAATGGGGCAGCCCCCATTGTTCCAGCCTTGCAGGCTCAGCCTGGCATGGGTGGAGTTGATGTGGGTGAATAGATGTTGGTCCTTATTGAAAGATGGTTCTAGGAAAGATGGAGAAGGAAGCAGGTGAGCTTGGGCAGAATAGAGCAGTTTGCCAGGTTCTGGAAAGAGGCACCAAGGATTTCTTTCATGACGTATGTTCCCTTAAAGTGTACTGCCTAACCTGCTAACCAATAAAATGTAGAGCACACACATTATGTATCATCATCATCATCAGTTTAGGCACTACAAAACCCAGAGCTCCCAAGATGCTTTCCCTGAGCTGTCTGCCACTACAGTAGCACAGCCTGGGCAGGTGCTCCCTTCAGCCAGGCTCCTCAGGCAGTTGCCCTTTCCCAGCTGTGCAATGGCAGATGACCTGCTACAGAGATATATCAGAGACCCTTCCTCACAAAGGGTCAGCTCCCCCCTCTAAAAAAGGGTTAATTAATTTCCCTCTTCCCTCCCAAAAAAATATTGAATTAATATTTCTTGAGTTGCAGGCTGCACAGCATCCATATTCATTGCTAGCTATATAAAATTATTTAAATTATTAGTAATTGAAGTTCAAATGTTCGAAATATCTACAGAAAAGAAGGAAAAATGGTGGGGAGATAGGGGGCTATCTAAATGCTTTTTCTAATTTTCTTGGTTTGGGGAAAGCAAGTTTTTTTTTTCTACAGACAAACTTACGGCAGAATTTAAAGGGAAAAGTGTTCATGATTCTTCCATAAGGATCTTGTATTCATTAGGAGGCCTCCTTAATACAAGAAAATTCGCAGTGGCTTTGATCCTAAATGGTCTAGCTAAGATCCACACCAAGCTTGCATAATTTGTTAAAATATGTGTGAGAATCATAATTTCCCTCTCTGAAGTCTTTCCTTCCCAATTAACTCCAACTCTAAGAAAGCCTCTCGGTCTTCCTCTGGACAAATCCCAACGTCCACTCTGCAAGGCTCCCTTCCTTCCTTCCTTCCTTCCTTCCTTCCTTCCTTCCTTCCTTCCTTCCTTCCTTCCTTCCTTCCTTCCTTCCTCCCGGCCAGAGGCTCCCAGCTGCTGCCTCTGCCTTGCTCCTCCCCCAGCCCCAGGCACCAGTCACCTCTGCCGTGGGTCTTGGCCTCAATGATCTCACTGATGCGGCCAGCTCCAACGCTGTTCTTGGCTGCCAGCTTCACCTTGTACCAGGTCCCGCATTTCAGGCTGCCCAGCTTGAAGGAGCGCTCTGCAGAAGCAATTAACACGTCCTTCCACTCCTCACTATTATCCACTGAGTACTGGAGCACAAAACCTGCAGAGGTGCAGCAAAGGGAGCAATTTGGAGAAGGGGAGTCCATGCAGCAGGAGCCTCTGCCATCTCCTCCCCCCCCCAGTTCATGCCAGCAGCTCAGGTTTAAGTCCCTGAAGCCTCCCCCCCCGCCCCATACCCCAGGACAGCTGGGGGTCTCCTCCAAAGAAAGAAACCGCAAATCTTCTAGACAGCCATCTCAATAAGCAAAGCCAAACAAGAAGATGCAGGCTGTCTCAGGGCCCATCTGTGCATGTCATCAAGGAGGAGTGTGGCTCCTACACATGTGTGCTTGTGCCAGAGAGGGAGGGGGTTCCATTCAGGCAGTTGGAGACCTGCTGCCACCCTCCCCCCCCCAGCCATGAAGTATAAAATGGCTCCTTCAGTTGTGCTCTTCCATGCCCATCCTTTTTCCAGCTCTCTTCCTGCTCCTCCACTTGCTTCTTTTGGAAGTCACAACCCCCCCCACTGCCCCCAACCAAGCAATGAATCAGTCCAGGCAGAGGATTCTACCCCCATCAGTTGCACCGCAGCACTTCTGGCTGTTTCAATTAAAAGGAAACACATCCAGCAAATGCTGCTGGCTAGGGAGGCTGCCTTGTAATTATTTCCATGAGTTTAATTAATTGCAATGTGAAGACTCCCTTCACTTCTTCTTCTGGGGCTGCCATTGTTTCCCTGAGGGCACTGAAGCGGATGAACAAGGCGGCACTGGCACACAGCTTCACGCCAGGAATCAGGCCGAGACTGGGGAAATGCATCTTGGAATCTCCACTGATTTTGGCCTAATCTTCCATCAGCTGCTACCTTTCAACCCTACCAAACTATAGTCCTGTTGTGAAATAAAAATGGAGGATAGGATCCTCCTCCTCCTCCTCCTCCCTAAACAAGCTGGTTGGGGAGGCACAAAGAACCTGAGCTCAGGTAAGAAGGAACTGCCTGACCTGCTCTGCCTTTGCTAAATAAGCTGCAATCGGAACTGTTTGGAGCTTACACAGACACATAACCTCAGATGAAGCTCTAAGGAGTCTTTCACAGAGCCAAGGAACCATTTAGTGCTCCTCAAAAGAATGCCTTCATCCAATACCAGCCTCCCTTGCTAAATCTTTGGCCACAGCAACATGAGGCAGCTGCGCCCAGAAGACCAAGAGCCCACCCTGCAGAAAAAAGGCCCAAACCCAGAGAAGGAAGGGGAGACAGAGTTGGGGAGACATTCAGGAACAGCCAAGCTTTGTCTGTCTATCCAGCAAGTGCAGCCACCCTCCTTCAACTTGCCTCGGATGGAGCTGCCACCATTGTCACCAGGGATCCAGGCCAAGGTGATAGATGAAGCCGAAGTCTTGGACACCATCAGCCGGGGCTGGTCTGGAGGGACTGAAAGGGAAGGCCATTTGGGTCAGCTTCCTTGTCACCTGGCTCCTCTACATTCAGCTGTAGGAGTTCACCAAGCTGGGCACTCTGGGGCAGGGAAGTTAGGCAGTCCTTTGTCCTAAAGACAAAATCCCCCCCCGGTGGGGAGGGGAGTTCCTTCTGATAGTTCACCTTGCACCAGCAAGTTGACAATGATGGTATCAAATCCCCAGGTATTTGTGGCAGTGCAAGTGTAATAGCCCGAGTCCTCTGCTTTCACAGAACGCAGAATCAGGGTGCCATTGGATTGGATCTGACGATGACCATCCAAAATGACCGGAATAGCCAAATCATCACTGCAAAAGAAAACCTGAACATTAGAAAGGCATGGTCTGGCCAGAGACCTTCTAAGCCCCTCCCCCTTGGCAAAAAATACCTGTCTTTAGTCCACTTCATAGCTGGGAGAGGATCCCCCACTGAACTGCATGGCAGTCGTACATCTTTCATCCAAGGGGTAGTAACTGTGCCCCCAAATGAGATGATCTTAGCTGGAGCTGCAAAAGAGGGGGAGGGTGACATGGTGGGGGGTCCACAGCAGCTGAGCTGCCAGGCGCTCCCCATTCCACTGCCAAACCTTTTCCAGCAGGCTCAATGGTGACTTTCTCGCTCATGTTGCCGCGCCCTGCAGAGGTGACAGCGGCAACCCAGAGTAGGTACTGTTGCCCGCGGTTCAGGTGTGCAATGCGATAGAACAGCTGCTCCGGACTTGTTTCATATTCGCTGGGAGCCTGCAGGAGAACCGAAGGAGAACAGGCCTGCAGCTGGATCAGACTGCTTTCCTGCTTGCCCAGTGGAGGCCTCTCGGGAGCCCACGTACCCCAACAGTTGCCATCCATAGGCCTGTTGGCCCTGGAAGCAGCATTAGCAGCCCGAACTAGCAACTCCTGAGCCATTGCTAAATTTGCCTTTCTTGAGTTTAGGGGCCCTCATTGATATACACCTTCATTTCCTTCTTGGTCTGTCCAAAATCTCAGCAACTTGGCCTCCCTGAAACTCCCTTGCTTTCTGGTCTTAGGAGAAAGGCTTTTCCCTAAGAGCTTTCCTTAACTTCTACAAGATCTCATACATTTGTGCAGATAGGTTATTTTTTCTACAATGGACCAAATTTATTATTTACTCTCCATTTCTTCAAGCTAGACAGATACTTTTGGATTTCTTCAGTGCCTGTTTCTGTTTTAAACAAAAAATAGGGGCAACTTCACTTTTGACCTCTAACTTGGGCTCTTTTATAAACAAGTTAAATAGCCCCAATCTCTGCTGTTTACAAGAACCTAAAAGGGGAAATAACTCAGACCTCAGCTCTGAGATCCTGGACCTCACCCTGTCTCTTGGGCAATCAGAACACAAGGTTTACATTGGCCTGGAGTTGACAGATGGTACCTAGTTGTTTTTTTGTCACCCTATTACAATTCACAACTCCCAGCATGCCCTGCTTCTGACTCTTGCAAGACAGATCTGGGCAAGAAGAGGAAATGCCTGTTCAAGAGAGGCTTCAGGCTGCTGGGACTTGCACTGATTGCTGATTTGACAGACCGTCCAGGTTGCCTGGCTGGACCACTTTTAAACTGTGGCCCAAGGCACATCCCTGTGGAGCCAGGCAGGCAGACCCCCCACCTCACAGAGCCCTCAGGTTCTCAGCATCTGGGCTCCTCTCTGGGGTCAGGAGGAAGGGAGGCTCTCCCTTCCCCCTCCCTGGGGAAGTCTTGCATTCCAGATTCAAGGCTGCCATAACTTCCCAGAGCTGCCACCTGTGGGCACCTGGGATGCTCTATCAAGGCCAATGCCAAGCCTGACTGGCAGACAAATATCTCACCTCTGTGCCCAAACAGTTTTGGTTTGGCATGCTTGGAACATGGACTGATAGATCCACAGGCAGAATACTTCAATATAACCAATGTTTAAATATGCAAGCATAAATATTGCATTGCATGCACAATTTTAAGCCAAATGGCAGCCTTGACAAGATGCCAAGGAAACAATATCAGATCCCAGCAGCTTCACCAGTTGCTTTGATGAAAAGATTATGTTACCCTGGAAACGAAGGGCTCAGATGTTAAAATGAACTGCAGAAAGCGATTTTGATAAGCAAATGCTGTCCCCGCCCTCCTTTCCAAGCTAACAGAGCCTGAATGTTCCCAGGAAGCTTTGGGGGCGAACTAAGGTCTGGGCTGCATCCATTTCTGTGTTGCTGCTGCCACTGGTGCAACTACATGAGACGGAACAAAAGAGCCCGTGTCCTGCAAGGACCAGAAGTAGCAACCGACCAGAGGGACAGCAGCCTGTTCTGTAGAAGATGCTTCTGTTGTATTTATTTATTTATTTGTTTGTTTATTACAAGATGGATCACGGCCTCCTAAAAACAGCGTAATGATGATACACAAGAATTGTAAAATCATATTCATATTGCAATAAATCAAATTTGAAATCAGTATTACCAGACAGCTGCCTTGAAGTCTCTACAGGAGAAGACCATCTTCACAGCCTTTCTAGGGACAATAGGGAGCATCCTAAGCTCAGATGGAAAGCTATTTTAGAGTGAAGCTTTTACAACTAAAAGCTCTAACTCTACCATGTAATCATGTGGCCCTACTTCTCTAACATGGGGGGGGGGAGGGCTGCAGCATGGCCTGCTGGCACTGAGGGCTTCTACTTACAGCCAGCAGTTTTGAATGCAATCTGAGCCTGAACCACAAAGGACTTTACAAGTAATCACCACCAAACTGAATTGGCCTAGAGACAAACTAATAACTGGGACAGCTTTCACAATATTGGTATTAGTCAACAATAACGGATTTCCCCTGTTGGTATGTGGGCAGCTACCTTTTGCATCAACCATAACTTCTAAATGATCTTCAAGGTAGCCTTCATGATTATAGTAGTCCAAATGCCAGAAGATAATGGCATGAGTCACTGTTGACAAAGCCCGCTGCTCCAAAAGAGGCCACAAGTAGCACCTCAGCTGAAGCTGGGCCAAGGCTCTCCTGGCCACAGCCTTTATCTGTTCATTCAGGGGAATGCAAGAGATGGAATCTAGAACCAGAGGGCTTCACCTTTCTGCAATCTGTTTCCTCCCTGCAAAGATGGAGTCAGGATGTCTCTGCATCTTCTGCTCAACTGGAGACAGGAAATGGATAGCTAATGAGGCCTCACCCTAAACCACAAATTGCACATACATGTTAACAAAAATGGTGGAGAGGCTCTCCATGTTGGAGTGGCTCCTTCTCACCAACCAAACCTAGAGGTCAAGAAAGAGGAGAGGCACTGTCAAAGACTATTACTAATTTCCAGACGAATATCATGACAAATGGCATTGGATGCTGCTGAGAACTCTAGAAGGACCACTGTTCTTCCTGGTCCTGTTACAGGTCACCCACAAGAGTAAACAATGCAACTTGTGTCCCTTATCCAGGTGTGAGCACAATCTAGAATCCATATCCACTTCATCCCAGGGCCCCAATACCTTCTTCTACAATCTTCCCAAAGAAGGGCAAGTTATCATTCCCACTTTCAAAAAGGCATTTGTCATTTCTCCAGTTCCTCATATCATCCTCTCCTGGCAACTCTGAAAAGCCAGGAGGGACAAGGAGCTAGCCTACATATGGCAAAGTTCATCCCACAGAAAACCTTGTCAACCTTCTTGGGGTTCATGGTTCAAATGAATCTCTTGTGATTTTGCAAGGCACATTGCACATTGCTGCATCTCATTGGTCGTTGTCCAGTTCAAGAAGCTATGAGTGATTTTATTTTCAATGTGACTAACCAAAAAAGGTTGTTGTGGCTTGAAGGTACTTCTTCAAAACCCAACACAGTTGAGATAACCTCAACCAGCTGCTGGTGCATTAAGGACATGGAAGTAGTCATGCTTCAATTAAGCATGAGGTCAAATTATCTGCCAAATCACTAGGAAATTCCCAAAACATGCTTGAAAACCAGCAAAATCTATAGAGGCCTAAGACAGACCATCCTAACTGATCCTACCCTCTGTAGCTACCAAAGTAGGAGATGTGTATGGCTAGCCTAAACTGAGGGGCAGCCACCCTATTGCGCAGGAAGGGAAGCACTTTTTTTCTCTCTAAAGCCTTTCCTGTAGATCAGCACACCAGCCTCAGTCCATTCTATGGCAGGGAGCTCAGAGCAGAACCTGCCAAAAACTCTCTCCTAATTTGCATCCAGCTCTCTAGCAAAAGCCAAGGCCATCTTAGAGAACACAGAAACCCTGGAGAGGACCATTGGACTCTACCTTTGACTGGCAAGGCCAAGCAATTGGTGCTAGAAGGACAATGTTGTCTGGGTGCCCTTAACTCTCTGCCCTCTTGCTCAGACTGACCCAGGGGAAGGGCTGCCCGCTGCAGCAGGTGAAATCCTCCCCATCGGAAAAGGCATATCTCAAATAGATGATTCTGCCAAGGTAAATTTTAACTCATGAATGCCATTTATCCTTGACTTTTACTGGTGTGTTGTTAAATGCCTTGTATTTTAAATATAGATTTGTGCATTATTGGGGTTAGCTATTAAGCATGATTTAAGTTAAATTAGTAAATAAATGCTGGCTATTTAAATCTATTTCTGCTTTGTAAAATAAGCAATGATACATTTGTCAGCCTGTAAGTTATGGAATGTGGTGAAAGAGAAAAAATGGCGGGGAGGAGGGAGAGAAAACCCCACGGGAGAAAGGTCTGATCCACTATCATATTGTTCTTTCCTACCCCATCCTAGTGTCCAAAATAGACTGAGATGATCCACCGAACTGCAGGCTGCTTCTGGCAGCTCCTGATTACAACCCGGTCTTAGGATCCCCAGGGTAAAGCTGCCTGAGGCCAGTCCTCTCTTCAGGGGACAGACAAGGCGTGGCAACCCGCTGGCTTAGTGGTATGGCGCGCCCACTCTCCCAGGAGCCCCATCACAGCTGCTCACCGGCTGGCCAGAGCCTGGGCTGGAGCAGAAAATGGTGTACTTCCGGATAACCCCATTAGGTTTTGAGGGTGGCAACCAAGATACCACAACGCTGCTGGCAGAGGAAGGCACCGCTTTGATCCCAGCAGGAGGACCAGGAACTGCAAGAGGAAAGAAGAGGCATGATTCTCAAAGGCCTCTCTAGGTGGGCCGCACTGCAGCCACGCTGTTGCAGGAAGGAAGGAGCATAACTCACTGCAGTGCCCTGCTGGGGGTGAGGGGGGAAGGAACAGTCCTCTTCTTTTACCCCAGTTGTGCCAGCCACCAAAGGTCTCACTGGCAAGACATCAGTGTCTCCCTTTAGAACAACTTCTGCCATTAGAGGGAAAGTCCTGGCAGCAGCTTGCTTCCAGCCCAGTCTGCTTCCAACAGATTCTTGATTGACCAAGACAAGCCGAGCAAGGGTTCAAGGAAGTGGGGCTTCAGCAGAATGTTCTCTTGCCATGCATGGAAGGCTGCTGGAAGGGATCAGCTGGCCAGTCCACACTTGGGAATGCTGCCATTCAGGTGGGCTTCACCTGGGTGTCCCCAGTACCAATCCAGCCCACCATTCAAATCATGTCACAGCTAGAAAGGAATCCCAGTTCCTTCTGGCTGCTCTTCACTAGCCTCTACAGTTCCCCCACCCCCGAACCACTAGAGCACAACCCAGGTGAATCACCCCTTTCCAGCTCTGAGATGGACCAAAAAGGCAGGCTGGCCAAAGCCATTATGTGCTCCAGAGGCTGTTTTCTGGTCCTTCGATGGGTTGCTCTTCCCGTATGGACTCTGATTCCCTTCCACTCTGCAGGTCTTTGTCCTTCCAAGCCTTCTGGCCCCCTGGCTTTTCTAGGGCCTCCAACACCCAGCAGCCCCTGACTCTGTCCTGCTGTCCAAAAGATGCCCTGTCTCCTCCCAGGAGGGAAATCAGAGGTCCAGGTCCAGAGCCACAACAGAAACAAGCCAGGCCCACTGACTGCAGCGAGTCAGGCCACATAACTGAGATAAGTGGGGTAAAAAACTCTGGAGTTTCCCCAACTCCAGAGGGAGGGAGGAAAAGAGGAGAAGTGAAGCCCCAAACCACCAGAGTGGGCCCTATGGAGCCATAGTACAGCAGAATCATGCACACCCCAAAGAGAACATCTGTCCCCTGTACAGATGCTGTGGGACAGCTTTACACAGGCCAAGGAACAGGAACACCCTATCCAGCTTCATAGAGCTCAGCTGCAGGCACTCACTGTCTTCTTTAGTCTGGATGTAGAGGACGTTGCTGCGGACCCCATCACCTGCCTGGGTGTAGGCCAGGACCTGCACGCTGTAGTTGGTGAACTTCTCCATGCCCCGCAACTCTGCTCGCTCCCGAGTGGTGGTGACATTCTGCATCTCCCCCCACTCTGTTGAGGAGGCAAGAACACTCCATGCAGAGGCAGGCAAGGCTCCCGCTGCCCTCTGCAGCCTCCCAACTCAGCCTGCCATAGCTTGATTTGCCCAGCAAGCCTCCAGCACAGAAATGGGGAAAGAGCCTGGGGATCTGGCTGGAGGCTGCCCCAAGGCTCACAAATGGGACAGAGCTGCCACTTGCTATCCGGCAGGTGGACAAAGCCAGGACGCAGTACAGCAGCGGTACCCTGCCCTACCACTTTCAGCTTGCTTCCCCCCACCCCCATAGGACACAAGGCCCCTGAAAACAACAGAGAAAGCCTTTTGAGGGTCAGCCACATTTTGTGGAAGGAAGCACACACCCACGGGCTCTTATGCACACACAAAGAGTTGTTGCTACAGCCTAAAAGAACCCCTAATAAACCATCCCACAGAACCCTCAAAAGTAGTAAGCCTGCACTGGATGTTGGGGAGCAAAGAAAGAAGCTGCTCTCATTTTTTTTAATCATGGCCCCCTTGTAAGCCTTGTTTACCTTTATGCCCCCCACCTCACAATCATTGTTCTCTAGAAACAAAAGGTAATTTACTACCTGTACTGTTTATTACTCTGATTTGTATCATATAGTGTAAATAGTAATAAATTTCAATATTTATGTAAGGATGGAGGCCACCTCAGAAACTTATTGTGCCTCCTTAGAAATATGGCATGGCCTCAGGGACCTCTGTGGCCCATATTGAGAACCACTGGCTTAGAGCCCCCCCACACACACATACACCCCAGGAGCTCCTGCACAGAGCCTGGTTCACTTGCCAAAAACCCAGCTGGGGGAGGCTCTGGGCTCAGAAAGGAATGTGCTCTTTCTGCCACAGTCCAAGTGGTCCTTCCTGTTATTTGCTTGCACTGAGCAGGAGACAGTTTAAGGAGCATTGCAGTCTGCAAAGTGACTCCAGTCACTGGGGCCATTGTGCCAAATGCAGCGACAGCCAGCTACCAGAACAAGACAAATAATTGCAAGAGGTTCCCAAAGGAGAGTGGAGTTGAATTCCCTTATCTTGCAGTGGTGTCAGGGGCATTGAGTGACAGGCAGCACCAGCTTGGCCTCCAGTATCCAGTTTAGAGGGTAGGAAGAACATCAGTTCTGACATGAACCATCTGAAGATCTGATGTGTTAGTGGAGGAAAAAAGCCTTCTGCCCTCCAGATATGATACTACACTAAATTCAATTAATGAAAATGAAATGAGCACATTGCTCCCAACTCACCACCATCCATGTAGAGAGACCAGAAGATGACCCGGTAGCCCTTCAAGATGCCATTGAGGGTGCTCCGAGGGGGTTCGGACCATGAGATGACAGCCACATCAGAGGTGATGGACAAGGCCCTCACGTTTTCAGGGGGCTGGCTGGGAACTGAACAGGGAAACACATGCAAAGGGATACCCCTGGTTACCATAGCCCCTTGGCCGTTCTTTCAAACAGATGGGCAGATTAATTTGCCAATCCATCCATGCTCCCCAGAGTCCCAGGATGAGGCCTCTGCCATGGCATTTTCTTCTAGACCCGCAAAGCTGTGCAGTGTTTGAAGAAGGGAATACTCAGTGAGTTATTGGGGTAGAGGTAATGAGAACCCGCTGCCCCCCAAAGACAGATCTCTAATTTTTATGAGCGTTTAAATGACGATATATCATCCTAATGATCCACTTGGAAAAGGATGCTTGTTTTAGTTTATTTAGGTGTAAAGCCGAATGCATGGTGTAATTAGAGGCTGGTGTTATAAACTAACAGAGAGTCCGTTTGAAGAAAATGAAGGTAATATAATTATGGGAAATAACACTATTGCTAAAACAGGGGCTCTTGAATACCCCAGGAGGAGTGCTAATCTAGGCAGGAAATGATGCTGCTTTGACAGACTAATGAGGGTCTTAATTAAGTATGAAAAATTGCTGAACTAGTGAGGAAGAAACTTCTATTTTGTTTTCCAAGTGCTGATCTCTTAGCCCATGAAAACCTGTGGAGAATCCCCAGAGGAAACGGGGGCAGCTGTGGGCACAACAGGGCTACTCCTTGGGCAGGGTCACTGGCTGCATTCTGCACAAGGCATTGTGGGTGGAGAGCTCAGAGACGGGGTAGCAGCTGCACAAGGGAGGCCTGGAGAGACTCAAAGTTACCCTCGCCAGTCCAGACTGGGGTGCTGAAGGATGGCACACTTCAGGCTCTCACCAGAATGGCATTCAAGGAAGGCCCAGGATGCCCCTGGGGTAAGGAGGAGCACAGTCACTGAAATAAGACAGGCAGCCTACGCAGGCCCTTTCATCTCCAGATGTCACACTAATACTGGGGGGGGGGAGGAGAAAGAGAGAGAATGAGAGAGAGAGAATGACAAAGAGGGAGGAGGCATTCCAGGTCCATAACTGTATCCTGTGCCGATTTTGAAAAGGGAAGGGAAGGCTCACTCTCTCCCACTCACTCAGTCTCACACACTTGTTCTAATGGTGACCATCAAAGAGTGGTGACCACCATTTATTTTAGCTCCCACAGAAATTGCCACCTATTTTTACGCACCTAGAACCCCAAAATGTCTAAAACATAATAAAACCCAACTTTGCCTAATAAGTATCTCTGCCTCCTGATGATGAAACAAATAAACCCTCTTATGTATGGAAAACAGAAACAGGCCTGCCTTTGGGAAGATAGTAGCAGCTTTGGGTGGAAGGATGCCATCTTGCAGGAAAGTCTGGCTGGACTGAAATAAAATGTAATAGCCGCTGAGAAGCCAAGAAATTGCCAGGACTTACCATCCTCCAGTGTGGTGGCATTGATTTCACTGGACGAGGGGCCAGTGCCTGCCCGGTTGAAGGCCTGCACCACCACACCATACTGGGCAAATTTCTTCAAGTTGTCAAGGGTGTAGACTTCACTGTCCCCCGTGGCCTTCATCTCCACAATGCTGTACTGCCCACTGCTTCCTGGGCTGTTCTCTCGATAGCCAATCTGGTAGCCCCGGATAACCCCATTCTGGAGTTCTTTCTTTGGGGCCTACGAGGTGGGTGAGTAAAGAGGAGGAGTAAAAATAGGGGAGAGAGTCCAGGGCAGAGTCAGAGCACGGCAGGCAGATTCAGGATGAGAGAGGGGAGTGACTCCCCTATCCAACCATCTAAATGTTAACTGCCTGCATTCCCATCCCAGTTTCAACCAGCTGATGTGCAGGCTCGTTCAAATGGCCCAAGAGTCTACCAAGCCATAGTGTAGCTTGCCCTCCTTACATTCACATGCTCTGGATGACAGGATCCCAGCTGGCAATGGAAGCACCAAAACGAGAAAGGCAGAAGAGTTGGTCTTCTTTTTGGTACAGATCCAAAAAGAGGGACAAACAGAAAAAGTGGACAGGTGGAAGCCCTCTACAGCACTCAGCCAGTACCTTGGGAAGGAAGCACTCTAAGATGAGGAGCAGGACCCCTGAAGCCGAGACCCCCACCAAGAAGCTGGCTAGTTTTAGTACAAGCCAAGAGCACTCTCGTTTTTACCTTCCTCTTAAGACAGTGCAAGCTCCTTGCAGGCCACAAAGGAAGCCCCTGCCTCAGATATATAACCCAGTCGCTCAACTGAAGGACTTTCTGCAAATAAAGTTCTCTCCTCAGTATTAAAAAAAAAAAAAAAATTATTTATCTATTTATTTTCAAAATAACCACTCAGAATTGCTGGGAGTTGGGCACTGGGAGTCAGGTGGCATGTAAATTTAATAAATTATCATTATGGTTGGTCACACAGTCAGCCAGATGTTTAGATTTGGCATTTTTATCTATCGAATCCTCTCAAGAACCTGGGATAGGCAGATGTTGTTTGAAGGCATTAAAGCAGTTCCCCAACCTTTCCAGCCTTGCGGACCGGCAGGGAAGGGGATGGTTCCATGGGAGCAGTGGGCAAGCGCATGCATGCAGCTCCATTTGTGTGAGTGGCAAGCATGCACGTACACTGCTCATGCAAATGTACCATGCATACACGTGTTCAGCTGCTGCTCACGCAAGTGGGGATGCACACATGCATGCTTGCCCACCACTTCCACAGTCCGATTCCAAACAGCTGAAGGCCCGGTAGTGAGCCATGACTTGGGGGTTGGGGACCTCTGTGTTAAAGGTTAGGGTTAGGGAAGCTGCCTTTGCAATTGATTGGTGGGGATTTTTTCAATGCCAGTGGTGTTCAAGGGGTGCTTCAGATATTTTGAGATTATGCTTAAGGCATATATTGGTGCTTTGCTTTCTTTTGCCAGTTGTTCTACTTCTATTTGCAGGTCTTTATGTTTTGTGATTTTCTCCAGTTCTTCTGCTCTCTCTAGGTACTGCCATGGCCCCTATCCAGACTTTTTTGTGTTCTTATCAATGATTGTTAAGTTTGGATTGTTTTGTAGCAGGTGCTTATCTGTTTGAATTCTAATGTCCCAGGTCACTGTTTTTATGTCTATTTTGTATTCCCACCAATTCTTGCTTGCAGGCAAATGGCATTTCTTGCAGATCTTCTATTACTGGTACTGTGCCATGCCATTGTTTGCACTCAGTCTGCATGATCTTTTTGCAGCAGCTAAAGCTGTTCCACTGGTCAATTGTCCTCACTGTTAGGAAGTTTCTCCTTAATTCCAGGTTTCTTTTCTCCTTCCATCCGTTGTTTCTTGTTTTGTCTTCTGGTGCTTTGGAAAATAAATTGACCCCCTCCTCTTTATTCAGCCTCTTTGCACAGGCAGCATTTGCTGTGTATTGCTGTCTTCTCAATTCTGGCTGTGCATGCATTTGTTCTTAAGGTTGCAATGTTTTTTTTCCCCATTCTTCATTTGGTCCATTGTAGGCCAGTTTGGGCTCTCCCATATTCAGTAAGCCTTCCTAGTATACTCGTTTCAATGCATCTCCTTCACTGGCTTTCAGAGATTCTTCCAATGCCCTTTTTTCTTCTTCAACTGTCTGGCGTACTTGCAACATTCCACGCTCACTTATTTTCCTTCATAAATAAAGTCTGTCAACACCTACAGTATGTGTGAATGAAGGGCATAATTCATTACCATTATTTTTCTGGCATTCCTATCCAGGACGTTTAGTTCTGCTTCAGTCCAGTCTACTATTCCAGCTGTATCTATGACAGGAATTGCCCAGATGTTAATTGCCTTGATAGTATTTCCTCTATTGAGTTTGGATTTTAAGATCTTCACTCTAATCATGTATATGTTTAACCTTTTTCTTTACTTCAGTGTAGGTGTTATTGTCAGTTTGAAGGATGCCCAAGTATTTGTAGTGATTATCTTCATCCAGGCTCCAGAGTTATTTCCATAGGATATCCTGATTCCTTTAGTTTTCACTTTTTTTCTCATGTTGATGGTAAGATGCACATTTGTCCATTCCAAACTCCATTGCAGTTTTGTGGTTGTATATATGGACAGTGCTGAGCAGAAATTCTATTTCAAATTATGTTTTTCCTTACAGCTTCAGCTCATCCATGTAAAGGAGGTGGGAAAGCCTGGCAGATGTTTTTAATGTTTAATAGCCATGGCCTAATTTGTTCAGTATTGTTGAAAAAGGAATCAGTGCAATGACAAATAGTATTGGTGATAGACTTGAAAGACTCCTCTCTTGATATTAACTTCTCCCAGTCCATCATAATTGACCGGCAACCGTGTCTTCCATTGTGCCATTGATCTTTGCACAAAATTTCTGATGTTTCTACTGACTGTTATTATTTCTAGGCATTTGATTATCCAATCACATGCCAAGGAGTTGAATGCCTTCTTGTAAGTGCTCTTCAGTTCAGCACAACTGAAACAGAGGCTCTGTAGTGACCCATACAAACTTCAGTGCATTACAAGCCAGCAGCAAAGGCTGGTGGGCTAAATACTAGAGCCACAAGGTCTTTCCCACGTTGTCCCCCTCTGGGCTGCATCACCATTTCATCCCTCTCTGGTTGCTTCAGATGTCAAAGGCCCAGAGCTTCAAAATAGGAGCAAGGATGGGGCCAGCCTTCTCATATGTGTCTCCTGGGGAAAGGGCAAGAGCACCTTCTGCAACACATCAGCTGATGGACCATGCCTGGTCATAAGCTGTTATTTTTGTAGTTCAAATAAACAAGAAGTGCCACTGATCCCAGCCCTCCTTCAAGCATGGAACATACATACTTGCCTTCCAGGTGACCTGGATGCTTTGGGATGTCATTGGCTGCAAGGTGACATCTAGTGGGGGACCATCAGGAGCTGAAAGAGTGGAAATCACATTACATGTGGCACAGTCAGATTCTTTCTTTGTTCCCAGTTCTTTAAAGGTAGAGAAAAGAAGTGGCTGAATGTGAAGTATTTCTGACATGGCTTGCATGCCTGTGGCTCATGCCTCCGAAATGCCAAGGAAAAAAAGACCTAGTGGGATGGATTTAGGCATCTGTTCTACAGACTTCAGAGATGGCAGAAGTTGCTTTAGCTTGCTGTGAAGGAGGTAGGGTGGAGTAAGACCGGTAGTGAAGACAGCAAGCAACAGAGCAACTGGAAAACCCACAAAGTTCTTCAGCTCAAACAGTGAACCTCAGAGAATGCTGGAGATGATACCCTATATTGAAAAATAATTATTCTGTGGCATTTTGGAAGACAGACCTGTTTATTTTGATATGAGTCATTTCATCAGATAGATTCCATTCAACCAATGTTTTTATTGTACAATATACTAGGCAAGCTTTTAAAGAGAGACCAGGCCCAGTTCTTTCTGAAGAACAGATTAACCCGATTGACTCACAGCTCAGTTCAGGAAGGGAGCTTCCTGATAGGACCAGCCCAAGAAAACAAGCAAATGGCTTTTGCATCAAGGAACAAGGACTTCTGCCAACTTGACAAGATCATGTGCACTCACACCCACATGGTTGCCACAGAGGCTTAAGCACCCCCCACCCACCCATACAGACACAAATCTTGTCTATGGAGCAAAGACTTTTAGGTGAGAACAACAGACTCTTGGCCAGAAAAAGGGTGGTGGGCAAAGAAGAAATGGGTCTTAAGCACAGATAGCAATTGTGTATGACTTTATGACTTCCTCTTTCTCACACTTTGCCCATCACCTTATTTGTTTCATAAATTATCTTGTGGATACAGCCCTGAGGTGAATGGGCACCTGCTTCCTCTGTGCTGATGGTCAGATCCTTGCTTGGCTCACTGCGGCCAATCTTGTTGAATGAAAACATGCGGATGCTGTATATGGAGGCCGGGTGGAGGTCCACAATATTGGCCTGGTTAATGGAGGGAGAGACGTTCCGGGTGGATTGCTTAAAGTCCCAAGAATCTGGAAATAAACAGAATGGTTGAAGGATTATTTGTTGATCCAAAGTTCCAAATACAGCTGTGTGTTTATGACATTTTGAAACCACAAATAATTGGGAAGGTGGGAAAGGGTATTAAGAAACTTTACTTTTGAGCTTTCTGCTCACACTTCTAAAATTGTATGCTCCTCAGAGGCTGTAGGTTAAAAGACAGTAATAAGTCAGCCAAAGTAGTTGCACAGAAAAAGTTAAATAATGTCAACCAATAAATAATACATGTATTTACAAATAAATAACAAATAGCTATGGCTATCAAACATCAAAAACATCTCCCAGACTATCCCACCTTCTTTACATGGATGATTTGAAACTGTACGTGAAATAGAATCGCTGCTGAACACAGCCATATACATAGCCAAAATTTTGCAAGGGAATTTAGACTGGACAAATGTACCATGCTTACCATCAAACAGGGAAAAATAGTGAAAACCGAAGGAATAACATCAAGAATCTGGATGAAGACAATCACTACAATACCTGGGCATCCTTCAGGCTAACAACATCACCCACACTGAAGTAAAGAAGAAGGTTAGAGTGAAGATCTTAAAGTCCAAACTCACTGGAGGAAATACTATCAAGGCAATTAACATCTGGTAATCCCTATCATTAGATACACAGCTGGAATAGTAGACTGGACTCAAGTAGAACCAAAGGCTTTAGATAGGAAGGCCAGAAAAATAATGAAAAGAATCATGCCCTTCATCCTTGGAGTGACATTGATAGACTCTACTTACCTAGCAAAATAGTTGGGCCTGGAATGCTGCAAGTACAGCAGACGGTTGAAGAAGAAAAAAGGGCATTGGAAGAATATCTGAAGGACAGTGAAGAAAATGCACTGAAACTAGTATACCGGGAAGGCTTACCAAGTACCAGAGAGACCAAACTGGCCTACAAGAAAGACCAAATGAAGAACAGAAAGGAGGCATGGAAAGACAAAACGTTATGTGGCCAGTACATTAAAAAAAAATAGTAGGCAAAGCAGGTAACAACAAAATGTGGCAATGGCTAAGAACAGGGAAGTTGAAGAAAGAGACAGAGGGGCTACAGTAATTCTGGCTGCACAAGCATTAAGAACAAATGCACAGCAAGCCAGAATTGAAAACATAGCAATAGATAGCAAGTGCTGCCTATGTGAAGAAGGTGAAGAAACAGTGTGTAAGGACTTTGCATCTTAAGAAGACAGAACTCTTGGACTATTTCTTTCAACAAGCATCTTTATTAAGAGAAAATGGTTGCAGGTGTTCTAGACAGGACTTGCGGGCCAAGCCCTATGGTTTCAAGGTTTTAAGGGGTTCCCAGCAACCCCACCCCACCATCCTTCCAGTGACAATCCCAGGTGTTACATTTCCACCCCCTTTTTCCTGCCGGTGGAAGGGAGACTTCAGAGGGGAGTAGATGAAAGCTGATGGCCCCATTGTTATGGTTAGTCCTTTTGGTGGTATTCACATTCAGTCCCTTTTGAAGTTGTACCTAAAGAAGTGAGGGCCATAAAACCCCTTTGTTCACCCCCCCCCCCGTTCCCCTTCATCATATGACAGAATCCAGAGAGGGCAGAAATGGGGTTTTCCATAGTCAATAACTAAAGATGAAATATAATTGAATTCTGACACAGTGGACCACCTGGTTAGCTGCTGCAAGAAGATTGCACAAACAACAGCATGACAAAATAGCAACACTGGTGCATTGGAAGATTTGCAAGTAATGCCATGTGCCTGCAAACAAGAACTGGTGTGACCATAAAATAAAGTAATAGAAAATGGAGAAGCTAAAATGCTCTGGAACTTTAGAATTCAAATGGACAGGCATCTGACGCACAACAGGTCAGACTTAACAATTGTCCATAAGAAGGACAAAAACCATCTGGATAGTGGATGTGGCAGTATCTGGAGATAGTAGAGAAAGAACTGGGAAGATAACAAAATACAAAGACAAATAGAACAATTGTGGCAAACAAAAGCAAAGATGGTACCAATAGTATTGGCTCCTTGGGTGCAATCCCAAAACAACGAGCCTCACTTGAACATTGGGCATTGACAATTGCAGCTTTACTTAGAACAGCTGACATCCTGCGATGATATCTGTAATATCTTCAATCATCCACTTTGGCCTATCCCAGATCCTTGCAAAGGACCTGATAGATGGATAAAAATCCCAAATTCAGTCTGAACATCTGGCTGACTGTGCGAAGAACTATAAATAAATAATAAAATGTTTTTTTCAACATGTAAAAGTAAAGGTTTCCTATCCAGTCGTGTCTGGCTCTAGGGCGTGGTGCTCATCTCTGTTTCTTGTCCGGGGAAACCAGGGTTGTCCAAAGACATTTTCTATGGACATGTGGCCAGCAGGGCTATACACCAAAGATGCACAGAATACTGTTACTGTCCCACCAAAGTTGTACCTATTAATCTACTGGCATTTGCATGCTTTCAAAATGCTAGGTGGGCATGGCGCTCAAGTCTCCAACCTGGGCTGTCAGCTTTCCAGCTGACAAGCTCAGCATCTTTAACCACTGAGCCATCGTGCCACCTTTTTCAACATGTAAGAAACAAGAAAAAAAAGTCAAGGAAATGATCACTAAAGGGAGAAAGATGGCAAGGAAGTGATGGGTAACAGGTAGAAAATGGAACCGCTTAATCCATTTTTGCCTTTGTTGAACCTATCAAAAGGAGTACAGTAGATGGCAGAGTAGGAATACAAGTCAAATTAGGCAAGAAAATGGTAAGACATCACCTATGCAATATGGATGAGTTCAAATCGCCAGACCAGATGGATTGCATCCCCGAGTTCTGCAGGAGCTAGCAGAAGTGATCTCGGAATCACTGAACAAAATCTTTCAAAGCTCCTAGAGAACCAAGGAACTGCCAGAGGACTGGAAAAGAGTTCATGTAGTTCCAGTCTTCAAAAAGGAAAAGAAAACCAAAGTTAGGAAACTAGAGGCCAATCAGCCTGACAATAATACCTGGGAAAATCCTGGAAAAAGATAATCAAGCAGTGGATTTGCAAAAACCTAGAAATGGCAAAGTGATTACTGGAAGCCAATATGCCAGACAAATCTTGTTGCCTTCTTTGACAAAGTGACTAAATTAATGCATCAGGGAAATGCTATGGACATAGTTTACATAGACCAGTAAGGCATTTAACAAAAAAAATGTGGAATAGACACCATTACCAGCAGATGGATTCACAACTAGCTGACCAACCACACTTGACACGGAATCCTCAATGGAACTGCATCTACGAGTGCCTGCAACACTGAAGCTTTACTTGCACCTCTTCCAAAACCCATTTTTCCTGGCACTTTTTTCCTTCCACATTGTTCGAGGCCAGCCAAGCCAGCATTCTATTCAAGTTGAATTTCTCCCATTTTCTCAGTACAGGTAGTCGTCAACTTATGGCCACAATTGAGCTCAAATTTTCTATTGCTAAGTCAAACATTTATTAAGTGAGTTTCCCCCCATTTTATAACCTTTCTTACCACAGTTGTTAAATGAATCACTGCAATTGTTAAGTTAGTAACATGGTTGTTAAATGAATCTGGCTTCCCCATTGACTTTGCTTGTCAGGTGGTCACAAAATGTGATCACGAGACCCCGGGACACTGAAGTTATCATAAATACACGCCAGTTGCCAAGCATTCCAATTCTCATCAGATGACTCTGGGGATGCTGCAATGATCATAACTGTGAAAAATGATCATGTCACTTTTTTCAGTGCCGTTGTAACTTGGAAAGGTTGCTAAATGAATTGTTGTGAGTCGAGGATCACCTATAACAGTGATGGCGAACCTATGGCACACAGGCCAGAGGCAGCACTCAGAGCCCTCTCTGTGGGCACACGCACCATGGCCTGAAGATGGCAACCATCCCTCTTCAACCAGCCGCCTGCTAACTCACCGAGGTCCCACATGGCCAGATGCATCCCAGCACCCATGCATTCACTGGCCTCTGTGTGCAGGGGCCGATGGTGTCAGGCAGCAGCCACCCCGGCCCCTGCCTCACCTTGCCCTTTGACAATGGCACCCCCACCCTGCCTCGCCTCGCCTCACCCTGCAGGACAAGTCTACTGCCCACCACCCCACCTGCTAGAGACCCCCTGGATCTCCCCCAAACCTGACAGGCCCCCACAGGCGTCACTCCCCACGAGCAACATCTAGGTGATCACACCCACCTTGGCCACACCCACCCAATCTGCCATGACCACCACAGCCACGCCCACCTAGCACACGGCGATAAATGAGTGGGTTTTGGCTTGCAGTTTGGACACTCGGTCTCTAAAAGGTTCGCCATCACTGACCTATAGTAATAAATGACGTGTGTTTTTTTTCATGCATGTGAATCTTAAGCAAGGCATTTCCCAATTCTGGTTTCCATTCAGAACTTCATTAGTTATGCTCACCAGACTTATTCTTGTACTCAATATCAAAACCTGTGATGATGCTGTTGCCATCAAACCTCTGAATCCACCGTAAGTTCATACTCCGAGCTTTCACTTCTCGGATCTCCAGTTCTGGAGGGTCTGGTGGCTCTGGGGAGGGACAGAAGGGCAGCAGTAAGAAATAGGAAATGCTACCCCCACCCCACCCTCCACCCCATGCACAGCATACAAAAAGCATACACCAGACACCCGGAAAATGCAAGTTGGAAAATTAGCAAGAAGGGTAGAGGTGCCAAGAAAGACTTCCACATTCAGTAGGTTTTCTTGAAAATGCAGGTAAAAATAGGTTAGCGAATTGAACAATATCTCAATATATATCGCATATCCAGCAAATTGCACAAAATGTAAACGCTGAAAGGGACAGAAGACCATTTTGGAAGGACCACTGCATGCCAGATGGTGGATGAAGGATGACTGGGACCATTGCTAAGGGCAGCGCCAAAGAGCCCGGTGTGGGTCACTGAACTACTTTCCATGGCAGCTCAGTCCAATCAGGGAAATTTGCCTTGCCTCAAAAGCCCCTGGCTAGTTCTCCTGAGACACAAAGCAGAAGGGAGGCCTTTTAAATGGGAGATCAGCAGCTCCCCATCTTCCAAAATCTGGGCACTGTTTGGGGGGAGGGACGGAGGAGGAAGCACCCTTCCATCCATGTTCATGTCCTGCTTTTTCAGGAAATTGTCCATGAAAAATTAGAAATTGGGCTGACTCCCTTAGTTTTTTGTTGCTAATAGCAGCTTTTCTAAAATGTGGTCGGTGTTCTGCCACCCTCAAAGCATCACCCCAGCAGAAGTTACACACAAAAGCCACCAGCAGTGTCTGAAAGGTCTCCACAAAAGGCACCATTGCATCCATGCATACACATCCGACAAAGACCAATACCTTGTACAGTAAGCTGAATAAGTCCTCGGTCTTCACCATAGGAGTTGATCGCATGGCAGGAGAAAAAAACAGAGTCTCCTCGTTCAGCAGGCTTGAGCTGCGGACAAGGCAACATCAGCTGAAATCTCAATGCCATTCTCTGAAAGATCTCTGGACAAGGCAGCAAGTTGGAGTTTTCAGCAGCAAAGGAAAGTTGCACCCCCCTATTGCACCCAAGAGTGATCCAAAGCTCCAGGCTAGCTATGGTCTCCCTTGCCACAAATAGCAATAGCACTTAGACTTATATACCACTTCACAGTGTTTTACAGCCCTCTCTAAGCGGTTTACAGAGTCAGCATACTGTCCCCAACAATCTGGCTCCTCATTTTACCGACCCGGGAAACACAGAACGCTAAGTCAAACTTGAGCCGGTGAGAATCAAACTGCCGAGCTGCTGGCAGCCGGCAGTCAGCAGAAGTAGCTTGCAGTACTGCATTCTAACTACTGCGCTACCATGGCTCCCAGCATGTTAAGGGCCCAGCTGCAGCCCTGCCCATACCCACTCGACACTGCAGCTGTGCTTCTTACTTTGAGGGTAGAGATGACCTCATCACTATTATCCTTCGTAGCAATGGTGTATCGGATGTTTCGGTCAGGATCGATCACAGTGTCCCCTTTCTCCCAACGAATGATAATGGGGCGCTCACCACGAGCTGTGCAATTCAGCTCTTTAGCCTGGCCCTTGATGGCAATGGTGGTGTTGGGGTGGGAGGTGATCATAGCTGGGACTGCCAAGAGAAGAGAAGCAGGCTGTGATTGGCAAGAGAGGAACCTCAAAGAAAAGGAGTAGATGCTTCAAAAACCCTTCAAGACCATCATCAGAAATTCTGTTTATGCCAATTTCTGAAGGGCAGGAACAGAATAGACAGGCTTTTGGCCAATCTAGTTAATTAACCAATTTCTATACTACCTTTAAACTGATTTAATATAAAGCATAATTGAAATAAAGAAAGAGGAATTGAAATACAAATTGCTATAAATTAAAAATAATTCTATGTAAAATATTTTCAGAGACATAAATACAAAGTTATGAGAGGGACAGAGCAGGGAAGGAAATACTTTCATACAAAAAATAAACCAACCAATGATGCATACAAGGAAATCTGTTGAAGTCTCTGTTGCTTGTAATGTTTTCCTCTGAATCAGACCATACAGGCAGGAGGAGGTGATAATACCTGAGAAGGACTTAGATCAGTGGTTCTCAACCTTTTTCAGGTTGAGACCCCACTTGCCCCACCCATACGCGCCGTGACCCTGACCTGGGCGCGCGTGCGCGCGTGCGTGCCGGGCCGATCCGTGCATGCGTGGGGCACACGCGCCGAAAAATAAAATAAAAAAAACAAAAAAAATAAAAAAAACAAAATGGTGGACCGCGACGGGCCGATCCGCGCATGCATGGTGCGCGCATGACGGGCCGATCCGCGCATGCACGACGCGCGTGCGCCAAAAATTTTTTTTAAAAAAATTGAAAAAAAATTGAAAAAAACCCACAACAAAATGGCGGACCGCGACGGGCGGATCCGCACATGCGCGGCGCACGCACGCCGAAAAAAAAACAAAAAAAAGAAAAAACAAAAAAAATTAAAAAACAAAATGGCGGACCGTGGTGTCCGGCGACCCCCGCGAAACGGTCGTTCGACCCCAAATGGGGTCGCGACCCATAGGTTGAGAACCACTGACTTAGATTATTTTTGTATTACACCGTAACTCTCTGAAAAGGGAAACTAAATGAGTATCTAAGAAACTTGAACAGAACAGCTGGAAGCCTAAAGACCTGGTGATTGCAGCAGGGTCCTGCCCTTTGGGGAAGCAAGCTCAACAAACGTTCCGATAATATGGGAAAAGCACCGTCAGTTGGACAAACAGCGCCTTTGAGGCATTCCCTTCGCTAAAGAGCTCCAGGTTGGGATATTTATCCACCCTTGCAACCCAGAGCTTAATCTGATGAGCAAAAAGGATCTCTGAGTCACCCAGAGAGCTTCGTGGGTCACAAAGGCAGCCATGCTGAAGGCTTAAGTTCCCCAGATCTGCTGCACTAGAGAGCATCGAGAAAGATCTACTACTGAGCGCTAATCAGGGGACTCCTGTTTGGAGGGATTATCTTGCTTTTCTCTTCCAAATGTTACACAAGGAGGCTAACACAAACACGGAAGATGAACAACAGTATTATAACAGTGAGATGAGAAGCATATAAATGTAATAAATAAATAAACCAGCGCTTAAAGAAAAATCAGTCAAGAGCACCCACTCTTGCTTCTCAGAGGTGGTCCAGGAAAGAGAAACAAGGGGGAATCCATGATTCCTTTCCACCTAGCATCCACTTGGTGGAGGAAGCCACCAAAACTGCTGGCATTCAGATGCACATCCACAAATGACCAGAACTGCCCAAATAAACCCCACTCTCAGCCGCAGGAGAGGCTAAATACTCTCTGGCTAGATACCGTCTGTTAATTCTTAGCCAAGGAGTGAGAACATGAACCAGGAAGGAACTCCCCTGTCTTCCACCATAGTTCAAGTGCATAATGAAGCAGGCACAATATATAATGAACATCTGGATCCACAATAAATTGTAAAAGACAAATAACCAAGTACAAGATTTAACCATGAAAAAGCTGCAGCCAGGGTGAAGCCCGTATGAATTATTGACTAAGGTTTTTTACTTTCAAGGAAGTGCCGTGGAATACTTTTCAAACAGGGATCTTCATAATTTCCTCTGTGGAACCGGGCAGAACACACACGAGGGAGGTTTTACAAGAGAGAGGCTTGGCTTGTGAGGGAATGCAAAGATAAAAAGCCCACAAAGGGGCCTTCTTTCATTCCAGGAGCTCCAAAGGTGATCAGCAGCTGCTGACATGAAAGCTGTGACCAAGGCCAGCGTCTAATTGGGCAGTTGTCCAGAGTTTCCAGCTATGGCCAAAGGGAACCTTTCCACACTTTGGTCATTTTGATCAAATGGGCCTTAGCAAAGCAGGGGGATCTCTGTTGCTTTCTTTAGCTGCAATTGACAGAGTTCCAGAGCTTCTGTGTAGTGCAAACATCAGCTGAGCTGAACCAGCAAGACAGTCAACCTGCAGCAACTGTTCACAGCTTCTGAACTGGAGGGGGGGGAGAATCGACAAAAGGCAAGGCAAAGCCATCTCCAAATAACACACACACACACCGACAGACATGCAGAAGCAGGTGGAATTGTCAGAGCCTAGCAGCGCATGGGACTTCTCAAACATTGGTGGTGGAAAGTGAGAAGTTGCAACGACCTGCTTTCTGCGCAAGAGCCTTGGGCCAGGCCACAAGACAATTTGCTTCAGTGAGCACAAAGCCCCATTGCTTCTTTTTAGGCTGGAGACCCAGCCTGGAGTTGCATGTGCCCTTCCCAGAACATTGAGTTTGAATGATCTTCCTGCTGGACATGTGGGACAGGATTCCCAAAGGTCTGTGGGAGGCTGCCCACACAGAGACAGCTGTACGGCAGGAAGCTTGATTGAAGAGCTCAGGATAGGAGACCAAATGGGCAGCCAAAATCTGAGTTTGTACAGTAGATGGAGGAATGGATGGGCTCCTTTTCACCGCAGGCCAAGTTGAAAGGCTTGAGGGTGGGCATTTTTCCCCCTTTTCTGCTCTCCGTTGTTCTTGCATGGGCTGCTTTGGCTGCCAGCTGCCTGTGCTAAGGTTCCCCCACTCCCACCCCTCAGCTTCCACAGCAGCTTAGCCTGCCCATTAAGCTTCGGAAAAGATTCCAGTGGCAGCCAGAACCTCTTGCTCACCACAGGGGCAGTTGCCACGAAGTCACGCTATCACATGCTAACCCCTCCTCTTCTTCCTAATCCAAACAGGATGGGGTGTGTGGAAATGTTGAGTATGCAACCAGGCTGGCTCAGGGGGCAGAGATTAAAAAAAGGCACAGCTTACCCAAAGAGTGTGGTAATGTATGGTAATGACAATCAGCAAAGGCAACACACACAGTTCTAATGGGACACTGGGGGCTTTAATGAGCTACAGCTTCTCCACTTTCCATGGCAATCTAATTCAATTAGCAGCTGGGAAAAGTCTGACTTTCAGCTTGCTCCCATTAGCAGCATGTGGACAGAACGAAGGGTGGACTGTGACACCACATCGCCGCACAAACAATTTTGTGTGCAGAACTGGAGTTCCACATAACCTGCTGGCTGAAGAGGGGAGGCAGGCAAGGGCAAGCAAAAGAATGGTGTGCATTTAATGCTGGCCATTCAGTTGGGAAAGTGCTCACTTGGGCAATTTAGCAGAACAAAAACTGCAGGGCAGATGGCACAAAACAGTGCCATGAGTCCCGAGAGAATGAGAAGGGTCAGAGGCAAAAAAGGAGAACCAGGAGGGTGACTTGGAGCCCAACCTGGGGGCATATGAGTGCCAACCAGCAAGGGGAAATCCCCTCTCAGGAATGCCTATTGGCCAGTCACAACCTTCTTTTGGAGATGGCCCAGATGCCACCCTTTCCATGGATGAAAGAGGGGTTCTCCTTCCCAAACGTGTGGCTGCTGTGCTGATAACTGTAATGGTTAACCATGAAGGGTATTTTGGGGGAATGTGGGTTTTCAGTAAAAGAGGGACCCTTTTAGCCTTCTGGAAGACCTGAAGACCTGGTTCTTCCCTCAAGTACTGAACTAGGATGAGAAGTTAAGCTGAGAGGAAGTTGGGCCTAGCACCGCAAAGGGAGGGTACTTTTTAAACAATATTTTATGGATTATTTGAACAGCTTAGGGTAATTGTATGAGATAGGCAGCAATGTAAATCCTCTAAATGTATATGTATTTTAGACAAATTAAGAACTCACTGGCCTCAATTTTTGGCTTGGTTACTAGCTTCAAACCATTTGAACTAAGCTCCCAACCAACACCCTCACAAAGCAGAAAATTATGCCATACCCAAAAGCCTGTCAGCTCTAATGCTTATCTTAAGAGCCCTCCCCAATACCCCAGAGAAAAAACTGGAGCTGGGAAAGCAAAAAGAAGCAACCCACTCTCATGTGCCCATTGCCCACTGATGGCTCTTAAAAGCTGTCTAGAACCTTGAATGGTTGTCAAGGCCACTGCTAGTTATGCTCAGCCCTGAGCCCTGTTTTTCTATTCAAAATGGGCCCTGGGGTCACCGTCTTCTAAGTTATATCAGATAAGGAGACAGCAAGAAGGCTCTGAAGATCATCCAATAGATTTGAATAATGGGAAAGTCAGGTTAGGAAAAAGACCTTTTCAGAGGACACATGAGAAAATGAATTCCATGCCATGAGCAAGGCTGGTCCCAGACTCCTACTGGAATGCTGTTTGATACTTGAGAAGGGAGTATTAGCACAGTACAGCGAAGGGGAAGGCAGACATTCTGTGTGCCCGCCAGCCCTTCATTTTGAAAGAGCAGACCACAGGCATGCCTCTGGAGGTGAGCTCTCCCCACACCCCATCTGTTCCATCTCTCCTGAAGAAGCAAACCTTGCAATAGGCCACCCCCAAGCATACCCTTTTCAGGCTCTTCATTTTGGTGTCCTGTGAACAAGTTGCAGACAAGAGGCTAGTTTCATTTGATAGTCTAAGAAGGCAGCTACAAAGGGAATTGTCAGTGTTTGGGGTATTCCCCCCTCTCAAGTCCCACTAGAGCACAGCAGCAAATAAAATAGGAACAGAAGTACTGAAAGGGAAGAGAGCCAAAGCAAACATGGGGGTGGTCTTAAATGCAAGCTCTGTGATGTTAATTTGATTGCACCCTTTTCAACTTCTTGTCTACCCTGATTAGCTGCATTTCACCTGAAGCATGAGATTAATTTAAAATGCATGGAAGCAATCAGTAATGCTTAGACAGTGAGGCCACCTTTCCAGCCTTCATGCACCTGCTGACTACCAGAAGCATGTGAGCAATGGCTGCAAAATGGGTAAAGGTCCTATTATGGCCTTGGGACAGCCCACCCTCCCCAGTCTCGCTGTCAGTGCCAAGAGTGTGGCATGAGTAGAACATAAAACATTGAAGAGGGAGATTTCATAAGCTATAATCACCTTAGGGGAAAGGTCTTCCTAGAATCATCAGAATAATGACTGACAAGTGGGGAAAATAATTAGGCTCATGCAAAACTCCAATGCAAGGGATGAAAGGAGGGATTCAGTGCCACAAGGGTACTTCTCCTGGTGGCAAGACCAGAGAACATTGCCCAGCTGTTTCACATGTCTTTCCATTCACCTGTCCCCAACTGTTCTGGGCTTCTCGGTGGGATGTGTGCTATTAGGGATGGCTGTCTCTTGCCTCCCATCAAGATCAGCTGAGGGCCTGGTTTTATTAAAGTCAACGTGTCCCAGGAGAACATCCCCTTCCTTGCATACTGACTTTCAGGACTGCAAGAGAAGTACTAGAAGCGAACCTTGCCAGAGTAACTGAAGCGCCAACAGGTGGCCAATCTGATATGCTAAGCACACAGTATCTGTGATCAGAGACTACTTGTGTGACAATCCCAACTAATGGAGCAACCAAGACCTTGATCAGAGGGGCAAAATAACCTGGCAAATAGTGCAAAGGAGGGATACCAAGTCAACAACTTTTATATTCGGGGGTGGGGCTAATAGATGCACAAAACATCTAGGAATGGTCCCATCCTACAAACAAAAGCAGTCCCTTGGTTGCCCACAAAAACTGTAGCTCACACAAACTGTGCTCTCCCTGAGAGAAGGGCAGGCATGGCTGCCTCACTCACTCTTCACGGTGAGAAACATGGACTTGCTGATGTCTGTCCCAACCCCATTGCTGGCCTGGCACAGGTAATAGCCAATGTCTTCTTCTAAAACATGCCGGATGAGCAGCGAACTGTTTGGCAGGATCTGGATGCGGCCTGTCAGGGGGACAGGGTGGTACTGCTGAGGGTTCCCACTACCTGGAAGAAAACAACAAAGAGAAAAAGGCCCCTAAATGGATGGGGAAAGACCTGATCAAGCCATCCACCAGGTCACCTGATTCTCTTCTCAATGCTGGTCTGTCTTCTTCCAGCTGTGGATCAAAGTCCCTGCTCCATACACTTTGAAGGCATAGCCCCCTCCCCCGCAGCCCCAAAGGAAAGATCTCACAAACCTTTAGCATGTTTCCACATGACTTTGGGAGGGGGATACCCATCCACTGAACAGTTCAAGACCCCAGCTTTGCCATAGATCCCATCCTGATTGTTGGGCTGGACCACAAAACGAGGAGGCACTGTGGAACAAGGGAACAGGTGAGGAACAGTACAGGGACATTCCCAAAGCCTTCCTTCACTCGTGGATCCTTTACTGCCAGTTTTTCCCTTCACTTCAATATTCCCATCCCATCTCCTTCCCTTATCTGGCTTAACACCTCAAAAATGCCAGGCCTGAAGAAATGCTGAAGAGCAGAAGTGGCCCAGCCCCTTCCTGGGCAGTTCCTAGGAAGCCAACCAAGCCAACCTTGGGAACCATCAGGGCTTTTCCCCACTAGGCTCCTTACCTCGCACAATCAACTGCCGCTCTCGGCTAATGGTGGCAGCGGCATTGCTGGCAATGCAGGTGTAGTTGCCGTTGTGCTTCAGGGAGACGCTGGAGATCTGCAAGGAGCTCATGAACTCCTTGCTCTCAATGGTGATGCCAGGGCCTGAGACAATCACCTGCCCGTCCTTCCTCCAAGTGATGCGGATCGGCATGTCACCCGAAGAGACCACGCATGGAATGTACAGGAGCTGCCCAATGGAGGCCGGGGGGAACTCAAATGGCTGGATTAGAGGAGGAACTGTCAAAAAGAGTAATGTGTTGGACACCACTGACCTCTAGAGGGCGGAAAAGCAGGAAAAGGAGAGAGGTCGCCTAGTGCAGCCCATGGTTCGAGGGGAGGCCTGCTCAGACAATGGAGAGAGATTCTGTACAGTGACTGGGAGCTTGGAAGTAGCTCTGGGGGACCAGGGGAACTCTCAGCCACAAGTTCAGGGGGCACAAAGTCCTTTTTTAGCCACAGCTCTCCCTTCATGGAAAATCTTACCTATTTTGCAAGACAGTTGCAAGCCCTCATGGCACACTCAAGCTTGGTGAACAGCAGATTTGTAAAAGAGCAAGAACCTGAATATTGATGGACAGCAGATAATTCTCTGCTATGGAGAAATCCCTACCCATTAGAATATACAGGACTTACAGGAACAGTTTACTACCACCAGAAAGGAAAATTCTCACATTGAGAATGTGGCTAGAAACCATTATGTATTATAGTGCAAGCACAAGAGAAAGAAAGCTACAATCCAACAGCTACGAGTTGTCCCATTTGAAAGCAAGGTTAGTCACTAGAATTCTTGTATAAAACCATTTTCCTAATAAATCTTAATCTGAGCTACTTTGCTGGTCTTCTGCAATCCTGACTGTGGTTTGGAAGATCTGATAACCTCTTAGATCCCAATTGTTTTCTGGTATTTTCAGAAAATATCTTGCACCAAAACTGTTGGTTCTCTCTAATCCTCTCTGCGACAATTGATGCAATCGTTCCCGGGTGCCCTTTCCCTGCTGAGGGAGCTGCGCAGGTCCCTTGCTCTTCCCAGGGAGCCCATGATGATGAAAGGGTAGACAAAGGGCTAGAGAGACCCCGGTGGAAGGTTCAGGATGAATTGGATGAAAGCTCACCCCATTTCAAGGCCTATGGCAGCCTCACAAATACCTTTGATCATCACTGCTGGAAATGTTTCCTACTATTTTGAGATGAGAAATTCATATCAATTAGAGGCAAATCCTAAGACAGACAGATCAGTCAAAACACACACAAAAATCTAATTACTCTTCCCAAGCTGCCCCACACATTTGACATGGCCCCATATAATTTGCCACAGCACCCACAAAAGTGTGAAACTTTTGCCCACACACAGGGCTTTGTGAGCTTGTGGGCAAAAGAGGTTCATTCATTCATTCAAAAGATTTTGTATGAAGCTGACCATCTTAAGCATAATAATCCTGAGTGACTGATTTCTGGATGGTGAAGAACAGAGCCAGAATGACTTCCTCCAAGATAAGAGTGGTTTGGGCTCTAAACAGGGTCTTCTCTCCTGCTTGGAGGCACTCCACAAGCAGACAGTCTTTCTAGATTCAGCCCTTGCTGGAGGAGCAAGGGCAGCTGTGGTGAGGAGGACTTTTGCACAGCTGCTTCCTCTGCACCAATTGTGTCTCCTCCTGGATCAGGATGCTCAGTCACTCTAGCTGCCTCCTGCTGGGTGAATGTGTTATGCTTGGCACAGAGCTGTCCTTGAACACCTTCTGGAGCTGTAGCTGGTACAAAATGAGCAGCCTGGGCAGAGATGGTGTTTCCCATTATATTAGACAGCTTCCAGAGGTGTCTTAGATGCCAGTTGGCTTCTAAGTGGGATTCAACGCACTAATTATCACTTTTAAGGCGCTATATGGCTCTGGGATGGATTATCTTTGGGAGCATCTTCTTTCTTATTTATCTGTCTGTCCAATTCAATCAAATAGGGTTATCTTCTTCCAGATCCCATTTCCTGTGAATATTATCTGACGAGACCCAGGAAACCCAGGAAATGGGAATTTTTGATCGCTGCCCTTCGGCTTTGAATCTCCTTCTTCCCATGGATATCTGGCCTATCTCTTCTCTCCTGGCAGTTCTGAAAGGCAGTTAAGACCTGGCTCTTCCACCCAGCCAGGAGGAAGGCATGCTTTGACCGATTTGATTTATTGATGGAAACAGCATTCCTAACCATAGAGATGTCAAAATGTTTAAATGTGTGGTGATGTCACAATGCTAGCTTCATTCTTTAGGATTTGCAATGCAGCTTCAGACAAAAGTTCAAAGAGGTGGAGTTTGCACCATGATGTATGTTCCATCATGTTGCTCCATTCCTGGTGGGCACTTCTACCAAGAACCAAGGTGCTACATCTGAGCAACTCCTGTTCCTCAAACATATCTGAGTTTTTCCTGTTCCTTAGTGGTTTACAAGAAAAATAAACAAAAGAATACAAGTAAGAAAATAACAAAAATATAGAATTAAATTAATTAAACCAAATGATTGCCAAAGTAAGATTAAATGCCCTTCAGAAGAGAGTCAAGATCGAGGCCACTTAAGGGCCACTGAGACAGGCCATCCCCACAGAAAAGCAGGGCTGCTGAGCCTCAGCCTCTCACCTCCCTGAAGTAGGGAACGGCTGGCCTCCCATTTCTTGGGCTTTAGGCAGGCACAAAGAAAGATCTGCAGCTTCAAAACCAGGGCTTCCCCCTGCTCTGCCCTTTGGGGAAGGAAGAACCAGCAGGGCAGCTAAGAAATTTGCATAAAATCTGGCAGATACAAAGAACCGTCCATGAGCAAATAGGGAAGGGAACCTGAAGGCTTGAGCCAACCATGTTCACCTAAAGTCCAGGCAAACTTGCTTGAAAGAAGAAGGCCAGGGCAGCAGGAAACCATTAACAAGCAGCCATGAGTTGCTTCTCTGACACTTTCAAGCCAGTCTATAGGATGCAAGCAGCCTGGGTGGGAGGGGAAGCTGTGCTCCCCCCCCCAACACTCAATCCCAGGGAAGCCAAAACAGCTGCTACACCTTCTCCAGAACTGCAGCAACTGCCTGCCAATTGAAAGCACTCACACAGCTCAAAACCATCTCTGGCCCCCCACCCCAGAAGTCCTTGCTCCCAAAATGTGGTCTGGCAAGGGCCAGTGCAGCCGTGAGCTCAAGCTGAGCAAGCCCTGGGGTGGAAAGTCAAGGCAAGCTCGCCTCTTTTTCTGTTCCTTAGGGCTGATGGCTCCCCAAACAGAGCTGAATAATGGATGAATTGGAGAATGCTTACAATGTTCTGTGCGCTTGGCAGGATGAGAGAACGATCCTTTACAGAGCCGCAAACAGAGAAAGCCACCCCCAAAGGTGCTCTGAGCAAAGGTCAGCTGTTTCAAAGTGGCATGCTTACATGGCACACTCGTCCACCTGACTCCAGAGCTTACTGTTGGAAATCGATCCCGTGGATCAGGAGATGGAGGAGAGAGTAGATCTGGACTGCAACAGCTGGGTGATCCTTTCAAGCAATTGAATGAAGCAGTGAAAAGTGATGTGAAAAGGAAATGCAAGGCAAGATTGTGAGCCCCAAAAGAAATGAAGGCTGGGTTCATCTGCTTTCCTTACCTGGCACTGCCCACAATCCTTTCAGGGCAACTCAAGGAAGGTTTCAAGCAGGGTGTCTTGAACCACTTCAGTCTGGTTCATGTGAGCCAGTTATTAATGTGTTTGTGGGGAGGTGGGGTTTCCAATGGAGAAGAGCAGGATTCATAGGTGGGAACTGGCTGAGTGGAGAGGTGGGGTTTTAGGGGGGCGTTCCCCTGTTCAGCCTTTGGCACATTTACACAGAGAAAGGGGAGTGGCATAACACCACTGAAAATGCCAGATGAGGTCACCTGAGACTAAGGACCAGGTAGAGGTAGGACACACTGCATGCCCACCCACCCACCACTGCTGCTGGAAACCCCTTTGGAGCACAGGGGCCTGCCAAGCCATTCCTGCTGATGGCTGCCTCTGCCCTTACCTGCTCAAGAACCATTCCCCTCTTCCAAGAAACAAGCGCGCCACACATCTGGCTCTCTATCCCCTTTCTTGGCTGGCTATTTACCAAAGGAAGCCCTTGCCCACAAGCCCACAAGCACACCAGGTGCCATCTTTTGGAATTCCTGCCTGACCCTCTCCCAAGCATAGCCACAGACAGCATTATGGAGGCCACATACCAGTCCTGCTCCATCTGCTGGCCAGCCATGGAATCCGTCAGAGGAGTGTCCTGGCCAGAGAGCAGGCCTGTCGTGGAAGGAGAAGTGTGAGATTGCCAGGGAAAACTCCTACTTGTGGCTACCCACCTTTCACAGTGACATGGACGCTCTGGCTGATGGAGAGCTGCGGCTGAATGAGGACACTGCAAAGGTATTCCCCTTCGTCCATCCCCTTCTGGACATCCATCAGCTTGAGAGTGCCGTTTTCAAAGACCACTTGTCGGTGGTTGTCTGGCAGGAGCAATGAATCCTTATACCATTTGATTGAGTAATAGGGGTAGCCAATCACCCTGCAGTTGATGAAGGTGTCCCGGCCTGCCACAGCTGTGAGGTTCTTCATGGCACGGATGCTGGGAGGGCCTGAAGCAGGGGAGGAGAAAAAGGCAGGCTAGGGCAATTCAAGGAAAGGATGGCTCTGCTTCCAAGAAGGAAGAACGTGGGAGAGGGACCCTCACCCGTGCCCAGCAATATTTCTATCAAGGTGGCTTCCTTCAAGTGACTTCAAACATTCCAAGTGACATGTCTGTGGAGATTCTCAGTCACCCAGGTCATGGCTGTCCCAAAAGTGCTTTTTCAAAAGGCAACTGGGTATTTTTTGCTTTGCTTGAAGACATTTTGCTTCTCATCCAAGAAGCAAGTTCAGTTCTGTCAGAACTGAAGAAGCTTCTCTGATGAGGAACGAATATCTTTCTCAAGGAAAAACTTGCTTTGCTTTGCTTTGCTTTGCTTTGCTTTGCTTTGCTTTGCTTTGCTTTGCTTTGCTTTGCTTTGCTTTGCTTTGCTTTGCTTTGCTTTGCTTTGCTTTGCTTTGCTTTGCTTTGCTTTGCTTGAAGATGTTTCACTTCTCATCCAAGAAGCTTCTTCGGTTCTGAAAGAACCGGAGAAGCTTTTCTGATGAGCAAAATGTCTTTCTCAAGGCAAAAACAAAGTCCAGTTGCCTTTTGAAAAAGCACTTTTGGAACTCTAGCGACAGCAAGCAACAACTCTGTCTTGCTGGTGGGCTATTTTATGAATGGTAAGCCTGAAGCTAGAGAGAAACTGAGTGCTTGTTGCCCTTCTCCTGGGCAAGAGCCAAAAGGCTTCCAGGCACCCCACAAAGGAGCATGGAGGAAGCATAGCAAGTATCCAAAAGAAATGCACAGGACACTGAACTGTGCTGCAGGAAACTAGGGAATGGCTCTTTCCAGAACACAGTGATTCTCCTAGGGTGTTCTAAACAAGACATCTGCCCTCTTCTATGGTCCCAGACTGGTTTCCAGCCTGCAACGGTTTCAGGAGGAAGAGTGTCTTCAGGAATCAAGGACACACCCTTTGCAAAGAACCAACATTTATTCTATGGGAACCATTTCTGAGCCAATTATTTTGCCCCCACAACCATAATTTTACAGCTTTCTCTAACTGGTATAGATGCCTCTGATTCAGGATAGAAAAGCAGGCACACCATTTTTAAACTTAAATAAAAAGGGAAGGGGTGCAATTTGGCTTAACATTACCAGTTTTGCCAAGGGCTAGTGCGCAGAACGCCACTCTGTCATATCAGAAGGAAATTCAGCTCCATCTCCACCACCGCCCACCTTTTCTGCACTCCCACCCAGGTCCCATGGGGGCAACAGTCTACCCACACTTTGCTTGGGCAGGTGAGATCTGCATTCTCCCCCAGCACCCTTTGCTCTGCCAAAGGGCATCCTATGGTGAAATTACACACAAAGGTAAGGGAACAAGGCAGAACAAACAGCACAACCAACCAGAAACAAAAAACAATGCAAGAAGAGCCTAGACTGATATTGAAAAGTAGACAGGCACCTCTTACGTTTATTCGCGCTTGGTATTCGGCACTGCCCACCGAGTTCCGCGCAGTACATCGGTAGACGCCTCCATCCCTGATGTGTGGGCCTGTCACATTCATGTGGCTCACAGTGGTGCCATCAGACATGGTGTACTGGTTGGTGCGGTGGCTGCCATCTCTCTGGATGGGCTCATCGTCCAAGGACCAAGTGATCGTGGGGGGAGGGGCTCCCTTGGCTGCACACATCAGGGAGAACTGCTCACCAGGGTTCACCACTTTCTCACTGAAGGAGGAGACAATCCGGGGGGTCCCATCTAGGAGAGAGAACACAGCAGAGTGGTGGATCAACACAATTGTTCTTTCCATCCAAGCGCATCTTTTTAACAATAGGAGGATTGAAAAATGTTGAAGCACCACATTTCAAGCCCTAAATCTCAAAACATTCCAGAAAGTCTGGAAAGAGTAGGGCATAACTTTGTAGGCCCCTCAGCCTTTTACAGAATAATAGGGATACCATCTATTGTGAAACTATATTAGCCTTGCTGAACTAAAGCCCTCCCCACCCTGTTCGACAGCTTCCAGCCCAATAATCCTCTTTCTTCCTTGTAGTAAGTGAGAATTTACCGGAAACTCAAAAGTGGGACAACAGACAACATACCTCCCTTCTCTCTTATTATACCAGAGATTACAAAACATTATCCCAATTTTTCTTTTTTAGTTCTAACCCCTCATTATCAGAACATTCATGGGTAGCGACTTCCATTAATTTAAATGTTGCTTGAAGAAGGTAGGCCTTTGCTCACCATAAATGCTGTCATTCAGCTTCACTGCACAACCTAACTGCATTGTAGCTCTCTCTCCCTCTCCCCCCCTCTCTCTTCCACCCTTCCTCTCCCTCTCCCTCTCCCTCTCCACAGAGAACCACTTCAGCAAAACAGGGAGCCTCAGTTAGGCAGAACAAAGGTCTGATTCAGGATCGCTCCTTCTTTAGAATGAACCCAGGACTAGGCCAGGAGCTTAGAAACCCCTCTCCAGGGCTGGATGCTCACCCTCCAAGACAATCACAGCAAAGTCCTGAGCTGTCTGAACCTTTCTGGTGGCAAAACACTGATAGGCCCCTGAGTGGCTCTTTTGGGCAGCTGTGATGAGCAGCGTCTCATTGTGGATTCCCCGGATGGAGACAAAGTCATCTGGAACCACCAGCTCTGTATTGCGGAACCAACGGATGGAGTATTCTGGTGAGCCAGAAAGCGCACAAGAGAGGATAACGGTGCTTCCAATTCCAGTCTTTAGCTTCTTTGGTGTGAGGGTGACCCGCAGTGGCTCTGTGAAAAATAACGAGTACAACCCATTTAAAGACAGGAGGAGATCCAAATAGGAGCCATCCTTGTCTGGCTATCAGGCAACCCAACCTCTCTTCCCAATCCCATCATCCATGGCTTCTCTGCAGAGATGCTAACACAAAGTTAAAACCAAGAAGTGGGAATGGCAGGAACAAGACATCTAGTTGGCTAGAAAAAATGCATCAAAGTTTTCCAGAATCTTAGAGCAAGATGATCACCCGACCCACAACAATTCCTCTTGATGGATCAGGTCTTTGAAAGTTTCCCTTTATTTGTCATAGCTATCTGAAGTCACCATATTATTTAAATTATCCACTATAACCCCAAGATTCTTTTCCTACAGTAGTTAGTTATAGACAACCGATTCCCCAACTGTATCTGTGAATCTGAAGGGATTTGCCCCAATGGGCAATGTTCTTTAAATAAGTTCGCTGACTTCGGTGGAAATGCATTTGTTCTTTGATTGGAAAATCACACAGGACACCCTTCTGGAGCTCTTCCGAATAATTTTGGTTTTGCATCCTGAATAAGTTACATTTCATTCATAAATATGGGTAGGTTACTAGTCTCCCAAGCAGCCGGGTCCCCCAGGTGTGCATCTTCTGTAAAAATATGGAAGATCTTGGAGCACCTCCATGCTCTTTCTTCTATCCTCTCCCCCCCCAGTAAAAGTGTTTTACTACACACATCTGAGACTTAATTAAATCTTCACCCACTCACCAATTACTGTCAGGGTCCCAGTGACCTCAGCAGACCCAAAAGTGTTTGTGATTTCACAGATGTAGGTCCCACTGTCTTCCACCCGCAAACCACTGATCGTCAGGCCTGTGATGTGCTTGGTCCATCGACTATCAGTAGGCAGGGGCCTTCCATCCTTTACCCATCGGATGGCAGGATTTGGGTATCCAGAGGCAATGCATGGCAATTCCACCAGTTGCCCCATCTTTGCTTCCTGGACCTGGAAACTGTCTAGAATGGTTGGGATGGACTCTGCAGGGTCTGAGAACAGAGAAACAAACTGAATTCAGGTGGGGCAATCCAGCCCCAGTCCAAATTCTATGAATGCAGGGCATGATGATGCAAGATACTCTCAAACCCTTTTAGCAATTTATCTCTCCTCCCGAATTGGCTCCCTGGTCTCTGCAAGTGATGGACATCGATTTAAAGTTCTTGCCCAGCAGAACTTAGAAGTAGAATCTTCTGGGCCTTCTTGTTGGTCTGTGGCCATTTGGACAAATATTCAGTGACTGCTCTGAATGAAGGTGATATCAATAGGGGTGACTCCGCTCCTGCTATCCGAAAGAAATGTGCAGAGCAGCTTTCCCGAGTTGCACAAAACAGTAGAAAATTTGACGCAGAGCACTCTGGATCCCATCTCTATGATGCCACATACCAATTTTTTTTCCTTCCCTTTGTATGAGCACCCAAATCAAACAATTCACTTCCAGCTGACTAGCATGGGATTAAAAACAAAACAACAATAATTATAAAAAGGCAATACAATACACAACAGTATATATAAAGGCCAACAATGCAACATATTTAAAACCCTAAACTAATTTTTTAATTTTTTTAATTATTAAATTTATTTGCCTCTCCATCTCGTTTTGAAATGACTTTTTTTCCAGATGGGTTCATTCAATGTATCAGCCAAGAGCTTGAGAAGGAAAATCTAGTTTTAAAGACTTTAAAGGCCAGCAGGGTCAGACCATCAAAATCTTGGGGAGGGGGGGGATACTGTTCCAAAGTGCAGGTGCTAATAGAGAACCCCTTCTAGGTGTCATCAGATGGTATTATTTTGTGAAGGGAATGCAAATTAATTTTTCATATTCCTATTCATAGAATTTTGTTCATTTGTTTAGTATGCCAACCAGTTCACTATCCAAAGCAACTCTTGACAGACATAAATGGAGAGTGGGGTCTTGCAAATAACCCAGCCCTGGGCCAATGAAGCTCACAAAACAGAGATGTTACATGGGTGTACCATCGTTTGCTCATAATTACCTGTACTGCTGCATATTGGACCAACTGTGGACCACCAGCTGGCTATATGCGGATGTTGTAAGAGCAGAGAAATTAGCATGTTTTGCCACTCATCACTACAAGGTTGTACTTAATAAATGTCTCACCCATGCATGTATTCACTTTTTGTTTTCTGCCAGTGCACTCCAGTTATCTCTGGAGCACCTCTGAAAACCAGAGAGTTTTCAGGATCCAGAAGCAGGGGTATGATCTGATCCAAGGTCATTGCTACCCCATCTTCCAGGGACAGACTAATGTGTATTAGTTAAGCCATCAGAGTCTCAAGAACAAGCCTGGAATCCCACTGGAATCTAACAGGATCTACCAAGTTCCTGAGATGGACCAATCAAATAGATCCTTCTTCCTGCATCAGGGAGTGTCTGCAAATAATACTGATGCCCATAGAGAATGATCTGACTACAACAAAGGACCCCCCAGTTACACCCCCAATACCGATCACCTCAACACTGTCCCAAAAGAAAAACAGGTGACCAAAATTGTGAGTTGGGCCTTCTGCAATCTTGACCAGTGGGAGATGAGAAGTTTGTTATTCAAGATATGTGAAGAAAGGAGATGGATGCAACTTGACATGGGGGCAAAGGAATCAGAAGAACAGTCTCTTGTCTAGCTGACCTTTCAAGAGCCCAGCACTTCCACAGACCTGTTCTCTGCAGGGATTTACTGAATGGCTTCTTTTAAGCCTAGACAGGATGAGGAAAAGCCTCTTCCCCTCACTGGGCAGAGTGGGAAGACTGGAGCTGCTTGGATAAGCTGCTCCAGGCTCTCCCCTCAGTAGGACACCAACCCCCCCCCCCCACATCCGTGAAGCTTCTGCTGCTGGTAAGCAAGAGGGGGAAAGGCTCAGGCTTAGCCAGAAGCAGATTTTCCTCGGCTGCCCCAAACGTTTGCAACAGCTGAAGGTTGAGTAGATGGGCAGGTTCAATGGAGGAAGAAAGAAGAAAGCCCTGTTTCTTACAACTCAAGAAGCACTAAAGCAGTGTTTCTCAACCTTGACAATTTTAAGGCATGTGGACTTCAACTCCCAGAGTTCCACAGCCAGCAATGCTGGCTGTGGAATTCTGGGAGTTGAATTCCACATGCCTTAAAATTGTCAAGGTTGAGAAACACTGCACTAAAGGATTTTTGTACCACCCTGTTTTTTTTTCTTTTCCTTAGTTCTCCCAAAGTAAATCTCCTTTCCATTTTGGGTGTTAAGCCTCACTTGGTGCTAACCCCAACACTTCTGTCCAGTATAGAAAACAGACCGATGTTCAGACTCCCCTGATCAGCACTTAGACTTCCTACCTTGTTTCTCTTGAGTTGGATTAAACAGAAAGAGACACAGATAGATTAGAAAATGATCTTAGCTACAAACTAGCAAGCACCTGGCTGCCTGCTCCACTGGTTCAAATCCAGGGTGTTTTCTTCCTGCTTTTCCTATACATTTAAGAACGGTTTGAGCATTGTTTGGTGGCTTTGAAATTAAGCAGAATCACAAAATGGAAAGATCAGAAGAGATCCTAGAGATCAGCTGGTGCAACCCCCTCTCCAGTGAAGGAATCCGCTGTTGGCAGCTCCTCAGCCCCGAGAACTGCTGGCTCTCAGGCTGCTTTTCATATTGATAGCTCTTTAGAAGAAGCATGGTGCTGCTGTGGGCAGGCCTTCCTGTTCCTCACATCAGCAGGGCTCCACAGAAGCCACAAACATCCTTGCCTGCCCCCCCCAACTCAGGAAAGTGTTCAAGCCACAAACATCCTGCCCCCCCCCCAACTCAGGAAAGTGTTCAAGGACAATCTCGGGCTTTGCCATAGGCTAGTCTTTCTTCAGTAACCCTTGCTTCCAGATGGCCACCCCTGCTTCTCCTTTCTGGGATCCCATTGAAGCAAGCCAAAAGCTTAGCCCAACTCCCTGGCAAATGACCCAGCAACACCTACCTGAGACAGACAAGCGGGCACCATTGCTCTGCCGCGTCTCCCCACTATACTTGTGCTTTGTAATGCATCTATAGGTGGACAGGGCGTCTTCCTTCTGGACATCTGATATGTACAATCCACCATAGAAAGTAATGAAAAACCTATTTTCTAGAAGAGAGCAGAGAAAAGAGAGTAATGTCAGCATGTTTAGGTCCCTGAAGACTAAAAGAATCAGTGCAGAGGGGAATCAGCAGCAACACAACAGAAGGCAGGCTCTAACCTCAACACAACAATCTTGCAGGCTCTAACCTCTTCCACTGGAAAGCAAAGGGCAGCAGAGTCCCAGAAAGGGGCCAAGGCCCAGACTGCAAGGGGACTTTTCCTTCTGGTAGGTGGGAATTAATGTGGTTAAGCCCCCAAATTAACAGTTATTTCTACTCCTTAGATATTGAGGTGTCTTAAATAGCTTTGGGACTAAAACAAACATTCTGGTTAAGCCCGTCAGAAAGAGAGAGCAGTTTATACTTGTCTGCAATCTCATCCACACACTGCATGTGTCTGTGCAGGTACAAAGTATAGACACACATTGGAGATGAGATGCCAGCAATAAGGTGTGCTTCACTTACCCACACCACTGTGTTGGCAATAACACCGAGACTGCAAGGGGCCATCCACCAAGAGACTTTGGCAGAGAAGCCCTGCCAAGGAATGCAATGAAATGTAATTGGCTGCTGACCATCAGAGGGAGAGGGGTAAGTTGCTCTGCAGCCTGGAGGGAATGGGCTCCAGCTGTCCAGCAGTCCCCACTTGCCCAGCCAATCCCCAGCTGAAAGCATTGCTCAAAACCAGCTTCCTCCCCAGGGCATCCCAACATTGGAGAGATGCACCCTGGCAAGGTCCTTTTCTCTGGAGGACCACAATTATCCTCAGTACAAGCCATGGGTTGAAGTTCAAAGTCATCAGTCTGGAATTGGGGAGTGGGGGGGGCAGAGAAGGGGGACAAAGAATACAGATTCTCCCAGCTGCCTGCGAACCAACAGCCTGGAGCCTGTCTGCCTCAGAATTTGGTGTGGGGGGAGGCAGTTGCTATGGCAACAGGCAACCACTGCTTTGCAAATGGCTGCTCTCCCCTGTCCAATTTGTATGCACATTTAATTGATGGAGTAGCTTTTCAGAAGCATTGGCTCTTATATTCTGCAAGGAAGGAAAAGGCCTTGGGGGAAGGAGGCTGCACTAACAAAGAGCCTGCTAAAGGATTCCCTACTCTGGGAAACATGGGGTGGGGGCAGATCCTCCCCAAAAGAAAGGAACATCAGCAGCCAGAAGTCCCTTTAAGCCAACAGGCTGAAAAGGGAACTGCTGCCTGAGCTCTGCAGCTGGCCCAGAGGGGCCCTCAGACCTGTTATCGTGGGTCAATCTTTTCCTGTGGAGAGGGCGGAAAAGGAGGATCCTGGCCACCTACTGCTCAGTGTTTGGGCTGTGCCCCAAAAGGCCACGGAGGGTTCATTGTCTCTCCCTCTTAGCAAGGGGTCAGTCTTATGCTATCTCCAGGGACGGGCCTTCTCCCCAGCTGAATCAGTAGCCAGGTCATTTCGCAGAGGCTTAAAAAACCATTTTCAAAAACCCACACAAATTTATCTGATGGCCTGGTTATCAGCTCATCAAGCCAAGAGCCAGTTTCAACTATTTCAACCTAACCAAGCCACTGTGAGAGTTTTACCTTTTCAGTCCACCCACCGCCAAATCCTGAATGACAAATACAAAGAAAGGAGGTTCCCATTCATAAAAACCTTTTCCCCACCAGGCTTGGGGGTTTCACCGTTCCTCAACCACCAGGCCTGCCTAAGCTGGCAGACTCCTGCCCTTAATCTCTTCTCTAAGTACAGCTCTATCTTTCCCGGTTAAAGGATTAACACCCATCCCTCATTCAACTATGGCAATGAGATTTTATTTCTAATTACATCGTAATAAAACTGGGAGCGCTCCCAGGGTTTTCGCCAAATGACTTGTAGACACTCTACAAGATTGGATCCTACTTGGCTGCATTGTAATAGCATTTTCTCTGACATTCATTAGACATGCATGAAGGAGAGGACTGAAGAATGGAATTGCATTTAAATGGATTTCCTGGGAAGGAGGGAGAATAGGGAGGGGAAGGAGGAGGGGAGAGAAGGGAAGGGAGAGGGGGAGGAGTTAACAGGGGCTGGGCTCTTTGGAGGGCATCCTACCTGGCCTGCCAACAAACCACACATGCCAGAGATGAGAACAGGCAAGACAGGATTTTGGTAAAATGCAGCTTTTATGCTGCAATTATTTTTGCATACACTTAATACATAAACTCTGTTGTTTACATTTTATGTCATCCCTTCTCAGTGCTTCCTCCTTTCTTCTCTTTCCAATACTGTATTTTATTTGTAACTAGAATATCATTTCATGCACCCAACAGAGTGGAGCCGACCTCTGTGGCATAATAGAGCAATGATTGTCTGAGTTGCCACATTGGAACACATTGCAAAGAGCTAGGTAACTTCTCATCCACAGAAGGGATGTGCACAGCCACTAGCCTTTGGCAACCCTGACCCTCGATCTGAAACTTTCTAGGGGACATCCAGCATCCTATGCAGTCACAACAAATTCAGGCAGGCTTCCTTGACAACTCCACGCTGGCTGAAGTCCCTGAAATAGAGGCAGCTGCCCTTTTCAGTGGAGGAAGGAAGGAAAATCTACCAATTTTCCATGGCTTGTTTGGTCAGCATTGCATCGAGGAGGCTCCAAAGAAACCAAAAGCTGAAAGATGCAGAAGAAACAAAAAGGAAGATTTCTTGCCAGAATGAATGAAATTGGTATCTTTTGGTAGATACCAAATCCAAACAGATTAACAAATTAATAAAAAGCTAAAATAATTGATAGCAGGAGAATGGAATCTGTAGGAATGTAACCCTCTGGGACAGGCTGATCCAGCTATAGGGAACCTTGTCTGTATTTGTCATTTGATTGTGAATCACCCGGACTCAAGATAAAATAGGCTGGTATATAAATTATTATTTCGTCTAGTGGTAGAGCAGGAACATGTCGACTCCTTGGCTGGACTGGAGCTTCTATGCTGAGACCTTCTCTGGGTACCCTCCCCAACTACCACCCAGTGGCTGCAATTTTGGTCAGGATGGGTGCTAAGGAGAAGAAAGGCAGGAAGTCCTTGAATAGGTATGGGCAGGCTATAAGATGGTGGGGAGTGAAACAGAATTTCTTATGAATTCTGCCTCCCTGCAACCAACCTCAGCAATTTAACCTCATTCACAGAGAAGTGGGTATCACTGCTGCTCTTCCATCACTCTCTGCTCCTTTTAGGAAAGACACTGAGTTTGTCCTATAACAAAAAATAAACCTTTTTTTCAAGGGGTGCAAGTCTAGCACCAAAGAACCATTTCCCAGAAAATGATTTAACAGGGGAGATGCAGGTTAGATGGCTGATTTCCCTCAAAACTTTCCTTCTTGGACTTGCACAGAGCAAAAGCAGAGTCTCCGTGCAAATTCTGACCAGTAGAGTTTGGGTTCCACATCTGCAGTTTTGAAAGAAACTCAGTTTTGGAGGTGAGGGGATGTTTCCACCACTAAGGCAGAGTGTTCCCACCTTCATCCTAGCTAAGAGGCAAAAAGGAGATACAAATTCTCTACCTGCTTTAGGGATCCATGCATGGCTGAGCCTGTTATTGCTCAAATACCATAGTCTCCCATGTCTCTTCTTCCAGTTAGATTCTTTTTTTCCCCCATTAAAATGTGGAACAAATCAAATTTCATGCTAATGAACAAAAAAAATCTGATCAAGATACGCAGAAGTTTGCATTCAAACCATGAAACAGAGAACAGGCTGGACTGGGCATAGTGGTCTCCCTCCCCATCCTCATTATACTCAGATTATTAAGCAAGACTTCTTGGCTTGTCACTTCAGTTTCATCAACCTTGGGCAACTCCACTCCTGCTCCACCCCTAAGAATCTCTTTGAACTCTTCCAATATCTGGATTTTGCAATGTAGCATAAAGCCCCATGAGATGGAACCTGGAAAAGATCATGCTCTATCTCTCCCTGAAGTTCTCTACTTCAGGAATTCAGGAAACTGCACTTTCACAAATATTCTGCCTAGGTTAGAAAATGTTTAAGGAAACAGGTACAGGTAGGTGGGGGGGAAGGCGAGAGGAGAGAGAGGAGAGAGAGGGAGGGAGGGAGGGAGAGAGAGAGAGACCAACCTCACCCACCCTGAATATGAAGGTCAGAAAAGTTCACACCCCTCCCTAACTTTTAAAGACAAAGGAATTCCTCTTCTTCCTGGAAAATGAACAACAACCCATCCTGTACATTCTGCAACCCAGCAGTCTGTGGGAAAAGAGGAGGGCAAATAACTCTCCCACTTCAGAATAAGATAAGTACAATTGGCCTACATGGTCACTATTAAGCTGCTAACTAAGCACTGCCAGGCTGAAAGCTACCCTAAATCTGTGGCTACCTAAGAAGGAACAAGCCAGAGCAGGAACAAAAGTCCATGTGAGATACTGGCTAAAGCCATAACACAGTGGTACTGTGAAGAAAACCCGGGGGGGGGGGTCATCACCAAATGCTACAAAAGAAGGAGCCTTTGGAACACAAAGCTGAGAAGAGCTTCAGGTTCAGCAGCCATCACTTGCAGCAGAGACGGCTTCTCTGCCTGGATGATGGGCCAACTGAAGCACCTCCCTACACCAGGAGGGGCTCCGCTACCAGCAGGAGGTGGATGCTTTGCACTAACTAAGAATTTGCTTCTGGTCCTGACAATGAAGACTCTCCTCTTTAGAAGAGGATCCCCCAGTCTGCATTCTCCATGAAACAACAATGAAATGCAAGGATTGATGAGCTCCATAGCAATTTCCCAATTTCCCAATTTCCCACTCAAGGTACAAACTCTGAATCACTCTGGTGGAGAGAAGGACAATTACAAATGAAAGAAACAGAAAAAGAAAGGTTCTTTCAAATAAGGGGGAAACATTTCTCAAAAAAAACCCATGAGCAACTCCAATTTATTATTCTGGGAAAGGTGTCTCCTCATTTGCAGCAGCCCCCACCCGGAAAAGGCGGGGGGGGGAGAGTCATGGTTGTAACTCCATGGCTGCCCAAGTGGGCAGAGAAGGAGCCAGGAATGAAAAGCGAGGAAGGAAGGGCAGCCCCACATTGGGGCAGCCACTGGTTTCTAGGAAAGGGGCCATTAGCAAAGGATTGATTGACCATCGCAGAGCCTCCACTTCAACAGGGAAGTCCTGGAATTTGAGAATCACAGAATCAAAGTAGCTCAGAACCCAGGGCAGGAATCCTCAGCACACCCCAAATAAAAGGCTAGACAACCTTTGCTTGAAACCCTCCTGCAGCAAAGCCCACAGGATTGCAGAGTAGCTCTCATAAGCAGAAGTTTCTCCTTCTTTCAAGTTTGAATCTCTGTAAAGCTCCCACCCATTAGATTTTGTCACTGAAGAGGAAGAATCTACACCAGTCCTACACAATTCACAGAGTATAAAAGGCAACTTCAATAAATTAAAAATCTTTGGAGTCACAAATAATACCTGGTCTATTGATCAGCTGTTTGGCAGCTGTGCTGGAGCTGGCAATGGCATTGAGGCTCAGCAGCATGGCTTCCAGGATGACAGCGGATTTATTCTTTATTAATCAACACTCGTGGATCATACAAGGCTGTTTGGCAGGTCACGTGTTTGTGCAGGTCTGATCTACACCCTTTCCTGTGACAAATCTCCAAGTATTGGAAGACCGCTATCATGTCCCCACTCAGTCTTTTCTTCTGTGAGGAAAATCATTTTGATTTCATAGGAAGAAATATCAGTTCCTTTAAGACAGGGGTTCTCAACCTTGGCAACTTTGAGACTTGTGGACTTCAACTCCCAGCTTTGCTGGCTGAGGAATTCTGGGAGTTGAAGTCCACAAGTCTTAAAGTTGCCAAGGTTGAGAACCCCTGCTTTAAGAGTTCTTCATAGGATTTAGCTCCACAACCCTCAATATTTTTGTTGCATTTCTCTGCATTCTTTCCAGATCCTCAGTCACCTTCTTGTACTGTAGTAACCAAAAGTGGCAACAGATGTGGTTTGACCAGAACTGTAGAGTGGAACTGTCATTGCCCATAATCTCAACATTTTGCCTCTGATATTGCAACCCAAGTCTGTATTGGCTCTTTTGGCAGCTGCAACACACTGCTGCTCAGGTTTAATTTGTAGTCTACCAGGATTCCCACATCCTTCTCACAAGCACTATTGTTGAGGAAAACAGAACTACTGGAAAGGACCCAATGTTCAAATCTATCAAATTTGAACCCCAATTCTGAGGTGTTAGCAATCCCCTTAACCTCCCCCCCCCAGCTTCATGTCTCCAACAAATCTTTTTAGCCCTTTGTCTGTGTTGAGGAGCTCTGGACCCAGGACAGAACCCCGAGGTATCCCACTGCATCTGGGATATTCACATGCTGTAGACACAGATCCATTAAGGACCATGGACAGCTAACAACAAATCCATCTGGTAGTGGGATCATCCATTCTGCACCGTTCTACTTTATGGAAATGGGGTCTACAGTCAACTTTAACCAATGTTTTATTGAATATGTGGACTGCATCCATTTCATTCCCTTTGTCTACAAATGTAAAAAAAAAAAGCAGCAAGATTAGTTTGGCACAATCAATTTTTAAGAAACTCATGCTGGCTTCTAGAAATCATCTTGTTCCTTCTGAAGGGCTTGTAACCCTATTGCTTGGTTATCTTTTCTGGGTATTGTCAAACAATAGTTTCCTGAGTCTACTTTCCTCCTTTTTTAAAAAAAAATACTAGAACAATGTTATTTCTCCTCCAATCTTTGGTGCTCCTAGAGTTCTCAAAATTACAGTTAGTTAGTTCAGATCACCCACAGATTCTGTGGTTCCAATGTCCCTGATCTCTGTGGCCCTCTTTCAAATATATCCCTGCCTCAAACACCCCTTATTCATGGTTCCACAGAAGATATTCACCATGTGGCAAGCTCTGGCCCTGAGTTTCCACCATTATTTCTACAGACAGGACAAGAATTACAAAGCTAGCACAGATGTGCACTCTAGCTGCTCATTATCAAAGAAGGAATGAGAACATGCAAAGGAGATGAGAATGGACAACCAAATATGACAGCACAGTTGCTTCTAAGCCTCTGGCTAAATTAGAAAGCAGTTTACTGAGGTGGAAAGCTGCAGCAAAAGCTGAGGGCAGAAGAAGCCAAAACCATCTGTAGATTTAAAAATAAGCCACACAGCCAAGGAACACATTTTCTCAGACATAAAATAAGAAGGAACTCCTTATAGTTATAAAGTATTAGGCCTAGAAAAAGGAATGTCTTAAGGATGTTCCAGAATTGTTGCCTCCTGAAAAATGAAGCAATCTGGAGTACAAAACAGGTTAAAAATAATATTTGCTATTTTTCTATCTACTCTCTCCACTGCTGCCATTACAGCTTGGGGAAAAATGACTGCAATTGGGGCTTGCTGAAATCCAGGGCAAGCGGCATCTTCCGCACACTAACAAGCTCTGTGTTTTCTCCCTGACAGATGCCTCTGCACAGACCATAAATAGAGATTGTCCCCCCCTTTCCTGCCCACACGAAGGCTGTATGTCTTAATTAAGCAGGACACTAGCAGCACTGCTAACGATTTTTCCTGCTTACTATGTAAATCTCTGCTCCTTACCAGGGTTAGCTTCCCACCAGGATTTGTGGGAAGCCTCAAGATGCTCAGTTCATTACTTCACTCTGGGAAGCCTGAATGCAAAGTCCAAAATGTCCACCGCTACTGACTTCTAACGACCCCAGAGCATCCCTTGGTCCTGGAAACCATGGCCACCAATGGGACTGGGGAGGTGGTGAGGAGCTTGCTTGAATGGCACCCCTCCTTAAGAAGAGTCCCGAGAGGCTCACAGGCTGAGAGAAGCCCCAGCGAGGATTGGCTAGAAATGGGGGTCTTCCAGCAGGAATGCAGCAAACGCTCCCTGCATTCTGAGGGAGAGCATCTCTCTCCTGGAGAGCTTTCAGGGAGCCACAACTATCTGAATGGTTAAACAGCTGCTTCAAGTTCTCCATGGGAAATGAAGCATCATTTCTAGTGATGCTAAACCATTCATCTATAATTCTTTATTTTAAAGGCATTATATCTGAGTTGATCAGAAAACCAAAAAGTGAATTTCCAACGGACAATACAAGGGGAGACCGCACTGCAGAAATGCAAAGGTCAATCAGTGAATTAGTTGAGTAGGAGCTCTCTAGCGAGAAACTTCAGGCCCAGCTCCAGTTGCTGGAAAGGCAACATGGACAAACAAGAGCCACTATTTCCAAACTGCAAGAAATGTAAAAAGTGCCAGCTTACAGTATAGTCTCTCATTCTGAATGCAAAGGAATCACACTTTTATCCTCCTTAGCCATCAGGCCAACAATCTAGTGATGGAAAATATTCTCAATCATAAGTAATGAAGATTGGTGGAAAATTTTTCTGCATTTTCCAACTCTCACATAGTTTCTGAATCTTCTTGTCCCAGAAAGATCAAGGGCCAAACACAGAGAGAACATGAGGCATCTTTCTTCCTACCTCAAACTTGCTCCCCATCAAACTTGAACAGGTTCCTTTCAGAAAAGTCACTGCAGGTGACAGGTTTGTTAGAGCTACCTCTGCACATCAATGACATCTCTATAGAATACACTATAAGATAAACATCTTTTTCCTGCAAAACCCCAAACTACAGAGATACATGATGGGCAAAAGCATAAAAGTTCATTTTGGGACAACTAGCCAAAAAGACATACAAGTGTCTTTAGCTATGATTTTTATCAGCAAAAAGCCTTGTGGAAATATGCTCCAGAATAGATTCAAATAGTTCCTCCTTTCCCCCCACAAAAATTCCATTTTCATTCCAATCTTTCCAATGTAATCATACAAATGCTGGACATGGAATATGACAGGCAAAGTGTTTATTTGTTTATGTTTCATCTCACCTTTACTATTTTTATAAATAACTAGGGCATCCAGATTAGACTCAAAGAACACCTTTCCCATAAGATTACCATTCCCTAGAAGGGAGCCAGACCTAGAAGGATTGATGGTTGGGGTGGGGAGGCAGGCAAAGGGTGCCCCTCACACATAAATGACATGGATAGTTTTCCAAATCTGCCAAATCAGGGCACTTCTAAATGGGTACAGCCTGCTCCCATTTTTTCTCATATTCCTTGCTTATGTAAAAAAGGTCTTGATGCTTAATGAAGCTATAAGCTATTGAGCATTAATCAGACTTGGCTGAATAATCAATGGGCCACTAGGAAAAGCTTTCTTTCCCTAATAGAATGTCACAACCGGACAAAGGGAATGCAATTAAAGTTAAGACTCTTATTCTGGGATTGACAGGGAATAATCCAAGAGGGCAGGACCTTCGCTGAGTGACACTACCACCCAAGCTTAAGTGCAGAGATTCCATGGGGCTTCTGAGAGACAGCTTTCCTGAGATCATCACTCTTTTTGCAGATGTCTTCACAGGCAGTTTAATTAAGCACCTTCGATTCCAGTAGAATCAAACTGAGTTCTATCTCAATGCCAGAACTAAGGTGCCAGACCCAGAGCAGCTCTTTCTCCTCATGCTGGCCACATTGCCAGTGGGCAAAGATGCTATTGGGCAGCCCTGAAGACCCAGAGATCAACCACCTGCTACCCAGACTAGCCACCAGCCCAGAGCAACCACAGAAGAAATGGAGCAGAAATAGATGCAGAATGAATGCTTATTCAATTATTCTTAAATATTTATGATAATGGAGGGGAGTGTAGGTGTTGTGTTGGTGGAATCCATCACAGCTATTCCAGTCGCAAGCACAACAGCCTGAGGAAGAGGAAGGCAAACTTGCAAGAGGCTGGAAAAAAGGCTGGAGAAGGATGGCTCGAGTCCAGGCCACTGATATTGCAGACTGGGGACAATGGCAGCAGGCAGAGAGGAGAAACTTGGTGTCTAGGACAACTCACCACAGTCAACTTGGCATGGCCAGCTCACTGCTACCAGCTCCCCACCACCAAGTCGCCTCTGCCAATTCACTACCACCAAGTTGCTGCAAGACAACTCCACACAGCCATCTCGCCATGGGGACTCCAGAGGGAGACCTGCCCAGGCAGGTGAGCGAGCGGGTGGGCAGAGTGCACAGTGATGATGGCAGCTGGGGGCTTCCCATTTTCACACACCCCACCATTTATTTATTTATTTATTTATAATCAAATTTCTATACCGCCCCTCTCCCGAGGGACTCGGGGCGGTGTACAGCCTAAAATTTAAAAACATATAGATATACATAATTTAAAATAATTAAAAGTGAATTAAATAATTTGGCCGTAAAATCCCCATTTAAAACCCAACACTTACAAATCTTAAAAATTTACTCAATCCCCTAAAACATTCTAACCCTACTGGAACCGGAGCTTCTATGCCAGGCCGGCCTGTCGAAAAAGGAACGTTTTTAGTTCCTGACGGAAGGTCACTGCCTTGGTGAGCCCCAGACTGAAGAAGTCAGGGATGGCAGAAGTGCAGCAGGTGATATGAAAACAGGATGCCCCCAGCTGCTGCATCCCACCACCTGTCCTCCCCCACCAGCCCCGGCCCCAGCCTCTTCTGTCCAGTGTTCGGCAGCAGTAGCGGTGGAGGCAGAGGAGTGTGTGAAAATGGGATGCCCCCAGCCACCGCCACTGCTCTGTGCTCTGCCCACCCACCGACCCGCTCGCTTGCTCACCCACCCGGTTTTCCCTCTGTCTATCCATGGCAAGTTGTCCCCATGTCGAGTTGGCTGTGTGTTGTTCTGCAGCAACTTGGTGGCGGTGAGTTGGCAGAAGTGACTTGGCAGTGGCGAGCCAGTGGCAGTGAGCTGGCCATGCCAAGCTGTCCCATTCCAAGAAACTTGTGTCCTGGCCATACTATTCAGTCACTGACATGAGGCAGTAACTGCAAGCAGCTGGCTTGGATTATCCAGCTGATTCTAACTTTGAAATCTGGTGTGGGAGTTGTTTATTTTACCTATTTCTAGATTGCCATGGGAGCTTTGGGCCTTTCTTTGGGGACGAGGATAGAGAAGGAAGAAACTGATTGAGAAGAATGCCCCACCACCCCTGAGGAAGAAGCCCCAGAGAGGCATCTGGAGAACAGCTGGAGAGCAAGGTGACTATTGCAGCATTGGAGGCAGAAAAGGGCTTTTCTATCCAAAGCTGAGAACGGGACAGTGGCAAACAGGAGCAGGAAAACTCTCTCCATCATGGCTTTCCACTAGCACTGGAGGCATCACCACAACCCTTGGAGCAGTTGCTTCAGGTTCCAATATTTGAGAGGCTGCCACAAAGAAGAGGGGGAGCAAAGCATAAAGTCAAGAACTAAGGAAACATTTCCTGACAATGGGCACAATTAACCAGTGGAACGGCTTGCCTCTGAAAGTTGAGGGTGCTGCATCACTGGAGGCTTTTAAGAAGAGATTGGACAGTCATTTGTCTGTAATGGTATAGGATCTCCTGACTGAGCAGTAGGGTTGGACTAGAAGACCTCCAAGGCCCCTTCCAACTCTGTTGTTCTGCATTCTATTGCTGCTTAAGGGATAAAGTGGCTGGGGGAAATCTACCACAATTGCAAGGTGCTGGCAGCTACTGGTGGTTGAATTGGAAGTCCCAGCCCTCCTTCCCAGCATGCCCATCACCAGAAGAATATCCCAATCCAACCTTAAGTTTCTGCCAAGGGACAACCAGTTATTTTGGGTGCTTACAAGCAGGCCATAGAGACATCCCCTTCTCCCACAGTAGCTTCCCTTCTCTTTGAAGGCTCCCCAAGTCTTCAGGGCTTGATAGATCTGTTAACATCTACACAAAACCATGGGGAGAGGCCATCCAGCTCAGAGTGAGAGGTCCTCAACAGGCCAAATGGGAGATGTTATGCAGACCCTGATCCTGTGATTGGAGTCCGTCAGGCTTAAGATCAGGGAAAAACAAGCTGAGACTCAACCTGAGCAAGATGGAGTGCCTGTTAATTCAAAAGCCTTCTGAATCTTGCCAGAGTTGGCTGACAATATAAGGCCTTCAAGAAACAAGTACCTAAGCCATGGCCTGGGGGCTGTAAGCACAACTGAGGCACAACAACTGGAAGAGGATGAAAGGAGGATGGTCACTCTTATCCTCATTGTGGAGCAATACATTCCAAGGGGGCTGCCATGGAACCTTAGCCAGTTAGTATCTAAGAGACCATTTCCCCTACATGGATTTCACCTGTCCAAACAGAAAGAGAGGACTTACTAGGGCTGGGGAAATGCTGGAAAAGATGTCAGGTAATGCCAAACAAACCTTACTTTCTTCTTTGATAAAATGACTAAATTAGTGGAAATTCTGTGGATATAGCATACTTAGATTTCAATCAGGCACTTGATGAAGTAGACCACAGCCTATTTCTTAATGAGATAGAACAATGTATGATACAAAGTATCATCACCAGATTAATCTGCAGTTGGCTGGCCAACCACACTCAGTGTATGGTCCTCAATGGAACCACATCTACGTGGAAGGAAGTATGCAGTTGGAATCCTGAGTGCCTGTTAATTCAAAAGCCTTCTGAATCTTGCCAGAGTTGGCTGACAATATAAGGCCCTCAAGAAACAAGTAAGCCATGGCCTGGGGGCTGTAAGCACAACCCAGTGCTCTTCAATATCTTCATAAATGACCAACATGAGGTGCTTGAAGGGGTTCTCATCAAGTTTACAGACAACACTAAGTTGGGGAGAATATTTGGAAAATACTCAAAATTCAGAAGGAGCTTGACAGACTTGAGCATTGGGCCCTATCCAGCAAGATGTAATTTGGTGGTGAGAAAAGTAAGGTCCTGCACTTAGGCAGGAAAAACCAGATACAGGATAGGATAGGCCTGGTTCAACAGTAGTTGAGAGGGATATAGGTACCCTGAATGTGTACGAGTCAGAAATGTGCTGCAGCTTCCAAAACCCCCATGTGGTCCTAGGCTGTGTCAGCAGAGGGATGATAGCATCAAGATCTGGAGAATGGTAGTACCACTCTCTACTATATTGGTGAGGCCACATTTGGAAGACTGAATCCAGTTCTGGTCACCACCATATAAAAAGATGCTGAGGCCCTAGAAAGAGTGTAGAGAAGAACAACAAAGATGATAAGGGATCTGGAAGTTAAACCGTCAATGAATAACTAAGGAAACTATGGTAGGTATGTTTAGCCTAACAAAGAGGAGGTTTAGGAGAGACCTGATAGTATCTTCCAAAACTTGAAGAGCTGCCACAGGCAAGACATCATCAATTTATTCTCCACAGCACCTGAGTATAGGACCCAAATCAACAGGTGGAAGCTGGTCAGCGGGAGTTCCACCTGGAAATAAGGAGGAAGCTTTTGACAGTGAGAACTATTAAACAATGAGACAGCTTGCCTCCCAGAGTTTATTTATTTATTTGTTCGGGCTTGTATGCCGCTCCTCTCTGGAGACTCGGAGCGGCTAACAACATATGTATAAACAACAAATTACAATAGAAATCCCAAACAAAAAATATCTAAAAATACAATAAAACACCCACTCATATTCAACAGTCAACCACAGTCATCCCCAGGCCTGCCGGCAAAGATGAGTTTTAAGATTTTTCGGAAGGCCGGGAGAGTCGGAGAAACGCGGACTTCAGGAGGCAGTTGGTTCCAGAGGGCGGGCGCCACAACAGAGAAAGCTCTCCCCCTAGGGCCCGCCAGACGACATTGTTTCGCTGACGGGACCCGGAGGAGGCCGACCCTGTGTGCTCTCACCGGTCGTAGGGAAGTATGTGGCAGAAGGCAGTCCCGTAAATAGCCTGGTCCCATGCCATGAAGGGCTTTATAGGTGGGACCTGAAGCTGTTCCACCGCTTAATAGTTCTCACTGTCAGGAACTGGACAAGCATTTGGCTGAGATGGTATGAGGACTTCTGGCTTGAGCAGGAGGTTGGACTAGAAGACCTTCAAAGTCCCTTCCAGCCCTAGGATTCTATGTTTCAGCCCCCCTCCAAGAGTAGGCATAGCAAGAGGGGACCGACAAGAGTTCCTCTTCAATGAAACAACCTTTCCTCCTGAAGCTAAAAGACCCTTACTCGCACCCTTCTGAGTAGAAGCTGGTAATAATCTGGTTAGGATTCTAACAGCACACTTACAGTCATATGTCTGTGTCTGTATCAAAATTTAATTTTAATTAAAACTAAATTAATTAAATTTATCTCTAAAATTTAAAACTTCCTAGGATTGAGATAGTCAATAAATGGCATAAATAAGTAAATCTGTCTTCCTTGAATTTAGTGCTTCCCTTTCAAAGCCACCCAAGTTACTGTCCACCACCACAACTTGTAGAAACAACCCACAAGTTACTTTGGATTCTTCTGCCAAATGGCAGCTCTGCCACCTCCCAGGGCTTGCAAGGACTGCCAGTGACAGAGGAGAGGGCACTTCTCAGAACAAGAGAAATGATCCCGCCTGCAGCATCTCTGTCCCCAGAGCACTCACAACTCATGTTTTAGAATTCTGGAATTCCAGCCCCACAAGGACAGTGGTTCAGTGAGAGGGGAGCAGGATCTTCAGAAAGGCAATTCTGAATTGATCTGAACTGAACCAAACTGGCCCAGCTGCTCATCGGCTCCACCCTAAAAAAGTGCACTTCCTGTCGTGGCAGAAAAAGCTATGGAGCAAACCTCTACCATGCCATAAGGGCCCTTTGACATAAGTTAATGAATGAAAAGTTATCACTAAAGCCCTATCTGGCTAACTGCTACTTAACCACATTGTTTGAGAGGTATGGGATGTGTCAATAAGTATTCTCCAAATACATGAGCAGATAAATAAACAGAAACAAATTTTTTTAAAAAAAATATGAGTTTTCCCTGCATTATTTGCTTTATGTTCAGTAGTGGATATCTGAGAAGTTGGCACCTGGACTGCCCTTCATATGGGGCTCAGATGAACAAAGGTCTTCTAATAACATTAACTAAAGGCTGACCCACAGAGAAGATTCTCCTTACCCAAGGGTGGGGGGGTTTCCCATGACTGCTGTGGCTTCATGGGTCTCCCCTCCCTCCCTTGGGATCACTGAGGAAGCTTCAAGCCTCTTTGGGAAGGGCAAGACGCCGGTGGACCTTTCCTCTCCCTGCACCCGTCATTTTTCAGTCAGGACAGTCGGCAAGGAGGCACATGTCTACTGTATTCAGATGGTTGGCACAACCAACACTTCAAAGGAAGGTTTTTCAGGCTCAGGGTAATTATACTTGTATGTTTGCAAATAATGACATAACCCAGTCACCTTACTGTGGATAATTTATTGCAAATAACAAAATGTTATTATACAGAAATTAGTCTCCACTCAAATAGAAGTCTGAGAAGAGTAGCTGGGAAGTCAATTAATCATACCAGCAGTAATCCAATACCATACCCCCAAATGGGCAGCACCCACAAGTTTGGGACCATGGGGATCTTAACTTCTTGTCCAGGATAAAAAGAAGGGGGAAGTACCTGTTTGGGGCAGCACCCGAAGAGTCTCACAAAAAGAATGACTCTGCACTGGGCACACTCTCTCCTTGGCACGGAAAAAGACACCTTCAGATGCTGTCAGGTCAATCAAAATTGGCCTTAAATAGCAGTTCTGGAGAAACCCTGAATGAAGGGGACAGGTTTCAGTGCCGTGAGATCCAATTAGCAGAAGATCCCACCAGGTGTTCTCATTCACCCTGGGTTCCAGGGCTCTAGTCATAACCCAGAAGAGCAGCAGCAATACAGAGCTTACATGCTCTATAGTCATGTTGTTACACTCTGTTCCCAGCTCCATGAAAAGGCGTCCCTTGGTGCAAGCCCCTTCTTCACTCTAGCAGGCTACATGAGTGCTTTGCTGGAGAGAAGTTTTGTGGGATGGGCATTTAGATGCAAACTCCTTTGGATTTGAGAAAGAAACCACTTGGATTATTTTTATTATTTGCAGAGTAAACTATGTTCCTTATTTAGCAATAGTCATGAATTACTATCAATAGTGGTTTTTTCCTAGGTATTCCTAAAGCACATTATTAGCTATTGACTTCTTAATGATTGCTCACTGTGATTGCTCCTAATTGACCTTAGTTTGTATCTTCCCTTGATCTTTCCCTCTGATAGTGAGGAACAGAAGCCATCTGGGAAGATGCTTGTTCTTGTGACTTCCTTAAAAATGGAAAAAGGTGATTTCATGAGTAAGGTACCCCAACCCTGCCATAATCCCAGGTGAAGAGAGACTCCAGCAAAGGCGCTCAGACCAGGAACTGCTCCTCCTCCTGTTTCCAGCCACCTCTTCAGCTTGATGCAGACAAACCTTACTCACCTGAGGAAAACCTTCCTCTAGCCCAAGAGTGAAGCAGCAGCTCAGAGCAAAGAGTGGAAGGAGAGCAGGCGGTTGCACACCTTCCCTGATCAGCTAATGCAGTCAGCATCCACCAAGGGCACTTGGCTATACAACCAGTTTCCCCCTGCCATGAAAGAGTCATCCACAGGGCCCAGTACAGTCACAGAAGGAGCTGCTGATCAGGATTCAGGGCTGGACGTGGGGCAGTGCAGCTCCAGTCCAGAGCAAGCTCAGCCTAGACAGGTTGCTGCCACCTGCCCCTGGAAGGTGAGTGCAGCAGCAGCAACACCCTGGGGCTGCCTTCTCTTTGCCCTAGGTGCCTCAGCCAGCAGAGGTCTGGCCACTGCAATGGGCAGTCACATGGACAAAGCCTTGTGGCTGGGCCGTGATGCGGAAAAGGATTTACAGATGTAAGCCACATCTCAACAGTGCTTGGAACAAATCCCTGACAGTCATCACCCCGCACAGTACAAACGGCCCAGCTCTCTCCAGCAGAGCGGAAAAGCAGCAGACGTCGTCTGGAGGTTCCTGTTCACTGTTTCGGGCCTCCTCAACACGGGCAAGTATCATACAGCAGGAGGGTGAAGAGTGGCAACCATTCACCCTCGGGGGCGAGTCATTTGCCTGTTGTTCACCTGCAAGGATGGCAAGCTGGAAACTGTCATCACCACTGGCACTAGGCAGGGGAAGTGGCTGGCACATGGGCACGCTGTATCCGCACATTTGCTTTCCTCTGGACTAAAATGACAAGCGACCCAGAACAGCAAGGTGAGTCAGGACTGCCTAAAGAGGAAAATGCTGCCGAGATGGTCTCCAAGACTGCCTACCCTGCCTCATCATGGACTGAAAAGGTAAAGGGAGGAGAGAGCAACAGGAAGACAACACCTAACTAGCAAGCATCTCACAGGCCCAGGCACCTTGGGTCACAACGTCAACCTCTTCCTACCCAGCAAAGAAAACTCATCAACTGCTGGCATCATGGGTAGAATTTCAGGCTGTCTGTTTGGCAGAGATGGGCCATCTTATGGCGAAGCCTATCCACAATTTCCCCTGGAAAAAAACATCAGCTGTGGCTTGCAACAAAGTCCAAAGGGATGAGATCTTGTAATTCTTTCTTCTCCATGTTATGACTGGCTGGGAAATTCTGGAAACCCATACATCTTAAAGTTGCCAAAGTTAAGAAACTCTGTCCTATATAGATCAGCACCGAAGAAAGGACCCAGGCCAGTCTCAGCTTCACCGGACTTGCATGCACACACGGCCCTTTCTGTAACCGAGCACAAGGCACCAATCCCCTTGCATTCAGAGAGAGGGGTTTTTTTCAGCCCAACAGACTGCTCCAGCAATAAGCTCACTTTTGGGAGGTTGCTGTGCATCTAGATAGCACTACACATGCACTATCTTTATTCAGAAACCTATGGAAGGCAGCACCTCTGATTTCCTGGCCAAGCCTGCTCACTATTAGCTTTCTGCTTAACAAAGACACTCTGGTGTCTATAGCCAAGAGTTCTATTTCCAGTGTAAATAAACTCTTCTAGCAGAGGTCATTACACTAATTGCAGAAGACCATTAATTTTCTAATTCTTGTTCACCCACTGCATATCATTGGGAGAATGCAATTTGTGATGCTTAACTCACCACCTCTTCTCTCACCCAAATTCAGCTTTGCTGGCTAAATGTTCAAAAGACTCCTGGACCTACCACTGGGTTTAAACTAGCAGGCAGCACTCTGGTGCAACAAGTGTTATTCTGAGCATATGCAAATTGACTTCCTCCAGCATGGCACAAGAGGACAAGCAGAAGGTAGCAGCAGATCAAAATGCACATACAGTTTCTTTGTCAAATAATTGCAAAGTCTTGGCCTCCCTCTTCATCACACAATAAAGACGTCCATCGACTTCTGGTGGCACCGTTTGGCGTCACTACAGCCTCCTTTGGAGGCTCCATTTCCCGGGAACTGTTAAGCCGCAAAACAGCGATCATCAGCTGTTTTTTTGCGGTGGAAAATCCCCCCTTCGGGAGAAGAAGGGGTGAAGAGCTTCGGGCGTGGGTTGAGCTCCTCTTAAAACCCCCTGAAAAGATTTCAGGGGGAAAAGAGTGAGAGCTCCCCAAGCACTCGACGACGCTCCAGCCCGGGACGCTTCTCTCATTAGACAGAAAAAGGCGCCGCGACCACCCCTGCGGAAGATAAGGATCTCAGAGTGAAAGTGTACGCAGGCAGAGTGAACACAGGAGATTGATAGTGCAAGTAATTTTTTATACTTAACTTCAGATTTTTTACAATCAACATAATGACTTTAAGATGGCGATTGCTTCTGACAGTAAAGTGAAAGTAACTTTCTAGAACAAAGGCACAGCGATCGTTCAAGCTTAAAGTTTATAATTCTACAAATTTTAACTAAAATCTTGGATTTGAAAGAAGGTTAAATAAAAGAAAAAAAATAAAATCTTGCAATATATTTGTAAGAAAATTCTTCATTAAGAAGCAGGGTTTTTTTGAGAGTTTTTACAAAAAGAGACTGATCATAGAATGGCTGCCAGACAAATTAAAACAACATCTGCGAAGGTTGCAGTATCTTCACCAGCCCAGCCTTCTAAATCGCAAACATCTAGTTTTGCTGCTCCTCCGGCTTCTTTAACCTCTACACAGCCTGAAGCCCCTTCGCCTATTCAAGCCCCTTCCGAAATGTTGATAATGAAAGATTTACAGGCTGCATTATTAACACTGACTGATAATATAGAGAGAAGTATGGAAAAAAATATGGAGAGGAATTTTGAGAAATTTGGGGAGGAATTGGAGAAAAGGATTGCATCTCATGCTGAGGAACAAATCAAAGGAGTAACTGGGGAATTGGGGAAAATTAAAGAAACAATTGAGACTCATAATATAGTGATAAGAGAAGATATTGTGGAAGCTTTTAAGGGGGTTTGGGGCTATACTTTGAGAGTAGAAGAGAAAGTGGAAGAGGCGGAGCAACAATTTGAGAGAAAGATGGAAGAAATTAAAAATGCTGTGGAAGATCAAGCTATTATGGCACAATATAACCAGATGATGTGGGTTGTCAGAATAAAAGGGTTGAAAGAAGCAAACCAGAACCAGGAGGATCTCAGAAGGATTTTTGGAGAAGCTTTTGCAGAATTTATAAATGAGGGGGTACAAGATGTGTCTTGGCAGATAGACAGGATTTATTGAGTTAATTCATGGATTGCAAGACAAAGAAACTTACCTAGAGACATTCTGATTTATTTTGTTACAAGGAGATTTAGAAATCATGTGCTTACAATATTGTATAATAAGAAATTAATTGTGGCAGGTCAAGAGGTTGTGATAATGAAAGAGATTCCTCTGAAGATGTTAAGAGCAAGAAAAGATTATGCTGTTTTGGTGGATGAACTTAAAAAACATGGTCTACAATATAGATGGGAAGCTCCAGCTGGGCTATCATTACTTTACCAGGGTGAAAGATATCGTTTGAATTCTATTTCGAAAGCAAAAGATTTTTTTCTGAATGTGATGAAGGCTGGTAAACCCCCATCTCCAACACCAAAAAGTATAGAACCACTCAAAGAAGTAAACAAAGAGCAAAAAGAGAAATTACAACCTGAAGATTTACAACCTCATGGAGCAATAGGATCTGATAAACGAGTTTTACTGGATTTGCCTGAGTGGAGCCTTGATATATTTCAGCCCTTGGAAGTACAGATGCCCAGAGATCAAAGGCAAACTCGGGCAACCACCAAACGTAAGGAACAAAAAAAAAATGGAACAACAAGACCTGACCACAACTACAAGTGTGGAAGCCATGGGAGCTCGACCAAAGAAGAAAAATGATGAAAATTTTGAATTGGTCCTGCAAAGGCTTTCTGGAATCGGTCATGTTAAATAAATTTTTGACATGGAATGTCAATGGGTTAAATTCTCCACAGAAGAGAAAGAAGATATTTCATTATTTGAACCAATGTAAAAGTGATGTAACTTGCTTGCAAGAAACACATATTAGAACTAGTGATCAGAAATATTTGATAAATAATAAATTAGGTACACACTATGTTTCAGCGGCTGCTGAGAAGAAGAATGGAATTGTTATTTATGTTAAAAATCATATTAGAACCAAATTAATAGAATCAGACACACAAGGTAGATACTTAGCAATTGAAATGTTAAAAGAAGGTAAAACAATACTTTTGATGGGAATATATGCACCAAACCAACAACAAGAAAAATTTTATAAGTTAATATATAAAAAGTTAATACAATTTGATTATAGGTCTTGTATAATAATGGGAGATTAGAATGGTGTGATAGATATTAATTTAGATAAAAAGAAGATATCATCAATTCCTCAAACACGCGCTAAGTTGCCTAAATCTTTTTTTGACATAAAGGATGGTTTTGACTTGATAGATATATGGAGAGAAAGAAATGGTAAAGAGCAAGAATTTACTTTCTTTTCTGACAGGCATCAGTCATTCTCTAGAATTGATTTTATACTAACCTCAAGTGATTTTCTTTTTTAGCTTAAAGAAGGTGAAGATTTTACCTAAAGTTTTAACAGATCATAATCCAGTTTGGATGGAACTAACGGAAGGACAAAGACCTAAAAGATCTTGGAGATTAAATGAAAATTTGTTTAAATATGATATAAATGTGAATGAATGTAAAAACTTAATGAAGGAATTCTTTAGGTTAAATATACATAAGGGTACAACTATAGAAATGGTATGGGATGCAAGTAAAGCATATATGCAAAATGTAACAGGAGTATAGTTGAGGCTAGACACGAGGAGTGGGGAAAAAGGCTTACTAACTCAGACGTTTTCAAAGACCAATACTTAGTATTGTATACCAGGTGTCATGATGATTGCTGCATAATATGTTTTTATGTTCAATGTTAATTGTTTTAATAAAAGAATTTTTATAATTAAAAAAAAAAGCATATATGCATGGGATTTTAATAGATTTGAATAAGAGGCATAGAGGTAAACAAGAGAAAAAACGGAAGGAGTTAGAAGAGGAAATAAGAAAGAAGGAACAGTTGTTAATAAAGAGACCAGATGACAAAATTATTAAAGAGGGGATTAAGGTCCTACGGAAACAATTTGATTTGTTGATGGCAGACCAAGTTGCCAGGAATATACAATATGCAAAACATAATACGTTTTTTAACTCTAACAAGCCTGGCAGATGGCTGGCCTATATATTAAGGAAAAAACAAAAATCTTGAATAATTGAAAAAATAGAGTATAAAGGGAAAGAGGTGTTTCAACAAGAAATTATTAAGAAAGCTTTTTTAGAATTTTATTGTAGGTTATATGCTGAGGAGAAGGTACAAGAGAATGATATAGATATTTTTTTGCAAAATGAAAATGTATCAGCAATTAACAATGATCAAAGAGAAAGATTAAATATATTGATTACCTCAGGAGAAATAATTTCTGTGATTAAACAATTGAAATTGGGAAAATCTCCTGGGACTGATGGGTTAACGGCAGTTTATTATAAGCATCTTCAAATGGAAATGGTGGAACCTCTTAGAGAGTTATTTGTTAATATACAAAAAGGAGGTCAGGTTCCACCTTCATAGAAAACAGCCTATGTTTCCTTAATTCCCAAAGATGGACGAGATAATCTTCAACCAGAAAATTTTAGACCTATTTCATTGTTGAATATGGATTATAAGATTTTTGCAAAAGTGATGGCTAATAGATTAATGACAGTTTTACAACAAACAATTCATACTGATCAAACTGGTTTTTTACAAGGGAGGCAAATGAAAACTAATGTTAGACAACTTATTAATATAATAGAATATTTGGAGAAGAATACTCAGGTGCCCGCAGTCCTTATGTTTTTGGACATGGAAAAAGCATTTGATAGATTGAATTGGTTGTTTTTGAAAAAACTGATTGTTAGGATGCAAATGGGGGACCAGTTTATTAATTCAATATTGGCGATTTATCAGAAACAAACAGCGCAGCTTATTGTGAACGGGGAGTTAACAGATTTATTTAATATAGAGAAAGGTACTAGACAGGGATGTCCTTTATCCCCCTTGTTGTTTGTTTTAACTCTAGAGGTTTTATTGAATAGGATAAGAGGAGCTGAAGATTTAAAAGGTATAGAGATTAGACAACAAGACTATAGACTACGTGCCTTTGCAGATGATTTGGTTGTGACACTGACTCAACCAGTACAGTCTGCCAAGAGATTGATGGAGATAATTAAAATTTATGGTAAGGTATCTGGATTTAAATTAAATATAGCTAAAACCAAGATGTTAGTTAAAAATTTAAATATTAATTTAAAACAGGAATTGGAAAGAATAACAGGATGTGAGATAGTTAAGAAAATTAAATACTTAGGAATTGATATTGAAGCCTCTAATGGAAAGTTATATAAAAATAATTATGAAGTTTTGTGGAGTAAGGTACAAATAGAATTGGAAAAATGGAAGAAATTACAATTATCTTTGTTGGGAAAGATAGCTGCAGTTAAAATGAATGTATTACCCAAATTTTTATTTCTTTTTCAAATGATACCCATACTTAAAAAGGATGCGAATTTGGAGGAGTGGCAGAAGGTATTAATAGATTTATTTGGAATGGGAAGAAACTGTTGTTGTAATATGTTGTAATGCATGAGGCTTGGAGAGGCTTGGGACAAAGAGACTGTGCCATGTGACTTTACCATGCTGTTTTGGAGCAACAGGAAATGGAGGCGGAGCCAAGAGGTGGAATCCATTGGCCACAGCAGAGCCACATGCCATGTGCTTTGGAACAAAGGACAAAGGCCATATGGCCTAGGAACAGGAAATAAGGGGGGCTAAGAGGTAGATGGACGTTGTACCAAGATTTGAATCCATTGGCCACAGGGTGGCCCTGCAGTGTAGCCTTGTCATTGGCTGAAGAAATAACATTGTCATTGGCTGTTTGTAACCATGTGATGCATTGTGTAACTGCCCACTGTAACAGGGAATAAAAGGGAAGGCAGCCCTTTGTCAGTTGTTGCTTCACCCAGAGAAATGTGATCAGCATGTGTCTCTTAATTCGGCTATCGTGAAGGACCCGCCATTGATTGGGGCGCAATGAGGTGCCCCAGATCAAAATTGAAGCTTGCCTACGGAGGGCAAGGCTTCAAGTGGTGACCCCGACGTGATTTGATGCAGAAGTCACGTCCTTCTGACATCTCACTACTCACTTCGCCTGGGATAGGCCATCGTGCACGTCTTTAAGTAAGTATGAGACAGAAGCTTTGCAAAAATTGGGCTGTGTACCTGAAACAATTGCTTAGCTTAGTCAGGAGAGCAAATTATGTTCAGAAACTTAATTAGACTGTTTTCCCTGTCACTCAAAAAGATCTATGTCTTTTATTGGCTTTTTTGAAAAAATCTTACCAATTAGACCTCGCCACATGGCAATAGGTATCTGGCTCCATTGCTGAGAGCCCCACCAGATTTCTTAGCCCATGACAGGCTGTAGTGTCCATGCTGACGTTACACTATGCAAAAACAGAGCAAGCTAAATTGGCTAATTCTCAGGCTTAAAAAAGCAAGCCCTGAGACAAAAAAAATCTTACGATCTGACTCTAAATTTGGCCAATTGGAGGAACAAACCTCGTGGAGTTTCTTCAGCAAGAAACACCCCCCCCCGTGAGTATGTGGGTGGAATTCTCCAAGGATCAAAGGGGAGGGCTTGGTGTTATTGTCAGGACCTTAATTATGCAACTAACAAAGATTCACAAATGTGCCTTCACGTAAGGAGTTTTAAAAGTATTATTAATGTTTGTTTGGCATTGTCTCTCTTACATCTTAAAGGGACCACAAAAAATTGCTAATTGGATTAAAATTGGGTTGTGTGAGGAGCTCTCTGCTTCTTTCCAAATTCTCCTTATGTGAAAGAATTGTATGCACGGCTATTTCAAAAGGCTATCTGCCTTCCTTTTCTTCTCCTGTAGCTATTGGCTTGCAGGATTCTGTTTGTTTCTCCCTGTACCTTTTAACTTGCTAAAAAATCTTAAGTCTCTTTCTCCTTCTGACTCAGAACATGCTTTCCTATGCTAATTCAGTCTTCTCTCTCTTACCTTTTAACTTGCTAAAAAATCTTAAGTCTGTTTCTCCCTCTGACTCAGAGCATGCTTTTCTGGCCGTCGTTTTCTCTCTATGACTCATACAGCCCCCTGCAGTTACTAAAGACTTAATAACTGCCCCTGCCTGTCTCCTGTTGATCTTACTTCTGCTAATTCAGTCTTTACTGTCTTACCTTTCAACTTGTTAAAAAAAATCTGAAGTCTGTGTTTCTAATTCTTATAGTTGAAAAAATGGAAAAAATTTCCTGGTAAAAATGCCTTGTTCGCTTGTTAACTTTTCTTGACCTGAGAGCCTGCAGCCGCAGGGCCCCCTTTTTCTCTCCCCCCTTTTCTTTTTTCTTTTGCAGCAGAGCCATTTCCCCCTTGCCAGATCTGAAGAGTTTGTTTGTTGCAAATAAGACCATCAACTGGGCCACTTTAAAAACCAGCAGAACCAGTTTTTCCTGGTTTCCAAGGAAACGGATGGCTGTAAACGGAGACTCAATTTACATATGACTGCGCTTTATTGCTGGCCATCTCCAATCTGCATTTGAATCTCTCTCTCACCCCCCCTCTCTTATTTCTTTGCCAATTTTGCCTTTATTTTCTCTTTGCCAATTTTGCCCTTAATTTTGCCTTTCTGATTTCTTTGCAAAATTTGTCTTTCTCATTTCTCTTTGCCTATTTTGAATTTTATGTTTCTAGTTTGTTAATGATTTTTATTTTTGTCCCTTTCTTATTTTTCTTTAATGATTTAATTTTTGTGACAAATCATTGCTGTTTTGCATTTTTTGTCTCTCACCATAAGTTGCTGAATGCATTCAATTGTTGATGATAACATTCCAGCACAGAACAAACACAGAAGCAAATGTGTATGGCTTCATAGCGTGCCTATGAAACAACTATCCCTTGCAGCTAGATTATAAAGCTAGATAATGAAACATGACAACAAGAAAGCATGTGCTGATTCTGTTCCCTTGTTTGATTTTGGTGAAAACTTTGAAACTTTGCACAACTTCTCAAAAGACAATGTTCTCACATCTGATAAGGATTAGATCTTATGTGGAAAAAATGCACATTGGTCAATACCCCAGAATTGGTCTGGTACATTTACATTTCTGACAACACAACATTTCTGCCACAATTGCTCACATGAAAAATATGGCACAAAGCAATCCCTTATCACAAGAAACTGGTGCCTTGTTTGATTGACAGTTTATTTTCCTGACTACCTAATGCTGGATGGCTCAAGGAATTGGGTTTTTAGTATCCTAATGTTTCTAGTATTCTGTGTAACAATCTGTTGCTGTGTACAAATATATCCCTGCCCTGTTGAACCTGTGTAAAACCTGTGTAAGCCTCCCTCTTCTAACCATCTGGAAAAGAACCAAGAACCAACTCCTGCCTCTGATGACTGGACAGAGATGTTTCTATGATGGCAGCCTCTGAGGACTGGACAGATGATGGCCTGTGCCCTAGGATCATGTACAGAGCTGGACGTGTACAGAGCTGGACGGAGCATAGGTGGAACAACCCACAGCTGCAAAAAAAAATAAAAAATAAAAACAGTTGATATGTTGTAATATGTTGTAATGCATGAGGCTTGGAGAGGCTTGGGACAAAGAGACTGTGCCATGTGACTTTACCATGCTGTTTTGGAGCAACAGGAAATGGAGGCGGAGCCAAGAGGTGGAATCCATTGGCCACAGCAGAGCCACATGCCATGTGCTTTGGAACAAAGGACAAAGGCCATATGGCCTAGGAACAGGAAATAAGGGGGGCTAAGAGGTGGATGGACGTTGTACCAAGATTTGAATCCATTGGCCACAGGGTGGCCCTGCAGTGTAGCCTTGTCATTGGCTGAAGAAATAACATTGTCATTGGCTGTTTGTAACCATGTGATGCATTGTGTAACTGCCCACTGTAACAGGGAATAAAAGGGAAGGCAGCCCTTTGTCAGTTGTTGCTTCACCCAGAGAAATGTGATCAGCATGTGTCTCTTAATTCGGCTATCGTGAAGGACCCGCCATTGATTGGGGCGCAATGAGGTGCCCCAGATCAAAATTGAAGCTTGCCTACGGAGGGCAAGGCTTCAAGAAACCAAGGGTTAAATTTAAAATAATCCAGGATACAAGGGAAAGAAGCGGTTTGAAAATGCCTAACTTGAAGTTATATTATGATGCAGCTGTTCTAGTAGCAATAAGTGATTGGGTTAATTTAACTAATGATAGAGTATTAAATATTGAAGGGTATGATTTATTATATGGTTAGCATGCATATCTAGTTTATGATAAAAAGGTGGACAGGAGTTTCAAAGAGCACCTACTGAGAAATGCTCTGTTGCGTGTCTGGAAAAAATACCAATATAAATTAAATGATAAGATTCCTGTCTGGACAGTTCCCAGACACGCAATAGAGAATATAAATAGAGAACAAGTATATGATGTGGTGCCATATGAGAAACTCCTGTTTAAAGAAGGGAATGTCTTACAATTGAAGTCCCTGAACATGTTAAGGGAGGAAGGAATAATTTTTACTTGGTTTCAATATTTACAACTGCAGACCAGATGGAAAAAAGATCAGAAGATTGGTTTATGTCAAATAGATGAAAACTTAATTAAACAAATTAGAGATCAAAGGTTAATGCATATTAAAAGATTGTATAATGTATTGATAGAAATTGATTCGGAAACTGAATTAGTTAAGGATTGTATGATAAAGTGGGCTCAAAATTTTGGACAACCAATTATGATGGAAACTTGGGAGAGAATTTGGGTGAAAAATGTAAAATTTACACAAGCGCAACATTTAAGAGAAAATTTTTATAAAATGTTTTATAGGTGGCATTTGGATCTGAAAAAATTATCATGTATGTATCCTAATTTACAATCTAAATGTTGGAGATGTAATTGTATGGATGCTACTTATTTTCATGTATGGTGGACTTGTAAAAAATGAAAGCTTTTTGGATAAAAATTTGGTGGATACTTCAAAATATTTTGAAAAAACGTATTGAATTTTCACCACAGTTGTTTTTATTAGGTATTATAAAAGATTGTACTACCATTGAAACGAACTTGATTTTGAATTTGATTACAGCAGCGAGACTGTTGGTGGGTCAATATTGGAAGAAGGCGGAATTACCATCTACTACAGAATGGACTTTGAAAGTTATAAATTTGGCGGAAATGGCCAAAGTATTTGCATATTTGAAAGATCATTCAAATGAAAATATATGTTGGAATGGAAAAAATGGATTGAGTATATTCAAGGGAAATATCAATCTAAGAAATTGTATTTAGCATATAGTTAAATTTGTATTAGGATTTCTTTTTTAAACTACCCTGTTTTCACTCCGGGAAGGTGGGGGGGAGGTGGGGGGGTGTTAGATATCTGTAATATTAGGGGTGTTGCTCGGATACCACCTCTGCACCACACCTGAAGGGGGAAGAGTGTAAGAGGGGAGAAGGAAGTAGGAAGGTTGGAGGAGAAGAGGAAGTGGAGAGAGAGGGAAGGAGAGAGGTGGAGTAGAGGGAAGTAGAATGAGAAGATAGGGAGGAAGAGAGAGGGTGGATGTGGTGTGGGGGGGTGATGTTCGAGCAGCACCTATAGTCAAGTCTAGGTATTTGTTTTATTTTACTTATATGAATTTAAATGAATGTATGTTAAAATTATAAAATTAATAAAATATATTTTAAAAAAATAATAAAGACGTCCATCAAACCTTCCTTCACACCCATACAACTCTCTCATCCAAGGCTCCCAAGCATGCTTTAGCTGTCCTGCCACCAATCTTTCGTCTGCTTCTGATTTTCTGAGTATCTCTGGAACCATGTCCTGCCCAAACATCCACCTAGTTGGCTGCACTGCTGCCCACCTCCTCAGCCCCAGCGCAGAAGGGCTATATCCCATCGACCCTTTAGTGCTCTTCATCTCAAGAAGGCCACTTCCAATGCTGGCCATTGCCCCAGGTGCTCATTATCCACTAATAGGCGGGTTCTTTCTTCAGAAAGAGGAATGACTGGCAGGCAAAGGGAAAGTCTGGAAACTGTGCATTCAGACAGATTTTTTTCAGCAAGCTCTCAGAGGCTTACAGTATAAGGTTGGTTGACCCAGTTAGAGGAATATAATTTTTAAACAAAAAATATCAAGGAAAAGAATGTTCTTAATACATTTGCAGAAGTTTGGTGACATACATCAGTACAAAGAGCCAAAGAATGTCCCTCCCTTTCAACTTACCAGTCAGGTCATGAGACAAAGAAGTGCACTTGGAAGATTCTGTCTCGAGATACAACAGCTGCACAAAGAGGGGGGGTTGGGATGCACCCTCCACTCAGGGTGCCAACAATCAGCATTCAGGACCAAATGGGGCAGCTGTTCCAGGAGAAGACTGTCTCCTAACCTGATGTTACAGAGCTCCAGTATCCAAATCCAGTTCAGCAGCAATTGAGGGCAGTTTCAGATATCAGATGTATCAGTCATTGGACATGGGGATTTCTCAGGGGACAGAGAAGGGCCAAGCATCTGCACAATCTAGAGAGAAAGCAACTCACAAATTAATCCAAAGAGGGCTCCTCTCTTCCCCAGCCAGAATCCTTCAAGCAGTCATGAAATCCCAGCAGGCAAGCAAACCTGGAAGGATTAGACTAAATGATGTGGGAGGCTCGCCTGCTGGTTGCCAGCATGGCTTAGGAGGGAGCAGTGCTTAGGTCCAGTGGTCAGCCTTAGAAACTAGGTCACAATGGCTTTGCTCCACCCACTTTGTGCTAAGCTGTCAGAGAATGGCAGATTTCTCCAGGACCTTCAAGAGGTAGATACCCTTGTGTATAGCCTTCCCACAAGTCAAACTTTGTCCAAGTGATTCCAAAGGATTACCTGGCCTCACCTTATAGCATATGAGTCACAAATGCAGGCATTCTAAGTTCCCTTAACTGTCCTGGTTTATTTAAACAGTCAACAAGCATTCCATATTCCAGCCAGAAATATGCTAAATGAGTCCAACATTGCAGAATCCTGCAAAACTAGGTTGATTTTCAAGAGGTGGGAGGGAAGATCCACGTAAGGGAGCAGGCAGCAGGGAAGGGTCTCCAGGATTAAAAGCAGGCACCAGTCCTCAGGCTCCTGGCATGCTGCAGACAACTTACAGGAAATCTCTGGGGAAACAGCTGGGGGTGAAGGACTCACCTCTCTCCTTTATCTGATGGATTTGCAAACAGAGGCTCTTGTTAAAGACTCCCCCCACATCAGAAGTCCGTTGTCGAAGAGGGACGCAATGCAATCTACACACACACACACACACACACACACACACACACACACACACACACACACACACACACACACACTTAAGTAATATTATGAAAGATGCTGGCCATTTTCCTGCTCTACCTGTGCAGACAGGACAGTACTTGCAGATTCCAGGAACCTTCATGACTGAAACCAATATCCAAGACATTCATGACTAATGTTGCAATTGTACTAGGTTCAGATAGGTGGAACACAACCAGTTCAGACTGAGGAGGAAGGGATTCCCTTTTGTTGTTTGAAAGCTTTTTTTCTTTGTTGAAAAAGCAACATCTAAAGCACACAGGAAATGAGGCCTTCCTGCCCAATAGTTGCCTGGGTACCAGATTGCTATCTTCTCCTGGTGAAGTGGTAATTTCAGTATCTGGTGAGTGGACTATGTACCTGTCATCTTGGTCCTTTAGACTCATTCAATAAAGTTGTTACCAAATAAAAGCACTTGCAACTATTGTACATCCTTTGACCCCCTCCGCTGCATCATGTTGTTAAAGCCTTTAGCAACACTTTGCTGGAGTTACTGCAGTAATATAAATGTCACAGGCATAACCTGACTGTATCGATCCTACAAGGCTGCTAGGGTTCTGTGCTGGTATTAATACATTGGCTACTCCAAGTGGAAAAATATGAGGAAAGATCACCTGACACTTTCAATTAAAGAAGCATGAAAAGCTATTTGTGTCAGACACTCCCACTTCCCTGCCCAAAGGTAGCCACTTTACAAGTGAAGGACAGATCCATGCCTCCTCCACTGCCCCCTGGGGCTGTTGAAGCCCCTCTGCCATGGTGCCTTTTCCCACCAGACAATTCAAGGAAGATCCTGTCTGACAGCCTCAAACAAGCATTCTGTTCTCCAAGCCATAGCTGCTAGTCAAAGTGGCTCAGGGAAATCCTGGTTTTTCTGGAAGAAACCAGAAAAGGGTTCTTCCAGATGCAGGAATAGAACAGACACTTCATCCAGAATCTGTGGCAAAGGCCCTGAAAAACCCAGAAGGAGCAGCTGCTCATTCAACTTTGGGAGAGAGCACAGCTAAAGTCTCTCCTGACCCACCTCTGCAAATGCATCAGCCTTTCCCTAACTCAGAGGGGAGAGAAACATCCATGGAGGGCAGGATGAATTCCTTTGGGGAGGATGGAAATTAAAGGTGCAGCACAGCACTCTGGGACAAGTTGTGGGCCACAGTCCAAGTTCAGGGCTCACCTTCAAAAATACTATGAGCACAAAACCACAGGTGGGATGGGTGGTTCCCTCTTTCTGCCATCCAGCCCAAACTATCAGTTTCCAGAATGAGCATTGGCTTTCGCTACAATAATCCTCCTCCAGTTGCTTCTGGGCTAGCTAGAGCTCTTTCTCAGAGAAACAGACTCATGAACTTTCCTTGGCTATCAGGGACACCATCCCAGTTTCTTCTTATCTGCCCTTATATACCTGGACAGACACACACGCACACCCAGACTCTTGCTGTAGCAAATAACTGTAGAAGGGAAGGGAGGTCAAAGGAGACAGAGACAAATGACTTTCCCAGACATTTTTCTCCCCACCATGACCCACTCTACCAGGCTCCAGGGGCCCACAAAGCATAGCCACCTGGAGGATAGAAGGAAGGGACGTTCCATTCTCTGTCCCAGTCCCAAAGCAAGTCAAGGAGTAGAAGAATACACAGCCTTCAAACCTGTGTTCTACCAAGAGCCTAAAAATGTAGCGTTACCAAGAGTCACTTCCAAAAAGGGTTCAAATCATTCCCTCACAGTCTAATTTCAACCCAGTGCTTCAAGGAGGGAACTCTAAAAGCCTGCTAGCTAGTTGGATTGTCCTATAACAAAGCTGGGCTCCCAAAAGAAGACCTTTGGGATGAATTCTATCAGACAGAGTATATTTTTCAAATTTATAAAAGGTGAGGGCCACTTGACTATCTGAAAATGGGACCTTAAAGAATGAGTTCATGATCAAAAGGAGAGTCACCACAAGATAAAACGGACTCAAATTGTGTGTGCTTCAAGACATTTTTTTAAAACCAAGCACTCAAAATCTAGCCCAGCCAAAGGCTTCCCTGTGATCTTCAGGCCAGGTGAACTAGTAGATATGGGAATGTGAGAAGAGGTCACAGCAATCAAAGAAAAGTTGTGGCTAGATGGAAGGGCAGCCACTATGCACACAGGACATGTCAAATTGACACACTTATGTGCTCATTCTCTTTCACACACCATCTGTCCCTATTAGGCCGGGATGATCCAGATTCAGACCTGTGCCTCTTGTCTCCTGCACTTGACCATTGGGGTGCCTTAGGGCCCTTAAAAACCAAATGCAGAAAATTATCCTTAACCAAAAGACAACCCCATAACAATGTAGTCTACAAAAAGAATTACAGCAGCTCAGTGATAGAGGAAACAGCTAAGCAATGTCGGAGGGATTAGTTCTTGGATGTGAGACTGTCAGATCTCTGAAGAAGGTACTAACAACCTTACTGTATGGGGGGGAGGTCCATATAGAGCAACCAAGGGTCAAGCTCCACAGAGAGAAACTCTCTTGTACTGTGTCTCCCACATGAAGAGCCAGGAGTCCAACTGCTCTGACTTTTTTGTAGGAGGACCCAAGGGGGTGCCTCCATGATGCCTTCATGGCCACTGCCACTGACCTAATTGGAGTTTATTAGGAAACCAAATGTTTGACGTGGAATTATCTTTACCTGGGGTCTCACAATAATTCTGAACTAATCACAGTTTCACTATGCTCTTAAGTTTTAATTCAAAGCTTCCAAATGTAGCCAAGTGCAAAGGCTACTCTCACAGATATGTAGACTTGACTGAGTCCAGGAGACTTGACTGAGTCTGCTTTGGGCATTCAGCTGGCTGGGGAACATGGGACCAGTCCTTCTTTCTCAGTCCTACGAAGGAGGCAATGGCAGACCATTGTCAAAAAAACTTGCCAAGAAAACTGAGGGGACAATCTAAGAAGTCTCCAGGAGTTCAACATAAAAAACATAACCTGGGGGTAAGCTCTTCTGAACTCAACAACACTGTTGAGAGATATACAAAATACATTAAGAATGTATTTAACTCAGAGGAAATTCTTTGCTTACATAGTATTCAATCTTTAACCCCAAATGCCAGATGTTTGTTACATTTAAGCAGCTAGTCTGGATAAGAAAAGCTGTCAAAGAAAACATAACATCCAAACTTCACTTCCCTTGTATTTCTATTTAAATATATATATGTTTTTTTTATTCACCAAAGCTTAGCTAGTAGTCTGTCATGTCAAAGCCTCAAAATGCTGCTATAACCACACACATCCTCAACGTTTTTGCAACTTCAAAAACATCAACCTGCAAATGGGATTTCCAGGAATATAGACTTTTTTTACACATGAGTGTGCAAATAACCATTTTTTAGACTTCACTTCTTTTAGCAGCATTCTCAGGGGCACAGAAGGAGCTAGTCCAGGGGATCAGAGGAGTTTTCTCTGTGCATATGGGTGGGTGCGCTCGCCTGTGCACATGCAGAAACACAGAGCCAGGCTTTAGAGGCTGCTCCCTCTGAAACCCCACAGCAGGCTGACTAAAGCCTTCCTGAAATGCAAAAGTGGGAAGCTTAACTGGGTTCTGTGTAGCATTTAATCTTAGTAACATTTCATCTTGACTGACAAGCTCATGTAAGCCACAAGGGCCCTGACCCCCAACAGCTGGCGGAGAGCCGAAAAGGCCTCCCTCCCAAGTAATCCCCTTGCTCAAGCCTCCACCATGAAGCCCCTGGCCAGATCTGAAGAGGGAGGCTGCTGACCAGATGGAGTTGCAAGGGCAAGCTTCAGTGCCACAATGCCCACCACCACCCCAGCCCTCCCAGCACAGGGGGGGAGACACTTTGGCTCAGCCTTGTGACTTTGGCCTTTCTTTCTTGGCCACCTGGGCAGAAAGGAGAGGAGGAAAAGAGGGAGTCTTAAACTGAAGGGGGGTGGGCACCTGGTCTACCCACCAAGGGGCCCCTTGTGGGGAGGCAGCCTTGCCATTCCGGAACACTCTGGCCTGAGTGAAGTCTCACTACAGGAGGAGGAGGACTGTGGGCCGCAGTGCCCCAATGCTTCCTTTTGAGGCCTGCAAACACATTTTTTCCCCAGCCCCAAAAGAGCCAAGAGGACATTTCACATTCCAGCCAGGCTTGAGGAAGGCCCTCACCAGGAGCCCGCTGGGAAGGGGCACTCACAACCTTGTTCACCTTTGTGGGTCCCAAAGGCAATTTGGGAGAGCAACCTGTCATTGGGAGCCGCCCAGGGTTGTTCAAAAGGTGGGTGATTGTATAAATGTTTTAAATAAATAAAATGAATACATTCATTTGCAACAGCCGGAGCCCCAGCTTCAAGAGAATGTTCTTCCCAGTCATGCGAATTACCTCACAAAATGCCCGCCAAATGCCTGTTCCTTGGAAAGTAGCTGCTACCGTCATGCATGGCCACACAATAGTTCAGCTCCTCTTGGAGAAGGCAGGGGGACCAAACCAGGAATGGGACTGGGGAGCCAGCAATCAAACCTAATTTGGGGACTGGAAATAGACTCTCCTGCGTAGGAAGTGATGATTTATAGTGTTGGGAGTATCTTGCTTGGTGCAAAAGAATGGATGACATTGTTACTATCTTGCTTTGTATCATTTTAACACTTTTTTACTCAAATAGAGCCAGTGGTAGGATTCAAATACCTGAACAACTGGTTCTCTCTGTGGACGCTGCTTCCAGAAGTCCTTTCTGGGACTGGCCCAGAACGAACTTCCAGAAGTGGCGTCCATGCACTTCCGGCGGTCCATTCTGAGCCTTACAAAAAAGGGCTAGGGCTTCAGCCAGTTCGCCGAAGTCAACAAAAAATTAGCTACCAGTTCTACCAAACTGGTATGAACCAGCTGAATCCCACTACTGAATAGAGCATATATTGCTTAGGGTTATTTGCAACTGAAGGAGCATATAAGCCTGAGAAATGAATGAATGAATGAATGAATGAATGAATGAATGAATGAATGAATGAATGAATGAATATAAAGTATCCTTACACTCTGCCAGATCTGACCCACGCTAGTCAACCAGAAACATCTGGAGAACTTGCAACAAGGGGGGGCAAGATCACCTCTCACGATTCCATGTCAAGATCAGAATTCATGGCCTGGGTTGTTCTGTCCACCATGAATTTGTCCACTAAAGTAGTTGCCATTACCACCATAGTGTAACTTTGCACAGTGTACAAGGATGATTTTTATTTTGATCCACAACTTTCCCAAATTTAGTTTCATTAAGGATCCCCCAAGTTCTAAAACTACATGTGAGAAAGTAAAGGTATCTGTCCTTGTTTTTCAGTCCATGCAAGATTTTAATCCAGTTTCTGTTTCTTTGTCTTTCCAGCTAAAGTTAAGAAATTCGTCAAAGTGAAACTGCCACCAATGGCTGGAAATTTCCTGCCCGCAACTTTCTGGCCAAGCAATGTGAATGCCACCAAGCGTCTCATTCAAAGCTAAAGGATCCTTGGTCAGCTGCCGCATTCTGAGTGGCAGAGGGGGGAAGACAAGAAGCCCTGCAGTGGGATGTCCTGTGCATGAGGGGCAGGTTCAGCTTCCCCTTCATTTTGCTCAGCCCTCCATGGGCAGAGCTTAAAGCTCCCATGCAGATTCTGGAGATCTCCCAATAGAACTTTAAACACAAGACTGGAAAGTGATTGTAGAGCAGCTACTTATTATTATTGTCAACATCCAGCTCAAGAGTTCATTCTGTTTCTGAAAATCTTACTGTTTATTGAATATATTACATGGTTTTGTCAAAGCAAACCTAGCTCTGAGATTCCAACACCCATTCATAGACATAAATATTAATTTTCCCAGCTAAATCCCCAACGTCTTATATAATTCATATCAATAAGTTCACTTTGTTATGGGAACCATCTGCTTCAAATCCACACCTGTTCTGGTGTCCTTGACAAGGCTTCAGGCTCTCATGGTCTTCAGCTGAATCAAAGAGGTTTCATTTCTCCATTTAACCCACTTGAAAGTAACGTCTTTCCCTCCACACACCTTACTCTAAAAGCAAGATGAACTGCAGAGGCACAAAGTTGCCAAAGGTTCATCCTTGGCAATTATGCCATACAAATCCAGCTTTGTCTTGAACCCAACCACTACTCTGCAAAACGGGTCTGCTCTGTCTTCCAAATTCCAAGCCTTGGAACTGACTGGGCAAGCAATGCTGCATAGGGTTCCCTAGGGAAGCATCATTCCCCTCGCCCCCTTCATCCCTTCCTTCCAGAAGGACTCCCAGACTAGTCTTCACTCTCTCCAGTTTCACCTTACATTTTCTCTAGGGATGCAATAAAAGAGCTACCCATCCATATTAATTCCCTCTGCTCACCTTTTCACCAGATCCTTTGACAGCTCAAAGTTTAGGGTTGCATATGGCAACCTTCAGATGATACCCTTGTTTCCTCTTTATTTCTATTGTTCCCTTGGGAGACCAAAGGTTCATTGGGTTAAAATCACCCAGGAAATATCCTTACCATGGTATAGAGATAAAGCATATAATGAATCAGAAACAAGCAATAAACTTGTCACCTTAGTCCCTCACATCATATATCATGCATCAACCAGGCTGACAGCCCCCCTTCCCGCCCAACTGCCCTTGGCAATCTGGCTTCCAGGCCTGATGGAAAAATTGCCAGCCTATCAGGTGGAAACTTGAAATGGGGAATTTCTCCAGTGCCCTCGATAGACTGGAAAACTAATCCATCTCTCTTCTGAATACCCCCAATTCTAGTACTTGTATTAAGCATTTTCAGATGGTTCGGCTATTCAAATCAAACAATCCAAAGCTATGCTTTGAAACTATTCTTATCAGAATACCAGCATGTATTCTGGAATTTTTGACATTATGACTTCTCTTCTCCTAGTTTTGTGAAAGTCAGTCACAAGAAGTCCTTTTTTCTTTCAATCTGAGTTGATCATTTTGTGGCATTCATTTTCTATCTGCAAAGGGGAGTTTCTTGTCTAATTTGTTTGATTTTGATTCAGAGTTGACTGCAGAAATGTTAAGTAAATAAGTAATAGCTTCCCCTATGCCACAAATGAAAAGCACAGAAACTTCTTAAGATATTAATTCATGCAAAGAATCTTCCACTGTCTAATTATGGTAATCAAAAATATTAAACATAAATAATAATGATGATGATGATGATGATGATATTGGAAGGGATCTTTGAGGTCTTCTAGTTCTGTTCAGGTAGGAAACCCTATATCATTTCAGACAAATGGTTGTCTGGTTTGTTTGCTTCCATGGGTAGTGCTCTTACGGAGTTTAGAAACTGGTCTTTTCAGAAGAAACCATTCTGCTCCATGCTGATCAATTGTTCTGGAGGAAAATCAGAATAAGAGTTAACAAATCTGCAGATGATGCAAAAATAGGATAGAAAATGCTTTAGAGAAGAATATCAAGATTCAGGAAGATTCGGATAAACTGGAACAAAAGACAGAAACTGAGAAGTTGTGAGGAATCACAAGCTGAATTCAAGCCATAACCCAGCTGCAAATAAAATAAATCAATCTTAGGCTGCACTAACAGAGAGAAACTGCTGGAATCAAGAGAAGTCACAGCTCCTCTTTAGGCTGTCTTGGTTGGGCTGCACTAGAATCCCGAGTCCAGCTCTGAGCTTCGTACTTGTAGAAAGACACGAACAAACTGGAGTGGATCGAGAAGAAAGCAGCCAAGAGAAAAGGGCCTGCAAGTAAAAACTGGAAGGATGGATATGTTTAGCAGGAGAAGAGAAGACTGGAGGGGAACACGGCAGAGGTATTCAAATTCTTGACTCTTGACTCTCTTTTGCTGGGAGTGTTTGAACAGAGGCAATTGCCACTACCTCAGGCAAAGCGGTGCCTCTCCAGCAGGTTCCCTTTACTCCCTCTGCAAAGTTGAATTCCCCCACCCCCATATCACTCCATCATCCAAGAGAAGTGTGCACAATTGGATGGCGTGGGCTGAGTTTCCAGAATAGCTGGGTGCTATTCTGGTGGAGACATGATAAGCGGCTTCAGCATCCCTCCTCCAATGGAACAGAAACTATGAGATAGGCACAGTTTTAATAAAGAAAGCAGTGATCATCCAGGTACAGACATATGCACAGCTAAAAATATGAGTATATTAGAAGCGGGTTTTGTGTGATGGAAGCCAACCAGGGCAGGGGTCTGAGGAAGAGAATGCCAGATCCTGTCCTCTCCAGGGCTCTTCAGGAGCCTCTGCAGAATGCAGAGGGACACCAGAAGGAGGCAGCACAGACCAGACTTTTGATCCTTCAGTGGCTGCTCTTAACCGGAACAGACAGAAGGACAAAAGCAAAATGGGATTTTGTGTTTGTGCACCTGTCCCCTGAAAACAAATCCACCTGTAATTTTCTTTAATTTTTATCCTTCTCTCAAATCCAGTTAAGACTGAAAAAAGTTGCCCAAATTATGGAAAAACATGATTAAAATGCCAATTGTTTGGCTCCATGCATTCTCTTAGTGCTTAAAAGCTGTCTCTCCCCCCACCCACCCCCCCAGCCATCCAATAGAAATAAAGATCAAGCATAATTTTTCTGGAGAGAGACATAGTATCTTATCTGACGCTTAAGAGAAATGCAAGAATATTGATTTAAAACATGGCTTCATCACAGAGATAAAAATTGCTGGAGTCTAAGACTGCTGTACAAATGCGCTATTGAGTAAATGTTGGAGTTAGCACTCAATTTTGGAAATGGCTTCCTTTGACCAAAACCAGAGCAATTCATACTAGCCTTGAGAGATTGGCTAGTAGACAACAATACATATTAAATAAATTAATATTTAATAAATATTAAAGAAGATTCTAACTAAGAACCTCATGATAGTCTGAAAAGCAGGTATCGAGATCTCAAGCCTGTTGCTCTCCAAAGATCACTTTCAGGGGGCTCAACCTAAGACCCAAGCATTTGATGACTGTTAGGAAGAGCAAGCAAATACCAATATAAACTATCTAAACGTTTAGAAAGTACTCTCACATAAAAAAACATAGTGGCTATGGAAAACGTATTGGTCTGTTGGCCACTCTTCTCTTGCAGATGACTCTGGGCAACATGCAAAGATTGCCAACCTGAAAACTACAAGCCTACAAACCTGGTACCCAAGAATAAAATAATCTCTCTCTCTCTCTCTCTCTCACACACACACACACACACACACACACACACACACACACACACACACACATCAGTCTCCCTCCCTCCCTCCCCCCCCTCTCTCATATATCAACAGCAGCAGAACTCACCTAACCCTCTGATCCAAATGCCTGGGGAAAGAGTCAAAATTCCTTCCTCCAAATTACTTTCTGCCTCTTTCAAAGTTACCACTAGAGCATTTTCTTTCCTTAATTTTAAATTTTCTCTCACCTACTGAAAATATATTTAATCATGTACGTCACTGCAAAGACTTTCTCTGATTTGCTGGAATACATCAGTTGCTACAAAATCTGCCTCCTAAATATCTCTGCCCTCCCATTCTGCCTCTCTCCAGAAGCCACTTTTGAGATGCCTCCTAAAAAGAACAAATGGCTACTCCATCACTGATGGTAAAAATCCTACCCAAGAAGTCCCAACAACACTGAGCACAACTGCAATCCCTCAGCTACCTCAAACTTCTCCAAACCTGTGAGCTGCACCAGAGCAAACTCCGACCTCTTTGGGCAGCTGGAAATCCCCTCATGCTCACTCAGAGCAAGACCCTCACGGCCACCACCGGCTCCAAGCTGTGTATCTTGGGGCAAAGAACTACCTAATTAGAACACAGAAAAGCCCTTCTTGTTTCATGGCCAGAGACACAGCAGACTTGATGGATACATTAGAATCACTACTCCTCTCCTCTGCAGGATCAACAATAAATGAGGGGGGAATGGGGGAGGGACCCCCAGAAGCTGGCAGGTCAGGACTTAGTGGCCACATGGAAACAGCTATCCATAGTTTTAAGGAAACACCATATAACAGCATGAGCATCAGGAAGCCCTTTCTCACAGGAAGGCAATTCTAGATATAAATTGCAATCCTAATCCTTCCCAGCCCAGAGAACATGCTGAGACTCCATATTTCACCGCTTAGCAGAAACACAAGGCTCATTTTCAGCAACAACCTGTGGTACATTGTGCAGAAGATACTATAAATGAGCTGGAGGGCCCCCAGGGACAGACAGTTGCTAATCTTGCTCTTGTAGAAAAGCCAAAAGAGTAGCCATACTTTTCCAGAATCCGTACCCTTCAAAGTGCCCCCAAAGTGGACAGAAGACCTCACAGTCACAAGATCCCCTCTAAACCAGAGCACTGAGGGTAACAGGCAGAGGGCTCTGAGGACCACTTCAGGAATGCCGGGAAAAGGGTTGGGGCGCCCAACTGCCGTGCACATAGATCAACAAGTGCTCAGTCAAGGAACTGAGTTTCCATCCTCATCCCCACATCCTGGCTGCTGTGGCTGACTGGCAGTTCTGCCAAGTGAAGGGCATCTCCACACCTCCAGATGCCATATGGCGTAACCACTGCTATCCATACTGGCACGTTTGCACAGCTCCTCCTTCAACACAAAAGGCCTACAGCAACCCAGTAGGAGCAGCCTCAGAGCAAGTGCTTTGCTTCCAGCTGTAGTCAGGATTAGAAGCATTTGTTCTGTCCGTGCAGATCCAGACAAGGGCAAGGGCTGAACTGCTGATACCCTATGAGACGGGGATCCATTTTCAGCAGCCTCTTCAAGAGCCACAGGCTTGTTGTAAATCTGAAGATTCATCACTTTTGAAGCAAGCCATTCCTGAAGGCCATCAGGAATAAGAAGAAGGTGGATAGACTTCAAAGGAAAAAGAGTGTTGGGTGGGGGACACATCAAGAATTCCCTGGGGACTTCCGGTTCCGGTCACGCGGACCGGAGCCAACCTCCGAAAGCTCCGGGACGGCGCGTTTTTCAAAATTAAATAAACGGGCCGTCGGGGGAGTGAATCACCGGCGGAGAAGAGAGGATCGAAGAGGACCCCCGGCCCGATCCGGCAAGGTGAACACCCAGCCAAGGGGTCCGGGAGAGCCGCGGAAGGGGCCGAGGAAGCTGGTGGTGGCTGGCCGGCCGGCCGGCAGGCCCGAAGACTCCGCGCTGCCGCGCTGCCGGGGAGAGCCGGCGCGAGCGGGGACAGAAAGAAGGAGGAAGAAGCCGGAGAAGACAGCAAGGGCCGCCGGGAGGGTCTGCAGACCCAGAAATGACCCCCGGACGAGCAGAAGGAGGAAAAGAGAGCTGGAAGAAAGGAAGAGGGAGCCAGGTCCGGAGAACAAAGGAGGAGGCAAGTAGAACCGGCGGAGAGCAACATCGAAAAGAGGGAGGCGACTAAAAAGCAGACAGTGGGGGAAGACTCAAGCAGAGGGACTGGTGAGTGTTACCCCATGCGCTGCGCCCCAGACCCACCAGAAAGGGAGCCCCAGGGATTCAGAAAAGGGCAGAACCTACCAGGGAAGAAGGTGGGAGGAAGAAGAAAGCTGGAAGGCAACTAAGGAAAGGCAGAAGGGATCTGTAAACGCAGGCTGCCAGAAGACAGGAAAAAGTGACCTGGGCAAGACAGCAGAGAAAGAGGGGCAAAACAGAACCAGAAAAGAACAAAGAGAAGGAACAGGCTGGCAGAGGGGAGTGAAGAGGAAGCCAAGGCAAAGGCACTGAATAGGCTCCCTGAACACAGACAGACCTCCCTGCCTACAGGCCCCTAGACCTACACTGCCTGAACCCTGAAGCCCCCTCCTCCCACTGAAAGGACAGATTACTGAACCAGCACCAGATCACAGTCTAGTGCCTAACCTGGCCCAAGCTGGAAACCAAAACCAAAACAGTGCCAGGACAAAGGGAGGGCAAGCTCAAGATGGCATCCAAACAGACCACACTGACACAAACGAAGGGAGTTGTATCCTCCCCAGCCCAGTGTACTAAACCATCAGGACCTACTCTACCCACCCCCACACCATCCCATCCAAATACAGGCCCCCAGACCCATCCACTCCCACAGGCCAGCTTAACAACACACATGATACAAAAACTACATGAGGTAATAGAAACGCTGGTTGAAAGGATGGATGGGATAGATAAAAAGCTGGTGGAAATGGACACAAAGATGGAGAGGAGGCGTGTAGAGGCAGAACAAAAGATGGAGAAAAGATACAACGATATAAAACAAATGCTGAAAGAACACAGTAGAGAACTGGAGAAGAAATGGGAGGAGCAACGCAGGGTGATGGCCGCAGATCTGGAACAAATGAAGGAGGCGATGCAAGCACACCACAAAGAAGTAGGGGAGGAAATGGAGAAAAACTTCCAGGAGATCAGAGAGAAGGTGGACAAGCGGATGGAAAAAGTGGAGAATCAAGTAGAGGGACAGATAGCAGAGATAGCAGAGATGAAAGGAGTGGCCCAAGACCAATCCTCCACGATACAGTTCTGGCAACTGGCGTCCGCAATCAGGTTTAGAGGCTTGAAAGAGACATCAAACAAGACCCGAGGAGGCCTGCTCAGAACCTTCATAGAGGCCCTGGCAACATTTCTGGGAAAGCCAATCTCAGACATCGCATGGCAATTCGACAGAATTTACAGAGTGGGCACACGGACGGCAACAAACAGGCGCCAACCAAGGGACGTGGTCATCCATTTCGCGACGCAGGGATTCCGGAACCTCATCTCAGTCACATCGTACAACAAGAGTTTATACATAGAGGGGCAAGAAGTGAAAGTACTGAAAGAGATCCCCCAGACGATGCTGCGAGACAGGAAGGAATACAAGTTCCTGGTCGACGAACTGAGACCACGCGCTCTGCAATACAGATGGGAAGCCCCTACAGGGATGACACTTTTCTATAAAAATAAAAAATAGAGACCGATGCAGGAGCAAGAGAAAGGGAAGGACCAACTCGAGACACGACGACACAGAGAACAGGAAGCAACAACAACAAGGGAACAGGACAGACTGCAGAGGGCAGGATAACAAGATCCACCGCCAAACGCACGGAACAACATGATACGATCCCTCTACGCAACTTGAGCACCAACTTGAATACTATGGGAACGAGACCAAAGAAGAACACAAGAGATAGAACAGAAGCGGTCTCGGAAGAGTATCCTGAAACCGACAATGACAACTAAATACTTGACATGGAACGTTAACGGACTAAATTCCCCACAGAAAAGGAGAAAGATATTTCATTATCTATATCAAGGAAGAAATGACATAATTTGCCTACAAGAAACACACATCAGAGCAGTGGACCAGAAATACCTAGTCAACAACAGACTAGGTACACATTTTGTCGCAGCGGCGCCACGAAAGAAGAACGGGCTTGTCATATACGTGAAGAAACATGTAATAGCTAAGCTAATAGAGTCGGACTTTCAGGGTAGATACCTAGCAATCGAAGTGACACAGGACGACAAGAAAATTCTAGTGATGGGCATATATGCACCAAATCAACAACAAGGAAAATTCTACAAAAAGATACACAAGAAGTTAACACAACTCAACTACAAATCATGTATTATTCTGGGAGATTGGAACGGGGTCATAGAGATTGCCCTAGACAAGAAGAAAACAAAACCTAACCCACAGAAGCACTCCAAGTTGCCTAAATCTTTCTTCGACATGAAGGAAGACCTTGTACTGACAGACGTCTGGAGGGAAAGGCACGGCAAAGAGCAAGAATTCACCTTCTTCTCTGACAGGCACCAATTATTTTCCAGAATTGACTTCATCCTGGCATCTAGTGACTTGCTAATCCGCCTAAACACTGTCTCAATCCTACCCAAAGTACTAACAGACCATAACCCAGTGGGGATGGAATTGAGACAGGATCGGAAATCGAGGAGATCCTGGCGGATAAATGAAAACCTGTTTAGACATGAGAAAGAGGTGGCTGAATGCAAAAGTGCCATGAAGGAATTCTTTAGTATAAATATGAACAACGAAACACCCATTGAAATGATTTGGGACGCGAGCAAGGCATTTATGCACGGGATCCTCATGAACATGAACGCCAGGCACTGACGCAAACAAGAACGAAAAAGAAAGGAACTAGAGGAGGAGATAAAGAAACAGGAACAATTATTAATAAAAAGACCGGAGGACAAAGCCACAAAAGAAGGAATTAAGATACTAAGAAAACAATTTGACATGCTGATGGCGGATCAAATAGCATGGAATATACAATATGCAAAACACAAGACATTCTGTACCGCCAACAAACCGGGTCGGTGGCTGGCTTACACCATAAGAAAGAGACAAAAAGCCCACATAATTGAAAAGATAGAGTACAAAGGCAAGGAAGAATTCAAACAGGAAACCATTAAGAAAGCGTTCACCGAGTTCTACTCAAAGCTATACGCCGAAGAGAAGATACAGGACAAAGAGATAGAAAAGTTCCTGCAAAACGAAAAATTAATGGTACTCACCGATACACAACGAGATGCCCTGAACGCCCCAATCACGAAAGAGGAAATACACTCAGCGATCAAACAACTAAAAAAAGGAAAATCACCCGGGACAGACGGGATAACGGCCATCTACTACAAGCATCTCCAAGAGGAAATGATAGAACCCCTCAGAAAGCTATTTGTCAACATACAAGAAGGAGGCCAAGTCCCACCCTCCTGGAAAACAGCCTACATTTCTCTAATCCCCAAAGAAGGAAAAGATAATGCACAACCGGCTAACTATAGACCCATCTCACTATTGAACACAGACTACAAACTCTTCACAAAACTTCTGGCCAACAGATTAATGACTGTATTACAAAAAATAATTCACCCGGATCAAACGGGGTTTATACAAGGACGTCAGATGAAAACCAACGTAAGACAGCTGCTGAACATAATAGAGTACCTGGAAAGGCACAACCGGGTACCTGCAACCCTCATGTTTGTGGACGCAGAAAAAGCCTTTGATAGACTGAATTGGCCATTCCTGATGAACCTAGCCCAGGGGATGAACATGGGAGAGCAGTTCCTCAACTCCATAACAGCAATCTACCAGAAACAAACGGGCCAGATCATCGTGAATGGCGAACTAACAGACCCATTCAATATAGAAAGAGGCACGAGGCAGGGCTGTCCGCTGTCACCACTGCTATTTGTCTTAACGATGGAGATTCTGCTGAACAAGATAAGAGCGGCAGAAGACGTAAAGGGCATACAGATTGGAAAACAGGACTACAGGCTGTGTGCCTTTGCAGACGACCTACTGGTGACATTATCGCAACCAGTACAATCAACAAGGAGTTTGATGGAGATAATGAAAGACTATGGCAAGGTATCAGGTTTTAAAGTTAATATATCAAAAACGAAGATGCTAGTTAAAAATCTTGACAGCAGAGCAAAACAAGACTTGGAAAGAATAACGGGTTGTGAAATAGTTAAGAAAGTTAAATACCTGGGAGTGGAGATAGAAACAACGAATGCGAAATTATACAAAAATAACTACGAGGTGCTGTGGAGCAAGATACAAGCAGATCTGGAAAGGTGGAAAACACTACGACTATCCTTGCTGGGCAGGATAGCAGCAGTAAAGATGAACGTCCTGCCAAGATTTCTATTTCTCTTCCAAATGCTACCCATACTCAAAAAGGATGAGGACTTGGACAATTGGCAGAGGGGCATCACCAGATTTATTTGGGATGACAAAAGACCAAGGGTGAAACTAAAAATTATCCAGGACACAAGGAAGAGGGGGGACTAAAAATGCCTAATTTAAAGCTGTACTACTATGCAGCGACGTTGGTGGCGGTGAGTGACTCGATCAATATGACGAATGATAGAATACTGAATGTTGAAGGGCATGGTCTACTACTCGGCTGGCACGCATACTTAGTATACGACAAAAAGGCAGACAGGAACTTCAAGGAGAACCCACTACGAATCCCATTCTTATGGGTCTGGAAGAAATATAAACACCTCCTACACGACAAGATTCCCACCTGGACGATCCCCGGACACGCAATAGGGGATATAAACACATCCCAAGGGCAAGAAGTGGTGCCCTACAGTAAACTTGTACTGGGAGAAGAAAATGGGTTCTCCTTGAAACCCCAGGCAACGCTAGCAAACAAAGGAATAGGAGGTACCTGGCTATCATATATACAACTGCAATCAAGGTGGCATAAAGATAAGAAAAAGGGATTCTCCCAGACCGACGAGAAACTAATTGAACAGATTAGAGAACAGGGGATCATGCACATCAGACGAGTGTACAGCATTCTGATAGAAATGGACTCTGAAACCGAGCTAGTCAAGAACTGTATGATAAAGTGGGGACAAGACTTTGGGCATCCTATCACCATGGACACGTGGGAGAAAATCTGGGTGAGAAATGTAGAATTTACGAAATCGCAACACTTAAGGGAAAACTTCTACAAGATGTTCTATAGGTGGCACCTCGACCCGAAAAAACTATCACTCATCTATCCAGACTCCCAGCCCAAATGCTGGAGGTGCGGTGACGGGGAGGCTACCTACTTTCATGTATGGTGGACATGCAGAAAAATCAAAGCCTTCTGGAGGAAGATATGGTGGACACTCCAAGCCATTTTCAAAAAGCGTATTGAATTTCTACCTCGGGTGTTTTTGTTAGGGATAACAAAGGACTGCACTACCTCAGAGACGAGCTTATTTCTGAACTTGATCACAGCAGCCAGATTGTTGGTGGGACAATACTGGAAGGATTCAGAAATACCGCCTATAGAAGAATGGACTGTGAAAGTAACAAATCTGGCGGAGATGGCGAAAATATCGGCATACCTGAAAGATCGCTCAAATGAACAATATTTGGCAGACTGGAAACAGTGGATAGACTATATACAAGAGAAACACCAATCAAACAAAATGCACCTGGCGTTTAGTTGAGACTCGACATAAAGAGGGAAGAATGTTCACCAAATCAAATGTTTACAAAGACTAACCTAATATTGTATGCCTATGTTATATGACGAAAGCATCTTAATATGACCTTATGCTTAATGTTGTTTGCTTTAATATTGATAAAGCGGATTGAATTTCTATCTCAGGTTATGAAACTTCTACCTCATGAACTTTGGTTAGGGACTATGAAAGATTGCACTATTGCTGAGATGAAGTTAATTCAGAAGCGTGCATGAACAGTATGTGATAGACTAGACATAGTAGATAAACCATATACAAGATTTACCTCAGGTTATTAAACTTTTACCTCAGGATTTTTGGTTAGGGACCATAAAAGATTGTACTAATAATGAAATGAATAATATGTGATAGACTAGAAACTGTGGATAGACTATAGAGAAGAAAAACACCAATCAAATAAATTGTAACAGACGTCTAGTTGAGGCTTGATGTGAGGAGCGAAAAATGTTTACCAAACCAGACGTTTACAGGGATTGATACTTAGTGATGTATATCAGGTGCTATGATGAATGATGCATACTTTGATTTTATGTTCAATGCTGATTGTATGAATGTAGATAGACCATATACAAGAGATGTATTTTCGGGTCTTATGAAGACAGCTTATTAATATGAACCCAGACTTAATGTTGATTGCTTTAATATTGGGAAAGCTTACTGAATATATACCTCAGGATACTGAATTTCTACCTTAGGATTATTGGTTAGGGATCATAAAAGATTGTACTAATACGGAGATGAATAAAATGTGATAGACTAGGAACTGTTGATAGACTATAGAAAAGAGAAACACCAAGCAAATAAATTGTAACAGGCGTTTGGTTGAGGCTTGAAGTGCAGAGTGGAAACTGTTTACCAAACCAGACGATTATAAAGATTAATACTTAGTGATGTATATCAGCTGCTATGATGATTGATGCATACTATGATTTTATGTTCAATGCTGAATGTTTTAATAAAATAATTTTTTCATCTTAAAAAAAAAAAAAAAGAATTCCCTGGTGTTTGGAGCTTTTCCTCCAAAAAGCATCTCTCTGAAACAGACTTTTTTCCTTGCTCAATCATGTCCAATTCTTGGAGACTGTCTGGAGTTTCTCGACAAGCAGTTTGCTATTGCCTCCTTCCTAGGGTCGATAGAAAGTGACCAACTGAAGGAAACTCATGATCAGATACTTGCTAAGAATACTCCTGATTCCCAATGGCCTAAAACATTTAATGCCCAGCAAGGAAGTACTGCCTGATGCAGTGCTCTATGTGCTTCAAACCTCTCAACTGCTACTTTGGGTGATGTCCTGCTTGCACCTGTCCTCATTCTAACACACACACACATGCAGGGCCTGGGGATCCCTGTCTTGACCTTGTCACTAGCTCTAGGGGGAAACAGGCTTAGGTTTTCCTTAGCCAAACTTTCCCCCTTTCCAAAACTACCCAAGGATGGCTCCAAGGTGCATAAAAAACTATAAGGGTTGACTAGATACACCATTGGGGGGACATCAGGAGTCTAACCCAGAATAGGACAGAGACAGAAGAGGGGGTGATAATGAGAGCAGCAACCCTCTCCCTGATTTTGTTTACTGCCAATTGGGTGGAGAGGGGAAGGGCTAACTGACCAATCATGAGAAGAAGTCGGGTCAGTGGGGCTCAAGCAGCATCTTCTGATCCAAAGAAAGGAAAGTGCTCCAGATTCAGGGTGGGCACCTGTCTAGCACCTCTCTAGCTTTATCACTGAATGTGACACACCTCCACTTAGCTGCCACTGACTCACCAAACATACTTCTTTCTGAATGCAGGAATCCAAACTGGCCTGATTAATGTTTTTCTAAATTAGGGAAATGTATGGAATCTTTTGCAGACTAAGTCTGTAGCCTTTGGGTGGCAAGATCAAATTCTAAAAAATGGGCTGGGCCAGGACAAAAGAAAGCCTAATTTAAGATTTAATGTTGACACGAAATGAATACAATATGTATGTCATAATTCCCCCCCCCTCTATTATGTTAACTATGTTAGAGACTGCTCCCATAGCTCTAGGTCATTGGTCCCCCCTTTTTTTGGCAGAGAAGGGCACTTGACTTGAATGAGCGGCTTCCCCTTCCCCTTCCTCTTCCCTTTCCCCTGTGCTTCAGCACACACAAGGACTCTCTTGCAGGAGAGGGGTGTGGCCCAACAACCTAGGCCAGTAAGAAACCAAGTCTGGGGAAAGCTGTGAGGTTCCCTCTAGAAGAATAGAAGGACGGAAGGAAAGAGATCAGCACAAGAAGAGCGACCTTTCCCTTAGCACCCTCCAGGATGAAAATAACATACTGCTGGATCAGCTGCATCTCCGTAGTGTGTGGGGAGAAATAGGGCTCTCCTTGTCCTAAAATGAGAGGAGATGGAGATGAAAACAAGGCAACCCTCTCTCTTTGGGGAAGAACAGGCTTGCAGCCCACACATCTGTTTCTCCTACAAAACGAAAGACTTGGAAAGCAGGAATAAAGCCTAGCCTGTTTCAGAAAGGGGGGGAGGGGGAACAGTCAACATCCCTCAGCTTCTGCCACTGCATACATTATGCAGTCATCTTTGCACTGCAGGTGGGGTGGAAACATGCAACTGTCACCCATCCAAGGGTTCAGCACCTGCTCTTCACTACCACAAGAACCTAACCTCTTTGCACACAAAAGAAATGCACAATGCTGGACTTGCTGTGAAGGCTCCCTTTCCATTGTGAATTCCCTTCCACCAGCTTCAGTTGCAGGGTTGTAAAAGTGTGTGAGATTAGAGGAGAGTCCTTTCCCCAGTTTCAAAATGGCAAATCGAAGAGCTTCAAGAAATAAAATTTGAGAAAGCAGAAATACTGGATGGAAGCAACCATCTTCATGTCAGTTGCCAATACAGAGGGGCCTCTCAGTGAGGATTTCTCTTTTTCCTGGTAATGTTTGCTCGGGCTGTAAGAACTGTGAAAAAAGGATCTTTGTGGTAAATTCAATATATTGTTTTCCTACAGTGGAATCAGAGCATTCCCAAGAGAGATTCTCCCTAAGAGGAGACCAGTTTTAACAGGGAACAGTTTCTGTAGTTCAACTGAAAGATGCTGCAGCCAAGATGCACAAGATAATATTATACTGTCATATAAAAAAAGACATAGAAGACCAATGGAGCATTCACTTTGAGGACAGCCAAGGCCTTGGCATTGGAGGGGAGGGGGTAGGCTTATTCTGAATCTTGTAGGCTAGTTGGTCAACCTGGAGATTATGATGAGGTAAGCTTTGGAGCCTAACTAGGGCTTTTAAAATAAAACAAGATTATTCAAGATTGAATTCTCCCATTCTGTTCAGGTGAATCCTTCTCTAAATTGGAGCTGGTGCAATCAAAGGGAATTGCTAGGAACTCCATTGATACAATCCCAAAGATCAGCATAATTTAGTCAAACAATTTGGGACTGAGGCACTATTTGCCAGGATCCAGCTTCTTTAAGCTAAAATATTCTGATGCTTTTTTACGGCTCCCCCAGTAAGATCTGCCATGAGAGAGTGTATGGTTTCCTTTGCCCAGTGTAGAAGTTTGTCTGCCTCCATCATCCTCAAGAGCTGCCTTAATCTGCTGCTTCCCTCTTTCTTGATGTGGTCTTTAACAACCTGCTAGTATATACTGACCATTTGAAATAATCTAGAATTTGTTCAGATTTTACCATGTTGACTGCAGTTCCAGGAAAGTTCTGCTATCTTTGGCTCCCATCCATGGCATCTTTGATGAAGTGGATCTAGTGCAAGGTACATGAACTTGATTAGGACAACCACCATTTGAATGTTTCCATTTGCTGCTCCTTTAAGAGGGAAAATGGGCCACTTCTGATATCCAAGATGGCACCAAGATACTGTAAGGTATGTGACAATTGGAGGATGCTGTTGTACTGGTTGAAGTATGAATTTGAACTAAACTACAGTACTCTCCATCATATTCATGAATATTCTGGGAACTGACAACAGGCCAAAAAAGCCTTGAACTGGTGGTGGATCCCTGAGGAATTTCTGGAAAGAAGTTGTAGATAGCCATTCTGTAAGCCTACTGAGCGCCAGACAATTATTTTCTGGTTCTCAGAGCTTTCTTCCACGACTAATAGTATTTGATTGCATGATGCGTGCACTTGAGATCCAAGGTGGCATGTCATTCCTTGTCTTTTTCAGGAATTGTGAATTATTAGGGAGCCCTGGTGGCACAGAGGTTGGAATGCAGTATAGCAGGCAAACTCTGCCCACTGCCAGGAGTTCAATCCTGACCGGCTCAAGGCTGACTCTTTCTTCCATTCTTCCAAGGTTGGTAAAATGAGGACCTAGATTGTAGGGGGCAACATGCTGACATTATAATCGCTCAGAGAGTGCTGTAAAGCAGTGGTATTTCTGGCTTTGCAGACCAGCGGGTGGGGGGGGGAGGAGAGGAGATGGTTCCGCCACTTGCACAAATGAAGCTGTACACATATGCTTGCCTGCCTGCTGTGTGTGCAAGTAGAGCTGCACATATGCATGTGCTCGCTCACCGCTTCTGTGGCCCGGTTCTGAACAGGCCACAGCCTGGTAGTGGGCCATGGCCCAGGGATTGGAGACCCTGCTGTAAAGCTGTGGAGCCATATATAAGTCTATGTGCTGTTGCTATTTGGACCAGAAGCCATACAATCTCTTGCCTTAGGTAGCCTATTTACACACACACACACACACACACACACACACACACACACAGCTGTCCTTGGAGAGTCCTATGAAGAGCTATTTGGGCCAAACAATGAGGTAGCCAGAAAGGCTACTATAGATAGAACAGTTATCTTATGTGCTCTGCATTGAAAGATCTTTGTGTTTTTGCCTGCTGTGTGTCTGGGGATCATTCCCAACAGCGTTTGCTACAGCCCCTGAAATCCATGCTGCCACAGAGCAATCACTGGGTGACCTTCAGCGAGTCTAGAGCAGATCTGTGGCCAAGAAGAGGTCTCCCTCCTCAGATTTTGAGGGTTTAGCTCAGGAAAGGTCTAGAGGTGTTCTAGATCATTGGGAAGCCTTCTGCCACACCAGCAGGTCCAGCAAGAATTTGAAGGGATGGTTGCTGAGAGATTTAGGTGAACAGCCAAGGTGAAGGTAGGTAAAAACAAAGTGCCAAGAAGAGGGAAAGTAAAAACAGCAGAGATCGTGGGTAAGAGGAGAGGTGAGCAAGGCACACATGTTTCCCGGGGCAAGGCAGGGATGGGACCAGGGAAGAGAAGGATGGCATCCCGAGGGACCGACTTCACAATCTTTTTCAGCTCTGCCTCTGGGGCAAGAGGAGGAGGATGCTTGCATCCATGCCCTGACATGCCTGTTTGAGCATTGGGGGGGGGTGGGGAGGGAATCATCTTTCGGAGCTCATGAAGTGAACAGACATTGGAGGCCTCTCCTGACAAATGGCAGTTAATGCCACCGCTTGCTGGGGAGACACCCTACCAGCTAGCACTAGGAAAAATATCAATTCTCCACCCCCCAGTTTGAACATGTTGCATATTGCCTTGAGCAGGCAGAGTAAAAAAAACAGAAATTGCATCTAGTCCCCGCTTAACAACCAGTCATTTTACGTTTTATGACCATTTGACTTACAACAGCCACAGAATGGGTGTTTTATGGCCCATAAAGCTGACCCAACGGTCACATGCCTCTCAGTTACACAGCTGCATGTCAGGAAGGTTAACTTTACGGTTGAAGTGGCATTTCCACAGTCATATTATGACTTGTGATGTTTTTTGCTGGTTTCCAACAAAAAATGCCTATTCAAATAAATGTGTTCACTTAATAACTGTTGTGTTTGCTTAACAACTGCCATACAAAAAAGCTGAAACTTTACTTCCAGTCATATGGGTGCCTCGACTTATGACTGCAATGACTTATAACCATAACTCTAGCCTCATTTGTGGTCATTAGTCAAGGACTGTATTTTGACTTGAAGAAGGGAGAGACCGCAAGAAGACATGGGCTTTGAAGCTTCTTGGGAGAAAAAGTCACTGGGGGACCTGAACAGACAGAGATCCTTTCTCCTTTATCTCCCCCCTCCTCAAGTGCTGACCCAGACTCTGATTCACTCTTTTTGCACAGAGCTCTTGACTGTGTGAGCCAGAGGTTCCCATCCTCAGCCCTGGGCCAGGACGTTCCCTACTGCAATCTAAGGTCATCTGCTCCCAGCTGAACTGGCCATCTCCCTCCAGCTCCTAAAGACCGATGCCCAGAACAGCAAAGGAAGGTGATGTTCAGCCAAAGTCCAAAGTCAACTGCTCATAGCTTAGCTTACTGGGACTGCCACCTGCACTGGCTTCAGCACCCTTGGAGACCCACACAGCCCTCCACCCTACCCATCCTCTGCAAGCCACCCCTCTTCACTTAGCAGGTCAGAGTCCATGTGGCTAACAAGCCCAGCCTTTGATGGCCATTCTGCCTTTCCACACAAGACCCCTTCCTCTTTGTGGAAATGATACCATCTTCTCAGGAGACCCCAGAAAATTCACCTTGGCCAGGGCCTCCCTTAAGGCCTGAGGCACAAAGGAGCTTTCAGTCCTGCCCTACAGAGGCTTGGAAACCATCTAGCCACTTTGAAGACCAAAGCAGAGAAACAGCACCTTCTGTGGAGCTGGCCTAGGTTCCCACAGCACTTACAACTTCAGATCACCAGGTCTTGTTCTTGCCTGGTATTTTGCTAAATTATTCAGCATCTGGCCAGAAAATCCTAGAAAATAAGATCTACCCCATGAAGCACTAATATAAACAAATAACAACAAGCTGGTGACTTGGGAAATTATAAATAGGTTGAGAGTTCTCAAAATCATTGGAACCACCTTCTTACCAGTGGCCCAGGGATCTACCGGGGTCTTTTCCCTCCTCCCCCAACCTCCCCTTCCCATGCTCCACTCAGCAGGCAGGGAGATGGGTAAAAGCCCCTTCCTCCACAGGGCTTGGCTGGAGAGCAGCTCCTTGTGCCCAAGGCAAGAGATACTTGAGGCTGCCAAAGCTAATTGTCCACTAAAGTTCAGGAAGCAGGACCTACTGATGGGAGGAGGAGGAGGAGGAGGAGGAGGAGGAGGAGGAGGAGGAGGAGGAGGAGGAGGAGGAGGCCCATGGAGCAGTTGGGCCATGTAAGCACAGCACACATGGGGTGAGAAGGAGAACAAGGAACAAAAGGGCTTAACTGAGGGGCAGAACTCAAAATGGAACTTTTAAATCTCTCTGGGCCTTTGGAAAAAAGTATAGCTGTTCCCAGGATCCATGTTTAAAGTAATACTACCCACGGTTGTAAAATAGTGTCCAAGCTTTCAAACACCATATTCAAAATGTATAGGAGCACCAACAGAATGCAAACATTTCTGTCTTAGCTACACACACACACACACAAAACTGAATTATTAAGGCACATTTGACAAATTAATTGTCTTTCAAACACATCAGCAGGCGACATGTTGCCCCCTCCTCTCTCAAAAGGGCAGGATGATCACTCACACCCGCAGCAGCATCTCTCGTCTTGCTACTCCATCTGAAATCTTCATCTCCATCTGATCTGAATATCTAAATCTGAATTATCACAGTAAAAGAGACGTGGTGTTCACACTTTTTTTATCTTGTTGCCATGGTGATTAGATAAAATTCACACCAAGACTGGAGGGAGGGGTGAATTATTGCAGACAGAATCTCATCCTGTTGTTGAGATTGGTGCCAAGGATGCCATGCTTTTGACCTCTCTGAACTGGCATAAGCCTCAGGAAGGGGCTGGTCAGCAGTGGTGGGAGGAAAAGACTGGCATGGTCACAGGTGCACCAGTGGGCGGCTTTGCTGCAAAGCCCCTGTGGGATTTCTTGAAAGCATCAGACACACACAGAAATTCCCAAGGAGACACAGAATATATTCAAATGAGGACAGATCATTATTTCACATTTCACAGCACATGCCCCACTGAGGAGCTTGGAAACATTTTTTTGCACACATGTCAAGACTTGCATAATTTGGCTGGCTTGAGTGGAATGAAAAGCTGAAGATTTTGCCCAACCAAAGGAGTTACTTAATATGGCTGAAATGCTTTCAACGGGAACCTGGATTTGAATTTGGGGGAGGGAATTATGCTGGCCAGCAGTGGCCCCAATGCACATTCCCTCCCACAGTACAGGAGATGAGCTAGAGCCTCATCCCACCCCACCCTCCCATCCCTGACCCAGGTCACCTTAGGAACCTGCTCAACAACTCCTGGAAAGGGATTGTTCATTGCCCTCCACTCAAGCAAGCAAAAGGGTCACCTGAGGAGGGAATCCTTGCAGGTGATGATGCTTCCTTAGCAGAATGCAATTCTTCTGTCTCAAACTGTGAACTCCCAGATAAGGGTGGGAACGGACAGAGAGGCAGAGCTTCATCCACAAAGTGACGCAAAACCATGACTCGCTAACAGGGACCTCTCTGGGCAGCAATGGAGGGCCAAGAAAGAGAGACCTGGTTTCAGATCTTCCACACACACATCCCAGTCCAAGTGCCTTCCCTCCAGAGAAGAGTCTTGCAATTGCAGTCTGCAAGGGGGGAGGAGCGGGACAGTGGACAGGAAGCCACTGCCCTGGGGAGGGACAACCCAATTTCCCCTCATGGTAGCACATGGTCTTTGGTGGGAGACAGAGGTTGCTGCCCCTCAGAAAGAGGGTCCTGGAGAAAAGGCAGGGCAGGGTGACATGTGCCCAGCATATGGATTCTTTGGATCAGGCCACAAGGCAGGAGGTAGCATTGTCCAAGACCTCTGGGCACTCTGTGGAGGCTGGCAGCCAAACTATGATGCAAAGGCTTGCCTCAGACAGCAGAATATGAATGTGGATGCTACAGCCATAAATATAGCCAGCAGCCTTAATTTGGTTTAGCTTCATGCTGAATCTCCAGGAGTTCATTACATTTGGAGAGAAAATAAACAACTTCTAAAAATATAATTTTGTGAATTTCCCAGATTATTAAAGGCTAAAATTTAATCCATGACAAAGCATCCAAATCAGCTCCAGAATGTCCCACAAGCTGACCACTGCTAGGAGCAAGGCTTAGAATTGGGGGTGGGAGGGTTGGGGCTGGGTAGGATGGGAAAAGAAGGACAAGGCTAGGGCAGACCAAGGTTTTCACAGCAGGGACACGGGTCGCCTCCACATTTACTTCTCTGGACAGTAAACCTCCTGCCCTCGTCCAATAAAGCAGACTCCCAGTCAAGGGCCTGGGAGGGCGCAGGCAGCTTGCTCCCAGTCCGTGTCGGTTGGACAGAGTGGGAGGCCTGGATTGCCACAGAGTGCCTTGTAATCCCTGTCTCAAAGGGGGTCACCACAGAAAATGGTTCTCTTCCAGTTGATTACCAACTGCCTCCCAGCCTTCTGCTTCAGAGGCCACCCACCTACCCCCAACTCAAAGTGATATGTCTATCAGCTTTTAATTATCATGGGATGAACAGCACATTTTTCAAGATACCTATGAAGCTCTGGGACAGATGAGGACATATATCTCTAGAACAGCCAGTTCCAAAATTCAAAGAGGGGAATTAGGAATTCACCCCAGAAGAACTGCCTGCAGAACAAGGAAGCTTCTCCACACACCCCACCCCACCTCCCAGCTGAAGAAAGATGGCCTCCTTTGGGGAAAGTGAGCCTTATTCTCCAAGATGCCCCCTAAGGTTTCAGAAGAGGTACAACATTACTATAGTTGAATCTTCTTGTCTCTGAAGAACAGATTCAACAGAAAGGATACAAAGTCCTAAAGGAGGAGAAGGAATGGAGAAAGGAAGACGTGGTTGGCACCTGAATATTTCCAGGCTCTCGGATATCTGTATTTGCTTCCTTCTCACACTTGGCAAAATATCATCTGTGCTGCATTGTCTCACCTCTGCCCAGGCCAGGCTTTGCTGCTTAAAATGAATTTTTGCAGTACATTATTCCAGATTTTCTGAATTGTGTCATACTTCCCATTAGAGCCCCAGTAGATCCAGATGCCTGTCCAGCCACAAAGTTGAGAGATACACCATGGCTGTTTGGGGATGGCCCCATTTCTAGTCCCACGACCTTTCCTTAAACTCCTGCATCCATAACAAGGACTTCTTGGCAGGAGGACTCAGAACTCAAGGCGACACTGATCTTGACAGGAGCACCAGCAAAGTAAATGGGTTTTCAGAAACCTATAATTTCTCTGCAACCCTTGACTTGACTAAACACACATTTTTAGACAGAAGCACAGTGAGCTAGGCATTAAACAAAAATAGGCAGACTAATACCGGTAGTGGTTCATGTATAGGATAACCTTCTATAGGGGAATTTATCTTTGATTTCAGGATAAATTTCAGCTTTGCCAAGTTAACCAAATAATACAGCCAACAATTTAACAAGCAAGGGGGAGGGGAGGAAGCTACTGCAGCTGCAGCAGCCTGGAACTGATGAAGAACAGGCAATTGGAGGCATTAAGGTCTGCAGAATGGCAGATGTGATCATCTCGTCAGAAAGACTGGAGTCAGGAAACCGGGATTAGGAAGAAAGATCCCTAGAATCAACACCCCAAAAAATCCAAGAGTCATCAGCCCCAGCCTCAGGGAAGCAGGATATGACCCTTGGGACATCGTAGGATTAACCCACCACTATCAGAATACCAGAAAGGCACACTCAGACTCAGGTCAAAGTTCATGCCACAGGAACAACTCCAAACAACAGGCTCCAGAGGGTATAAAAACCCACTCCCTACATGTGCTCTCTCTCTCTCTCTCTCTCTCTCTCTCTCTCTCTCTCTCTCTCTCTCTCTCTCTCTCTCTCTCTCTTCCAGAGCCATCTTCCCGTCTGGCTCTCCTCTCCAATAAACTGCAACCTTCTTTCTAAAAAAAAAAAAATATATTGGCTTTGAAAACAGGCCATCGGTTTGCCTCACAGTGGATACATCTGTCAGGCAGCCTGGAAAGCATGGCAAAGGTAATGACACTTAAAGCAGGGGTGTCAAACTCGCAACGTCACATGACATGTCATGACATATCATGACTTCTTTGCCATTGCTATGATGCATCCAGTTGGTAAAGAATAAAGGAGAGCTCCAAGGGGCAGCAAACCTTCTTACCCCTGAACCTCATTAACAGAGACCCTGGGGGAAAAAAGGACTTTTATGCTAGGAAAGTTGACCAGTTCTCAAATGAGGCAATTTGCTTCTGCAGTAAGATACACAAGGTGGTGAACAGAAGCCACCGGCTGTGGGATAGCTAAGAGTGAGGACTGCAGCACCAAACATGCCTTTAATAAAAAACCTATGGGTAAGTCAAAGATTGAGCGAGTGCATCACCATAAATCTCAGGCAATGATGATGTCAAACCAGATTACAATGTGAAAGTCTTCTTTCTTTAACAGTGGCATGATCATTTGAGGAGCAACAATAAGAAACTTTGGTACCTGGATAAGACTGCTAAAGTGTTACATGTCAACCATCAGATGTAAGTCCATTCCATTTTTCTTGGTGAAATCTATCAAATAGTGAACACAATACTAAGTCCTTCTGTACCAGAGACAAGCTCCTTGTGTGTCTAATCATATTTGGCCAATTAAGTATTCAATTCAATTCAATTCAACACTTAAAATCCATGGGTCAACAATAATCGCTTCCAGGCAAGCCTAATTTTAGAGATGGCTCAAAGGTACAGGCGAATTGAAGCTGCAGCACTAGAGGCCTTGCTAAAGTTTTCCACAAGACCTGGTGTAGGAGTTTATGTGACATGATGGCAGCAAGACAGAAACCTCATCATCTCTTTTTCTAAGGTTGCCAGCAGCACATGAGACAAATGGAAACAACCCACTCCCAGTTACCATGTCAATATTAAGGGTTAGGATTAAATACCAGTTATTTTCTGGACTCAATCCATGGTGTCTGATTAAAAAGACTTCACTTCAAGAGGAAGGTTGTGGATGTCAGTCTCCAATAACAGGCTTCAGATGTTAAAAAAAAAGTGAGATGCTTCAGAGAAACAGCATCTACTAGTGATCTGGTATTAAATCAGCCATGTGTTTGGCAACCACACTCTGTTACCTGGCAAGATGACAAGCCTCAGAAAACGAATTATTAGCCAATTCTTTTTTCATTCTTTGGTAGGTTACTTTCCCCCAAAAAATTGCTTAAATAGGTGGATAGTTAACAATACAATAGGCAATATTAATATCCAGTAACTGGATATTAACAATATCTTGTCAAGCTGATTTTCCTGTCTTCTTTGCCAATTCACATTGGATATTGCCAAATATTCAAAACTGATGGTAAACTGCTTCAAGGACTAAAGACTTGGGAGATGATTGAATGTAAAAAAAAGAAATGAAAAAAAAAAATCAGTTTGACATTATAAGAATTTTCCTGTCACCTAGAAGTCAGGGGCACTTCAGAGCCACCACACCAAGTCAGGCCAGGACATAAGTTTAACCCTTGCAATCCAGACCCGTCTTTGAAAACTGAACGACTCCAGTATAACACAGACATTTCATGTGCCCTTCTCAATTTCCACTTGCTTCCTGAATATGAATTATGACTGACAGAATTATGTTCCACCAATAGCCAGGTACCATAAGAGGCCTTAATGCCAAAACTGTTTTCCTCTTCAGCTCCCCTCCAATATACAGCACAAGTATTTGCTCAATGGCAGACTGGTTCAAGTCTCTGCCACAAAGCAATCACTTTTGCAGGGTTTTTTTTTTTTTCAAAGAAAGCAAGATCTACACACAAACACACACACCATACCTCCAGCAGGAGCAGCAACATAGCCAAGAAAGACTTGGATGATTCCCTCTCACCCATCAACATGGAGTTGGATTTTCACCATTAGATTGTAGAGGAAAACGTCTGGATTATAGAGGCCAGCTTTCTGAAGTTTCTTGACAGCCAAGTACTTCATTCATGCTTCCAAGTTGCCCAAACCACAGCATCTAAAATCAGGACTCCAGGATCACAAGACCAGTAGGATCTATTCAGAATTTCTCAAAAAGAGACAACCTTTATCCTACAGATCAAACAGAAAATGCTCCAGGCAAGTGCAACTCACAGATCAATGAGCTATTTGTTATTTCCTCTTCTTTTCATGCAGATCGTATACTGGAAAGGGGTGAGACACATGCCTTTCTTCCTCTTCCAGGGTTATTCATATAGTCTTTGCAAAACTGAAGGCCATGAAATCTTCTCTTGGATGGCCTTGGAAGATCCAACATGGGGCCTTGTAGAGTTGTAGACTTCACTCAAGAAAGCATTTCACTGTAAGCCAACTTCAAGAAAGCCACCTATCTATGGTGGATTCCATTTTAATGTATTTCCAAGTCAAGCACAAATTTTGATTCTGTATACAGGTGATCCTTGTTTAATGACATGTTCAGTGACCACCGAAGTTACAATAGCACTGAACAAGTGGTACTTACGACTGGTCCTCAAAGTTCTGGCCACTGGCCACTGCAGCATCCCTGTGGTCACAAGACTGCAATTCTTGGCAGTCCATGAGCAACTTGTAATAGGGAGTTGCAGTGTCCCAGTGGTGTGATGCATCCAACAAGCAAAGTTCATGGGAGATCACAAATCAGGACCATGGGACGTCATGCTTAATAATAGCACAGAATCCACTTAATGAAGGCAACCAGATGTGTCACCACTATGAGGCCTAGTCACTGATATTGCGCTCTATGACTGCATCGCTTAGTGATGGAAATTTCCATTCTAATTACTGTCATTAAATGAGGACTAGTTTTAGTTCCTATTCCATGACTGCAACCAATCCCAATCCTTTTATCTCTTGACATGAATAAAAAATCAGCTTCACATTTTCTCCTCTAAATTACATGCAGGAATGGATCTTTCTCCAATTTTTGAATGCAAAGCTTATAAATGTGACATGCACAGTTGTATTATGACACAAGCTGTGTAAAAGAAAAACCATTAAAACATGTATGAGGCAAATTTGAAAGATAAATTAAAAACTCTTTGGGTATACATGGCCAGATGTCCTACCAAAGTTTAAGCACGGAGGTGCAACAAAACAGGTCTGAGCTGAATAATGTCAGAGCAAACTAATGTGTTAATATCCTGAGTCAAAGATACTGGGAAAATGGTGAAAACATTGTTAGAAGCTTGGCAAACCACTTGAAGCAAAAAGATCCTCAGAGAGATCTACTATTGAGGAAAACCTAGCCAAGGTTTCTGATCAGCCTGATTAGATTGTACTTTTGACCAATGACTTTTGGAGACACACCCAAAGTAGACCTTCAGGAGACCATACCATGCAATAGAAGGGGAAACACTGCCGCTACCTCTCTTACCAGAGATGATAGAAACTGTATCTTTCTCCCAGGATACAACATTAACGTATTCTTGCACTGAAGAAGGAATGAGGCACTTAAAAACAGCCACGTTTCCACGCATTGATCTTTGATCCTCCACTCGAACTGTATAAGGTTCCCTGAACACTGGGAAGAAAAACAACAAGTGAGCAGATAGATTAGCAACTTGTGTATTTCACTCAAAATTAATTTCACACCTTCCCACATCTCTTCACCCTATAGGATGTACACGCATTAATTGGGAGAAGACTGGAAAAAAATGCTTTAATCCTTTGTTTCAGAGCATGCATAACTTTATACCTTCTATCATGTTTACATTCACTCACTTATTTTTCTAATTAATGAAGCCCCAAATATTGGAGTTCTTACTCCAAGAAAGTTGTTCCAATCACCAACCAAAAGGTTCTGCGCTTTCTTCTGGTTCCACAGGGTATCTTTTGAGTTGCAGCAGCCAATTGAAGTCCAAACTGAAGCCAGACAATCATAGCCCTGACTCAGCTTCAAGTGGATCAGCTGCTCCCCATGAGTACCTAAGGTTTGGCCTATGGGCAGAGGTGTATCTCTTCCCACCTGACCAGAGTGGACAAATCTTCTAGCTTCCTCCAGCTGAACAAACTTTCCTCCAGCATAATCAGATGCACTAGGTTTTTCTAGGGGCTTGCGGGGCCCTTCAGTGAAATCTCACTCCCAGTACAGCTGTACCTCATTTTCTCCAGACAGACTTCAAGTTTCTTTGCACTTGATGCTGCTCCTTTCTGTGCTAAGCCCTAACAACTGAAGAAATGGAGACAGGTAATTTTGGACTCAACACCTGGGAGGATTTCCATAGGCCTGGCCCCTGCTGAACTTCCACTGCAGTGGGAAATGAGCCAGTGGATGGAGGCCCCGATGTAGATGTAGAAGAGCAAGGCAGCTCCCATTGCCCAATGGATGAGACCAGCTTTCTTTTTTTACTTTTTTGTTTATATCCTGCCTTTATTATTCTTAGGCACCTCTTCTGAAGCAGCCATAGACAAAGATAAATGCAAACAAAATTTTGTTTGTTTTCCAGGCATGAGTGGATCCCACTGCAATGTGAGTTAGAATCCAGAACCACATGTGACACATCCCAATGTTTGATTATTGACACCACCCAACAATGATCTAGTGTTGGTGTTCCAAAGATCTAGTTGGGTGCTGCAATGCATTTATTTGGCTAGCCCCATGTGAAGCTACTGAGCTAATTTCCCAACCAGGAGGAAACAAGAAATGAAGTTATAAGAAATAAGAAACAAGGACTATTGCAAGTCTATTTAAAAAGAGTCTCTTCCCCCTTGCTCCTCACATCCAAGGGAACAGAATATAAAGGAAGAAGGTTAAAGGCTGCCTGTTAAGAATTCTAAGGAAATCATCATGGCATAGTGCCCTCAAAATAAAAATAAAACCATGTGCACATATAGAAGCATTTTTATAACCAGTATTGTAATTCAAGTAAATAATTCACTTTTTGGTCTTTAATGTCCTATCTCACCCTGTGAGGCAAGGAAGGAAAAAGCTGGGTACAAAGCTGGGGTGTGTGCACTTTGACAATTGGTGTTTAATAGTTTACCTAATGGAACCGATGGGGCTCCTCGTCCACCCTCTTGGTTGATCATTGACCAAAAATGCTCTCCCATCTGCTCCTCCCTTTCCTCTGCTTAATTGGTCCTCCAAATGTATAGCCTGAAGCTCACAAAAGGATGTGTCTGGGGCCCAAATGCCATCCAGAAAGCAGAATCAGATCTCCGCCATGGCTAGTGAAGACCTATTGCACCCCAGCGTATTTTCCTTCCCCCAGCAAATATCATTCTCTGGGTCCAAACTTAGCTAGCAACACCCTCTCCTACCAGTCAAGAAGAAAGGCTGCCCTCCCTCAGCCAGCCAATACCTGCTTTGACCCGGATGTTTGGGCTCCTGATTTTGCCCACGGAGTTCTCTGCAGTACAAAAGTAAACATTGTCATGGATAAAGCTGTTGAAGGCAGATGGCGAGAAGGGGTAAAGTTGTAGAGTCCCATTGGCATGGACGTGGCGGATGTGTGGGACATCATAGATGTCATCCCCAGTAGCAAGGTACCAGCGAAGGGTGGCACTGGGAGATCCTGCTGCTGGACAAGGGATGACCACTCCCACAGAGCTGGAGAAGGTCACCTGCTGAATGGAGTCGTTCACAAAATAGAGGCTGGTACCCACATCTTCAATGTGTGCTGTGGGAGCAAGCAGAAAGTGAATGCAGTTCCCAAAGAACAAGATCATCTGAGCCTGCCAAGCCCCTGCCTCCCTTCCTTGTTCCTCCTGGCTCAGCACTCCCCTTCGGAGAGAAGCAAGTTGGGAAAAGTGCAGAAAAGAGCAGCCCAAATGACCTGGAGGCTAGTAGAGATTAGATGCTTTTGCTGAGAAAGCTTGGTGGGGGGGCAAGGGGGGGTGAATACAGTTCAGACTTGGAACTTGATGCCTAGCAGGGAAAAGTGGGCCATTGGTATTTTTTTCCCTCCTCCAGTTTGATTTGTGACAGTTCAACATAGTGGTGAAGGCACCGGCTGTAGATGACCAGGCAAAGCCCAAGCAAGGGGTCAACCGCATCATCAGTTTGGAGTCCCTTTACAAGAGACCTAAGTCCAGTCCACCTTGAGTTCCATTGACTCTTATCTATCCCCAATTTGCTTGGACCATTAGTAGTTCAGATTCTTGTAGAGAGTGTTAGCATGCAATAAATCTATATTCGTTTGAATTGCTTTCTTCCTGATTTCTTGCACCTAGCACTGGGTTAGAAACTGAGAGGCCTTCTATTTTAGTGCCACCTTGGCAGAATGACCTTGGGCCAGTCACTCTATCACAGCCCTAGCAAGCAGGCAGTGGCAAACCAGTTCCACAATCTTGCCAACAAAATCACAGGGACTTGCCCAGGCAGTTGCTTGCAGTCAACACTGACTTAAAGGCACACACAAACATACACACACTCATTACCCAAACAGTAGGATCAATGGTCACTCAATGATCTGATTCACACCTAACTGGCATTGGATTGATTTATTTTTAACTATAAATCAGCAAGAATCATACTGGAATTGGGCACATCAGTAAGCTGTGGAATTCATTCCTACAAGATGGGACAATGATGAGTAACCTGGGTGTCTTAAAAGAAGACTGAAGAAATTCATGAACAATGAGGGCTAGTCTTATTTCTGAGGTAAGGGTGGCTTGTCTTCATATACCCATTGCAGGAAAACTATGGTGGGAGAGGAAAGGTCCCCACCTCCTGCTTGTGCATCCCTAGAGATATCCCTTTGGGCCCTGGGAGGAAAGCCAAGGCTGGCATAATGTGAGAAAGGAAGAAATGTAAAAATAAAACAGTCACAACTGATTAACAATAGAAAGATTAGACAATAGCCAGCCCTACACGTAGGCACTAGATTCCAGGAGGCTTGGGTAGAAGACACACTTAACAAGACAAAAGGATGGCAGAGGGAAGTTCTAAACACTGTAACTGAGGGGGAGGGATGATGTATTCTGGCTAGGCGGATCGGACAGATTGTGCCCCAGGAAGTCCTCTCAAATGGGACCTAAGGAGAGGGGCTGGGGCATCGCGATAGGGGTGTATATAATGTTATGTGTTTGAATATTTTTGATGTGGTCTCTGGGTTTAGAACTTCCTGTTGAAGTCTCTCACCAGGATCCACCGCGCTTTGCAAACCGCTTTTCTATTTTCTGCAGAATAAACTCTTTGTCTTACCAATCCAATTTTGTTGGTATTTTAATCATGTTTCCAACAATAAGAATGGCCAGTTCATCCAGCAGGTCTCTTATCTCACCAGCTGTGCCCCATAGACACCCTGGGAGGAGCGAGTAGGGCAGCAGTTTCCAGGCCCCTGTAGGTTTCTCCACAGAATTCCTCCATCACCCCAGAGAGAAGAACACAAATCATGGCTTTTACTGAACAGAAGCCACATTGTGACTAAATGTTAGGAAAAGCTTCATGAGTTAGCACTCGTAGGTCTAGGGATCACCAAATTTTCCCCAAAGTGCTCCAGGCCAGGGAATGGGCTCCTGAGGGGAAAGTACAAGATTTTCTTGAAGGTCAGGATCAGTTGGGCTTTTCCCCAGCCCAGGCCATCTCCAGAGCCAGCCTTTCTGAACTAAATCTACTGCCATGTCAAGACTGAGACTCCCAGTCCCAAAAGACTTCAACCGCACTAACAGGAAATCTAGGAAGATGCGGATATTTAGGAATCACTAATGAATATTGTTGGGAACAAGAAGCTGACAAGTTAAGGGAAGGAATGGAATCCAGGAGGCAACATGCCCACGTAACACCCCTGCCAAAGCAAAAGAAGCTCTGGCATTTTAGTCTGGCCTAAAACAATCCAGCCCCTCACAGCACTACTGCCCCCACTGCCATTTCCCAAGCCCTGCTGTGCTCCAGGCCTCACGGAGATGTTCTGGTCACTCCCTGCAAGGCTGCGATCCAGCCCTCCCCCCCACCTCCCCCATGGCCCCTTCCACCCACAGGTCTCTCCCTGGCTGCTGAAGGGTTCGGTGGTGGCTGGAGGCCCCAGAGCCATTTGGATTGAGCCCTCTCTTCAGCTATGCTTAGGCAGGTGGCAAGACCAAGATGGAGGACAGAGCCTTCCTGCGCCAGCCCCACAAGCAAGGGGCTCCCCATTGCCTACCTATTTCCCTAGGGCTGTTTTTAAGGAAATTGGAGGAGAAGAAACCGCCGCAGCCGCAAAACAGCTCCTATATTAATATTCCAAGCCAAGTACTTTACTGGCCCTCCAGGGAGGATGCATCCCAACTGCTCATTTGAGGAAAGGAATTAAAGCTGCATTGGGCACAGCAGCAATTCACATCCCATCACAAAGCAGTGATGAGGCCATTAGCGCTAAGCAAGATGGGAAAAATGTTTGTCTTTTCATCATCATGGCAGCCATTTGGAAGCTGGAGCACCAAAGCCCTTTTGGCTGGTGTTCAGAAAAACAGCAACTCAAATGCTTTCCTTCGCTTCCCAGTAGAGGATCACAAATGCCCCTTGAAGCTGGTGGATTTCAAAACAGCTGAAACTGCCCCATGGAAAACCACCCATGCTGTATACTCTTCTAGGGCAAAGGATCCTTGGCACAGACAATCAGAGTTTCAGGAAACTCTGCCCTCGGCTCATTCAGAATCTCACTAGCAAATATGGCACCTGGAACATCATGCAATTATACATCATGAAAATCTTGGCCCAGAGAGAGCAGAATAAGCAGAGCTTCTCATCAGAATTTGATATTGCCTGGCACCTTATGATTTTATTGTAGTCTCTATTTTACTTCACTAATAAATTACCTTAGTTAATTTGTGAAACATTTGTAGAAATTCAGGGATACCCTTGAAGAGCACCCAGAAACTTCAAATGGTCTAGAATGCAGCAGCACTGGCAGCGACAGGCATGCCTTAAGTTGCCCATGTGATAACTGCACTTGCTTGCTTCCAGATGAGGTTTAAGGTGCTGGCTATAATCTATCAAGCCTTCATGACACAGAGCCTTCTATCTGAGGGACTGACTACCTGTGGTGTCAGCCTGGCCATTTTAACCCAACAGAGAGAGTATGGACTGGTTCCTTTGATTCAACATTGACATCCATCAGGACCCTAGACGTCCACCTTCTCAGTCATGGCACTTGCCCTCTAGAATGAGGTTCCCCTCAGATCCAGAGAATTTCCACTCTGAAAGCATTCTAGAGGGCCTTAAAGACTTGAATCTTCTCTGTATGTTCAGTATGTGATATGTTGCACTGACCAGCTTATGTTGTGAGCCACCCAGAGTTGTTTGGAGCTGGATGGTGACTCAGTTAAAATAATAAATTTGCAGTCTACCTACTTTTATACTTTATGCTTACCAACACAAAACCACATTTATATGAGAACCTCCATTTATATACCTCCATTTATATCGCTATGCTCTTGTAGATACAAATAATTATTCATAATAAAATATAAAAAATACAAAAAGGCAAAGCGACTAAATTCTGTGAACAATGGTTAAAAGAGCAGAGTCTATTTTAGCCTAAAGAAGAGAAGGTGACCACTCACAATTGAGAGGGACTCTCCTGCCAGAAGCCTTCCAAGAGCTGGAAGTGAGAAGAGGGTGTGTGGATTGGTTTTCCGTGGGGCCTGGGGAGAGAACAACTTTGTAGAGAAAGATCCTCACTCAAAATAATGATGATTCCCATGATTCTACAAGACCATTAACAGTAAGCATACGTTGCAACCTTTACTGTACCCCTGCTATGCAATATTTTAACTTCTTTTGTGCTTTTACACAATTGGTTTTGATGTGTTATTTCTTTTAATATAAGACCCTTGGGGGAGGTGAAAAGTGGCTGACAAATATTTCGGGAAGTCCTTAATGAAATCGACACACAGCCTAGATGAGAATGGAGAATGGAGCAGTTCCAGCCCCTTAAGCCAGTGAGTGCACTTTATAGAGACAAAGGGGCACCCAAGAAGTAGCAGCTGCTTCCCACGGAGCTCTCTCTGTAGCCAAGCCCCTACTTGGCACACACATTCCTTGAAAGAGAGTCCCCAGAAGAAAAGCAGCAGAGAGTGCAAATCCAGGAATGGAAAACAGCAAAATATCTCATAAATAAAGAGAAGAAATTCAGACTGCTGGTAAAGCCTCTGCAGGTCAAAAAGGGCAGAATAGATTTTTCATGTAAAATGGAAGTTATAGGATTGGTAGTAGTTATGAGACAGACGCATAGAGTTAAATCCATCTAATCTCCTTTACCATTTAACGGTGTACATCATCCTAATTCCATCTTTCATAAAACTGCCTTCAAATCAGCAAGAGAGATTAAAAATGTAGAAAAAGCCTGCAATATTTTTAAAACAGAAATCACTTCTGACATCTGGTCACAAGCCTTGGATGTAACCTACATACCAAAGGCATTAATTTAGATTCTACCTTCAGAAATGATGTAAAAAAGGGCAGCACAACAGTGGTACCCAGATAAAGACTTTGCATTCCCAGCACTGGAAAAAATACATTTTCAAGTTCTCAGTGAGCAATCTACCAAAACTGCAGGATATTGCAATCTAAAAGTATTGAAATATTAACACTTCTGCTTTATTCAAGGAATATTTGTTATTGTTCTATTCCAATATTGACTTGTTTTCCTAGCTCAACTTTTATAATGTTGGCAAAGTTAGATTGAGCCTAGCTGGGGAATCCCCCCCCCCATTTACAGATGTAAATCCCAGAGGTGTTTCCAAACCCAGCAGATCAGTTTGGCCCAGGAGGTCCGAAACAGGAAGGATATGGATATCACTCTCAGTTAGCCATCTTCAGAGAAAAAGGGGCAACTGTGAGTTAGCTGCTCTTGCACAAAGATTTGGAATGCCAAAGAACAGCCCTCCCAAATGAAGAGGGCCTAGAGAGGACCGTAAACTTACTTGCGGGACCGTCTGCTGCCGCATGAAACCCAGCGACCGGTTAGGGCCCACAGGGTCGGCCTTCTCCAGGTCCCGTCAGCCAGACAGTGTCGCCTGACGGGGCCTAGGGGAAGAGCCTTCTCTGTTGCGGCCCCGGCCCTCTGGAATCAACTCCCCCCAGAGGTCCGTATTGCCCCCACCCTCTCCGCCTTTCTCAAACTGTTAAAGACACATCTTTGCCGGCAGGCCTGGGGCAATTGACACCTTGCCCCAGCCAGTGTATGTTTGTTGTAAGTTTGTTTCCTATGATTGGTTTTAATTTAGGGGTTTTATAATGTATTTGATTTCTATATGCTACTGATTATGTTGTAAGCCGCCCTGAGTTTTCGGAATACGGGGGCCTAGAAATCGAAACAAATAAATAAATAAAATAAATAAATAAACCACTATATAAGCCTAAGTGCTATTGCTTAGTTGACCAGAACTGAACTGGTGCAGCAATATTGTATGACAACTGTAGAAGAGCAAATATTTGTCCTCTGAGACTGGAAGAAGACACATCCTGTCCCTTCTCATGAGCCTGGTCCAGCCTAAATGTCGTTCCTCCCATTTCACCCCTACCCACATCAGGGCAAGGTCACATCCACTGGGGACCCTATCGGGTCAGGGGCTTTGGAAGACAAAGCTTGACCACAAAATAAGCCACTGATGAGCCAGTAGGGGGACCCTGGCATTGGTGACCTAGTGTTTTCAGCAAGGTTTTTGCCTCCTTAGAAAAAGGCACCTGAAAGCCAGGTAGGAGACCAGGTAGCCCACAGACAAGCTTCTGTCCTCACAAAGGCAGGGTTCTGTTCCTGGCTGAGCAGCAGGAGAGGAAACAGGCAGGGCCAGGTGACCCAGGCTCACCCAATGGAGGCTACAGAGAGGCTGCCCAGTAAGTCCTTCTCTGCCCAAGTACCACTCATGGCAGGGAGGCTGAGGCTGTGTCTCTCTGAGAGGCTGTGTCTCTCTTTGTCAACATGTGACAAGAGGAGCCACACCAGATGAAGACAGCCTCAGGGTTCGAGCCATGAACATGCAAATGTTGCAACTCATAAGGAAGACCCTGTCACAGTCAGTGGGGGAAGCTGCATCCAAATGAGCCCCCACCTCCCAATGCTGTGCATGCCTTTCCCAGGCCTGCCTCATTGTTTGGGGATCAGACGGGCAAAGGAAGGAGGTGGGTTGTGCTGTGCCCTCCTCTGGCATTAAGAGCCAGCATTTCCTCACTGGGATTTATGAGCAGATGGGCCAGGGGGAGGGAAGAGCAGGATATCTGAATTCACCCACTGCATCTGGCTCATGCCCCTACCCACATCAGGGCAAGGTCACATCCACTGGGGACCCTATCGGGTCAGGGGCTTTGGAAGACAAAGCTTGACCACAGAATAAGCCACTGATGAGCCAGTAGGGGGACCCTGGCATGCAGTGTCTTGAAGTCCAGCTGCCAAAGAACCCTTAAAAAGTGTGCACAAAGCAAAGGCTGTCCTCTGAAGGCAATCCTATAACTGGAAGGAACTAAATGTTCCACAAAAATAGCACATCCTGGAATCAGCAGGTTCCTTCCATCTACTGAGATGCAATAAATGGTTTTGCCCATTTCTGATTTCCCAAGGAACTAAAATTGACGAGGCCTCTGAAAATGCAATTCCTTATTTGGAAACTGACTGTTCCCTTTCCTGCTCTGAGAACAGTTGCCTCCTGGCTGCTGGAGAGTGGCAAGGGTTTGGTCTCTGCTCCTTGACCAAGAGATGAATTCACACCTCCCAGCAGCACACTGCAGAATGGGTGGGCCGCCATGTTGGGAGGCTCAACACAGAAAGGAAGGCAGCTTTTTTCCTTCTCCCCCAGAGCTTTGATACAGACAGGAACAGATGGGGAGGCTCACCCCCCCCTTTTTTTTCTCTTGCTGTGCTGCCAGGGACAGGAAATGTCTATAGCATGAATGGCATAGCCAGAAATTCTGCCCAGCTCCCTCTAGACAAGGGCAACTTTTCCAGGTGGATTCCAACCAAGATATCTTTTGCAGCCACTGCCCGGTTTTGGAGGGCTTTAAGGTCCATCAGTTCTGAGTGGGTGTGGGAAAGGTACAGCTGCCCCATCTATTACCTGCTCTGAATGCAACTGCTCAGCAGAACTTGGGATGTGCGAAGCCAGTTTTTTCCCAGTTTAATGAGGATCCATGTTTAATTTCCACAGCAAACAAAGCAGGGGGGGGTTGAGAAGGTTTTTCAATGGAGACCCTATGGCTGCCTGAACTAAATAAGAAGTCAAAACATGACAGGTATTCCCATCACACCAAGCCACCTGGACCACCTCCAGCCTGTGACAGGAAGCCAAGGTGCTCTTTTCCATTCCTTCTCCTGTCACAAAAGCCATGGCACCCAGCTCCACCCGGCAAACTCCCAACCTGTTCTTGCAAACCATTCATTGGGAAGTGAGGATTTTTAATAATAAAGAAACCAAAATGGGTCTAATCTACTGAGAGATATTCCCAAACTTACATGTTCTCCTGGAACAAATAGTCAGGTTTTTTGTTCTATAGGAACTCATTTCATACGGAACAAACCATTAAGCTTCTGTGCTTTGATGCACCAATATATTAAATATCCAAAAGGTTTTTCATGCATTAAGGGATTCAATTTCTTTTCTTAATGTCACCTAACCTCAGTAGCATTATTATTCACTTTCTGGAACTGCTTCAGTATAATACTTTGTAACAAAGAAGCAGTTAGGGTTCTTGTTTTTTAATCATGGCTTCCAAAAAGGGATGAGGTTGGAGAAGATTCTCTTTCGGAATGAAGGTTGTTCGATTTGGTCCTCTCAAAAACCAAACCAGCCCCAACACCTTCCACGCCACTGGCACTGAAAACTATCATTGCATCTCACATGAAGTTATTAGTCTGGCTGTGAAAAATCAAAGGGTCTTAGCTCAGATTGTGTCTTCTTTTTCCCCTGCCTTTCGCACAGTCAAAATGCAAATGAAGGCAAATCAGACGCTGGCATGGATGGCAGCGACAAGGAGAAAGATCTGGGTAGTATTCTGGAAAAACAGGAGAGCCCTGGCTTTAATTAAAAAGTTTTGGGATGATTAATCACCCATTTTCAGGTACCTGGACATGTCTCTAGAAGGAATAAATAGGAATAAGTAAATGCTTTCTGCATCTTGCCCCTGTCTCCGACTGAACCAAAGGGAGAGACACTTGCTCAGCAGGAGAGAATAAGCTGATGCCAGAACCTATGAAGCCGGAGGAGAGCCAGTCACCCCCGAAATGCCGCCGCCGCCGCCGCGGCTGAACGATGGGGCTGGAGGCTCCTGCACCAAACAGATGGCAGAAGCTGCCGCTGCCCGTTCTTTTATGCAGCGCAGATCGATTACTCTACATCGGATTGTAATTTCATCCAAGGCAACCTCCCGTCGCCGCCTCATTTCAACAGCTTCATTAGTTTGGCCCCAGTTTTGACACACAAGATCGCTGTTCCTGATCTGAAGCTGAAGCTGAAGCTTCTGAAGGAATTGCATTTTCCACCTACCCCCTAAGGCTCTCCCTCCGTCTCGACCCCATCTCTATCAAGCTGCTGGGTTGGATTTATGGAAGCACCTCCAGATTTTAAAGGTCCGCCGGGCTAGGGAATATTTGTTTCCTGGGTTTCAAAGATGGTTCTCCATCTACTTTGAGAACTGGAGACAAGAGAACAAAGCTCTAAAAGTAACGCGCTCCGCGTTAAGCCTTGAAGATTCTCGCTTGGAGCACAGGCAAAAACGCTGCGCTAGAGCCTACCCGACATTCATGTAATTAAGAACGTTTCTACGGCGATGGGCTGAGGGAGGAGGGTGGGATTCATTTTAATTTCCTATTGAATGATTTCAGGGCTCTAACGGTGCGACTGCCAGCTGGGATTCGGAGGAGAGCTGCCAGCTCAGTCCCGGCAGAGGCCGGGAGGCAAATGGTCCCGCAGCAGTCCTTGCCTCTTCAGAAGAGGCTTCCTGAACCCACCGTGGGCGGCAGGACAAAGGGGCGGCGGCCAACCGGGGCTCAAGGGAGACCGCCATCCCTTCGCCAGAGGGGACGCTGTCAGCCGGCCGGCCAGGAGAAACCTCAGTGGCAAGCATGGACGCGCTTAGCCGCTGCCCCTACCGAGCCGGGGAGGGCAGAGGGATCGCAAGCTGCTCCAGCCTCTTCTGGAGGGAAGGACGGCCAGGACAGGGAAACAGCTCCAGCAGAAACTCCTGAAGTTCCCGCCCTCGACGGGGCGCCCCGCCGCCGCCCGCTCGCCCCGCCGCCGCCTACCTGGGCTGGTCCAGGAGTTGAGCAGCAGGAGGCAAGAAGTGACCAGCCACATGCCATCCAGGGGGGCCGGTGCCGCGGGCGGGCGGGCGCCCTGCCTCTGCCCGTGTCCCCGGCCGGCCCTCGCCAGCTTCCCCCGTCGTCGGATACTCCGCGCTCCGCACCGCCAGCCCGCCCGCCCGCCAGCCTCGCGCTAAGCTCAGCCGCTCCGACTGTCAGCCGGCGAGCGAGCGAGCGAAGGAACGAAGGAACGAACGCGCGGGCGGGCGGGCGGGCGAGCGAGCGGGCGGGCGGGCGGGCGGCGAAGGAGGAGGAGCGGGCGGCCTCCCACATCCCCGCCCACCAGCCGGGAGGGGGAGAAGGGACGCCTCCGCGCCCGGCCCTGGGCAGGTGCCCCGCTAAGGCGGGCGGGCCGGCGCGTGCCGTATATCCCACCTCGCAGGGATCTGTGTGGCCCGCTCGCCCTCCCGCCCGGGAACCCGCCCTCCCCTCAGCCCGGCCGGCTCCCCGTCGAAGCCCCCGGGCGCCGCTTTGGGTGCCCCGTTTACCTCTGGCAGCTGGGAGCGGCCTCCTCTCGGTGGGCCTCGCCTTTCCGAGGAAGGAGGCAGTGGAAAAGGAGCGCTCCCAAGAACGGCGGCGGCGGGCTGTTCTCACTCCCGGCCGAACCTGGGCCGGGCAGGCGGTTCCGGCGCCGTGCAGCTGCTTTCCCCTTAGTGCAGCCGGTAAGGGAGGAACTGCCCGCGTCTCCTCTCCGCGGCGGACAAAAGTTTTGCCGACCCGTCGGGGACTTGGCAGTCGGCCCTCCGGCGGCGTCGGGTCCCCTCGAAAGGTCCAAGGCAAGCGACCCCGGAGCTTGCCCTGCCCGGCAGGTGCGGGACCCGAGCCCTCCACGTGTCGAATTCGAATCCCCGGCCAACCAAGGTGCCAAGGGTAAGGCCCTCCGGAGGACCACTAGCTTCCCGCCCGTCGCGCCACAGCTTCATCCCCACTACCGGAGCGTGGGCCGGAGCCAATCTCCGCTCGTCTGTTGGAGGGCCGCGTCCCGAGGGGACCTTTCGGCAGACAGGGAGGCGGCCTCCGCCTGAGGAAACGGACCAGGAGCTCCCCTCCCGAGGTGGTCAGACGGGGCCGCCGGTGTGCCCCGAGGGCCGAGGACCGACCCTCCCGCGCTACGCCTCAACACTCGGCGGCTCCCCCCGCCCCCTCCCTCCTTCCAGTGACGTCCTCTCAGGCGGTCCCGTTTCTGGGCCCCGACGGACCCCGCTCTTCCTATTCTCCAGCCGTGCCGGCCGAGCCTGACAAGCTCCCCCCCTCCCCGGCCGGTCCTGGGTGGGTTGAGCGAGCAGAGCGAACGGCCCAAGTCTGAATTAGGCAGGGTCGGCGAAGCCTTGACTTCCTGATGCGGTTCTCCCAGGCCGCCTCCCCTCTCTCCTGGACAGCAGGAAGCCTCCCTTGAGAAGATTCCCCTGGAGCGGGAGAGGTTTCTGGAGGATGTATGGGGTCTGCATAGTCAGGAGAGGAAGGGCAAGCCAGACTCAGCTCTACTTGCTTGCTCTGTGGAGATGTGATCCCAAAGCCAGTTCAGCTGGGACTTCTTCCCCTAAATTAGAGGTAGGAAACTAAGGTCCCTTTATGACTTGTGGACTTCAGTTCCCAGAATTCCCGAGCCAGCATGCAAGAATTCTGGGAGCTGAAGTCTACACGTCATAAAAAGGCCATAGTTCCCCACCCCTGTCCTAAATAATGCAAAGGCAGCAGCGTATTCTGGAGAGGTCCTCCAAAGAATCTCTCATGGGTGAGGAATTTTTAAACTCTGAAGTCTTTTGATCAAAATCTCCTCCAGAAATTAGAGGAGAATAATCAAGATTTAGTAATCCCTGGCACAGTTTGCTGATGAAATATTCTCCAGAGATGATTGTGCCTTGACACTACGAAAGGAGCCGTGCTGAAGAAACGGATCTGGACTGGCCCTGTCCAGTTCCCCGAGGGAGCTCCCTCTGAAGTCAGGGAAGGGAGGGGGCTCCTTAGTATAATAATATCTTAATACAGGTAGTCCTTGATTTACAGCAGTTAATTTAGTGACCTGTTTGAAGTTACAGCAGCACTGAAAAAAGTGACATGACCATTTTTCACATTTATGACCATTGCGGCATCCCCATGGTCATGTGATCAATATTCAGATGCTTGGTAACTGCCTCGTATTTATGACGGTTGTGGTGTCCCAGGTTTATGTAATCATCTTTTGTGACCTTCTAACATGCAAAGTGAATGGGCAAGCCATATTCACTTAACAACCATGTTACTAACTTAACTGCAGTGAGTCACTTAACTGTGGCAAGAAAGGTAAACTGGGGCAAAACTCACTTAACAAATGTCTCACTTAGCAACATAAATTTTGGGTTCAACTGTGGTTGTAAGTCGAGGCCTAAGTATAGTAACCTGGTGAGGAAGGCTCTGCGGGAAGGATACCTTGGGAGGAAATAATTAATCCAAAAATCAAGTCTCTCAGAGCTCTGATTAGTAATATTTATTGGAAAAAACTCCGATTCCAAAAGGCATTCAACTCTCAAACGAGAAACCTTTATATAGGCAATTTAAGTTGGCAAGATTCTGACTTTTTTTTCATAATTTTTGATACAGTGGGGAGGAGCCTCGTCTCTTTTGTGAACAAGACTTACAAGAACTTGGGAACTGTTTTGTTCAGGAAAAACTGTCCTGTCTCACAACATGCAAGAAGAGATGCCAAAGATCCCATCCCTACAACAGTTGGGGGTAGGGAAAACAGGGGCCTGAATGTAGCATTTCTCTATGATGGACAGCCCCATGCTTTCCGATCCGCCCCCTACTGCCTGGCAGGTTTGCCAAGCCTCTGCCCTTTTAGCCTTCCACAAATTAGCAAAAACATTACATTTCTGCAGAGATTTAAAGTTCAATAGGATGGTGACTTATGTGGGCAACTATTTTTGTTTTCATTTGTGTTTTTGTTCTGGTAGAACCCTGTTGTTTCTACAAGTTGTTTCTTATGTTTTATGTTACATTTTATGTAACTTGCCTGGAATCAAAATGGAACTGAACAGCACAAAAGTACTGTAAATAAAGAGCAAGCAAGCAATACCAAGGGGCTGGAGCATGGCTGGTGTTTTCTTTTGTTGGGGGGTATAGAACCTTTGACCGTGGTGTAGCCTTTCCACGCCTCCCCCCAGCAGGGGATTCTGCAGTCAGATCCTTTAACTGAGAAGGCCCAGGTCTAGTCAAACACACCCCACAGTCATCCCTGTGATGAAGGATGCACCTTTGTGTCTTAAATTCTTTGGGAGCTTATTCGCCACACTGCCTCTCTCTGAGTTGCCCCCCCCATCTGCATACAGGAAGACTGTCATTCACCCATAGTCAGCAGAAGGGCCCTTACTCTGCTCTTCATTGCTGTCAGATTAAACTTATTCTTGGGAAGGTGAGGTTCTTTTTTGTCTTCCTCAGAAACCTGCCTTCCTTTCCCTAAAATTAGATATTCAAAAAGTGTTATCCTTCTAACCCCTCACCATCTTCTCTCCTCAGAGATGACCATGCCTTCTCTTGATCTTCTGTGTTGCCCTTCTTCAAAGCCTCAACCCCTTTGTTCTTCTCAGTTTTCTCTGTCCAATCTTCTCTGGCCTGGAAGGATGCAGGAAATAACCCAGAAAATGTTTCTTTTCGGGACTAAGATAAAATAATAGGAAAAAACTTTTTTAATATATAGCCCTTTTTGCTATGATAAAATCAAACAAAAGGCAAGCAAAGGCAAAAATAAAAACCACATAAAATCAAAGTTAAGTCTAACCAAAAAACAATTTTTTTAAAAGCATTAAAACTGTTTCATGAAATTCAAATAAGCTACTTCAAACTATCAGAGGCCCTTAATTTTTTGAAACCAAGTTAAAGGAAGTTAGGAGCCTTTTGGAAGTGGGCAGGAGAATAGAAGGGTATTTATTCTGCTTTGTCGAATATGCAGTGCAAAATGTAAAATAAGGGCCACAGGTGATGGTCAGTTGCTCCCCTGCCATTCTGCCAAGATACTAATTGGAGCCTGGCATCTTTGAGGGAGAAACTGTATCCTATGGGAGGCTGCATGTTCCTCCAGGGAGGAACTAGCCATGGAATGATCCCCATGACCTCAGTCTTTGCCCTCAACCAGGTAGGCAATCTTTTGCAGATCACATTTGTCACTTGCCCAGCTGGAAGGCTGCTGTGTTCTCCCTTTGCCATGTGGTTGTCTTTGCTGTCCTTAATAAACTCATCTTTGATTTACTATAATTGGACACAAATGTTCTGTGGTTAACAGGAGGCCAGCAGAGATAAGTTGGTCAATTCTGGGCTAATGACTCCCTGGAGGCGAGTTTCTTCTCCTGATGTGTGAGGTTTCCAGGCAGGCCATTGCCAGTGATCCCCTCAGAGTAATGTCAGGCGGTGATGGAGGTCACCAGACACTGGGACTTGAGATCTGCTTCTTGGACTACCTTTTTCATTACCTTACAGGTCCTGAAGTGTGGTGTGGTGGCTCACTGCTTAAGACACTGGGCTTCAAGGTTCAAGACCCAAGCACCGCATGATGGGGTGAGCTCTCATCCTCGCCCGAGCTCCTGCTAACCTAGCAATTCGAAAACATGCAAATGCGAGTAAATAAATAGGTACCACTTTGGAGGGAAGGTAACAGTGTTCCATGACGTCATGCTGGCCCCATAAATGCAAAAATATCTTTGGACAGTGCTGGCTCAACAGTCTCAAAATGGAGATGAGCACTGCCCCCTAAAGGCAATGACTAACAAATTAAAATCTGCAGGAACTGCTTTACCTACCTGAAGGTACCATTACGTGTGGAGAAATTAGGCACATCTCTGAGAGCTTCCCTGATCAAAATTCTCAGTGTGCAGGCTTGCAATCTGAGTTGCCCAAAGCCACCCAGAATTCAGAAATGGTGGGTGTAGCCCAGCAAGCCCTCAAAGCAAGCTGGAGAAGGAAAAAGCAAAGACTGCCTGGGGGGGTGGGCACAGGAGGAAGACTAAATGCAACCAGATGAAAGATGAAAGGGTGGAGAAATGATATTGTAGATCAGTGGTTCTCAACCTTTTTAATGCCGTGACCCCCAACCGGTCGTAAGTCAAGGACTACCCAACCGGTCGTAAGTCAAGGACTACCCAGCCGGTCATAAGTCGAGGACTACCCAACTAGTCGTAAGTCGAGGACTATTCCCCTGCCCGGGAGCGCCGCGCATGCGTGGTGCCACCCCCTGCGCCGGCCGAGGCGTAGCTGGCAAGGGGTAGCAACGGCGCAGGTCGACCACTGGCTGGGCCACCAGCTGGCCCAGCCCAAGGGAGGTAAGGCACCTGCCGGGCCCCACGAGCGCCAGCAACCCTCCCTGCGCCCGCCGCTGCCCCGCTAGTCTTACCTTGGCCACCGCCCATTTGGGGCGGCGGCAGGCAGGCCCAGGCGCTCCTGGGCAGCTGCGGCAAGCGGCAGCGACGGCGCAGGGCGACCACCGGCTGGGCCACAAGCTGGCCCAGCTCAAGGGAGGTAAGGCATCCCCCGGGCCGCACGCATGCCAGCAACCCTCCCTGCGCCCGCCTGCCTACCACCTCCCACCCCTGGCCCTCTTTTACTTACATTTTTAGTAGTTGCTCAGCAGGGAGTGGTGGAAACTTCCAGACAGCTCGCCTTCGCTGCAGATAACTTGCAGCACCGTTTGCAGACTGGGACTTTTGGCGGGCTCAGCAGAGCAGAGACAGCCTGGACAATTCCTATTGGCTTTTGAAAGCCAATTGAATTAGACTCTATTCAAGAGAGTCTATTCTATTGGCTTTCAAAAGCCAATAGAATAAGCGGGATAGCACAGCTAAGGAAAAGGGGGGGAAATGGCAGACTGCGTTGTTTGGCGACCCCCGTGAAATGGTCGTTTGACCCCAAATGGGATTGCGAGCCACAGGTTGAGAACCGCTGTTGTAGATTCAAAGGGATCAAGAGACATATGGGGGGGGCAGAGATGATAGCCCAGCTGACCAAAGGCAACAGGGAAAAGAACAGATCAATAAAAGCAACAGGAAGAGAGAAGGTTCTGTGAACGCAGTAGAATTCACAACTCATAATTTGTTCTCAGGTTAACCTTAGCCCCCAGAAGAGATCCTCAAATCTGTTTTTACGGTCTAAGAAGAGATCTACCCCTCTCAAAGCACAAAACATAGGTCCCTTATGAGTTCCCCCAAACTACTGCTTAATCGTAGATGTCCATTTCATGTATAGAAGGCACCTGTAATTGATGGGTTATAGAGTTTCATGGAAATCATTATGATGGGTCAATTTTTGTTGAAATGGTTATGGTGGTAACTGCAAGAACTGATTGCTCTTGAGTGCACCGCAGACCCAGGAGCAAGCTTTACTCTGATGATGCTTGGAGGGAGGGTCCAGGATCCAACTGTGGAGTTTCAAGAGCCCTTGAACTCTGATTTACTAGTCCATCTGGCCCTGCTGCCCAGTCACTATTTTGGTGGTGCCAGTTCTGTTCCATCCACAGTTGTATAGATTAGTCCTGTGCCACATTTGTTCTTGGTCCTGAACTTTTTTGAGGGCCATTGGAGGTCATGCTAGTTGGTCCACATAGTCAGATCAGAAGAGCTTGGTATTCCTCAGCTGAAGGCCCTTCATCAGTAGTTAAGTCACATGGGTGGCATGGGGTATTGGGGTATGTGTCATTTTCAGCACAAGTTGTTGACTTTGTCTTGAACTGGCTACAACTCACAATAGTTCATTTAGTGATTATTCAAAATTACAACAGCACCAAAAAATAGACTTATGACCATTTTTCACACTTGCAACCATTACAGCATCCCCGTGGTTATGTGTTTAAAACTCAGAGGCTTGGCAACTGACTCGTATTTATGACGATTGCAGTGTCCTGGGTTTTTGCGATCTTCTGACAAGCAAAGTCAATGGGGAAGCCAGATTTACTTAACAACTATGTTGCTAAGTTAACTGCAGTGATTCACTCAACAACTGCAGCAAGGAAGGTTGCAAAATGGGGCAAAATTCACTTAACAACTCTTGCTTCACAACAGAAATTTTGGGCTCAATTGTGGTTGTAAGTCAAGGACTACCTGTATTTTCTTATTTTAATATTGTTCTGTATTTGTATGTGCTTTTCAATTTTTCTGCATATGACCAGAAAACCTGTTAGGGGCTACACAGATATTATAGATAAATAAATATCTATTCACCCTTCACTGAGATCCCAGTCTAGATAGGGAAGCCATTCCTGCTATTGACTGCAACTCTTTTTTAAAATCAAAACAGTCGTTGTATTCATGAATAGAGCCCTGCCTGGCCCAGAAATTTAGGAATCCCAGATCTCCTTCCTCTAAGCATGGATGGGCTCCTCTATCTGCGGACCTTTCCAGTCCCTGTTCTTCGACTGCCTCCCCGTTCTGGGCCTGGATTAATTCCCAGAGTAAGACCCTGCGGGAAGTAGCCCCTCAGATTGGGCTCATTCGGAGGAGCCATGCCGGAAGGGCCCTTCCTAGGCCAGAGAGTTCACCAGCATTCATCGGGGTGTCTACAATATTTTGTTTCTCCTGGAGAGCTTGATCTCCCCTCTCTTAGGCTCAGAGACTTATAAGCCCTGCAGGGTGCTCTTTGCTCAGTTTTTCACAGGGTCTGGTCAGCTCATTTGATTCCCTAGAGATGATTGTCCCGAAATTAGATACATCTCAGTTCCAGGGGTGTTTTGTGGAAAGGGAATATTGTCCTTTCAAAAAGGCCTGGAATGATCAAGAAGCAAAATCTGTTCTCCAGCGTCATGGGGAAAGTATCTGAGAGTAAATTCCCATCTGCCTGTGCTTCCTCTTTCCAGATTTTGCCAGAAGAAGGAAGGGGGTTATGGCTAAGCCTTTGCTGAGTTACCTTACCTGGACACAACCTGCTGAATGGCTTTGGGTAAACACAGAGGAAATATAACTCCCAGTGAGGCTCGCTGGTAGTGATGTCTTATTCTTCCATCTGTGCCTGACACAGAATCCCACTGAGTTCTTGATGTGGAATAAATTACTACCAGTAAAGCACTTTTTAGTGTGGGAGGGAGAGACAAGGTGTTGGCCCTCCACAATATATATGTCTCTAGATATAATCCCCCTCCCCTGAGATTTACAGCTCAAACACTCCACAGAGGGGCAGATGGTCTCTCTTCACAAGGGCAGGGATTAATTATTTTCTTCCAAGACAAACACAAAGCTGCATTTAATTTTCAGAGGCAGAAATAATATGATTGAAATTGATTTTTTGTGTGTGTGTGCCAGTCTCATAGATAACAGTGTTCAAATTTCTCCCAATAGTTGGTACACCAAACAATGGAGAGCTGATAATATGCAAGAGTACAACTCTGAGCAACTTTCCCATGCAGGGGTCTCCTGGGCTTCACCCCACTGTGAAATGCAGGTAGTGTAGCAATTTGTCCATTTCAGGAGAAATACTACCCAGGTTAGTTTATTACTTGGTGAAGATGATGTGCTCCACCAATTCCTGAGGTGGCACAAAAATAGACTAGCAATAAAAGTTGGCATCTCCATTGCCAATCTCTATTTTGCCTCTGTTGCCTTGTCCTAACTTGTGATGCACCAATGGTTGGCTCTCTCCCTTTGCTTTGCTGCTGCCCCTCCCCCCATAAAGAAGACACCCACTGGTCAGGATAGGGGTAGAAAGGGGGAGGGGAAGGGGAAGGGGGACACCTTGGGACCCTGCCTGGGCTTCTCTAGGCTGCTTGCCTGCCTCTCTGGCCACACACCCTAAGGTCCACCAGCTAGGTCCTGGAGAGCAGGAGAATTGCAGCAGACCAGCTGTGGGTACCCCAATCTCAGGCTTTAGGGGTGTGGGAAGAATGGATTGAAACCAGTTGATACCAGGGATTCTGGCAGTCAAGCACCACCCCAGCAGCACCCTCCTGCTTGCTTTCTGAACCCGGCAACATGCAAAGGCAGAGCCTCTGCATGGAAAAATGAAGATACGTCTCCAGGACTGCAGAAGCAAAATGGCTCCAATATAGTCCTTTTTCTTCCCCAGTGAATAGTGGAGCTCTATTGCCCTCTCCTCTGGGGAGTTGGGCCTAAAATAGGGTGGGGAAGGGGTTGGAAAGGAACTCTGGAACCAATGATTCTACACCTTGAATCTGTGCTGGGGTAAAATTGTTTTAACAGGTAAAGGAAATGTTACTTGTTTAGTAGTGCAGCTATAATCCACCACTTTGAGATTTCCTGGTGGTCTCCTATTCAAATATTAATATAGCCTGACTCTGCTTAAGCTTCTTGAGATCATCCTGGTGAAGCAATGGTTAGGATACAGTATTGCAGGCATACTTTGCCAACTGCCAGCAGTTTGATCCTGATGGGGCTCATGTTGTTAAAATAAGGACCCAGATGGTTGTGGGCAACATGCTGACATTGTAAACTGCCCAGAGAGCGCTATAAAGCATTATGAAGCGGTAAGTGCTATTGCTATCACCCAAGTCAGTTAGGTACTATTGATTTTAAGAAATTTTAAAGGCAGCTTTTATGAACATCTCCCCTGTTGAAGTGTTCCAGATAAATCAAAAGCTCACCCACTCTTTGTGCCATTTTGGAAGTTTCTAACCAAGATACTGATCCTGTTACAGGCCACCAACACAATTCTTCTACCTGTCTTTTATAAAACAAATTATGAACTTACACTGACCTCTAGTGGATCTCTTTGAAGTGCAGTTCTTCACTTTGTATACAAGCGGGCCACTCAATCAATGTCCTCCATTTCAACAGCGGTACCTATCTTATCAGAAAGGTTGAATCCCCCCCCCAATTAAAAAACAATCATTACTGCAAAAGCTGATGCACACGAGGGAAGACTGTGGCCTTCTTTCTCCTTTACAAAGTATTGGTGTTTGGTTCTCCTTTCGTTTAGGAATAGTGAGAAGAGAAGAAACATTGCAAAGGAATGTGTGGAGTCTGGTCCCCAGCCAGCTTCCCAGAGCTTGTATGTTCCTATCCAGCTTAGTCTCACTTGGAGCAGTCAAAAATGTGCTACGTGTGAACAGAGTAGGTGCCCTATTGGCCAACAACTGGTTCATGGCTAGGGAGCATTGGGTTCGACTGAGAGCCAGGAGAAAGGGGAGCTCACTGGCCTTCACCATCCCCACATTCAGCACTTTGAAGCAGGCCTGGTCAGGAAACAGAAACCCCAATAACAAATAATGTCAACCTCCTAGAAGAGTTTCTCCCTCCTGCCCTCTTGATGAAGACAGAGCCAGTTGAGTTTTACCTGTGAAGCCCAGCTAGGTCCCAAAGTTCCACCCTCCCTCTTCCTGCCATCTCCTCACTAGGAGGTGTTTCCTTTATCAATGGGGGTGTATGGGGGGCACCAAAGCTACCAAAGAAAGTCAACCATGGACATGCTCACAAATCAGGACCAGTTCATGGACTCAGAAAAAGGCAAAGGGACAGGATGGAGATTGGCAATTTTACGCAGGTCTATTTTTGTGCCAACTCAAGAATGGCAAAGGAGAGCACCTGGACTCAGTTGTGGAGAAAGGCCAAAAGAAAGAGAAGGCTAGCAGGATGTGGCTGAGCTCACATCCTAGGTCTCCTTGTGGCTGCCAATGAAATTAGCCTGCCCCTTTAAGATTGCTTCAAAAGCCTCTGATGCAGAAACCTTCTGGCCCGGGAAGGGGTCTTTCAGGAGTGGCAGTATACAGAATGCTGGTGCCCACAGTTCACCCCCTTACCCCCTCCCGCCTTCTGTGGGCCGCTTCCCGCCTCTTTCGGCCTTCTCCTTTCATCGATCGAAGGAAAGACAGTCCGGCCGTCCTCAGCCCTGAACTCTGCTCTTGAGCCGCAGAGGAGAAAATCTTCCTGCCCCCCTGCCTCCTGCCTCCCCCCCCCACACACACACACACGCCGCCGGCCTCTTTTGGTTGGGAGCTCTGTCCCCAGACCAAGCGCAGCTAAGGCACGAAAAGCCCCCGTTTTTTCCTGCCCGCCGGCCGGGACCCCACGTCAGAGAGCACGCTCCAGTCGCAAAAACGTCGCAGCTGCCGCCCACTTGGGATGGCCAAAATGATCAAGCTAAAACCCGATTTGGGAGGCGGCGCTTTACTTCATTGCCAGAGACGGCGCGGCAGTAGCCAAGCGCGGCTTAGGCTCGTCGCTTCCTCGGACACGCGCCCGGAGACGCTTCCGATTGAGCCTTCGGAGTAAGAAGCGGCATCTGCGCGGTCCGCAGCCTCTTGCTCCCGGGAGAGTAGAGGCACCTCCGCCGCGAGTGGTGCTACAACCGCCGTCTAGGCCGCCTGCACCCCCTGTCCCGCTCCCAGGAACCGGAGGCCCGCAGAAAGGTGCGCTGGGCAGACCCGGACTCACACTTCGTTCGCTTCGTCCGGTCTGCAGAGAGAGAAGGGAAAGCAGGCGGAGATCAAGAAAGTCCCCGGGCCCGGGAGTCTTGGATAATTGGGCTAGGGGTACCCACCGTCGCTGCTGCTTCCCTCCGCAACGGAACCGCCGACCTGCAACGCAAGAACTTGGTGAGACCTCGAGCCGCTAGGACCGGCACTGTTGGTGGTTCAGCCTGGCCGCCCCGATGCCCTCCCTCTCGCCTTCCCCGCAAAAAGGGGCGAGCCTGGCGTCTCACCCGCTTTCCTGTGTCCCGGGAAAAATCACCAGAACCTCCCTCGCGCCCCCTCCCTCCCCGCCGCTTACTGAAGAGTATGGCGAGCCCGATCAGGAAGGCCGCCACGGCGAAGATGAGCCCCCCGTAGCGGATGGTCTCGTAGTCTGGGGAGACGAGAAGAAGCGCTCAGCACAAACAGGGGCTGAGCCTGCGGATGGGAGAGAAGCGGGGCGGTTACAGAATTTACTTCTGGTTGCGACCGGGCAAGGACCCCGCACTAAATTGCACCCGAGGGGCTGCTCCTCCTGAATGCCCCGGCTGGTTACTTACCAAACAAGTTGTCAATCAAACGTGCGGAGAGGGGCGGCGGATCTGAGCGGCAAGGAGAGGCTTAAGGAAGGTGGCAAAAGACGCGCTAGTCTCCAGACAGCGCGCCTCGGAAGGCGGGGCGGGGTCCTTTTTAACTGGGTTTTTTATTGTGTTGGAGTGTGTTCCCAAATGTATTGATCTCTTATGTAAACATGTTTTATTGTGTTTTGCTCAAAGGGAAGCGATATAGAAATAAAATCAATATTTTGGGGAGGGAAAAGTCTTAGTTGTGCTCGGTCTCCTCTCAATTCCCTTATTATTCACAGTATAATTCCTCGGAGGTCGACCGTAGTCCGAGCAGCGCAAGCCCATCTCCCCTTTCTCTGGAGCCCCTGCCAGGGCAGCAAAGAGGGCGGCCAATTCCCTGTACGGCCCCATCCGGGGGTCAGACCCTCCGCCACTTCTTACCATAAGAAAATATGGCTTTCTCGGTCTCCGGCAAATTTTCTGGCGGGAACGGGAGGAGAGAAAAGAAACCAAATCAGAAGCCGGGCGGTCGCGAGGCTGGGCTTCCGAGGACTGGACGCTGCGACCCGGAGCTCGGAGCCTTTCACATTCGGCACCTGAAACTTTCCGGCCGGCTGGCGGAGTAACTGAGAAACTGCCGGCTACGCTGCCAAGCCCACGAAGGAGCTCCAGCCGAGGAAAGGTGCGGCAGCCCAGGAGCGCTCAGGAGGCCCCACAGAGGCCCTCGGCCTGAAACCGGGCACCCGCGCCCCGTGCGTGCGGCAAGTACAAAAAAGGACCCACTTGCCCCATCGGTGGGGGAGAAAGGAGCCGGTCCCATAGCGCCACCCGGTGGTTTTGCCGGCGTCCCTCGGCGGTGCTCAGATCTCGCTGCGGAGAGGACTGGCGAGGCAATAAATAGAGGGCCCGCACCAGCCCAAAGCAAGAGCCCCTCCCGCGTCTGATGAGGACGCCTCTTCTGGGGTTTTTCCAGCACTCCAACGCCCTCGCCCCCCCGCCCCCCCTGCCCCTGGCCCCAGGCTAGTGCCCCCAGTGAGCACAATCCGGTGCTGCCTTAACCTATGGAGTTCTTTATTCACCCTTCCACTTGGCCATCTAGGCCCTCCAAGTGGGCTGGATCAGCAGGTCGGAGTTACTCTTTCCTCTGGCTTTCTGGCATTCAACCGTTTATGTTGGAGGAAGTGGGAAGGGGGGCTGGTGGTGGGGGTAATTCCTCTCCAGCTGTGAAGAGCCTGGACCACCTCCCCTTCTCCAGCCTGTCTGGAGACTGGCCAGCTCCAGCTCCATCACACACACATTGTAATAGGGAGCAGGGAGGACAAATATCTCATTAAACATTAACCTGCTGCCCGTAATGTTTATCCCAGTCACAACGCAAAGCCTGAGGGAGGCTCCCCTCCTTTGGAAGGGCTCAGTCTCCTTGAAAACAAGGCACAGGCCAAGGCCTGGTCCACCCAAGGCTCTCCCGATTCTGCTCTGCTCCATCCTGCTGCCTGGGTGGCTGCCGGCCCCAGAATTGGCACTAGGGTTAAGGGAGAGGCTCAGCTGTGGAGGAGGCAAATAAGGGGTCCAGTTGGAGAAGCTGATCTCCATCCTGTCTCTTGCCTGCCACCACCCACTCCTGAATGAGCAGAGGGCTCAGTCCTGATTTTGGACACAGGTCTTTCTGCCTGCATTGAGGCTGATCTCCGTCTCACAGACTGGGAATGCGGAGGCTCACCCTCTTTTGAGGAGCAGCTATCTAAGCTCCCGGCAGCCATAGTATCACATTGCAGCAGTGGAGGAGGAGGAAGTGAATGGAATGTCTGCATCCAGACTGGAAACAGTCCTGGTCTCCCTGTCAATGAAGCACTTGGGGTACCCCAGAGCCAAACAGCTGGAGCAGTCTCCCACCCCAAAGCGTCCTCTCTTTCTGGCCTGGAGAAGTAGAGTGATGCAGCCAGAGGTAAGGGCCAGCAGAGTCGGCCACTGCACTGTCCTTGGAGCCTCCCTCTTGGCCCTTTATTGGGGGAACCTTTCGGGTGAGCTCCTGGGTGAGGCTCCTATTCCAATGGAAGGATTTCTTACACTGGCTCATGGCTGTAAATGTTTGCTGTAGCAGTGCAGAAAGGCTTAAAACACTCAGCTGTAAACGTGGGGTGCAGGCACAGATATTGTGTTACTTGTGAACAGTCTTACCCTAGCAGCCAAGTCATGTGGTTTTCGAAGTGCTCCAACATGTTTATTTTTCCATCATTTGTGATCCCCTAAAACATCTGCAATAATCCACTTAAATCTTTCAGGTGCCTTTTGCTATCTGGTTGCTGCTCTGTCATTATAGGGAAATTGCTAAAGGAGACTAAAGCAACGTGTACCCCAGGAAGCCCAGGAAGGATTTCCCCAAGATCAACCAGAAACACCCTCAGATGGATCTCAAGCCATCAAGCCACTCAGCAGAACAACTTCCTTGGGGTCCTTCATTGGCTGCCCATCTGACGTTCCAATGGTACAGATTCCACTCAGAGCCCACACATCCAGGAAGGTGTGTTCACCACCCCTTTTCCTTCTTGTCCACCACCTAGAGACAGGAAATCTCTACCCCTCCAATCCCTACCACAATTTGTGTTTTGTCCAGCTTTTGTGGGATTTTGCTCTCTGGTGATATCCCATCCAAAGGGGGCAGCCCCTCCCAAGGTCAAACAACTAAGCTGGCCAGACACAAATAGCTCTGCTTCCCACCTTCTGTGACTGGCAAGTGGGGTGGTCTCCTACTTGTAAACATCACTATTTGTCCAGCCTTTTCTGATGATAGAAGAGAGAGAGAGAGAGAGAATGATAGATAGATAGATAGATAGATAGATAGATAGATAGATAGATAGATAGATAGATAGATAGATAGATAGTAGAGATGAGAGAGAGATGTTTGTGTGTGAGAGAGAGAAAGAGAGAGATAATATATATAGAGAGATGATAGATAACCAGTCATTGTTACAGAAAAGGAGAGACTCCTCAGCTGCATTTCTCCTTTGCAAGCAGGAAAAGGGAGGGGGGCACTGCACTGAAAGTGCAGGAGACACAACTCCTCCTTATTCAGGGAGCCCTCCTACGGACTCCTCATGCAGTGCAGGAGGACACCCTGAGGCACTGAAATAGAAACAATATTTTATTTGATGCTTCTCTTGAGTTGAGACACAGCACAAACATGTGGGAGTCCTTTATCATAACCACACAGCAGGAGAGCCTACACCAAGTGAATGCACAACCATGGCTTGAGTTTTGGAATTACAACATTTGTACACAGATGTTTTCAATGGTTGTTACCTACTGCACACTACAGAGATAATAGAGTCACGTGGCAACACAGAAGGTGTGGCAACCACAGTAAAGACAAGACTGGGGAAGGGGAGGAGAAAGGAAAGGGAAAGGGGGAGGGGGAGGAAGGGAAGGGGTTGGCTCCTCTTCTGCTCTCCTCAACTGGTGGCATCTGACCAGGTGGCTGCAAAGATGAAAAGTAACCAGGGAAGCCTTGGGAGGGGGGGCTTTCTAGGGCTGAGAAAAGGGGCATTAAGGTCAGGCCAAGCCCACTTCCCACCCTCATTTGGAAGAGGTCTTTGCTCCTCTCTGGATTTCCAATGGAAACCATCTTGGAATTGAGTTTCTCATTCTTTCCTTAGCGGAATTCTGTTCCTAGTTCTGCCAAGCACTTGAGAATAAGAACCCAAATCTTGCAGGATAGTGTGTTGTAACCCACAGGGGTGAGAGCTTGGCAGAACTTATGTCCCTATCCAAATCAAGTCAATGGTAACAGGAATCACCTCACCCCACCCCTTGAAAGCCTTGCAAAAGAGCTCAGAAGACCTCTCCCCCCCCCCCCCGCAGATCTCTACCAGAGAAGAAAGCACACTGCCAGACTTCCCTCTTAGCCTCCTGGGGAGCCAAGTGAAGACTTCTGAGAAGAGCCCTCCCATTCCAATGCCTTTTCTGGCCCTGTGGTTGGCTGGCCTCAGAGACATTGGGCACAGACCAGTATGGCCTTGCTGACAAGTAGCTTCTGGAGGGACCCAGGCACCACCTGGGGAGGAGAAGGGCCAGAGGGCAAGGGGGGGAGGCTGCTGTTGCCAAGACTGAACACCACCAAATTCCTGGACTCCCTTTCCTCTCTCTCAGTCTGTTCCCTCCCCCACAAGCTGGGGGGGAGGGCAGCCACAGCCTTTGTGCACACCAAGGCAGCTGCAGCCAGGTCTTCTCTTGGGAGGGTCAGAATATTAAACCAGCATGGGAGAAGAGGGAGGGGCACAAAGGAGATAGTTGCACAAGGACAATATCAAGACCACAACCACGGTAATGACAGATGAACATTATGCAATCAGACAAGGATTTGGTGGGGAATAGTTAAGCGGAGGACTGATTTTCCAGGACAGGGGTCAACATGGACACCAAAATGTCAACATTCCCTTAGAGGACCAGGGGCCATCACTTCTATGTCCCTTTATCATCTGGTTTGCATTGGGATCCACTGATCCAGTGTCAGCTCTCCTTTGCTGAAGAAGAAGGGGAAGAAGACAGTGGCAAAACAGAAAGACCCTCTGCAGCACACAAAGGTACATCTGGCTTTAAACATTTAAAACAAAGGCTTGCCAATTGTAGCCATTCTTGAGAGAAAGCAAAGATCACTTTTCATGAAAATCTCGCAAAAAGTTCAGGCCCAGAAACAAGGCTTCTTTGTCTTTGTCCACTCAGGTTTCCATAGCCAGCCCTTCCTCTTCCTATTCCCCGGACAGTCCCCGGACAGTCCCTGAATTTTCAGTTTGGCAAGTTTTGCTCAGTTTCTGCCATTCAACCCCTCCCCTCTCCAAATACTCTTTCCTCTCTGAAAACTCACCTGCACACCTTCGCTTCAGTTCTCTGCTTTCTGCGGTGCTGCTGGGAAAAAAAACACCTTTGATGCATGGCCCATACAGGAGGGCTGCTCTGTTGGGCCCAGTCCCCCCTCCCAGCCACAGGAAAAGGGAAGCCCTCTCAAGAAGGCCAGACCACCTTCTGTGCAAATGCAGCACTCTTTCCAGACTACATGACAACCCCAAGCTCATCTCCTGCTCCAGCAAGTGGCACTGAAGGTAGGGCACAAGCACGGTGGGGCTGGGGGGGTGGGGTGGCAAGCAGAAGACTTAATAGACTCCACAAACCTTTGTCCCCTTCCAGGGCCAGAAAACCTTCTCCTGAATGGGGGCAAGTGTGGCCAAGCCTTACCGTTTGAAGCAATCAGGTTCTCAGCCTGCGCCTCCTCATCACCAGGAGCCCTGCACAGCAAGAGCAGACAGGAGGTGTCACCACCTTCCCACTCCCCAGGGAGGCAACGGGGAGAAGGGCAGCCAGGAAGCAATGCCACCTCACCCACCTGGCCTTCGTGTTGAAGCTGCACCTGCATCGCCTGCCTGGGGAAAAAGACACGGCACAGTGAAGCAAAAGGAGATGGCTTTGGGCGGGGGACATTGGGGAAGCCTTCTCTGGCCATGGCTCTCCTGGCACCCTGGGAATGTCTCCCACCATGGCAGAGCAGACCAGATGCCGAGCTCAGTGAGGAAACTTGACAAAGCAGCTGCCTTGTGCACAAACCATTGGCCTTCCTCTTCCATTGGACAAGAAAGGGCAAGTCTGGCATAGGCACCTCCTGAGCAAAGCCAGTGGCACCTTCTGGCCTCACTCGCAAAGCCAACTTGGGCACATCCAGCCCAGGGGATGTAGCTATCAGCTGCTTCCTGTTTCCATCTTTCTTTTCATGTGTACAAAGGGGGTGCTGAAAACTTTATCCCCTGGGGTCCCCTTCTTGCCACAGCCTCACCTTGGCCAGGTGACGCAGGCCATCACCCCTTTCCTGCACCAGGGAGGCCAGTCACTGGGCAAATGGCATTCCTGCCCTTAATGTGTGCAGTTCACTTACTCAGAATGAGCAGGATGCCGAGCATGAAGAAAACGACGGCAAAGGTCAGGCCACCAATCCGCAGGGTCTGGTAGTCTGGGAGAGGAATGAGGAAGACCAAAGGGAAGTGGGGTTGCAGTTCCAAAGGGGCAACAATGCTCAGAAATATTGGAGAGTCTCAAATAAAGGTATTTGTCTCACCATAGTTGAAGGGATCTTTTTCTTTCTCTTGCTCAGTCACTGGAAAGAGCAAACAAAACATCCACAATGTGGCAGTTCTGTGGGCAGCCAAGGGGGGGGGAAACAAGTCCTCCTCCTCTTCCTCCTCTGCACGTGCCTAGAGCAGCCAGAGAGGGCTGGATCCTGGACCTCAACCTGCTGCTTTGACTTTACAACACACGCAAGAAAACCACCCAAATCTATTCCTCCCCACCAGCTGCCACAAGAGTAGCTTGAGGCACAGACCCTGGGGGGACATACCCCATCCAAGCTATACATACCCTCTGCCAAGATCACTGGAATCAGGAAAGAGCAGAGAACAAGCAGGCTGCCTCCCATCATGGCTGTGCTGCAGGAGACAGAAAGAGAGCACATCAGGTAGCCTGGGGACCTACTTCTCAGAGACCCGGGAGAGGAGACAAGTATAGTCAGGGTTCCTGGGCTCAGAATATCAGGTGGACTATCCAAAACTTCCTCACAATCCAGGCTGCACTTTGCCTGTGGGGACTGTATTTCGGATCACCTGCAGCTTGCAGAACTGTGATCTCCTGTCCACGCAGCTCACTTCTGTGCCGTCTTCTCTTGCTAAGAAACCAGTCTGGCTGGATCATGACAAGATGGACTGGCTTGCAGCTCAGGCTGAGGGAAGTCTGTTGCTCAAGTTTTTTGGCAGAGAATCCCAGGTCCAGAGAGAGCACCCGGCTTTCTTCTCCTGCCGTTCCCATGGGCCAGGGGCTCTCCCCACCAGCCACCATTCCTCCCGCAGAAGTCTCCTGGCTCAGCAAGGCAGGGACCCAAACCTGAGCCACCCCCACCCGAAGAGATTCCTACACACAGAGAGGCATCCTCCAGAGGACACTTTTCTCCAGACCCAGGTCATTTCTCAGCCCAGCAAGAAGCAGATTCTGCTCCTCCATCTGCCTGCCTGCCTGCCTCTGGGTCCCCACCCAAAGTACAGTCCACAGCTCAGCACAGCAGCCTCAGCAGCTGCAAGACAACCAAGGAAGGAGACAGCACAAGGGCTTTCCCAAAGTGCACCCCCCCACACACACACACTGGGGACTGCCTGAAAAGTCTGCGGCTGCTTCTATCCTTGGCCTCCAGCAAGTGTTCTTTGTGTAATGGGGCTAAGAGGCAGTAGCTCTGGGGCACATTTCATAGGTGGTGATGGGGAACCCAGCAACAACCTTCAATTGACTCAATTATTCATCTGACCCACCCTTCCCTATGACCAAGTCCCTGCAGCTCAGGGTTGAAATGAAGGAGTTTGGCGCTCTCTGAGCTCAGTTGTTTTCTTGCAGTGGTTTCATCACCCAAACTAGGTAACATCATCAGTACTAGTAAGTAATGGGATTTGCTCTCAGTTTAGTGGCTTGCTCTGTCAGTGTTGGTGGGAGTAAGAGATTCTTTGGTTGGAATGTTTATTGTTGGTTTATTTGATAGTTTTTTGATTGATGTATTGTTTGATTGTTGGTCTGGTGTTAATCTTGGAATTAATGTATGCCCATCTAGGTGCTGATTGCTGGTGGAGAGGCTCTTCCAAAATGGCACAAAGGAGGGGGGAGCATTTGATTGTTCTGGAACATTTCATCAGGGGAGATGTTCATAAAAGTAGTCTTTAAAATTTCTTAAAAACAATAGTACCTGACTTTGGGTGATACCAACAGCAATAGCACTTAAGACTTGTATACTGCCCCACAGCAGTTTACAGCACTCTCTGTGTGGTTTACAATCAGCCTGTTGCCCCCAGCAGTCTGGATCCTCATTTTATAGACCTCAGAAGGATGGAAGGCTGAGTCAATCTTGAGCCCACCGGGATCGAACTCCAGGCTGTGGGCAGTTTGCCTGCAATGCTGCACATCTAACCACAGAGCACCCAGGGTTCCATCTTTCCAGGGTGCTGCTGTTTTTCTCCCAGAAACCTTGGAGGAATCATAGCTGGAAGTCCACTGGGCAGTTTATGTTGGAAGCTAAAGAGGAAATGGGAAACTCTGCATTATGGCATAGTTTTCAACAGAAAACAGGGAATGCTTCCTTAAATACGTGTTTTTACAATTTTGTGTATTCACTAAATACACTACTTTTTGGGGAAAAGTAGTGGGCTGTGTAAACATGACTACCACAAAAGCTAAAATTTTCAGAGGATGTTCTTATTTATTTCTTATTTGTTTGTCAGATTAAGGTACCACCCATCTCACTTTCAGATTTTTTTTTATACATAATTAAATTTTGGAATTTGCTACCATGAGGTGTCATGCTGGATAACAGTTTCTCTGGCTTCAAAAAAGGGTTGACTGATTCATGAAAGTCCTTGGATCAGCGACTATCAGCCTAGAGTGGCGTTTCTCAACCCCAACAACTTTCAACTCTTGGCTGGGGAAACTCCTGGAGTTGAAGTCCCTGCATCTTAAAATTGCCCAGGTTGAGAAAAACTGGCCTAGGCTATTTGCCTGGGGGCTGCGGAGCTTCGGTCGATAGACTCCAAGGGCCGGATATCCAATTATCCAATCCGGGAGGGTGTGGCTTCTCCAAATGGCTGCCAGCAAGTATGAACAGCTCAGCTGCAACAGAATATTTTGGGACCCTGGGATCCTTGAGGACCCCCAGAAGTGATCAGACCTTCAACAACATCTTCTTAAAGGTAGTCCTCGCTTAACAACCCTAGTGGGATCACCCTAATGCTAAGCAAAGAGGTGGCTATGTGGGAAATCAACGACTGGGAATGTGCTCTCAGATGGAAAAAGGCAAGATGAGTCGGCTTCCTACCTTCTGCTTTTGCTTGCCTCCTACTCTGCTCCCCCCTCCCTGGAGCACTGGGATGCTTGATTACTCTCTGGTACACATGAGAAGTTCCGCAAGGAGAGGAAAACAAAAACAAAAACACAGGTTGCATACTGAATGTAATAGAAATCACGAGACTGAGGGATGCTGTGAAGGTCATAAATAGTTGTAAATTGGGTATAAATTTATTTTTTTCAGTACTGTTGTATGCATGGTCTGTAAACAAGGACTACTTGTAATAAATAAACAGATCTTGACTAAACAAACAACATTAAAAACAGTGTTCTGTGTCATGTCTTTACTGAACACCAAGCCAACCTTCACGGTCTTTGCTGTAAAAGGTATGCGAAGCCCTAAGATAATCCACACTGTGTTATCGGGGTAAATTGAGCCAACGATTCTACTTGATGGCAGTCAGGGCTCCTCCCCTATAAAAAGGCCTATATTCCCACACACTGATTGCCACCATCAGAATCTGTTCCTCAGAATAGAGGTAGGGAAGTGAACCATGCTATGCTCAAGACACATCTCTGCAGGTCCCAGGGAAAGGGCTGGCGATGCTCAAGAGTCTAGAAAGGGCAACAGAGTAAATTCTAAAACCTTAGGCCTTTATCAATTTATGGTCAGGGAAATAGTGTTCAAATTGAGAAAATCCTAACCCTTGATCATTTAAAGGTAAATTCAGGTGAAAGTCCTCCAAAATCTGTGTAGAAACTGGATACGTTTCTGAGGAAACTTGAACAAGAAAAAAAGATGAGCATATGAAGAGATAAATGTGATTTTATAAGTATTACAAAGACTTTGTGTAGAAGATTCAAGACTCGAATCTTGTTTTTCGAATGGAAGAAGCTGGAGGTGGGCAGGGAGACAGATGCGTGCACTTGCAAGGAAATCTATTCATCTCAAAACAAAAACTCTTCCAGCAATGCTTAGTGGTTGTGCGACCTTTGCTCTCAGTAACAGAAGCTGGATGTCCACATTACAGGAAGAGACACCAACTAAGATGTACCTGAAATCCAGGACCAGCTGGGGGACAGTGAGCCTTCTAGGATGTTCTGTCTAGACATGGTTAAGGGAAGATCTGGGTAGCAACATTCCAATATCTGAAAAGCAGAAGATAGGCTGCTTTGTCTCTGATGCAGCAGCAAACAAGACAGTCTCCAAGGGGGAAAACTGCAGAACGGAAAGCAGATTGTGGTCTTTCCTGGGGCCATCACAAAAGAAGAGCCAAGTCAGGAGTCTGACAGCAGCTTTTCCAAATAACAAATTTCTTTAAAAGGTACAAGCTTTTATCAGCTCCCATGCACTTCATCAGATTCACAGAGTGGCTATATGGATATATGATGGGAGTTCTTCATTTATCAGTTTTTAGCACCACTACAAGGTGAGAAGTTGCAAGCCAAGTAGCCCAGCACACCCTGAGTTAAAAACCAGGCAGAAGGAAGACTGGAAGGAGGAGGGGTCTCTGCCTTGCCCCCAAGTCCTTACTGCGGACCTTGCCTCCCTGCCCAGAAGGATATTGGAGCAGGTGCAAAAACACCATGCTGCACCATCATGGCACTGCTCAGGTGCACCCCCTTTTCCCTGCCCTAGGCCAAAAGCAAGTGCAGCCCGGAGGCCTGGCAATCCCAAGCAGACTCCAGAACCCCCCAGGAGCCGCAGGTTGCCCTCAGTGGCCGGTTCTTCCCAGCTATCTTGAACGCCACATATAGCATTATACCATTAGCCATATAAATGAAATGTCACATGGGTTCTCCTTGGCATACCAGAATTAATCATTAAGAATTCTCTCCTCTGCTGTTTTACAGGTTCCTTTTCCTTTATCTGTCCCCTAGAATAGGCAGGTACAAAAACATCTATTTGCTACCTCACCAGCTAAGGAAATTGACAATTCATCTCAACAACAGGGCTGCAAATTATTTGTCAGGTCTCTTTCTTGGCAGAAAGGAGGGTGTGGGGGATCTCACTGAGCTCCCCCACAGCCATTTCCATGGGTGAAGACCAAAGGAGTCTCAGGAGGAGACCCGGCTCTCATCCATTCTCTTCTTAACTGAGGCCAATTGCCTTCAGGCTGTGGTCTTGTAAAGACAGTCCCCCCCCCAGATGTTTGTAAGCCCACCTGGTGCAAGTGAGAGAGTTCTGGCCGGGCAGAGCTGCACGACCTTGACAGTTTCTCCCCCGACCTCCAAGCGCCCTCTGGGCCCCCCTCGCAGGGCGGCGCCTGTACTTCCTTCGCTTTCATTCCAGAGCCCGACGGAACAACCCGCCCGTTTCTGGTTAGGCATCCAAGCGAATTGGCTGGTGGGCGCCTCGCGCCGCGGCTGCTTCCCAACTGTTCGGAGGGGGGAGGGGGACGGTGTTTATTTCCAAATATAGAAGCGAGAACAACGAAAAGCCCGATGCAGCCAGCCTTCTCCCCCCCACCCGGCATTGCCAAAATTGCGCCTGCGCCACGATGGGGGGGGCTGCCCGAGATGTTTTGCGCGTGACGGCGCCGGCCGCGGCTCGGACGCGCCGGCCGATGTCAGTCCCGCCCCGCAAGGCCGGTAAACAAAGCGCGACCCGCCCGCCAAGCTGCCCGCCGGGGCTCGCAGCCCTTTTGGCCGAAAGGAAGCGAGGCGCGCCAGAGAGACCCGCCCGGGTCTCCGAGAGTCGTGGCGCGGGGGCCGCGGGCCGAGAGCAGGAGCCTCCCCAGGCCCGAGCCGCGCGACTCCAAGGGGTGGACGAGAGTCCGCCGCGGCGCCCCAGCTGTCGCGGGGAGGAGCGCGCGGTTCTCCGCCGGTCACGGCGCGGCAGACGGGCAGGGAGGGGCAGCCCCGGCGGGGCGTCCCCGCGCTCCATGGAGGGAGATGAGCGGTAACCAGGCAACTCCGCGGCAAGAGTGCCGTGCCAGCCCGCGGTTGACACGGCAACCGGAAAGCCAATTGCGAGCCTAGGCGGGAGGCCGCGCCAGACAGACCCACGCGCGCCGCCTCCCCGCCGGCGGAGGTCGCGATCAGCAACCCAGAAGGGCGGGGTGCGGAAGAACAGCGTTTCCCCCGAGGAAAAGTCGCCTGCCCGACCAGTCCACCGCCCCTCGCCGCCCGGCTGTGCTCGACAAGCGGACCGCGAGTCGGCCTGCACGTGCCCAGGAGCCGCTTCTCCGTGGAGCCGCGACGGTTCTTGTCCCCGGACCCCGCCCCTTGCAGAGAGGATCTCCGGAGTCCGAAGCGCTGCCAGCTGAGCCCAAAGGCTGGGCGCTCGGTCTCGGGAAACGGAGGGCCCCGCCGCCCAGAGGGGCCGCCAGCCCGCGTCCCAGGGACGCGGGACTCCTCGAACACCCAGCCACGGAGCCCTCGACCAGCCGAGCGTAAGAAGGGGAGAGGCCGTCTGTGCGGCCGTTTGACTCCTCTCGTCCCGCCTCCTACCTTCCCCTCGGGCGTCCTTCCCGGGCAGGCGGCGTGCGCAGAGGGAAAACCCGCGCACCAGGTTGGGCGTCTCCTGCCTCCCGACTGTGGCGCGGCTCAAGCCAGCGTCCCCTCGCAGCTGGCAAGGGCTGGGCGTGCCAGGGGCTCGGGCATGGCCGCGCTCGGCCGGGAGTAAGGCTAGGCGAAAGTGGAGACCTAGGCGCGCGCCCGGAGGAAAGGCGGGCGGCTGCTGGCTGCTGGCTGCGCTCGACGTGCCCGGGCGGGGTCGGGATCCCTCCCCTCCCTACGCCTGTGATGTCAGCACGTGCGGCCGCGCCGGGAGCCCCTTCGCCCAGGCCTTCTGAGCCGAGGCTCTCGAGCAAGCCCCGGTGCCCCAGCCGGGTTGGCGGAGGAGGGCCGGGCAGCCAAGATACAGCCCTCCGTGCCTCCTGTTCCGGTGCGCGGGTCCCTGCCGTTGCGGATGGGGCCCTTCCTGGAGCGGGGAAGGGGAAGCAATTTTCTACCCTGAGAGAAAACTGGATTTTTGAGTCCACCTGTTGCCAGCTGTGCTATCTGACAGCGGAGAAGCCCCCTGCAAGGTCCCGTGCCTGGGCTGGGAAGTTTGCCTCCTCTGGCTTGGAATCTCCAGGAGCCATAAAAGGGAGCCCTTCAGCCCTGATCCAATTAGTGTTGGAAGTTAATTCGTCTAGGTACCACTGAGCCAACCATGCAGCTCAACAAACTATAGCTTCCAGGTGGGTCAGAACCTACCCCAGTCACCTGGATGATCCCACTGCTGGGTTGTGCAAGAAAGGCAACTGGAACACAAATGATGGCCCTGCCCATGGCATCCACTATACTGAAGCCATTTCGTTTCTGCAGTCCTGCAGTCTTTTTTTTTTTCCACACAGAGGCTCTGCCTTTGCTTGTCAGGTCCCAAAAGCAAACGGGAGAGTGAACTGGTGTGCAGCTTGACTGCCTGGGTCCTTCTATCTGCTGGTTTCAATCCTTTCCCCCCACACCTCTAAAGCCTGAGATTGAGGTGCCCGCTGCTGGTCAGTTGCATTTCTCGTGTTCTCCAGGACCTACCTAGCTGGTGGACTTGAGAGTGTGTGGCCAGAGAGCAGGCAAGCAGCCTAGAGAAGCCCAGGCAGGGGTCCCAATGCTCTCCCCTCCCCATTCCTGCTATATATCTTGACCAGTGGGGGTCTTTAGCAAGAGGGGAGATAGCAAAGCCAGAGGAGAAAGCCAAATGGAGCTTTCAGAACAGTGAGAGCAAGAGGTACTGTCCACACCTGTCTGCTTATGAGATGCATTAGATTGGCCACAGATGGGGAAAGGTCACCCCCTAAAGTTCTCCATTTACATGTGGTTTCAGAAGAAGTAATTGCCAGTCTCTTATGATGTGATCAAAGGAGTGAATGGGAGGTCCTGACTGGACACAGATTGGAGGCCTCTCCTAGCACTGCTGGCCACAGCTCTTTGGGGCAAGAGGTGCCTCTGGGTTGCTTCTGCTGCCCCTCCTTTTCCCCATGTCTTAGAACCTTTAACACACACATGCACAAACACAAATCATATTTCAGGTTCCAATTGTAACACCAGCCAATGTGCAAGGTAATCCCTGATAGTGGAGTTTTAAGAAGACCCTCTCTGGCTTAGCTATCAGAGGCCATTTCCCAGCCATCGCAGAAGGAGAGAAAGAGAAAGAGAAGGTGACAGGGAGGGTGGGGAGGCAGCAAAAAGCAGCTGCTACCATGATTCAGAAAAGCAAATTGTGGCAAGGAATCTGCAGAATGAGCAGGCCCAGACTGGCAGTTCTGTTTTCAGCAAATAAAATGTTCCTTTTCAGGAAAAGACTTCAGAGACAGAAGTCAATAGTGGGGGGGGTGTTACTTCTGCATGTTCCTTGTGCAATTCCCCCTCTTCTCCAGGGGAGGGGTCACAGTGGGCCGCCAAGGCAAAGGTACAGAAGCACTGAAGTGGTGAGGTAGCAGAGGGCTGTTCTAGCGAGTCCAGTTTCCAGGGGCCTGTAGTGGTGCCAGTCAGATCCTGCCCTAGGAGGGGTTGCAGCTGACCCTGTTTTGTCTGCTGAGAACTCCGAAGTCAGCACTGTCTGGTGTTCACATGTGGCCAGATCTCAAAAGGGCACTTCCACAGAGCAAGGTCATCCCATCCTGCCCTAGTATGTCTCGCCAAGGACTTGGCTCCAGCCTCAGTACCAGCTTCATCCTTCAAACCAGGGTCCCAAACAGCAGCCCAGAGGTCCCAGAGGACATTGGGAGGAGCCCAGCTGCCCCCTGCCCACTGGCGTCCTTGCGACCCAAGGCAAGAAGGTGTGGTCGGCCCACCTCCACGCACTTCTTCCGCTTCCCCAGAAAGGAGTGAAGGTGTCATTCTCTTCTAGGGGCTCTGACTCTGCAAGGCAAAACAAGAAGAAGGAGGGAATTCCTGAACAAGGCCTAGAAATAGCCTTTGGTCTGGTGGGAGAAAATCCATCCCAGGCACAGAGTAGCAAGCAAGCCTCTGTCTGGCCAGTGCCAGCTGAGGGTCAAAAGAAAGAGGGAAACATCCCTCAGCTAAAGCAAATTCCCAAGCTGGTGGCAACATTGCATAAACAGTATTTCAGGACTGCCATTTAAATCTACAGTGACCCCTTTGCACAGCCTGAATAGCTCACCTCTCCCAGTCATTGGAAGGCAAATCTTCCTTTGCTGTGCCCCAAGGCAGCACCAGGCGGCCTTGGTTATGCGTAATCTGAGTTGGAGGGGTAGTTCCCACTCCCAGTCATTTCTGCTTATTTTCCCCCTCCCTGATAGCTGGATAGGAGCGTAGGAGAAAGAAGGCTCTGTGCTTGCATGTTTTCTGGGAAAAACAAGGAAGGGCTCAGTCCTTCTCCCAGAGAGCGGTTTGCAGGATGCCAAGTACGGCCAGGCCTGAACCAAATCCCTGCCACATCAGGTGGGGGGGCTCAATTACGCCTGCCTCTGTCCCATGTTTAATCAAGCATGTCGGGAGTGGGTTCAAGTGCCCCTCTTGTTCTAGCTTCCTTCCATGCCCATTTCTAATTTTTGCATGCCACCCGAATTCCCCTCTTCACAGCCCTCCAAACAAGTAAGCAAGGAAGGACCCTCTCACCTCCATTTGGCTGTAAATCCAACCAAGGAACTTGGTGACTTTGGTATAGACGCCTGGCTTGTTTTGCTGACCACAGCCAGTTCCCCAGCTGGTGACCCCAGCCAAGTACCATCGATTACTATCCTGACAAACCAGGGGGCCACCGCTGTCGCCCTAGGCAAAGAGAGACAGGCATTAGAGAGCTGGGGGTCACAATCCCCACCTAGCATTTCCATGTTTGGTAATTTGTACCACTGATAGGCCCAGAACTGGGATTTCATAGAAAAAGGGCCTGACCCTGAGTGGAGGGTGCCTCCATATCCTGCAAGGGAAGTGCCTTTTCTTCTTTTATGAAGTGTGTTGCTGTGCCATCAACAATGTTCCTTAGTGGTCCATCTAACTTTCCTCAAAGTACCAAAGAGCTGATTTTCTCCTGAAAAAAATTGCCAAACTGCAGAGTGTTCAGGTGATGAGGCAGTGAGTTGGAGGGTCTAGTCACAGCACAACATGCAGCCACCATTACCTTTACAGGTGGCATCTTTGGATTAGCCCATTTCTTTTTTAACAGGATATTTCCATCAGCTTTTCTGTCTGTAATTTCCAAGTTTAGTGAAATATCATTTAAATGAAGTTGATATAGTTCCATAACACAATATCACTAACTCTTCAGAACTTATTTTCTAAAACTCTCAATATTGTGCTCAACGGGGATGATAGAAAACTGGGGTTTTTTATGAATTCATTTTAAGATCAGTATCTTTTTTTTTTCCCAAAAAGATTTTTTTTACAGAATGGCAAATTTCTGCAAAAGTAAATATCCAGTAAACAGCCATTAACAACCAATATGTTCAATTTTTTAAATTTTCTCCTTCTAGTCTAATACCATGATGTATTCGATTACAAGAAATTTGGCAAATTCTTTGTACTCAAATTAGTCAATTTCTCAGCTGGACTTACAATGGGACATTACAAATGAAATTAAAGCCTTCTCTACACTCATCACTTGGGGCTCCATGCAGGTTTTCCTGTGTGCGGTAAGAGTGAATGTTTCCAGAAGAACCATCCACACTACAGGGCACGTAAATGATTTTTCCCATGTGTACAAGCACATGATGTATAAGGTTAGACCTAGCACTGAACTCTTTCCCAGTCTAGACACTCGTATGGTTTCTCTCCCATGCGAGTCCTCTGGTGTCTCACCAGACTGGAATTGTGATTGAAACATTTTATACCATCAGGACATTCAAAGGGTTTCTCTCCTGTGTGAATCCTCTGGTGTGTTACCAGGCTGGAATTGTGACTGAAATTTTTCCCACAGTTGGGTCATTCAAAGGGTTTCTCTCCTGTGTGAGTCCTCTGGTGTCTCACCAGACTGGAATTGTGATTGAAACATTTTATACCATCAGGACATTCAAAGGGTTTCTCTCCTGTGTGAATCCTCTGGTGTGTTACCAGGCTGGAATTGTGATTGAAACATTTTTCGCAATCAGGACATTCAAAGGGTTTCTCTCCTGTGTGAGTCCTCTGGTGTGTTACCAGGTTGGAATTGGTACTCAAACCTTTACCACAATCAGGACATTCAAAGGGTTTCTCTCCTGTGTGAGTCCTCTGGTGTGTTACCAGGTTGGAATTGGTACTGAAACCTTTACCACAATCAGGACATTCAAAAGGTTTCTCTCCTGTGTGAGTCCTCTGGTGTGTTACCAGGTTGGAATTGTCACTGAAACCTTTACCACAATAAGGACATTCAAAGGGTTTCTCTCCTGTGTGAGTCCTCTGGTGTCTCACCAGGCTGGAATTGGTACTGAAACCTTTACCACAATCAGGACATTCAAAGGGTTTCTCTCCTGTGTGAGTCCTCTGCTGTCTCATGACATGGGAATTTTAAATGAAACTTTCACATTATCCGGGCACTCATACGTGGTGTCAGTCTTCTGATGTCTCACCACATTGCCATGCTCAGTAGAGTATTTACAACATTGGAAAAATTTTACGGCTTCTCTCCTGTATAGGTCCTCTCATGCGTAATCAGCTATGATTTGCAAGTTATATATTTCCCACGATAAGCACATCTATGGAGCTTTTCCACCACTTATATCCTTGAGGATGTGAAAAACGTGTGTGATCCCTTTTTTACTGTTTTTTTTAATTAAAGCTGTTTTTTTCCTCCCAAAGCACGGCTTGCATCACTGTCTGCTTTGGGTGGCTCTCCACGTGACTTTTTCCTATCCAGTGACTTCCAGATATTTCCCTCTTTTACTGAATAAAGAATAATCTCCCTTCACTTTTCATGTAATATATCCTTGAGTTCCATATGCTCTACTTATTCCAGCTTGAAATCTTTCTTAATTTTCTCTTAATTTTACCTATCACCTGCTGGAGAAGGAGAATATTGTGGCTTTCTGAAGGAAATGCAAAATATTTTGATTTCTGGATCAATTTTCTTTCAACGTTGCTTCTTATTCTCAGTTGTCCAGAGTGCTCTTATTGCCATCCTCTTTGCCTCCCAGCTGCTGCTTCGGTCCTTGGAAGAGCAAAAAGCCTCAAGATCAGTATCTTAAACTACTGTTTGAAAGTTCTAGTTTGGAAGCTATTATGTCACATTTATAGAATATTTTTAAAATCACAGAAATAAAATCATTTTAAAGCTAATTTTAAATGAGTAAGATGTAGCACATTCAAATACTGTAAAAGTGATAACAAGGTAATTTTGAATGTGAAAGCACCGTCCCACTGGGGGCCAGAGCCGCAGCAGCAGCTCTCCAAAGCTCGAAATCAGCTGCAAGTGTACAAGGGTTACCAGAAGGGACCCCCCTCGACTTTGTTCTTGTGGTGCCTCAGTAATGGACACCCCTGATTTTGTGCGCTCCGATGGATTCTGAGTCTCCGGCTGAGGAGGCTACTCATCACTTGGAAGTTAGGCTCAGCGCATCTGGCTGTTGTTTCAGAGAGTGAGTGGGCCAGGTCCACAGTCAAGCCATCAGGTAAAAATGACCAGGCATTTTTGGAGACCTCAAGAGGGAAGGAGGCAGCTTTAACTGGGAATTCCGAATATAGAAGCATGTCCTCCAGACACACACCCCTTTCCTACCCAGAAGAAAGTCTCCTGCTTCCTGACCTGTGTCCTGAGGCCATCCCTTCCAGGTCTTGCCTGTTCTTTGCCCAGGGATTGGATTCTGGATCTGCTTTCAAGGACCTCACATGGAACCACAGACTAGATGAGCACTTTTCTTTTCCTCAAGGACATTTGCTAGTATCTTCCTAATAATCTTCCCTTATCTCTGTCTCAGTTTGTGTGGGAAAATTTACAAGTTACTAAAACCTGCCAGACTTGTAACTGGTTGCATCAGTCTAAAGTTGCATAGGAGAACTCTTCCACTTCCTCTCCAAGCAAGAAAGCCTCTTTTACCTGGCAAGAGTCTTTGCCCCCTTGCAAAAATCCAGCACACATCATCCGGGGGGTCAAGAATCCCTCGTAGACATTATGGCTGTTGCAGAGCCGATAATCAATGATCTTCACTTCTGCTTCTCGCAGCTTGGGCGATGTATTCTCTGCAAAAGGCAAACAAATTACCTGGTATGTGATGAAAAGAGAGCCCTGGATATCCCTCAGCCTCCTGTGCTGGAATTTTCATGGAAACTCAGATGGAAAAAGTTCATTATAGCCAAGAAGTCCCCACCCCACTCCTAAAGCATATTGGCAGGTGATTGTTTAGCCTTTATTACAGCGGTTCTCAACCTTTTCCGGGGCTCGACCCCGGCCCGCGCCGTGCTTGAGCGCCGCAACCCTGGCCCGCATCACACACAAAAAAGGCGGGCCCACACCGCGCATGCGCGGCACGATGGGGCGCATCATGCATGCACGGCGTGACAGGGCACATCGCGCATGCACAGTGCGACGGCCCGCATCGCGATAGGAAAGAAAATGGCCGACCAAAAAAAATGGCCGACCAAAAAAAATGGCGGGCACGCATGCGCGGCGCGACGGCCCGTATCACGCATGCGTGGCGCGATGGCCTGCGTCGCAATAGGGAAAAAATGGCCAACCCAAAAAAAATGGCGGGCCTGCGCATGCACGGCACGATGGGCGCATCACACATGTGCGGTGCGACGGCCCGCATCGCGATAGGGAAAAAAATGGCCGATGAAAAAAAAATGGCCGACCAAAAAAAATGGCGGACTGCGGTGCTTGGCGACCCCCGTGAAATGGTCGTTCGACCCCAAATGGGGTCGCGACCCACAGGTTGAGAACCGCTGCTTTATTAGAACATGTTCAGTGGGGGGAACCTCATCTTTTCTGTGCCACAGTCTAACAAATGAGGTCCACTTGCGTATCTTACCTTCATTTTCACTGATTTTGCCAAAGCCTGTGATGAAGCAGGCCCTCCCAGGAAGAAACCTTTGGCCTGACATGGGAAGGCAGGCTGGGCGAACCTGAGCTGGAACAGAGGGACAAGCAAGTGAGCCCTTCCTTGAACAAAATTAAAACGGACCTACTAGCATTTGAGCTGAGCCACTCAGAAGGCATCCAAGAACTTCACCTGAGAGGCCCAAGGGCTGGGAGAGCTTCATCAGGGCAATGTCATAGTCATCATGGTCATCACTGTAATTAGCATTAATGATGACCTCAGAGACCAGGATCCCCTCCTTCATCTGCTTGAGATCAGAGATACCAGCATAGACCTTCCATTCATCCAGGATTTTCACGCTATTTCTAAAAAGTCCAAAGACAAAAGTTTACAGGAGTCTCTGCCTTTGGCTCAGAGCATAGATATCCAGAGGGAGATTTCTCTGAGATGAGGGCTGTGGGAATCAACCCTGATCCTATACAAAGGGTTGTTTTGGAAAATCAATCCAATTAATTATTCAAATTGAAACAGCAAATTGATCCGAAAGAAGACGCTGATGAGAGACAGTTATGGGGGTGAGGTGGGGGTTGATCTCATTTCTTTGCTGGGTCTCAAGAAATGACAGAATAATGGACAGGACACCGGATGGGAAGTTGTGCCTCTCTGCAGTAGCCTGGCCCTTTGGCTTCCTCCTTCTGGCAGACATCCTGGTGGGGAGCTTCCCTTCCATGGGCATCTTCAAAGCCTCCCACTGCCCTCCCAAGTTAATCCAGAAGTTAACCTTACATGAAGAAGCAGTGGGCTGCAGTCATCACCCACTGCGCATCAATGATAGTGCCACCACAGATGTGAACAGAGCCATATTGGAGGCTCACTTGCCAAGGCCATTTACTGGCTGATGCTTCAGTGCCTCCCACAATGCGGCCGGATATCCGTTGCCCACAGTCTGCAGGGAGAAACATCCAAGAACCTCAGTTGGGCGAGCACAGACAAGCCCTCCACACACACATGCACCACACCTACCCACCTAGAGATGCATGTAAGGTCCTTTTATGTTAGCCAAGTCTTTGTTCTATCTTTCCCACCCAGCCTCCAGCCTCATGCAGAACTTGCATGATGTGCATGTCCTCAGTTTTCAAGGGTGGTTCTCTCCCCCACTCTGACAGGCTCTGCTCCATGATGTTTATAACTTTCATTGCTTTTCAAAGTGTGAAGACAGTACAGTATTCTCCGTACTGCCCTGAAAGGCAGGGGCACTCAGTGGCTTGGCTTTGCCTGCTGCTTTAATCTCTTTAGATAGGAGCTTATGAAAGAAGGAGAAAGAGTGTGGCTAAGCCTAGCCTGAGCATGAGGTCAGCTCTAGGGTGCTACCTCCTCCCTCCTCAACTATGGCACAGAAATACAAAAGCCCCTTGGTATCAGAGCCAGGGCCCACCCACTTCCACCTTCCTCTGTCTCCTTACTTGTGCATCGGAGAGAAACATGCTTTCCAGAATGGCACTTGGAGCTATAGAGGAGATCAACAAATCAGAGGTTAAGTGAGAAACAGAGCCTGCAGCCAACAGGGACTTTCACCAGCCAAAGGGGAAGCGCACAGAATCCCCAAGTCGGTCTGCCTGTCTGGAAGAAAGACACATTCTCTCGAGGGCCAGCGAGAGGGAAGCTGCAGAGAACAATGAGGGACAGGTGAGTCCCTTCACATTGAGACAATGAGGGATGGGTGAGTCCCTTCCCACACATGACGCTAAGGACGAATGGTTCAAGCCCTCCATGACATAGTCTGTGGTCCCTTGCAGACATAGTGCTGTGGTCTCTGCCTCCACCAAATGATATCTGCCAGCCTATAGATGGTCAAGCCAGGGCAGAAGATGGGAGTTAAGTGGAAATATTTGGAGGGGAGGGGAACTACAAAGCCAAGTGCCAAATGACAGCAGAATTTGGATTTGGGCAGGTGGGCACCTCTGGTGGTGATTCCAAATGGGAGGATCAAGTACCTTCCACCAAAGCATGATCCAAGAGCTTAACTAAGCATTAATTGTTACACTTAGTCTTGAGGGTCACAGTCAAGGCTAGTGTGAATGTTCTAATTCTTCATTACTCTATTGATGTATTGGGATCTTGTTCCTTAAAGGAAATTGATGTCTTCAGTAACAATAGGTCATAGCAGATGGCTCTGGTCCCAGACAACACATAGCAAACTATTTTGAGAAATGTACAACTCCATTTCCAAAGCAATTTTTGGCCAAATAATGAACAAGCTAAAGATGAGCTAGGTTTTTTTCATTTTTCAGTTAAAAGACTAGAATTTGGTGTGTCCTTGTGCATGTGCATTGATGCACTACTTTGTGCATGTGCATTGATGCAAACCTTACCAGGTCTGTGATCCTCTATGACCCCTGAGGGTCACTGAGCCAAGGGCGATCCTAGCAGACCAAGCTGTCCTTGGCCAGGAAGTCCCCGGGGTCCATCTGCCCCAAATGGCGTGGATTTGCCAGCACTTGGCAGGGATCACAGTGGAGACTTCCTTCCAACCCACCACCTCATCCCAAGCAGCCCATTACCTGTTGAGACTCTGCTGAATGGTTTTTCGCATCTCACCAGCCACAAGACTTTTCCCAGAAAACGACAGAGGGACATATTCTGTGTCGGAAGTGCTGGGGAGGCAGAAGGGAGCTGAAGTTAAAGGAGGCCTGGGGAGGGCAGTTTTGCTGGACAGAGTAGCTGTGGAGTAGCTCCCCAGCACCTGGCAGGCCAGGCCACCATGCACACAGCTTGGTCAGGAGTGGCTAAAAAGTCAGCATTACATGAACTACAAAATATCTCCAGCACAGCCTCAGTTTATGAGTAGCCTTTTCACCACAAGTCCCCCACCCCACCCCCATTCATCTGAAGGAGTACAGTCCACAAACAGCTCTTTCTACTGCTTACAAAGTTGCCACCAGGGCACTCTGCACATGAACAGGACCAGCAAATCAAGCAAGAGGCTGAGAGAAAACAAGAGCTTCTCTCCTTCCTTCAGTGGACTCCCTCCCCACCTTAGGAGGAGACCCAGAATTACTTGAGGAATCCCAGCTGCTGACAGGTCTTTCGGGAGAAGGCCTCCGTCCAGGCTTGACTGCAGACAGGCAGCCACTGCCTCTCTGCTCCTGAGTAGACATGGAGCAAGGAATGGTTCCACCCAAAGCGCACTGCAGAACAGGTGAGAACAGGAAGGAACCCGAATGGGCGTTCCTGGGAGGGAAGTAGCCTCCCAGCCCCTCAGTCCAAGCTCCGACTTCTGGCTCCCCCAAACCTTCTGGACTTACCACAGTCCAGTTCATCGCTGCTCTGAGAACAGTCAGGAACCCCATCGCACCGTACAGCATGGTCAGTGCAGCTCTCCGCTGGCTGCTTGTACACAATGCCAGTGCTGGACCGCCAGAACAAAACTGGGAATAGGACATAAGCAAGAACAATGAACAAACTGAGGCTTTGGTGAGCAGGGGAATTATTTCTTACATTGAGAAAAGGAATCCAGACTCCAGACTACCAAGCAGGGAACCAATGCAGATGGCCCCCAAAAGATGCAAACTTTCTCCCCCCCCCACATAGAAAGTGGGAGAAATAAACAAACAAGGGACTTGTTGGAATTCTTGTGCATCCCCTCAGCTTTCCTTCTCATAAAGGCTATTGATTAGAGCTTCTGAGCTTCTCACTCTTTGGATAAACTGTCCTATCTAGATTGCCAGGAGGAATGTCTGGCACACGGCACTTGCAACTGCACCTCTTCAAGCATTGGCACTGTCAGCTGAACAAGTTCCCAGTTCCTATTGTTATTAGGCAGCGGGGGAAAGTTTTAAAGGAGATCTATGTTAGTCCAGGATAGCCAAAAATCAGGTGGAGTCTGGTAGCATCATTTCTGACCACCAAACTGTATCCATATATCTGGTGAAGTCAGCTGCAGCTCGTGAAAGCTTACCTTTTAATAAAATATGATAATACAAAGGATGCTACCAGAACCTCCCTGATTCCTGGGAAAGTGCTCTGTGGCACAGAAATGCAACAGTTTGTTCATTTCTCATCTATTCAAAGATGTCCATGCTATTAAAAACCAGCTTGTGCAGCAGCTTCAACAATTGAGAAGAAAGGACATGGAAGCCCTTTCCTTATGGCAGCAAACTTGCTAAGAGGATAACTGCTTCTCTTTCTCATCCTGTTTCCCTTTCTCACACCCCCCCCTTCTGTGTCTCCAAGAGGCACAAAAAGAGGGACAAGTTGGGGCTGCTTGTGCAAGTGGCACAAGGGGATGAGAAAGAGAAATCAGTTGTGCTGCTGCCCCAATGCTTGTGGGGCATCATCGAAATCTGAGTAGTATTTGCTAGGGATCAGATGCCAGTTTCCAAAATGATCTAAGTCCAATCCTAGGCACATTCATGAAACATCTCACACCCCAAGGAGCAGAAGGGGGCAGACATCTGGCACAGAGGGGGTCATGTGTCGTTTCCAAAGTACATAATGAACCATTTCAATTTATTTTGCATTGACCAGTTCCGGACACTGTACTTTTGAGCAGCTTTGGAGAAGGGCAGCAAAATGCTCTGGACATAGTATACTTGGATTTCAGTAAGGCATTTGACCACAACCCACTTCTTGTTAAACTAGAAAAATGTGGGATAGACAGCATGAACACTAGAAGGATTTGTAACTGGCTGACAAATCATACTCAATGTGTGGTTCTTAATGGTAATACATTACTTGGAGGGAAGTAAACAGTAGGGTACCCCCAGGGTTCTGTTTTAGGCCCAGTACACCTCAATATCTTCATAAATGACTTAGATGAGGGAATAGAAAGGGGCTATCAAATTTGCAGATGACATGAGCTGGCAGAAATAGCCAACACTCCAGGTGATAAGACTTGAACACTAGGCCCTATCCAACAAAATGAAATTTAATGTAAAGAAAAGTGAGGTTTTACACTTTGCCAGGAAAAACTAAATGTATGAATGCAAATTAGGTGAAACCTGGCTATATCATTTCATATGTGGCTGTCCAGTTTTTTCTTAAAAGCCTCCAATGATGGAGCACCCACAACTTTTGGAGGCAAACTGTTCCACTGATTAATTGTCCTCACTGTTAGGAAGGTGTTTTTTTTAAATTCTGGATTGCTTCTCTCCTTGATTAGTTTCCATCCATTGCATGAATGGAAGAAGAGGAGGAGAGGGAGACAGAGTCCTGGCACGCAGCTGGTTTCCTTCTATTTCCTTCTCTTCCTCTGTATGGATTCCAAAGTCAACAATAGAGAAAGGAAAGAAAACGTTTCTGGCATGTCCTGTGAGCAATATGGGCCCAGCAAACCTCCAAGAAGTAGGAATAACTATGAAACCAGGTCACAATCTGGTTTTCTCCTTGAGGCTCTGCAGTCATCACTTGGAAATTTGGGACGCCCATTTACACCAACTCACATGCATTTCTCTGTATCAGAGTAGGCTATTTCCTTTTTCAGAAATTACTGCTCATGCCCCTTCTGGAGGACAATCTGTGAATCTCTGAGAAGGAGAAAAAGATGGATCTCTCCCTGCTCAGAAAGTCACTGGCCAGTGTTTGACTCACAAAAAAGGGGTAGCCCTCCTCCATCACAGCGTAAAGGTGAGATTTAGGGGTACAGAATGTGCAGTGATATTGCCTACAATAGAGCAGCTTTTGAAAAAACACGGGAGGAGGGAGATGATGACGTCTTTGTATGAGGCAGCAACATTCTTGCAAAAAGACAAAGTAATCCTGGGGGTGAGATTGACCCTCCCTCCCAGGGACTCAGCCGTGTTTCCTGTCCTGCAACAGAAGGCAAGAGAAAAGTGAGGGGGGTCTGTAATTGTCCCTCACCCCATCAGAGCAGAGAGTGGTTGGTCTGAGGCAGAGCCTGGGCCTGGCCACACATCCGAGGTTGCAAATATTACTCCTTCCGTCATGGAACCTGATCTCACCAGAAATGGAAACTGTGCTGATAATTCCTTTGGTCACCAAAGAGACCTGGCTCTTTGGACTGAGCCTCCCCTCAGATATCAGCAGAGAGCTTCTGCCTAGGTGGAAAGAACCAGGAAGTCATTCCTGCAAAATGTAGGGGGCAGAACAAGAAGTAACTGGTGGACGATTATTACAGTTCCAACCTAGAACTAAGGAGAAATTTCCTGACAGTGAGAACAATTAACTCCTGGAATGGCTTCTCTCCTGGAGCTGTGGGTGCTCCATCACTGGAGGTTTTAAAGAAGAAATTGGACAACCATTTGTCTGGAATGGTATAGGGTCTCCTGCCATGGGCAGGGGGTTGGACTAGAAGACCTCCAAGGTCCCTTCCAATCCTATTATTCTAAGAGAAAAGGAAAAAACTCACAGAGCAGGATGAGGGCAACCAGCAGCACAATGAGGATGATAAGACAGGTGATGAGGGCCACCCTCTTCGGGCCCATTCCCCAAAATACCTTGGCAGCAGGGCTGGAGGAAGCTGTAGATGGGGAAAGGAAGAGAGCTGTGGGACAAGCTGAAGTCTCTACAAAGGAGAAGTCAAAGACTGAGGAGAGGGAGGCTGAGCAGCAAGAGGTTTCTCTTCTGGGAATCTCCAGCAGGCTGGAGCTGAGGGAACTGGGAAGCAGGCAAGAGTTAGGCTAAATTGCAGGCTGAATTCAGCCTTCCTCATCCTTTCCCTCTATAACCAGAGGGCTGGACTGCTGAAGCTGCCATCTCGCACAACAGAGCAGAGTGACAAGAGGCTTTGGAGCTACAAGGAAGAGCCGGCTGGTTGCTTCCCAGATGGCTGCTTCTGTTTCTTTCAGCCCACCCCCCCAATGCTACCTTTCCCAGTCTCCTACTTAGGGGTCCTCTCTACTGCAAGACTAGACCTCCCCAGTGTAACTGCTCCATCATTGTATGTATTCTCCCACCCTCATTAGGAAGTTCCAGCAGGGTCTTACCACTTGGACTTGCACCAGCTATGCAGGATGGGGAGCTTGGTCTGGTTTCTGTAGCATAAGGTCTGAGGGTGGCAACTTGAATGGTCTCACCTGATGGGGCTTCTTGAAAGACAGCAGGTGGGAAGGCATAGAAAACAGGGCTCAGCACCTCCTGAGAAGGCAATGGACCTTCCTATGGGCAAAGAAGACCAAAGGATCAAGGATCAAACAGGAGTGGTGGTCCTAAACCCCCTCTTTTCTCTCCAGCAAGCTTGCTGTTCACAGCCAAGGACTCTTTCTACCAGAGGCACCACAGGCCAAGAGAATACCCAAGGAGTCCTCCTGAGTTGCTTCTGAGCAGGCCTCTTTGCCAAGGAACTGGGTGTGCTCCTGTTGCAGCTGCCTACGTGAACTAGGACACCGGTGCTATTCTCCATGTGCAAGGCAAGGCAAGGCAGGGCAGGGCAGGGCAGGGCAGGGCAGGGCAGGGCAGGGCAAGGGCAAGGGCAAGGGCAAGGGCAAGGGCAAGGGCAAGGGCAAGGGCAAGGGCAAGGGCAAGGGCAAGGGCAAGGGCTGCGTTGCTCTTCCTTCTGGCTCTTTCTGCTCTGAAAGGGCCCAGCCCTGACCCTCTTAGGAGGAGCAACCTGAAGTGTGTGCATTATGCTTGTTGGAGCTGCACCAGCAGGGGACTCTTCCTCCATGAATCTCCTGACCAGCCAGTCCAGGCCCCTGGTTGGATGTCTGTCTGGACCCCAGCCACCCAAAAGGACTCAGGATTGGGCAGTGTGGCTCTTAGGCCCCTCTGAGTCATCCTGCCCTGGTTGCTTTCAAAGTAGCAACTTCCTCCTGGGCCACCCGGAATGCTGCTGGACCCTGATGTCACCCCTGAGGATCAGATTCTCAGTTTGTGATTCACTTGCAACCTTATCATTAGTAGTAAATTCATTTTCTGCCCATCTTGTGGTTTCAGGAAATTCTAAGCAGCTTATCATATGATAAAATATACAAATATCAAACATATTATATATTAAAATTATAATTAAAATATTAAACATATTAAAATTACAAAAAATTAAAACAATCTAAAAACCATGGATTGGTGTAAAAAGGTGGGGTGCCTTCTCTGCTAGCCCACCAACCACCTCCAGCCAACAGCTTCTCCTTCAGGACTCAATGTCAATTGGCATAGCCAAGTTGTAAGGCCTTTTCTGAAGGCTAAAAGAAAGGACCTTACTTCTTCTGGCAAGATGTTCCAAAGGGCAGGAGCCACACTGCTGGGATCCGTAGTAGGCCTCTCCTGCCAGCATAGTGGGGTGGGCCAATCCTTTTGGAGAAAGACGGTTCCACAGATATCCTAGACCCATTCCCTAAATGGCTTTAAGGGAATAGCCAACACCCTGCATTGCACCCAGAAACAGATCAGCAGCCAGTGCAGTTCACATTATGGGTAGGCCCATGGAGACAGCATTGCAATAATCCGAATAGGAGATGACCAGGGCACGAGTGGCTGGGCCGCAGGGCCTCACGATCCAGAAAAGGATGCAATTGGCACACCATGCAAAGTTGTGTGAACGCTCTCTTGGCCATGACTTCCACATGCTCTTTGAGCAGAGGCACGAGTCTAGGAGAACCCTCAGGATGCACACCAGATCTGCACCCCATTCAGAACCAAAGATGATAAGTCTCTGGATCCCAAGGCTCTACATGCACACAGCTGCTCCCTCTTACCAGGGTTCCCTTGAAGCCTGTTGTCCCCCATCCAGGCCCCCACGGCTTCCAGGCACTGCAAAAGGGCAGCCAGGGTATCACTTGGGTCACCAGGGATGAAATCTCTCATCTCACTCTTGTTGGATGAGCTCACCCAGTGGTTCCATGCAGATATGGGGTATTTAATCTACAGGCTGCAGGCTGCATACAGCCCTGGACAGCTAGTAATGGGGCCAACAAGTTTGTGAGCTTTTAATACTATTATGTGATTTATTTGCATTATATACATTAACTATATTATATATTTTATATGCTGCCCAAGACAATTCTTCTTTAACGCAACCCAGGGAAGCCAAAAGGTTAGACACATCTGATGTACGTGTTAAAGTTGGGCAGAGAGAGTACTGAGCCCAGTGGTACCCCACAAAGGAGAGGCTCTGGCCCCCTATTAATGCTGATTGGAACCAGACACAGAAAAAAGCATTGAACCACTGCAACACTATCCTGCCCAGTCCCAAATCCTAGAGCCAATCCAAAAGGATACCATGTTTAATGGCACTGAAAGGTGCCGAGAGGTCAAGGAGAGTGAGGATAGATGCCCTACCACCATCTCACTCTCACCAGAGATCAACAAGTGTGACCAATTCTGTTTCTGTCACATGATCGGGCCTCATACCTGACTGAAAGGGGTTTAGATAATTTATCCCTCTCTCCCCCACTTCCCTTCTGCTATGGTTCTTTTGTGGCTGGGAGATTGACCGGGACTCAAGGAGGACACTGGACTATCCTGGAGATGCTGCCTTTTACCAGTTGGGAGCCCACAACTCCTGAACCCCACAGCAGGGGCAAAAAGGAGTCTGGAGCCCTCCAGTTAGATATGCCAGCTTGTTGGCAGATGCTCTTTCAGGCCGGACAATGCAGACCTTGGCCATGCCCATTTCTTTCAATCAGAAGCTCAGGGGGAGGGGAGAAACCTTGGCCCAGAGCCCTCTGGCAAATGCACCCACCTCCATCAAACATCTTCTTTCCAAGGCTTGCCAGACACATCACTTGCCAGAGATGCAGTCTGACCACAAAAGCCTCCCTGAAGCCATGGACAAAGACTGGCTGCTCAGCTAAACATCCCTGCACTCTGCTTCCTGGCCCATACTGCTCTTTCCCAAAGGGCAGAACCCACTGGATCTAGAGGAGGGGCTGGCATTCAGTCCCACCCAGCCTCCTTCAGTCTCTCCACAATGGATTTATTTATTATGCATCCGGAAATTATTTCCCAGGTTATTTTTAATCATAAATTAAGTCAACTCATATAATTCACAAGGATTAAATCAGATCGTTATGCCAACCAAAAAGCAACTAAAGCATAATGCACATTAAGTTCATCAGGCAATGGAACAAGTTCCTTGGGCCAAAGTTCCAGCATTTTGGCCCCTGTGCCACAGCCTATTCCCATCAGTTCACTTTGCATCCTGGACTGGCAGCACCAATTCTCAGAAAGTGTGCCAGAACAGAGATGGGAAAGACCAGCACCGTCCAACCATCTGGAGAAGATGGGAGGCAAAGAGCCAGAGGAAAGGAGCCCCACCACCATGACCCAGCCCTGCCCCCTCTCTGCTAATTGGGATTGGAAGGGGGCAAAGAATGCTGCTGTTCCTTGGCTGCTGCAGATAAAAGCTTTTGCTTTTACTCCAAAAGGGCTGAGCTTATTGAAAGGGTGAGAGGTTGGCACCAAGCCTTGCCTACCAATCTATCAATCAGAATAGAGTTAGAAGTGACCTTGGAGGTCTTCTTGTCCAATCCCTACTCAAGCATTTCAAACAAGTGACTGTCCAGTCTCTTCTTAAAATCCTCCAGTGATGTTGAAGCACCCACAACTTCTAAAGGCAACCTGTTCCACTAGTTAATTGTCCTCACTGTTAGGAAGTTTCTCCTTAATTCCAGGTTGCTTCTCTCTTTGATTAATTTCCATCCATTGTTTGTCCTGCCCTTTGGTGCTTTGGAAAATAAATTGACTCCCTCCTCTTCTTTGTGGCAACCTCTCAAATACTGGAATACTGCTATCATGCCCCCCTAGTTCTTCTTGTCTCTAGTCTAGCCAAACCCAATTCCTGCAACCGTTCATCATATGTTTTAGTCTCCAGGCCTTTAATCATCTTAGTTGCTCTTCTCTGCACTTTTTCCAAAGTTTCAACCTCTTTTTTTGTTATGTGGTGACCAAAACTGGATGCAGTATTCCAAGTGAGGCCTTATTAAGGCTTTATAAAGTGGCACTAATACTTCATGTGATTTTGATTCTATGCCTCTGTTTATACAACCAAGGATTACATTTGCTTTTTTGGCTACTGCTGCACACAGCTGGCTCATGTTTAAATGATCATCCACTAGGACTTCAAGGTTACTTCACAGTTACTGTTTTTGAGCCAGGTTTTGCCAAATCTGTACTTATACCTTTGGTTTTTCCTGCCTAAGTGTAAAACCTTGCTTTTCTCCATATTACATTTCATTTTGTTGTTAGGACCCATTGTTCAAGTCTGTCTTTTTGGATCCTACCAGCTTATTCCTGCCATCTTAGATACAGGAAATGAGAGGGGACTGTAATGGGGGTGGGGGTGGGGTGGGGTGGGGTGGGGTGGCAAATGTTCTTAAAATGATTGTCACAAGGGAAGAATCACAGAATCACAGAATAGAAAGACTGCCTACAATCTGTTCTAGCCCTCACCCCCACCCCAAATTCTGGTGAGAGCACCGGGCAAGGGAAGAGGGCAGTGGGGGGGTTACAGCATTTGCCCAAGGAGAGCTGCTTTGGTGCTGCCCAGGGTTTATGGAGGAGGTGCCCCACCCCCGGAACAGCCTCAGAAATAGAAAGCCATCCAGTCCTAGGACTGTTGGAGACCCAGGCCACTCCTCCTTCCTATCTGGTGCTCACTTCTACCAATTCCAGGAAGATGTATTGTCTAGTGACCACATCCCATCACTCCAGTGATCAGCAAGTCCTTCCCTCCCTCCCTCCCTCCCTCCCTCCCTGAGCTGACTTACCAAGTGGGGGGGCTGTTCCATGGCCTCTTCCCACCACCACGAGCCCTGGTGGGTCACTGCAACCTTTCAAGGCCCATGGCCCTCTGCCTTCCTTCAAGCATACATATGAGCTTCAGAGGTTTGCCAGCAGCCAACAATGTAGCTCTGGGACAACTGTGCTGAGTGGGAAGCTCACCTGTCTTACTTCCCTGGCTCCCTCCCCGCTAGCTGTGTGTGGCAACCTCCAGAGCCAGGCAGGGAAGAAACTGGCTTGACCTGAAAGATTACTCTGTGCAGCCCAGCCTTCCTGCCAGGTTTCTGAGAGCAGCTGGCTTCAGGTCTCCCAATGGAGACCCTCCCTTGACAAGAGAAATTGGTTTTTCTTCCTGGCTAGTCAATGGACCCTCACATGGACTTTTGCTGAACGCTCCTCCATTCTGAAGCTCCCTGGCCATGGTCCTGAGCTGGTTTCCCCAGGCAAGGAGGCAATATCAGGGCAGCCCCACCCAAGGGAGGGCATCCAAAGGGAGTACCTGACTCAGGAGAACAGGAAGAGTGAGAAAGAAAAAACAATCCATTCTACTTCCTACCAGATTGCATGCCACTAGAAGAGGTAGGCGGGAGAGCATTTCTGGAATCCTAGAGTGGTGAAGAGGCATTGGAGGCCATCTCCAAAGTCATTCAATCGCCACCTACCCTTTTTTCACAAATTTCTAGCAAAAGAGAAACTTCCTGAAGAACCGTTGCTCTTGCTGTTGAGATTTTTTTTTTTTTTGCCAATTAAACTCATCATTTCTTGCCTTGGTTTTTTGAATAAATCTGCCCAATCTTCCACATAACAACCTTTCAGATTCTTAGAGGCAACTACAATGTATTCCATAATCTTTTCTTCTACAGGCTAAAGATTCCCAATTTCTACAGCTCTTCTGCAAAATCAAAGGCTTGTGGTTGGAGAAACTATGGTTGGTACCGGTAGCAGTTCTTGGGAAGACGTTCTGGTTGGGTCAAATTGTGAACATCCACTAAGAGGGACGCAGTTGTCAAGGAGTCACATGCAATCCTAGGTTGCATCAATATAAGTTTATCATCAAAAGCAAATATTCCTCCTTTCTGCTCCACCTTAGTCAGACTTCAGCTAGAATATAACAGCCAATTCTGGATGCCAGATTTTAGGAAAGACAACTGGAATATGTCCAGAGGACAGCAACTGAGGTGGTTAGAGACCTAGAAGGAAAAAATAATTCTTTCATTTTTCATAATTTCCTCACCCTTCATCAAAATGCCCAAGCAGCTTATGAAAAAATGAAGCAAATTTAAATAGGCACATTGCAAACAGTATAGTCTCCAAGGACAAAACATCCCACCACAGTGAAAGAAACCAGGCCAAATGGAAGGGTCTTGGTTTGCCTGAAAGCCAAATGACCTTAAGAGGGGCCCTGAAGGGGACCCTTCTGCAGCTGGAGTGCTTTTGCCCATGGGCCATTCATGCGTCTTGCGGAAAGCTGGGGGTGGAGGAGGCCGTCATCAGAAGCAGCAGTTTCCCTATAGCAATGCCAGCGGGAGGGAAGGGAGATAACTCAGAGCAAAAGCCCAAAGAAGTGAATCCAGGGGATTACAGAACTTATCCCTATGACTCAAAGAATGGACTTCATTCTCTGAATGAGCCCAGGATCATCGTACTGAGTGGAGTCAGTTTGAGCGAGCAAGTTTGCTGATGGAAAACACTCATTTCTTCTCCCCCACATCAGCAAATTGCCAAGGACCAGAAAGACCCACCCCTGCTGTTGGCTCAGAAGCTGTGAGGAGTGGGAAACCATAAAAATATGGAGATCCAGCCCCTTGGATTGCCTGTGAAAGTTGGAACCACAGTTCTAATGTCTAAAATCAGGAGGAGTTGGGCAGCAACAGACACCGATGATATTTGCTACCAAAAGTAACCAGCTCTCCCCCTACTGGCTCCAGTTAGTATAAACAGGTGCTTCTCATTCCAAAGCTTGACACCAGCCTCACCATGCACAGATCTGCATTGAACAGCCTGAAGAATGGAGCCATCTCCCACTCCTACCCCTCGCCGCCAACTGAAAAAGCAGACGTGCTCCTTAAGGTCCCTTAAGGAACTGAAAATAAAACTGCTACTGGCAGAGGCGGTGGAGACAAATCCGTGTACAGATATGGTGACTATTTCTCAGGGGGGAACTGCTCAACTGGAACATGAGTGAAATTGGGAAGTGGGTTGAACAAATTCCTCAGCACAGAACGATTACAACATTTGGGGATTTCCTGTTTCTGTTTCTTTCTTAAAAGGGAAACATGATATATATTTATAAAATCATTCTCACTCCCAAGAAAATTGTGAGAGATTTTAACCTTATGATTTTAATTTCTTATAATACCAGAATTTAGTGAGGTTGAATGGTGAAAAATTCAGGGAAGATTAAGGAAGTTCTTTTTTGCATCCAGCACAATTAAACTAAGGAATGTATACTTCCTAATGGGCATCAACAAGAATAGTGAGGGAAGGGAATAAGCCAATGCACCAAAGGGGGGGCTTCAGTGACCACTATTTCTTTCATCAGATTAATTGGAAGAAACTAAACAAGGATGGTCCAGGTTAATACTCTGATGGCAGCCCACCAGAGGATCTCTGGACTAAAGATCAGGCTGGGAAGTGACAAAACATCCCAAAAGGAGGCAGTGGCAAACTTCTTCTGCACAATTGTCAAGTTGTTGGGCTAACCAGAGATTAGTCTGACATAAGGTAGCCAATTGGGAGGGCTGAGGGCTCCCAGAAAAGGCTGGAAAGAGGCTGGACATGAGTCCCTCCCTGTGGCTTCAGATGCCTTCCTCCTCCTCCTCCTCCTCCTCCTCCCCCCCCCCCATCCTCTTCAACTGCCCTGCACATGTGGAGGCTTCTGGGCCAGGGAGAAGCCTGGAAGGTGGCCAGGCCGAGCCAGACTCCTGGGGTTAGGGTTAGGGTTAGGGTTGGGTTTTTTTTTAAATAACATTCTTAATATTTAGCAGACAGCATATTGTCTGAGTTCATATATTTAAAAAACAATAAGTAAGAGTTAATTTCTATATTATAATCAATATGTTAATTAATCTCTCAATAGTCTTCTTCTTACTAGCATATATTCAATATTACATAGTACATATCATGTTCCTTTCTAACTCACTTTTCTAGCCATTGGTAAAAATTGTCCCATGTTCTAAAGTATACTGAGTCTTCTTTCCCTTTATCTTTAATGTCAATCTGTCCATTTCGGCACAATCTAAAATTTTCTTAATTAGTTCTTCTTTCATTTTTCCAATATTGGGTAAATACAATTCTTGCTGTAGTTAATACATGTAAAATTAAATATATACAATCTTTCTCGTAGTTTCCTCCTATTATGCCTAACAGAAACAGTTCTGGCTTGAAATCTATATGTTTTTTAGTCATTTTTTCCAACCATATGTGTATTTTTGACCAAAATCTTTTAGATCCAGGGCATGTCCACCCAATATGATACCTGGTTTTTGTTTACAATGGCCACCGAGCACCAGTTGGCCACTGGTGAGCCCAGGAAGAGCCAGAGGCTCTGAGGGAGGGGTGCTTGGGGGGGGTGAAGGAGGCAAGTACCAGATTCATGGCAGTCTTGCTCCCCCTTGGTGAAAGGAGCTTGGCTTCAGCTTCGAGGTGGGCCTTGCCCAGGCAGCGCCAGGTTATCCAGAGGAGAGGCTACTTTCAAGCCCACCTCTGCGCACTGGGAAAGCCGGCCAGTCAGAGGTGTCTGACCCTGCCTGGGGAGGTGAAAACAAACGAGCTGCATCTAAAGCCCTTCCCAATGTCACTCCCCACACCCAAAGGGTTAGTTTTACAAAATGAGAAGGACGGAGTGTGAGTTGTGGAACTCGTAAATTCTGCTTCCAACGAGCCGGAGGATGGGAAAGGCAGTTTCGGGTCTTTTGACCCCAGAAAGAAGTCCCAAATGAGGGTAGCTGGGAGGCAAATTGCCCAAGTGGTGGAAAGAGCCCCGGAGTGGAGACCCGACAGCTCCCCCAAACGGCTTTGGAGGCACGGGAGGGACACGCGGGGGCTCATCTTTGGTGAGGACAACCCAAGGCCGAGCCTTTGAAAGTCAGGATAGGCGCTGGGAAAGTCTCTAACGCTCCTCCTTCCTCCTCTTTTCCCCGCAACAGCAACCATGTCAGGTGGATTCAGCTGAGGGAGAGGGACTGGCCCGAGGTCACCCAGCCGACTTTCATGGCTAAAGCGAGACTAGAACTTACGGGCACCCGGTTTCTAGCCTGGTGCCTTAACCACTAGACCAAACTGATTCTCCAGCTCCTTCCAGACAGCGGGCCGTCTAGAGTTGAGGAAGGGTCCCAGTTCAGAAGCAGAAGGTGAGCAGTCAGGCGGGGAGTGGCGACAGGGTGGGCAAGCCGCCAGCCACGGGCTGGACAGGCCGGCGAAGGGCTTCCGGTAGCCCTCTCGACCCCTTCTGCTGCTCCTTCCCCACCGCAGGGCTCATCATTGCGCTCCTTCTCTGGGCGGAAACGGCGGGTGCTTGGAGTAAGTGGCAGAGAGGAGGCGCGGGCGGGGCTTTCCCCAAGAGGGGGCCAGCGGGGAATGCCCAGAGGAAGTGAAAGCAGAGCCAGCTGCTCCAGCGCCCGCCGGCAAACGCTCTACTTTCAGTCGCCCTCCGGCAAACGCTTCGGATGGCCGAGATGTTGGTGTCCGCGCTGGTGCTGCTGCCGCTCCTGCTGCCCTGCCTTCCGGGCCACGGTGAGCGCAGAGCCATCGCGGTCACTGCCGAGCGGCCGACCCGCAGGAGGCGAGCGGGAGAGGGAGGGACGGGCGCAGGACCTGCTAACCGCCCGGCGCTGCCTGTGACCTCAGGAGGAGAGCGGATCCTTGCCGCGCCCTCGGACCTGCACTTCCAGGTCCGCGTCTTCCATCACCTGCTTCGCTGGAAGCCGGGCCCCAAGCCAGGCGGCGGGATCCTGTACGAGGTGCAGTATCGGCGGTAAGGGCAGGGCAGGGCAGGGCGGGAGAGAGAGGCCGGCCGGGTCGGGTCCTTGCCCGTCTCCCGTGTCAGAACAGCCTTCAGCTTCACTTCCCGCCACCCGCAGGGTCGGCAACGACAGCTGGAGGGCCGCCGCCAATTGTACCCGGATCGCACTCGACTTCTGTGATCTCACCTGCGAAACGCAGCAGCCCGCGGTTCACTACTTGGCCCGGGTGCGCGCCGTAGCCGGGAACCGCTCCTCCCCCTGGATACGGACGCGCCGATTTACGCCTAGCGAAGGTAGCGCAAGAGGCTCAAGGCCCTCGCCTTCGGGGAGAAGAAACGACCCAAGAGCCGCTAGCTTTTCCTGCAAGGGCGAGGCAGCCATGCCGGGTGGCGGTGGCGGTCCCAGGAGGCGAACCTGGGAGGGGGAGCTGTTCAGGGCGACCCCTCGGGGTGGCAAGCCGCGCCGCTTCCTCCAGGTTTACTGCTTACCTTGTTCCCCCCTCCCAGCAACTCTGTGGCTCTCCAAGGTGACCCTCTCCAGGAGCGGCAACCAGCTCCGTGCCTCCGTGAAGCTTCCCACCAGCTGCTGGGCCAACCTCACTTATGAAGGCAGCTATGAGGCATGGGGGGAATATCTTGTCCGAGTCAGAAAAGTGTCCAACAATCAAGAGGTGAGCCTCTATCCTTTGCCAGCACCCAGATGAGCACCCAGGTGGAGCTGACTGGGGAAGTTAAAATGGCAGCTGCTGAAGCACCAGCAGGAGTCCCTCAGGAGCCTAAGGGTGCCATGGGCTGGTACAAGTGGCCTGACCTGAGCTTGGCAGGGAGGTAGACTGATTTGGCCTGACCAGGAAATACCCATTCTCCTCCACAGCTGGTGCATGTCCACAACAGCCTGGAATTTGACCTCCCCCCATTGCTATGGGGGGAGCAGTACTGCATCAGTGTAAAGCCTCGTGTGGCCTCCAGGCCAAATGCTGCTGACTGGACAGAGGAGCAGTGTGTCTCGATACCCCCCCTAGAAGGTGAGCACCAGCCTTCTCTCTGTACCTCTGGCTCACCCCTTCATCCCAAGGAAGCAAGAGCCTGTGGCAAAGCCAGCCCAGCCAAGCTTCCAGAGAGAGCTCAGTTGAGGACAAGATGGTGTCTGAATTGGGGTTAGGGAGGCACTGGAGATCACAAAGGAAGAGCAGGCACTACCAGAACCTGATTCTCTCCCTTTCTCCCCCTTCGTGTCTCTCTCTGTCTCTCTATCTGTTTCTCTCTCTTACACACACACACACACACACACACACAGAGAGAGAGAGAGAGAGAGAGAGAGAGAGAGTGAGAGAGAGAGAGAGAGAGAGAGAGAGAGAGAGAGAGAGAGAGAGAGAGAGAGAGAGAGAGAGAGAGAGAGAGAGAGAGAGAGAGAGAGAGAGAGAGAGAGAGAGAGAGAGAGAGAGAGAGAGAGAGATCCATCTTTAAAAGTCTGGAGGCCTCTGAGCAGCTTTGAGATACAATTTGGTTTTGGTATTTCTAGACTAGAAACTGGTTGAGTGGGGAGGGGCTCTATTGGTCTCAGCCCAAGACTAACGGGGAGTGGCCTTTATCTAGCTCCCCAGCATTAGGATCTTCCTAGTTCTTTTACTGTCCTAAATATGATAACCACTCTTGGTGTCTGTGTCTTTTTGGATCAAGCTGTTGGTTGTTTCCTACACAACTGCTGGTACATGTGGTGGCTAGAGAGAGAGGGCACAATTTGCCCAGCACTGCCTATCTTGGATGAATGGCCTACCCTGATAAATCACATGTGGGGACATTCCTTTGCAGAGCACATTGTCCTTACCCCGAGTTTGGCCCTCCTGAGTCTTCTAAGTCTTGGAATTCTGGGTGCAGGGCTGGGCTTGGCCTCTGCCTACAAGAAGAAGCCCACAAGGATGCCTTCAGTCCTGGTAAGACTCCACCCCCCCCAAATAACCACTGCTTCCCAAAACCAGCGGACCCTCAGAGGAGCAAATAGGAAAGTTCTTTGATGTCCAAATCCCAGCCCCTCAAAAACTCTCAAACAAGGAATTGTATCTGCTCTTCAAAGGGCGAGAGTGCCCCCCCCCGTTTCCAGAGTATTTTGCCATCCCCAACAATGACTTAGTCAAACTGTCAACTTCCTTTAAACTTCCCCTTACAAGCCAATGTTTGTAAAAAAAAACCTACCATCACACCCTCATAAAATTAGTTATTATATTTCCATTGTCCAGATTAAGACTGCAGCTGTTCACAAGATTTGCTAAACCATAATGGGGTGCATCTGACTTGGGCTCAGTCAGCTGTGACTGAGCTGTAGTTAGACAAATCACAGCTTAGCATGCTACCCGAAGTGAAGAGAGGATGGTCAATCCACAGCTATAGAGGAGGGATCTGAATCTCCATAGCCCAGGCCAGACAGCTCCAAGGTCTCCCCAAGGTCCCTTCCAGCTCTATTCTGATTGGTTGATTCAGCCATTGTCCACTGCTGACTCTTCTTTCCCCTGGAAGGGATTGTTGTCTGCCTGAAAAAAGCAGGGGGGAAGAATCTTCTTTCTGGGAAGAATCACATGAATTGGGTGAGATTCCTGGAAAAGCTGGAATGACCACTAGCTGGGCTGCCAGGAAGCTCTGCAGGCTGACTCTCCCCCCCTCTTTTCTTTTGGATACCAGAAATCTCCCCTTGGGGACAGCTTCTGCTGGGGGCTGATGGAGGAAAGTGAAAGCCGCATACTACACCTGGAGACTGAGTCCATCCAGCAGCTGTTCTTCCTGGGTCCACAGGATCATGCACACTTGGAGAGGAGAGGGAGTCATCGCACTGGAGTGGCGCTTCCAGAGAGGAACTGCCAGTGGGAAGAGGGCAGAGGGCCAAAGGAAGGCAGTGGCTGCAGTGCAGACAGTGGCATCTTCTTGCGGGAAACCTCTGGCAGTGTGGGCAATCTGCACTTCACCCTGGACATTGGTCAAAAGATGGGCATGCAGAAAGAGGCAGGCAGTTTTGGGGTAAAAAAGCAACTGGGTGAGGGGTTAGCATCCAAGGATGTGACTCAGGCCCATTTTTCTGGGTACAGGCAACAGTCAGGGGCTCCTTTGGATCCTGAAGATTGCCTGAGGCCTCCCTCCAGCATGAATGGGGAGATGCTTTCTCATCCTAGTCTGCCTGCTGGCTATTTGAAGCAGACCTTCCTCGGAGACGCCCCTGGCTTGCAGGGGATTGCTCTCTCAAAGGACTTTCTTCATCGCGTGGATCAGGAGAAAGAGCAATTCACAAGCAGCATGTCCTTGGATGTTGTGGGACCATAGGAATTGCCCTGCAAATCAGCTCAGGGACTGGGCTTCAGCCCCTCCAGTGACAGCTGATCTGGAATCCCATCCCCAGAGCTTTCTTTCTCGGTGCTGGATATAAGAGGTCCGCCTCCTCCCCAGGATCCACAAGGGCAGAACCCTGCAAAGAACTGAGAATCTGTCTTGAGAACTGAGTGTACAGAAGGGGAGAGGGAACCAGGAGGCAAAGCTCCTGATAGCCTCATTACATTTTCTCTTCTTTTCATTGGACATAGCTCAAACATTGAAAATGGCACTCTCCCATCTATGAGGTTCTCCAAAAACCTGTGCATTCCAAATGCAGAAACAGAAACAAATACAGTCCTCACTTAATGAGCACAGTTGGGACCAGCAACTCCATCACTAAGTGAAGTAGTAGTTAATCAGGTCATCATGTGACCACAGCCTGTATTTTTACTGCCAGCTTCGCCGTTGGCTCTGCTTGTATAAAGCTGCTGGGAAGCTCACAAATGGTGGTCTCATGACCATGGGACACTATGATAATTGTAACTGCCCGCTAGATACAAAGTGTCCAAATCTCAAGGACGTGTGTTTGGACACTGCAACAGACATAAATGTGAGGACTGATCGTAAAGTTACTTTTTTAGCACCATCATCTCTTTGAATAGTTGGTAAGCAGGGCAGTCATTAAGCAAGGAACACCTGTAGTATAGCTCACTCTCCCTTGTTTTCTGAAAAGGAAAGGAAGACAAAAAGGGCTTTGCACAGGAGAAAGAGCCCGAGAAAATGTGAACAAGTCTGTAGAGAGCTGTGCTACGAAAGGGGAGAGTGGAGGTTTCTAGTAGAAAAAAAGACCTGCATTGTATCCTCTGCAACAGTTGGTAAATGGGTGCCTGGATGCAATCCAAAGGGCTCAGAGCTGCAACTCGAATGAGGCTCCATCCATTTCTCTCTAAGAAATCACTTCCTCCTGCCCAAAAGTCTGCAGGAGATGCCCGTTTGCTGATTTTCCTGATGGAGAAGCTGTGCAGTGACCACGCTACTGGTCTGCAAAGATCCAAGTCCAGCCATTCCTAAACAGGAGGGGACTGGTGTTCGAGGTCTGTCTGGAGTCCTCACCTAGGAAGGAACTGAAGCAGTGATAAAGACCAAGCCTTAGCCATTCAGATTTCATGAAGGACTCTGGGTTGAGGATGTGGTGGGTAGAGAATCTGCTCTTGATTTAGAATGGTGCTTTCTTGGCTGGGCTCTGTGCAACAAAGGGAGGGGATGCTCACCAAGCAGCTACTCAACACCACATAAAGTCTTGCCCCACCAAGAGCTGTCCTCCCAGGCCAAGCTTCCTTAAGAGAGCATCCCAGACTATCTTTTTATTTATTTATTTATTTGTTTGTTTGTTTGTTTGTTTATTTAAAGAATTTATATGGCCACCCATCTCTGACAGTGTGACTCTGGAGACCTTACAACAAATGACTTACTATCAAACCAACTTTATTTAATTTATTTTAAACTCAGCTAAATTATCTTCACCAATGTCTTTCGCCTTATTTAATAAATATTGTTTAGTTATGTGATACTTCAGGATTAAATTTGGAGTACAGCACAATAAAGAATGCATTCCCACGATGGTAAATTAAGACTTTGGGGAACAGGGCCTCCCTTCCCCTGGTGGACTGGATGTTTATCAGGAAAGCGGCCCCTTCCAACATTCCTCTAAAGGGCTTCAACCTCCTTGCCCATGGCTGGCAAGTTTCTGTTGTCCTAAGTAGGGATCAGCCACCCTCCCTGTGGCAGCATTTAAAAACAAGGATTTGTCTCAGAAGTGGGAAGAGGAGGGGAACTACTCACACTATAAGAGGGGGGCATTGACTGAGCCACAAACCCATCCAGAACGCTTCTCTGCTAAAACAGCAGCTCTGCAAGCAACTGTTGTTCTTCTACTTTACACACACACACACACACACACAATACCTACTCTCTGTCTGCAGAGAATCCAAAATTCAAGAAAAGCAGCCCAAAACATGAACTGCCCCACAGTCAGCCAAATGGAGTCCAGACCATTGTCCAGCCATTGCTGTTTATGTATTGCCTGATGAGTGGCTCAGTCAGTGAGGATGATGGGCTGGCTTGCTGCAGGATTGTTACTGCAGCTCATTCTGAACTGCAACTGGCCAATAATATTGGTCTAAAGGGAGGGTTGCTGTAACTTTCTTGAGGCATATACACAGTCAGGGTTGCTGGGACCTGACAATTCAGTATCACGCAAAACAGCTAAGGAGGGATACCTCCCTAAAGTCCCAATAGGACACATGACTCAAACTGCAGGAACATCACATGCTTCCCCCACCCTCCCTCCTGAAAAGGGATACAAGTGGATACAAGTGGGGATGTTATGTCACAGCCTTGATCACATCCCCCATACATTGTTTCCAGGATGGTTTTAAATTCTCAGCAACACATCACATAATCATAAAGCTGGATGGGACCTTGGAGGTTTTCTAATCCAATCCCTATGCAAGGCGGAAGTCCTCATACCATCTCGGACATAATGCTTGATCAATCTTTTCTTGAAAACCTCCAGCAATAGAGCGCTCACAACTCCAGGAAGCAAGTTTAACTGTTTAACAATTCTCACTGTCATCCTTATTTCCAAGTTGGATCTCCTTCTAACTAGTTTCCACCCATTGCTTCTTGCCTTAACCTCAGGTGCTTTGGAGAACATAAATCTGCCTTGTGGTCACCGTTCAAGTATTCTCTTTATTAAGCTATTTTCCCAAAGGTGCTTGTTTCCAAAGGGTAACTGGACTTTCTTGTTTTTTTCTTTGTTTTGCTTCTCATCCAAGAAGCTTCTTCAGTTCTTTTTTCTTTTGAAAAAAAAAACACCTTCCGGACAACCGTGACCCGGATGATTGAGAATCTTCTTAGACATTTGTTAAACTATTGTAAATATAATTAGTTTCTTTGTCGTTCTTCATAGGATTTTTCCTTGGGGCTCCTTTTCATCTTTGTTGCTATTCTCTGCACTCTTCCTAGGCCCTCAGTAACTTTTCTGTATTATGACAAATAGAACTGGATGGGTGCAGCCTTCCAAATGTGTGAACTCACCAGTGTGTTATAGAGCGGTACTACCGGTATCATTTCCTGTGAGCTTGATGCCACCCTTCTGTTGATGCAGCCTGGAACTGCTTTGGCTTTTTTGGCAGCTGAAGCACACGGCTGGCTTATGCTTAAGCAGGGCCCCATCCAGACACCTAGATTCCTCTCTATCCTGTACCTGTGTATCTGTTTTTTCCTGCCTAAATGCAGAACTTTACTTTTCTCATCACCGTACTGCATCTTGTTGGATTAGGCCTGATGTTCAAATTTGTCAAAATCTTTCTGAATCTTGAGTCTATCTTTCAGAGTTTTAGCAATTTCCCCCAGCTTGATGTCATCCACAGTTCGATTAGTGCTCCTTTAATTGCTTAATGTAGGTCATTTCTGAAGATGTTGAAGAGCACTGGGGCCAAGACTGAGAAACCCCACTGTATACTTCCCTCCAGGTAGATATAGTTCCATCGAGGACCATACACTGAGTGTGGTTGGCCAGCCAACTTCAGGTCAATCTGGGATACCAGGGAGCAATACAGAAGGGGTGGGGGCAGCGGATGTCCACACAACTCTGCTCTCAGGAAGAAATTACACAGCTGCTCAAGTCCACCCAAAGCTTGCCCTCCTGCTGCCAAGCACTTCAGATCCTCATGACAGCTGTGGAACTGGCCAGCTCCTGTTCCATGCATGGAGCCACTGATGGTGAAGGGAGGGGCAAGCTCCAGTCTTCAGGTTGCTAAAGGGGGCAAAGACATTAATCTGGCAGAAGCACATCGGTGGTGGACTTAGTGTTATTCATAAGACTATAAAAGGCATAAGGAGAAAAAAGAGCTGGTTCCAAAGAATAAATTAGGCCAGCCCTGAACATAGGCCTCCTGGAGGGCTGGGCCTCAGCCTCTCTGCTTGCTCCCTGGGCTGGCCTCTGATTGAGGCTGCTCTCAGTGACTGCAGCTGCCTGATTCCTGCCCTTCCAAGGGCTATCTCCAGGAGACGTGAACCAGGCCCTGATCAGCAACTCCCATAAATTAATAAAACACAGCAGAGCATCAGCAGTGGACTCAAAGCAAAAAAGACAAGATGGGCAGCACATAAATCTAATAAATAAATAAACAGGCAGAACAAAAGTATACTTCTAAGGTAGAAAACATGTTTTTATAAATTGCAACTCTTATGAACCCCAAATCAGCTTCCTGAAATGCACTTACCAGATGTGATAAAACCTGAACACAAAATTAGGCCCTGGAGGAAATAAAACAAGGCAAGCAAGAGAGACAGTTAAATTCTGACCACCAGATTCTTTAATATTTCTTCTCTAGAAAAATTACAAAAGAGATGATGGAGTCCCTCTTTAAGGTTCTACTGTTTTAGTAAGAAACAAGCCCAGGCAGCCTGGGGGGATGCTGTGGAAGTATTAATCATTTCCCTTGAACTGACTTTCAATAGTGAGATGGGCAGCATACATATTTAATAAATAAAATAAAAATAGTTTCCATTTCCATGCACAGCTAACCACCCTACACATACAATAAGAACCCCCATCTGCACTGACATAGCTGCAGGGTCACATAAGGGCTGGTTCCCCTCAATCCCCTGCAAAAATTGGGCTACATTCTTTAAAATCTGACTTCAACATTAGAGAGTCTGCTGTCTGCCATGGTGATAAGTTGCTCTCCACTGTCTGAGGTGAGGAAATCTCCCCAGGCAGGAACCCGTTTCCTGCTTTGCCAATTGTCCCTAAATTCTAAGGGCCACCAGTTACCTTGCCATTACATCTATGACTCTGTTCTGCCCAGTTTACTGTCCCAGCGGGGTCCTTCCCGGTACCACCTGACCAGGACATAACCAAGAACTCCGAGGATCAAAAGGGAGAGGCTGACACCAAAGATCAAACCAAGGATGCTGATGGACCTTCTTCCTGCAAATAAAATAGTAAGATCAGGGGAAGATGGGGCAGGGGGCTGTTTGACATCAGTTGCCAAATGAAAGGCCTTTCAGCTTGAGCCTGGAGCACCTGACTCCACTCCCGACCAAAAGGAGGGGCAGTGTAGAAGACGTTGCTGTGCACATGCAAGCATCTGTGTGGGAGGGAATGGATGTGCTCATGAGCCACTGGCTCACATCCAGGGAGCTGCAGCCAAGCATTTAGACTGAAAACCTTTGAAGGGGGGGGGGACCCAACTTTTACAAACTAGGTTTTCCTCCACCTCCTTTCTCTTTCCCCTCAAAAACGGAGATCCAAAGAATCTTGTCTGCTCTCCATGAAAGAAGGCACCACAAAATCACTGGGGAAGAAGAAAGCCACAGAAGCCCCAAAGGAGAGAGAAAAGAAAGGACAGGATTCCCACGGATGATGTTCTTACATGCAGAAGTTCCTGGGAATAATAGAAGGAAAGGCAGATATGCCCTAATGCAAGTTTTTCCTTGAGTTGTTTTTGATTTCCTTATTTTGACTCAAGCATCTCACTCTCTAGCTTCTATTGTTTTTATTGTCACCCTGAAGAATATTGTGACTACACCTTTATAATAAAAGCTTAAAACAAAAATTCCTCTAAGAACCCCAGAATTTGGACATGAAGCAGCTGCCCAGAGAGAGCAGCACTGTTTTGGCCTAGCAAACACCCTCATCTTACTGCTGCTGTTGGGGAAAAGAGGAAGCCTTCAGGGTCAGCCTGCACCTGAGGCACCCTCATTGGATGGGAGGAGAGCCCCACTTTCCCCTCAGCCAGCCCTCCCACTTCTAACAGTGCCGTCTTTTCCTCCTGCCAGCTAGAGGTCTTTCCGTCAGAGCCACATTTAAAGCCCTGCTCCTCTTGCCCATTGGCCTCCCAGGTTACGGCACGCCTGGCACAGACATTCCCTCAGTGGCCGGCATCCATTAAGCAGCAGGGGGGGGGGATGGACCTTCTGCCTCCAGCTGTCACCAGAACAATCCTTTATCTGCCAAAAGGGGGGCAGCAAAGGCTTTCCAATTTCAGCATTTGATGGGAAGCAGAAAAACCTCTGCCTCCCTCTCCTTTTCCTTATCTGGACTCCCTATATCCGCAGGTAGCAACCTGTCAACACAATGCAGCCCTGCTTCTGAAGGACTCAGCCCCAAGTAGGACATCTGCTCATACTTTCACCTCTCCCCAAAGGCTGGCAGGAAGCAGGGGGAGCCGTGGCGTCCAGCCCAGGCAGTCACAAGTGTGTTCAAGTGACAAGCCACCCACTCACTCAGGAGGGGCTCAGACTCACTCAAACCCAGCTGGCCATCCTGGCACCCTACCTGCCTGACAAAAATACCATCTCAGGAGCTGTACTTCTTTGCAATATTTCTCAATTGCAACTATCTAATTACTAGCAGACAGTACAATTTCCTCTCTTATCAACTGCTCCCAAGTAAACTCCCTGTATTTTCAGGGGAGTGGTGCTCTTTGTTCTTTCTTTGTTTATACATTTCTCTTCTTTCAAGAGAAACTTTCCAAGAAGGCAAGCTGCATCCCTTGAAAATGTAATTTTAAGCATCTAGTATAGCAATACAAATGATATCCAGTAAATTTTGAAAAAATAGCATTTTCATTGCCAATGGGAGTCAAGTAGAAGAAGTGCTTCTTTAGCAACTGATCAGCCTCTTAAGGAATGATAAGAGTTTGCAAACCTCAAGGCCCTGATCCTTCCTGAACAGCCATGCCAGATCAAAGGCAGTATCCTGAATTGCACTGGGGGATGTAGCATGAGGGGAGAAGCAGAAAACAGAAAGGGGCAAGCTCAGCCAGTCATCGTCTCTACCTGAAAGCAAACTCTTTAGCAGCCTCTGAGAGGAGACTTGCACATAGCCTCTTGTGCCAACCCTGGAAGACACAGGTAACTGAGGATGGGCCACTGAGGCCACGTATGTCCTTCCAATAAGGGCAAAATCTAAGCACATCCTCTGGTAGGTTTTCAGCAGACATTTGCTGTAAGTGTACCATTTGTTTCTCCTGTTCAGCACAGCTACTGCCCTCAGTCCATTCAAAGCAGGAGATGATGAACAACTGTCATCACAAGTCCTCCAGAATTTCTGCACATTTTCTCCAGAAAGATTTATCACCTAAATTCAAGGCACCCTCAGAGAAAGTGTCTTCTGTCGCCCAAGTAATTGAGAGACCCAAAGGGGACAAGCCCCCTGGCAATGCTTCCTTGCACAGCCATCTTCATCAGCAGGAAGAGAATCCCTGGAGCACAACCGACACAGGTCCAGGGTGAGGGTGCTGAGCCAAAGCCCTTGAAACCTCACCCAGCTCTCCTGCTTCCTCTGCCCTTCACCCATCAGGGCCACCCAGAAGAAGGGCAATGCTAAACCTCCAGGAGAAGCCAGATGGCAACCCTGCTCTTTCTCAGAGTTCTGGGATTCCACCCCCACCCATCTGTACATCTTCAAAGGCCTGCATCTCATGGGCGGGGGGGGGCTAACCCAGAAAATTCAACCTTTACCTGTCATTGTAAAATGCAAAGGTTGCCCACAGCAGGTCAGTTGATGCTTTCGCTCTGGCCAAAAGGGCTCTTAAAGCAGCTGCTCCCCGGGAGCTGCCAGCAATGGCGGCGGCGGCAGCTGCAGGGACTCTCCTGGAATCCTCCTGTCCGGGGAGGCCCTCCCTTCAGGGCCGGCCCAATGACTTAGTCCAGCGGCAAATCTTTGAGTTGACACAGTCGCCTAGCAGCGCACTTGCTTCCTGGTTTCCGGGCTGCTCTGAGGCTCCGCCTCTTTCTCCTGGCAGCCCAGAAAACCCAAAGCCATGGGGGGGGGGGCAAACAGCAGCTTCTAGCAAAGAAGTCACTGTCCGGAGCCGGCCAGTATGAAGAATGGAGGCTTGGATCTTCTCTGGGTACCTCTCCCAGACGCCTCGGACGGGAGGTGGGTAGGTCATGCCCACCCTACGCCGAGCTGGGGCTTAATGGCTGAAAAGCGCATCGGCCCTTGTTGGACAAGTTCCTTCTCCGGCCGGGATTTAACACCACTAGCCCAGACCTCGGTTCCGCCCACCCTTGACCGCTAGAGTCTCAGTCCATCCTGGCAAGTGTCTTGGAGGGAAAGGAAGCCTCCCGGCTCTGCCAGGAATCACTGAGCAACGCTGTGAGGAGGAAGAGGGGTCCAGGTGTAGCGAATAGCTCAGCTGTGGGTGGTGAAGGTGAAACTCTCCTTCATAGGTGAAACTCTGTTAGGGATCTGCAGAAACTTAAGGGAACCGAGGCAGAAATACGCATCTGCGTGGTGAGGCGCACCAGTCATCTATTGCCAGTCAAGGCTAAGCACAGAGCGCGCAAAAGGGAAGACCCCCCAGTCAGGCCAGCTTTCCGGCCGCGGCCGGCTTGGTTCGGACTTGGGAGGCGCGCGCACAGGCTGGCAGCCGGGCCAGCTGCTTCCGGCCAGCGGCGGGAGTCGCGATGCGGCTGCTCCGGGCGCCTTCGCTGGCGGGGGCGGAGGCTCGCTTGTTTCGGAACTGAGCGCGCAGGGCGGGAACTCGGCAGGTGCCGCAGGGAGAAGCGCCCCGCAATGGTTCCAGCGCCCCGCAGCCCTACCCAGCCGGAAGCCTCGCCCGGGGCGGGAGATCCGAGGAAGTGGCCGGGCCGCCGGCGGTCGCGGGCGAGAGGGGCTTCTCAGTCCCTCCGGCCCGTCGGCTCCCCCCGCCAGTCAGACCACCCGGGCGAAAGCGAGAAAAGGGAGGTGTGCATTTCCCGGGCTGGTTCTTCAGCTCCGCGAGGAAGCCCCCCAAGAGCAGCTTCGAGCCCGGCGCTCCGGCGCGGCTGTGCCGTCCTCATTTCGCTGCAAGGGGGCGAAACGGGCTCCGGAGCGCTTGGCACTGGCGAGCGGCAGCATCTTGAAAGCCCTTCAACCGTCAGGCCATCGGCTCGGGGTCCGTGGAGCTGGAAGGAGAACCTCGCGGGCTGACCGTCCCCCGAGGCAGGAAGACCCTCTGCCCGCTCGGAAAGAGGCGGAGTTGGGCCAGAATACTGTATGCCGAAATAAGCTAAAGGAAATGGATCCTGCTGGCCTCCTCGGCTTTCTTTCTCCAAGCCTCCTCCTCGCTCATGAAGCCCTCAGCTTCGAAGGGAAAGCCTCTTCGGTTTCAGAAGAAGCTGGAAATGCAGATAGCTCTGGGCAGCCACCCTCTCCGAGATCCCTGAGGGAGGCCGAGACAGGCAAGGAGGGACCTGGGTTCCCCAGAAGCATTGGGGTGGCTAAGACCAAGCTCTTCTCCCGGCAGTTGGGAATGGGGGGCCTCCTACTGCCTCCCATCCTGGTGGAAAAGTTCTTAAGAGTCCCAGGGAAGAGAAGGAGAGGTCCCTCCCAAAGGGATGCGGGATTCATGAGAGGCATTAAGCTCTCTCCTTCCTTACACCCACTTGTCACCTTGGTTTTATATATCTTCTTCTTCAAGAACTATATTAACTCTGAGCACTGAGGCAGAGTCTCTTGTGTGTGTTGTGGCCAATCCTGGCTCACCTAAGGCAACCAAATCACTTTGAATAAAGAGCATAGTTTTGTTAACATGCATGTGATATAAACTGTTGTGGATTTTTGCCAAAATAAGAAGCACAACACTAGGGAGAAGAAAAGTGTTTATTGCAAGGATGGTTGAGTCTCTGCATCACAAGAAAGAGGGGCCCCATCTGTTTTTTAAGTTGTCTGGGGCCAAGGGATTGGGCAAAGAGACGACCTGGGTCCCAAGAGTGTGGGGAAAGGATGTCACCTCCATTTTGTTTGTTAGGTTGGTTTTCAGCACTACAGTATTGGGCTCCCAGCAAAGATGAGCAGCCCTGAGCAAAAGCAGAGCCAGTGCTGATGGACCTTTGGCCTTCTATAGCCAGACAAAAGAGAGAAAAAGGCAGAGATGGTGGAAGTGACAAAGTGCTCTTAGAATATTTGAGATAAAACCATCCATGAGGCTTTCCTGTTATTTTTCCCTTCCTGTTAGGTCACTTGCTGGCCATATTATCGTTCAGAAGAGTGAACAGACCACATATTCCTCGCTGAGTCTTTTTCCTATCACCACTCTGGTCAATTCAGCTTGCTTTGAGAGTTTCTTTTACAAGGGCTCTTTATAAGAGCTCATATGTATTAGGGGGGACAACATCTCGTAGGTTTGGTAGTGAATGTAGCTGATGTGTGTCTAGGAGGGGGTCATATCTTTTACAATCACAACAGCTACACCTGGTAATGATTTCTTGCCCCAAATTATACCTCAGAATAAATTTAAAAAACCTAAAGATGTTGCCTCAGGCAGAGGAGCACCATAAATTAAGCAAGGGGGGGTGAACCGCCTGGCCAAGAAGTGCACGAGATCTCTGGACATCCTTTGGCCTGGCTGCTGGTCTGGGAAAGGCTGCCAGCTGCAGAGAGTCAGGAAAGGAAGTGGGCACTGAACCGAGCAGGATGCAGCTGCTCCTCCACCATCTTGACTTGGCATCTGGTCCATCTGAGCCACAGTGAGGGCAGGTGCTCGTTGCTTATTATAGATGGGGTGTTAAATTGGGCCAGGAAGGGATTCAGTAATAAGGCCTTAGAAATGCTGCTCTCCTCATGCTCCAGTAAAAAGCTCGGCTCCTGCAGGGAGACCTCTGCCTGGCAAGGGGACCAGGAAGTGAGCGTGCGAGTGAAGAAGAGAAGCTGAGGGGGAGAATCAGCAGCATGGCAAGGGGGCACTTCTTCATCAGCTTGCTCACCGAGCAAGGACAGCCTAAAACTGTGAGACCATGCAAAGGAGACACCACCTGATTCCCGGCTCTTGAGGCATTGCTGCACATCTGCTCTGCTGTCTTGCCAGGAGGAGACCTGGAGAAAGACCCATGTCCAGGTGCAGCCACTCTCAGTCCTGAAGCACTGAAGAACCACTAAAGCACACTGAGCTCCACTGGACCTCCAAAGCCTGCCTCCCTCTCCACAGGGATGCATCACAGAAACCAGCAGAGGAGCACCTACTGGTTTCAAGATGCAGTTAAAGCAGACCCAGCTTCCCACCCTGCCCTTCAGTCCTCTCTTTCTCCTCTACTTTCTGAGGGAGGAAGGCAGCATTTCCAACCAACACCCCAATATGATGATATTTAATTGTCAGAAGGAGAACCAGGTCTTTGGTCTCGTGCCCATTCCTGCAGCTACAGGGATTCTTGAAACCAAAGCCCAGTCTGAACCCAGAACCCTGCACCCTTCAGACATGAGCAGTGCCAGGCTTGATATCTGCAGAGTTTCTCCCAAGAAGCAGCACTTTTTTGCAGCCAGTTGAGTAACATAGTTGTGTCTCAAGCATCAGTCCTTTGAAAGAGGGTCTTCTCCTGCCCTCGCCAGAGCCTGGCAGATCAACCTGGAGAGTTGGATCCCAGAGATCTGCCCTTCGTGGAGTCAGGCCTTCGGGGCTGATTTAGAGTCTATTTTGGAGCCTGGCAGCCCATTCTCCGTGTTCTCGATCGCTGAAGAGCTCACCAGGCACTCCCTGCAGGAGACAGAGAACAGACTGGCTTAGTCCTGCTTCACACAAGCAAAGGGGCTGTCCTTGGGGGCTGCTGCTCCTCCCATGCCATTCAGTGGGAAGGGAAGGCCTCTCAGGAGCTCCTCTGCCTGGAGGAGTCTGCAATGGCAGGACGGCCAGCAGAGCCTGCTCCCACACCAGACCTCCTGCCTGGAGAACCAGATGGCTGTCGCTTGAAGACTTGCTACTGAGCCAGCCACGACTGGCCCAAAGAAGGCCGCTTGCCCACACTCCATCCAAGGCAGCACAAGCACACTCACTTCTGTTTCCGTGTCTTCTTGAGGATGAAGAGGACCAGTTTCTTGGTCAGCATGATAAGGATGAGGAGCCCAATGACACCACCCGCAACAGACAAAATGATCAGCGTCAGTGTGTTGTCAACCTTCTCCACTGGGGGAGGCAGAGAAGGCAATGAGGGCCATGGAGAAAGGAGCCCCCTGCCTTGCACCCTCAAGCCACAGACTTCCCCAAACCCAAGCTCAGCAAGCCAATGGCTTGGAGGAAGGCCCATTCCCACAACCCCAACTATGGAGCTGAAAAATGCAGTCCTGCCTCAATCGGTTGCCTCTAACTGTGAACCAAGGCCAGGGTCCATTGCCCAGCTGCTACTCACACATCACAACCACTTTGAGAGTAAAGGTGCCACTGTGGTTGGCATCCTTCTCTTTGGGGTTCTTGACCAAGCAGGTGTATGGCCCGGAGTCCTCAAAGTCAGCATCAAGCAACAGGAGGGAAACGTTGAACTCCCGGTTGTCCTTGCTGAGTGGCAGGTCAGGTGGCAACATGTGCTTAAGGTTGAACTTGTACTCTGGATGAGGCTCTGGCTTGGAGTCTTTGTTCTTCACGACCCCTCTGAATATCTGCAGCAGGTGAAGAGCAATGAGTGAAGGCATGGCTCCCGAAATCTTTCCCCAAGGTGGAGTCAAAGTGCTGTCCAAGAACTACCTGGCACAGCTCACCAAGCATCTTCTCAGCAAAGTGCTGAGAAGGAGTCACAGTGGGTGAGGTTGAGGGAGCTGTCCCCACTTCTCCTCCCCTGCTGTGCAGACGGTGGCGGTTGGGCTTCCTGGCAATGTAGACTTTTCCGTAAGGGCCCCACATTTCCCCCTCCACACTTGGATCCTGTTTCTTGGGAAATGGGCCATACAATGGGGAATGCTGTGCCTCTCTCAGAACTGGGGAATTAGACTGCTTCCATCTGCATCCACAAGCCCTAGAATGCAGAGAGTAGACCCTGCTCCTTTGCAGCTTCTGGACTACACTGTAAAGAAGGAACAGAGGAATCATCCATGCTCTCTAGCTGTTCTCCAAGCAGACCAAGTAACAGAATCAGGCTCTGTAGGGCTGGTAATAGAGACAGCCAAGGCTGAGGATTTGGGAGAATCTCTTTCCTTGATACTTAAATGTGAAGTCTTGTTGTCATTACATTACATTATAATTAATAAAAGCACCAACAATCATGATACCTTAAAGAATAAGGAATTTATCTCATAAACTGAATAGTATAGGTAGACCTTGCTTAATGACTGCCTTGTTCAGCGACTATTCAGAGCTACAAAGGCACTGAAAAGTAACTTTATGATCAGTCCTCAACACTTAGAACCATGGCAGCTTTGCTTTTGCAAATGTCTCAGCATCCCATGGTCACATGATTGCCATTTGCATGTTTCATAGCCAGTTTCTGACAAGCAGAGTCAATGGAGAAGATAGCAATAAAATCGCAAGCCATGGTCACATGGTATCTTATCAACCACATTACTTAATGATGGAGCTGCCAGTCCCATTTGTGGTTGTTAAGCAAGGACTATCTGTCAATCCATTCATCTTCAAGATGCCATAAGTGTCTCTGCTTTCTGCTTGGAATCTAGTTTCATTGAAACCTCTACCACTCCAACCAAGCAGTCTATCAACTTCCCTCCCAGCCCAGCCCATTGTCAATCACAGTAGACCACGCACTTCAGTCTGATTGTGGCTCCATATGAAGTTGGCTTTCTCAATGCCGATGCAGGAGTTGAAAGTACAGGGCAGTAGCACATTGGTGCCATTCTTGGCATAAATAACAGGTGCCTTGCCCACTGACACCTCCAAGGCCAGTGTCTGAGAACACAGCTGAAGTCCTAAGGAGGAAAGAAAGAAAGAAAGAAAGAAAGAAAGAAAGAAAGAAAGAAAGAAAGAAAGAAAGATGCTCAGAGTTGAGTCTCTGCTTACAAAAATGGGCAACACCCCCCCTCCTGGATTTGTGTTGTTGCTTTCCCAACACAGCCATGGCAAGGAACTCAAAACCTTCTAAACAGAGGAAGGCAGAGAGACTTGTGGTCCATTTTGCCTAGAGTTTGCAGTTGCTACCTAGAGTTCTCCTACATCTTGGCAGGGTTGTTTTTATCTGACTTGACTTTTTTGGATCAGATGGACTCTTTTCACATCAAGTGTCTGTCCTTGCCTTATTTGAAAGGGGCTTGCCCAATGATCACCTAAAAAGGTCACAGCAAACTGAACAACTTCCCATGTACATGTGGACCTTGGCTCTGCAAAGCCAGCTTTGGCGGGGTGGGGGGGGGAGAAGAGCCATCATCCCTAGTAGCCAGCAGCCACAGATAACTTTGTTCTTCAGCTTGCTTCCTGATCCATGGCCTACAGGTTCCATCCAACCACTTTACTTCTCTTCAGCAAAACAGAATTGATCTCATAGCCCCAACTCAAGAGTTTTGACATGTCCATTAGGAAAGCAGTTCAAGCACAATGAAGATGCTGGAAGACCTGGTCATGCCCTACTTTCTCAAATTTCCAGATGATGCACCAAATGGTCCAAACATGTTGGACCAACATGTTCTTACACTGGACCAAGTGTAAGCATATGTCTATCAGAAGAACTGGATTTTTATTGACATCATAAATCAATTTATAAAATAAGGAGCCTCTATACCCTCAACTGAAGATGCAACATTGGGCAAATTAAGCATAATACCAAGAAGGTCCCAATTCAGCCAAAGTATGTCTTCCAAGGATGCTACCAACCAAACAGAATTGTCTGAAGGGAAGGTTAGCTCTACCTCTTGTAAGCCAATAATAGAGTTATGGGACTCTTTGAAAATGGTGACTGTTCAAACTTCTTAGATGGCCCACTTTCCCCCTTCTTTGCAGCTTAACATACAGACTAAGTTCACAGGACATGCTAGACAAGCTAAAACAAATTGGCATTTTGTATGAAGTAGGTTAGGGGACCCAGTTGCAATTTCAGCTCTGATTCCCTGTTCAGACATCTAGGTCCTACATATGCCTAAAAAAGAAGGCTTCTTTATGTTGTGCTCCCTGAAACTTGGCCAAGGGCAGCTCTCTAGAGCCCATGAAATGGCGGAAGAGCAGCGTTCCTGGAGCAGGTGCAGCGGGGGGGGGGGGATGGTGCTACAGAGAAGAGTCAGCTGTGTTCTTTCATGGCTCAAGGACACTCAGGGGCTTAGCTCCTGTTTACATTCTCTTCCAGCACCTCCTTATTTTACATGCATATCTTACATGCACCTGGCTTATCTTACATGTGTCCAAGTCAGCCCAGTTCTTGGCAGGACTGGCCAGCCAGGTCACCCTATCAACAAGGGACCATGGCCTGAGATGGGTGCAATCCCTATTCCAGACATTGGATTGCTGTGTGTCTTGCACTAAACTTGTTTGTGGCATGATCACAAATGAGGGCAGCCCTGGAAGAATCCCCTCCCTAAGTATTGCCAAGCTGGGTTCCATGGGAGGGAATGGCAGCTGTCCAGCAGGAACCCCTGCTATCTGTGGCAGGGTGTGCTGCTCTCCTGCCTGCTGATCAGAAGCACATAGGTGTATGGTCAATCCACCCCATTCTTGTAACCTAGCCAATGCCTAGAATTCAAAAGCAACAAACCCAAGGAAGGGAGACCATGGGGTCAGTTGGGAAGGGCAGGCCCAGGTTCTAATCCACTCTCAGCCATGGAAACTCCCTGGGTAACTTTGGCCCCATCATTTTCTCTCAGCCCTCCCCATGAGGTAGCTGCTATGGGAATAACCTGAAAGAAGAGACTGAAGGAAGCTGTCTTCAGCCCTTGGAAAAAAGACGCCTCTACCAAACAAAAGGAATATAGACTCAGATCCACCCAGCTCACTCCCTGAGCCAATGGCAGTTTCTCCATTTCTGTCCCAAAGGGAACCTGACCCCAGAGCAACTCAGGTGCGTCACCATGGATAGAGCTGGTGTCTCAAGGAAGAGAGCTCACTCAGACTCAAGGGGGAAGCCTCCACTGTCAAAGGCAAAAACCAAGAGCCTCTTCACCTCTGGCTCAACTTTCCAGTGGGTTCAGCCTCCTTTGGCAGTCACTGGTGGGAGGTACCAGCCTAGTGCTAGTCCTAGCTCAGAGAGTCATCCAGCCTGCTCCCCACAGCACCAAAGCTTCTGCAAAGCCATGGAGCTCTGAATATTTTTGGCCCAGATGTAGGTAAGGTGGAAGCATTAACAGGGATTTAAATGGAACAGGACCTCTGCAAGGTGCCAAACCCTTGAGTGGGATCCAGCTGATTGGCCAATGCAAGCTGGGACCCCAGGAGCCTCTGGCTTCTCTGGGACTCCTAAAGCCGAGCAATTGTCAAGCTCTAAAGGGGGGCTTCTTACACAACTGACCCAGGGAGGAAAATGGGAGGGGGCAGGCTTTCTAATTAAAGTTTTTCAGAAGTAATTATCAGACACTACATTATTTGACTACAGGTATTTGCCATTCAGAAAACAAAATAACGTAGGGCTGATCTTGCTAACATTAGTAGAGTGATTTTTTTCCCTTTTCCTTTTTGCAAGAGCTCAATTAAAATTGCATTCTCAGTAGGAGAAAAGAATTCATTTAAAGTAGGGGGACTACAAGGCCCATCTGATTCTCCTGAATGCATGCCACCTTGCGCTTGCTCCAGAGAAAGGACTGAGACTAAGGGATCTGGCATCCTTCTGACTTGTTCAGGGGTCTTGGATGGGATACTCACATTCCAGGGAAAGAAAACAGCATCACCTGTAAAGACGGGGAAGGGAAGGTGCCTCGGATCCTCTTCTCTGAACCTCTCAGAGCAACCGGGAGATTCAGCACCCTCCCCGCACCACACTTTCAAGAAGTTCAGCGCGAACGGCCACAAACTCTGTGTGTAAACCAAGTTTCTTGGAGCTAAAGCAAATTTACAGTGATGTCGTACTTACTTCATGGGCGCTGTTTAGGATTCTATTCGAATCTTTAAAAAGATATCCGGGAGAGGGAGGGAGAAGAGGCACGCAGAAGAGACTGCCAGCTAGAGCAAAAAGTCTCCCAACACGCTACAGCAAGTGCGGAAGAACATGCCGGTCCCGCGCTTCCCCTAGCCTGCCCCCGACCTCGCGCAGGGACTGCAGCCGGGCGGAGGCGGGATGGGGCCAAGGGAACTGCAGTTGTGGCACGCGCCAGTGGAACGGGGAAGGGTTCCCCCGCTTTCTATCCGAGCCCCGCGCCCTGCTAAGTGAGCGCGGACGGGTCGCTGGGCTCGGCCCCCAGGTGACCGACGGTTCCCCGAAGCTCAGAGCGGCTCTGCGTCCTTACCCAGCAAGGCGACTCCCAGCCAGTCCAAGGCCATCTCCGCAACTATCTGGCCGCCTCTTTCCTCTCCCGTGGACGCCGCAGTCTCCGACTCCCGAAGTTGCTTTCGCGACAGACCAGCCGCCGCAGTTGCCGCTTCTGGCTCCTCACACGGGCCGCCCCTTCCAGCAGCCGGCAGCCCAAAAGGCAGCGAGAGGAGGAGGCGGACACTCCCGGAACCGCCTCCGCGCTGATGCCAGGCCTCCCGCAGAGGCGCGGAGGGCGCGCGCAGCCTCGTCATACCGGGCCTGGGGAGCAGCGCCGTCCTCCTCGAAGGCCGTTGTCCTCCTGCCGCCCGCAGCGCCGGATAGACGGCTGGAGCAGACGCGCCAAGCCCTCCCAGCGTTGGCTGCTTTGAATTTACCCCGCCGGGATGCAGTGTTCCCCTGGTCTGTTTCCCCAACCATGGTTAAACAAACTGTGGGTTGGCCGGTGCGCACACTGCTGAATTAGGCCTTGGGAACTTCCAAGCATTCAACAAAGGAAGCTTTTGGGGGCGAAAAAGGGGCAGGCGAGGTGACACCTTTATCTGTTTACTAGAATACGAAGGAAGCCCTGCTCAGCTTGGCTCTTCCCAGCCCTGAATCCCCCGCAGGGCAATGGGGAATCTACAGATATCTCTCCAGTGGGATATGTGGGGGTTGAGAAGGTTTCCCCGGATGGTTAGACAGGCGCCGGTTCCAACTTTTGGAGCAGGAGAAAGGAAAATCAGGTGAGGGAGCACAGAGAATATTCTTTCTCACATACAAAGGAGTAGTCACTGCTGAAGCAGCAGGAGGGAAGCGGCAGGCTGATTAAGGAAGGACTTCTTTCACTTTTGGGGTGCTGGGATCTTGCTGCCAATTTTGCTCAGCCAGCTTTAAGGACAGGTGGGGTTCCAGCATCCCACTCTCTGGGAAGCAGCCAGTGACCGTTTCAGTAGAGCGACCCTCGGCCTAGCGTGTGCCAGAGAAATACCACCTAAACTAGACCCCACCCGGCAATGAATTCCTTCTGGTGATGCATAGAAAGGGGAGAGATGTAGAAAAGAAGAAAGGAAAAGTTCCTGGCTAAAGGGGCAGAGCTGTGGGGCAGGGCAGAGGATGCCAGTCTTGGGGGGGCATCCTGAGCCACGGGCTGGGTTCTGCTGATGTGGCAGGTAAATGGTGCGGAGATGCTGCGGTAGTGGCAGCTTCTGAAGCTCCCAGAGAATCATGACTCAGGGATTGTGCAGTGAAAGATCAAAAAAAAAAAAAAAAAGAAAGAAAGAAAAAGCTGTAAAGGTGCCAGAAATTCTGAGCAGCAGCCTAGGGGTGGGGGGTGGGGATGAGCAACTCTTACTGCATGGGAGGAGGGGAATTCTTTTTCCATATCTCTGTTGCGGGTGACCATTGCAGAAAGTCAGGGGCACTAGGCCAAGAGCTTAGCCCCATTGAGGCCCTCTGGACTTCAGCCAGGACTCTCCAGAGGAGAAGAGGCCTTCGTGCTCCCCATGCAAAGGGGCGTTTTATTGGTGCCAGGGAGCCTCAGCGCTCAAAGAGCAAGCACCGGAGAGAAGTCCCAGCGCTCGCTGGAGAAACTTGGCTTCCTGCGGCCGCAGCAACGCAACCTTGCTCCGTTTCTCCGACGCTCTTCTGTTCTTTTCTGCCTCTTGTACCCCTCCAAGGAAGGAAGCCGGGAGAGGGCAGTTTATCCCCAAGGCCTCACAGCTATCGGTCCCGCAAAGCTTTCTGCGGTTCTGCGAAGCCTAACGGCAGCACGCAGCCTCTCCGTGTCGGCGCCGGCGAATTCTTACGAAGACTTCACCGAGGAAATCCGGTGGTTCCCTGAGGCCGAAAAGGGCCCTCGCAGGAGAGGGAGGGGCACGTGGTCTGGCTCTCTGGCCGCCAAGCCTTCTCCCGCGGAGGCGATCCTCTCTCTCAGGCTGTCCCCGCCTTCGCAGGTGCGCGGCTGCGGCCGGCCGCTTGTCCTCCTTGTGCCCTTTCGCTCTCAACGAGCGATCGTCGGGCGCAGAAATAGAAGGCCCGGGAGCGCGCCCGGCTGGCACGAAGCAAACTGCTGGCTTAGCAATCTTCCCTTCCCGGGGTGGGGGGGCGGAAAGCAGGGCGTCCCGGAAGAACTGCTCGTCCTTGGATTTCAAGCTGCTGTCGAGGCTGAGGAGTTGGGTTTCTCCGCTTCCGGGGGGGGTGTCTTTCCAGAGGACAGCAAGCACGAGTTGACCAGGCGCTTTGCACACGCCCCAAGAACCTCTGCGGACGTCCTCTGCCCTGGGACACCCAGCTCTCGCTGCTGGCTGCCCATTCGGCTTGAGCGGTCTGCTGCTTCAGCCTCTCCTCTGCTGGCTGCTCTGCACTCACGGCATCGCTTGCCCCCCTCCCCAGCCTGAAGCAGAGCCTCTTCCCGCTGACCTCACCCGAGCGAGGGGAAGTTTCAGGTCCAGACAGCCAGACTTCCTCGGGGGCACTGCCGGTCTCTGAAGCCAGTTCTCTTCTGCACCAGGCAAGAAAACGGGCTCCTTCAGGTTAGGGGACGGTTTGCGTTTCTGGGCTATTCGGAGGGCAGGACGCGAGTCGGGGCAGGGAGCTTTGATTGTCCCTTTCTTTATTTCGAAGTTTCTCCCGACCAGAAAGGATCTGGCGCGCGCACACTCGGACGTCCTGCTCCGAAGCCCCTCAAGGGAGGCTGAGAAGCGCAACGAGGCCGCTCTCTCCGGCCGCCAAGGGAGATGCTTGCAGACGCCCGAGGGACACCGCCCTGAGAAAACCCGACCTAAGACAGCGCTTCGTCTTCCCGGCCAAAGGAGTCCGGAGCCATAGCGGCTCTCGCTCTGCCGGGATCTCCCGCACCTGGGCTGCAAACCAGGTGGCCGCCTTTGCCTCCTGCTCCGCCGAAGTGTTGCGGCGGAATTCTGGGAACCCTCCAGGAAAGAAGCCGCCACCCGCCAGGAGCGGAAGAAGCGCGGCAAACAAGAGGCACCTCTCGCGTGGTCCGCCGTTGGCCTGCCCAGGAGGGAGCCAAGAACCCCGTAGCTGTCGTCCGCTGTCGGTCGGCCCGAGCGGGTTTGTAGCTCCAGCAAGGACCGCGGGAGAAGTCCTGCCCTACTTCTTTCCTTCCAGCCCTTCTGGTCGCAGACGCTCAGCTCCGGTGGATGGAGGAACAAAGAGTCAGGCGCCCCCGCAGCCTTAGGCGGCCCTTCTTGGATGGGCCGCTGCAGAACTTACTCTGGGCCGAGGAAGGCCCTGATCCGGAGCAGCCGGAGGAAAAGGAAAAGAAGGAGGAAAAGGAGAGAGGAAAAGGAGAAACCGGGCCCAGCAGCTCAGTCGGCTCTGGTCCTCGGGGGCGGCCAGCTACCCGCCCAACTAAAGCGGGGTCTGTAGCATGTTGGTGCTTTCGCGACAGACCAGCCACCGCAGTTGCCGCTTCTGGCTCCTCACACGGGCCGCCCCTTCCAGCAGCCGGGATATCAGGCTTTTTTCCCTAGCTCTCCGACGCCAAGATTCTGTGGCCAAATTGCCACGTTGGAGGGCCCAATCCACGGGCGCTGCGGATGCTCAGGGTCACAGCTGAGACCAGGCACTTCCTGAGCACCTCCTTCACCTCCAGGCCGGATAGCAGGTCTGCTCACCCAAAGGGGTGGCGAATTCCCTTGCCTGGCTGAGGGCTAAAAGAGAAGAAACCTCCGCAGCCACACTAGCCTCCCGGCCAAGAAAGGAAGCCAAGATTGAGGGAAGCTGCGGGGAGGGGGGGGAGCTCACTCAGTCTCTCGCCTTGGGCTTTAGTGCATCTTGGGAAGGGATTCAATCCCTTTCTCGAGGGAGGGAGGGAGGGAGGGAGGGAGGGAGAGACAGCAGCCAGCGGCCTCTGCAATCTCCCCAGTGCCGCTTGCTGCAGTACCGGCTTCCGGCAGTTTCGACTTTTGTCCCGGCTATTCTCTTCCTCGGCACCCGAGACGGCTTTCAAGAGTTGTGTAAGTACTGAACCCCAAACTACTTAACCTGCTATAAAGTGGCAGAAGGGGGTGGGTGGGAGTCTTTCAGACCCTCCATTTGTGCTAGGAGGTTCAGGTCGGTGATCCTAAGTTTCAAAGAGCATCACCCCACAGCCATCCTTGAGGCCCCAATGCACAGGCATTCTGGGCCAAAAGCCGCTTCAGAGGTCCTGACTGCCCCGGGTTCCCCTTCAACAGCAATGCAAGCAGCTTCTGCTCTCAGCCCCCTTCAGATCCGCTGGCTTTGAATCCAGTTGGCGTAGTGGAGAGCAGTTGAAGAAAGGAAAAGGTCACTTGCCCATTGGAGAGACCTTTTTCCTCAATTGAGGAGGAAGGGGCAACGTCAACAAACAGCCCCCTTCCCTCCCTTTTCACCGGTAGGAATAAATAGGGAAGAAGAAGGCCCATGGGGTGAGTCAGGATGGGGAAACAGAGAGGACTTGCCCCAGGGTCCCATCCCCCCAGGGAAAGAAGCAAGAGGTCTGCCTGTGTTGAGAGGCAAGCTCTGCTTTATTTCAGGTGACTGTTGGACTTCCTGAGCAGACCCAGGATAAGAAATATTGATGTCCATGCAAATGGAGGTCACCTCAATTCTGCAGTTACAAAAAGAGTGATGAAAACTTTTCAGGTTGAGACTTATCAATCTGAATGGCAGATTTTGCAAAATAAGGACAGAAAGGTTGCATAACCCATCTCAGCAGAGGGCAGGTGTTGGGAACATGACAGGAGGTGGAGGGGTGAGGGGGGCGGTTTGCAATCAACGGACAGCAAAGTGCAATTCCAGGGAGAAGCAGCAGAGCCAAAGAAATCAGCACAGTCAGAAGCCAACCAAGGAATCACTTGCTCTCACCCTCCAGGAAGCATCCTAGGAAAGGAACTGCCTTCCCAGAGCTTGTTCAGGGGCTGCTGAGTGGAGAATCCCAGCAGCGGAAATGGGGGGTGGATGGAGGCCTCTAGGGCCATTCTTGCTTTGAGGTTCTAACTAGCAGGAAAGATGTAAGCAGAGAAAGCAGTTGGCTGCAGTGGGTCCAGGTGGAAACTCTTCCACTAAGCCCCAAACAGACAACCAACCAACCAACCAACCAACCAACCAACCAACCAACCTTCCTTCCTTCCTTCCTTCCTTCCTTCCTTCCTTCCTTCCTTCCTTCCTTCCTTCCCCCCTTCCTTCCTTCCTTCCCCCTCAGATCATACATGTGCACTTACACACACCTCCTGCTTATGCCAGGCAGAAAGCCTTTAGGGTTTTTCATGAGAGGAGTGCGAGGGTCAACAGCACTCTTTCCAAACAATCCAGCAGTGGGTTTGCAAGATGGGGGGGGCACAGTGCTGTCCTGCAAGAGAGATGGCTGCTGGCCCATGGCAGGCAGTGAATTCTCTTGGCAGTGGTGGGTTGTGCTTGGCGTTCAAGGTGGGAAGTGAGAAATGGCAGTTTCTGCTTTGGAAGTTTCTCCCCCCTCCAGCTGTGAGCCCTCACCCCATCGGCTCCTAAGCCAGCTGCCTCCTCTCAGGCCCCTTCCAGCAGGGAACCCAGTGCTCCATGAGGAAAGGAAACAAGCTTTCACCTGCCCAAGACTTGCCATGAAGGTGGCAGCAGCGGGGTGGAGGGTGGGGTAGGCCTTCTTGCCAGGGACATAAAGCAGGGCTTCTTCTGTCCAAATGGAGGAGCCACCTGTCTGGGACAGGAATACAGATTCATCCCAGGCAGTTTCCAGTTTCAGCAAAGTCCCCCCCCCCATAAAAACCCACTGCTAGCTGCCAGTCCCTGCTGTGCTCTGGCCCAAGAGCACCCTGGTGAAGAGGGAGAGAGAAAGTACCCGGGTCTTTCTGAGATGTTGGGTGGAGCTCTTTGCTTTCAAGAAAGTCCATGGGAGAAGAGGCCAGGGATAAGGAGGAGCAGGGAGACCAGCCTGGGGGAGAGTGCCCCTACTTCATGCCTTCCTCTGGGTTCCCTTCCCCATCTGTCTTGCCCTCTTCTTCAGTCTTCTGGTCATCCGTGTTGAGCCTCTGCTGCTTCTTGCGCCGGACACACTTAACAATGACCAAGGCGAGGATCACCACAGCAAGGAAGCCCCCCACAGTGGCCCCCACGATCACAGCCACAGTGGAGTCCCGCTCTGGGGGCTCTGCGGAGAGAAGCCCAGTATCAGGCAAGGCACAGCACCAGGGATCCACTCCCAGTAGCAGCAGCACAAGCAGCAGGAAAGGCCTCTTGGCCCTTGTGAGGGAGCTTTCCTTTTCCAGAAAACTGGGGAAAGACCAACCTCCCCAGGTCCCCCAGTGGGCTTCTGGGGTCCTCCAGGAAGGGGAGCAAGTGAGAAGGGAAAGGGGTGGAGCCACATCCTGACCTTCTGTGAGGACTTTGAGGTTGATCTGGCCATGGCCCTTTTGTCGGTCAGGCGGGTTCATCACATAGCAGTTGTACAGCCCTGCATCCTCCAGCTGCACGTTATGGAGGGTGAAAGACACATCATTCTTCCTGGGGTTTCCCGTAAACTCCACACGATCCTCAAAACGCTTCAGCTCCACAGGAACCACTTTCAGCTTAAACTGCAGGAACTGGAGAGGAGGATGGACAAGAATGGGAAAATCAGAAGAATTGCAGGGTCTCTGGGAGCACCCCACACTCCAGTCTGGCCCACTCTCTGGAATTCCTGGCAGTGGTGGGCAGAGTGGGAGGGAGCACAGGCAGAGAGCTTAGGAAACTTGGACAAGGGTCACCCAGTTCATGGCCCATGCCTCCCCCTCACCCAGGTGCTGCAAAGCCCAGAGTTCCTGCTGTAGAGGGTGAGGAAACAGGGTTTTGCTGCTAGCCAAATTTTGCTCACTGGCTCCCCTCCTCCTGGCACGGTTGATAGGCCAAGTGGCACAAGCAGCATGCAAGCGTGGGGCACAGGGATTGTCCAGCCCTCCGGTCCAGATACTCACCATCTCTTCCGTGCAGTTCTGGCAGGTTTGGTAGGTCCAGTTCAGTGAGAACTGCTTCTTGTCTACCTGGTAGCAGGAATTGAAAGTGCAGCTGAGCCGGATGGAAGAGCCATTCAGAGCATAGACAGTGGCTGGGGCCATCAGCTCCATGCCCAACGTGTTCAGCACTAGCAAGGAGAGAAGAGCCCCCCCCCAACAATGCTGTTATTCCTGTTTGCACTAAGACATACTGCAGATCCTTCCAACAGAGGGGGCCAACAGTATAGAAACTATGGCTACCACAGGACTGGCACTGCCATGTCCAGCTAAGTTTCCTACCTTGAGTGTATATTGTTGCAAACCTTGGAGGGCCCCTGGGCATGCTGGCATTTACCACCCTTCAGGAGAGAGAGGCAAGAATGATGGGAAATGATGTGCTTTGGGGGGGGAGTCCAGGGGAAGGCTGGTATGCTGAGCAATGCAGCCTTTCTTTTTCTTCATCCAGGTGGAGATGAATTCTCAGCTGTGCCCTTCCCACCCCCCCCAAAACCCAGAAAGGAACTCCAAGATCTTTTGGAGCTCTTTGGAAGCACTGGGAGTTGCCAGGTGCCTCTTGAGCAGCCATGGCCAAAGCAGCAGAGGGCTGCTAACGCAGCTGGAATCATAGGAGCATCCACAGAAGATTCCACTAGAAAGAAGTTGGATGCAGCAAAAAGCCCTCTAATCCTGTATCTCTGGGTAGGCTGAGGCAGGAGTAGAGTACAAGAAAAAAACCCTCCCCACTCCAGTGAGTCTCCCCACGCCTGCACTGGGAACAAGAGGTCTTCTGCCTTTGGCTTTCAGATGCTCTTCATGTTGTCTTCAGCAAGAAGCCCTCAAACCCTGAATTGGCCGCTGTGGGTGGGTAGAAGTACATAAGCTGTACATAAGGTGACTCCCCTGCGCCCTGGGCAAAAGGGACATCAGAGAGAGAGAGAGGACAGCTTTTAGGGGATCATTCTTGAGAAAGGCAGGAAAAGTCCAAGGGGATAGCACCCAAGGTCTGCGGGGCAATCCATGATCATACCAGGGAAAGGGTGGGCTTAGCCACAGGTTCTAGTATTCAGCCCTGGGGATTCCCAGCAGATCCCTGCTCTTCCTTCCCACTGCTGTATCTGCAGAGAACTGCTCTGCTTCCGACATTCACTGCTTAATTTACCAGCATGATACCAGTGCCAGTGCCCACCCTTGCCAAAGTCACTGACCAGGATACATTAATGGAGGGAGAGACCCAGGCTGCACCCAGCAGAGCTGGACTCAGGGGCTGTAGGACCAGTCCACTCTGCAGGGGACAAGATGCAGCTACTGGGGAGTGGGGGTGGGGGTTATCCAGTTCTGCCCAGCAGATCTAATTTCAGCTGAAATTGGCACCTCCTCTGCAGCTTTTTGCGGGCACACTAAGAGGAATCTGCTTGGCCAGCCAGAAGCAGCTGCTGAATCCCCCACTGCAGGAGCAGCAGCAGGGCAGGGTGCTGAATTAACACAAGGAAGGGTGGCCTGGAGAAAGGGGATCCGTGCCCCCTGCTCAGTATTCCAACATGAATTCACATCATGTCTGGCCTTTGCTTCAGACAAAGAAGGGAAGAGAGGGGGGGTCTCCTCTCGTCCACTACCTAAGCCCCCACTCCCCTGCTATCTAGGAGGAAGAGTCAAAGCTAACCTGCAGGAAAATAACCCTGGGTTGATAGCTCGACCCCACCCCCTGCACCCCTCTTCTCCAATGATTCCCGCTCCAACCGCCATGCAGGCCAGCCCTTGGGAGCGCATGTGAAGAGGGTGACTCGTCATCAGGTGTCCTCTGCCCCCCACCCGCCCGACCTGTCAGAGCTCGGAAACCTGCCTCACCCCCACCCCCACCACCCCGCCATCCCCGCGGTACTTACCCAGCGGGAAGAGCAGCAGCAGCCGCAGCGCCGGGTTTGCGGGGCTCATCCTCAAGTACGGAGGGGCGTGGGGCTCAGCAGCTGGATAGGGCGAAGGTCAAGCGCCCGTCCGGAGCACTCATCGTCCTTGAGCAGCGGCGGGGTTTGGCTCCAAGATGGCCGGCTGGAGGGGCGGCGGCCACTGTTGCCGCCGCCGCCGCCACTACCAAAAATCGGGGGACAGAAAAATTCTTTGGTTGGTTGGTTGATAGCAAAGAAGGATTCGGGAGGACGGGAAAGGGCTGTGGCTAAGAACAAGCTTGGGGGTGGTCCTCGACGCGATCCTCCCGCGGACCGCAGCTCTTCTGGCTCAGTTGCTGATTCCCGGAGAAGGGCAGGCGGGAAACGTCGCAGCTCCTGGGGCTGGGGTCAGCGCGTTGGCCGCAATTGCTTGCAGAGGTTTGGGCTGGAGCTGTGCGGGCGAAGGGAGGGGGAACGTTCTCCTTCGTTGGGCTTCGTCTGAATGGGCTATTCTCCCCCTTCCCCTCTTCTAGAACCATTGCACATAATCCAAGGATTATACAGTAGCCACCTCCATGTAGCGGCTCCTACGGTTACCATGGAAAGAGTGGTGGGTGTAATTTCTCGCGCACACCGAGAAAAGGCCCCGAGCCCCTTTGAGCCGCGCTTCCAGTTCAAAAGCAGCCGCGAGCGCCGTTGCTCCTGCTAGCAAACTTGAGCGGGTGGCGACGTGAAACAAGAGGTTGCAGCGGGGTGTCTGCCAAGGCTCTGGCGCGGCGGACTGGGCTGCGCCCTCGGGAGGCACGGGGCGGGGCGGCGGGGGCGGCTCCTCTCTGCCCTGGGGTCGCTTCTTTTAAGGCTCGGGGGTGTCACCGCCGCGCCGCCGCCGGAGCAGTTGGGCTCTGCGGCGGCTCAGCCTCTGCCGCGTCGTTGTCCGTTGTCCTGCAGGAACCGCTCGGCGATTCCCCTCCCGCTCTGGACTCCTGCAGGACTCGGCAGAAACGGCATCGGGGCGGTCGGGGCGGAGGGCGATGCTCCCGGCGGAGAAAAGATGAGGCCCGAGATGGGATCGTCCTCGGCTGGAGCCGGGCGAACGTCCTGCTCTGCCTGCAGACCCGTGCAAGGATGGACGCGGCTTCTTGCTGGGTTTCCAAAGCTCACGGTGCTCCCTGTTGACATCCGAGGCGAGACCCCGAAGAAGACCCCCTCGGGTCTCTCAGAGGGAGAAGAAGCGCGGCCAGTCCGAGTCCTGGCTTACTTTTCTTCCAATCCCAGAGGTAGGTAGCCAATAGCAGCACCTCCACAGCTGCTCCTTTGCCAAGGGCGGGTGCTGGTCTATGGTGTGGGCCACTGAACTTCAAGACAGACTCACCAAGTTGGACAGGATCTAGCCCTCCACTCCGTATCCAACAGAACAAGAAAAAAAAATCAACAGATGCTCAGGGCTGCATCCAGGCTGGAAAGGGCACAGATAATTCTTTTCACCCAGGACTTCCTGGAAGTGCTGCCAGATCACCTTATCAACAGTTTTCCCTAGAGTCAGAGATGGCTCTGGACCAGGATACTTATGGGACCGTCTTCTGCCACATACTTCCCTACGACCGACCGGTGAGAGCGCACAGGGCGCACAGGGTCAGCCTCCTCCGAGTCCTGTCAGCTAAACAATGTCGTTTGGCCAGTCCTAGGGGGAGGGCCTTCTCTGTTGTGGCGCCCACCCTCTGGAACCAACTGCCCCTTGAAGTCCGCGTTTCCCCCACTCTCCCGGCCTTCCGAAAGAACCTTAAAACTTATTTTTGCCGGCAGGCCTGGGGATGATTGTGGGTTGTGGTTCAAAAGTTGTGCATGTGTTGGGTATCTATTTTTGATGTTTTGTATATGTTGTGAGTCACTCCGAGTCTCTGGAGAGGAGCGGCATACAAATCAAATAAATAAACCAGGGGAAAGGGGATCCTGGACTTGGTTCTAACTAACGCACCGCACCGGGTTTGGTTCATGATGTCCTTGTAACCGAGCCCATAGGAAGCAGCGATCACAACACAATAACCTTCAACTTAACCATGAATAGCAAATTGTCAGTGAAAACTAACACAGAGACCTTAAACTTTCACAGAGGGAATTTTGACAAAATGAGGAAAATAGTAAAGAAGAAACTAAAAGGAACAGTAAAAAAAAAAAGTCAAATCCCTCCAAAATGCTTGGAAACTGTTTAAAAATACGTTACAACAGGCTCAAATAAAATGCATTCCTAAAAGAAGAAAGAGGACTGGAAAGTCCAAGAGGATACCAGTATGGCTTACGAATGAGGTAAAGGAGGTTATTGGAAAGAAGAAAAACTCATTTAAGAAATGGAAGGCTCTTCCCACCGAGGAGAACAGGAGGGATCACAAACTCTGGCAGACCAAATGCAAGGCGATAGTCATGAAATCCAAGAGAGACTTTGAGGAGCATATAGCCAAGAATATTAAAAATAATAACAAAACCTTTTTTTAAGTACATCAGAAGCAGGAACCCAACAAGAAAATCAGTTGGGCCACTCGATGACAATGGTCAGAAGGGGATAATCAGAGAAGACAAGGAGATTGCTGAGAGGCTAAATGACTTCTTTGCCTCCGTTTTCACTGAGGAGGATAGAGAGCATTTGCCTGCCACTGAATTAGTTTTCCCAGGGAGGGAAATAGAAGAATTAAACCTGTTAGAGATAAACAAGGAAGATGTTCTTGCATGCCTTTCTAAACTAAACGTCAACAAATTGCCGGGTCCAGATGGCATCCACCCTAGAGTTCTCAAGGAACTCAAGTGTGAAATTGCTGAACTTCTAGCTAAAATATATAATCTTTCTCTAAGATCAGGCACTGTACCAGAGGATTGGAGGGAGGCAAATATAACCCCGATCTTCAAGAAAGGATTCAGAGGTGATCCAGGAAACTATAGACCAGTCAGTTTAACCTCAGTTCCAAGCAAACTGATGGAAACCATTATTAAAGATAAAATTACAGGGCACAGAGAAAAACAGGCACTGCTGAAAGAAAATCAACATGGTTTCTGCAAAGGCAAATCATGTCTTACTAACTTGTTAGAATTCTTTGAGGGTGTAAATAAATACATAGATAAAGGGCCCCCAGTTGATATTGTATATCTTGACTTTCAAAAGGCTTTTGACAAAGTCCCTCACCAAAGGCTCCTAAAAAAGCTCTTCAGCCACAGAATTAGAGGACAGGTCTTGTCCTGGATTGGTAACTGGCTAAATTGTAGGAAGCAAAGGGTGGCAATAAATGGACAAGTCTCTGGATGGAAAGAAGTGAGAAGTGGTGTACCCCAAGGTTCAGTTTTGGGACCTTTACTTTTTAATTTATTCATCAATGATCTGGATGTAGAAGTAAATAGTGAGGTAGCAAAGTTTGCTGATGACACTAAATTGTTCCGGGTAGTGAAAAGTGAAACTGATTGTCGGGAGCTCCAGAAGGATCTCTCGAAATTGTGTGAGTGGGCAACAAAGTGGCAAATGCATTTTAACCTAAACAAGTGCAAAGTTATGCACATCGGGGCAAAGAACCCCAATTATACTTACCAACTGATGGGGACCAAACTTTCTGAGACAACCCAAGAAAGGGATCTTGGGGTTTTGGTGGACAGCTCGATGAAGATGTCAACCCAATGCGCAGCAGCAGTAAAAAAAGCAAATTCCATGCTTGGCATGATTAGGAAGGGAACCAAAAATAAGTCAGCAAGTGTTGTATTGCCTCTGTACAAATCGATGGTGAGACCACACTTGGAGTACTGTGTACAGTTCTGGTCACCGCACCTCAAGCAGGATATAATGGAACTGGAAAAGGTGCAAAAAAGGGCAACAAGAATGATCAAGGAAATGGAGCACCTCCCTTATGAAACCAGATTGCAACGCCTTGGTCTCTTCAGCCTTGAAAGACGGCATTTAAGGGGTGACTTGATCGAAGTGTATAAAATCATGCATGGGATAGATAATGTGGATAGAGAAAAATTGTTTTCTCTATCACACAATACTAGGACAAGGGGGCACTCCCTAAAGCTCATAGGTAAGAAAGTGAGGACAAATAAAGGGAAATATTTCTTCACCCAGAGGGTCGTTGGTTTATGGAATTCACTTCCAGAAGAGGTCGTGATAGCTGTCAGCCTTGATAGCTTCAAGGCAGGGTTAGACAGATTCATGGATGCCAAGTGTATCGGTGGTTATTAAAACGGATGTCCATGTGCCGCCTCTATGTTGGTTGAGGCAGACAGGATTCCCTTGAGTACCATTTGTTGGGGGTCAAGGGAAAGGGAGGGTTTTGCCTTCTCTTTCTGCTCAAGATCCCCATGTACAATTGGTGGGCCATTGTGTGACACAGAATGCTGGACTCGATGGGCTTTGGCCTGATTCAGCATGGTTCTTCTTATGTTCTTATTAGCCAAAAGTTGTTCCCTTTAGCTGGATCAAGTGTGGCCTGTTAAGGAGGCAGAAATCCAGGGGGCCGTCCATCCCCACCCTCACTGTAAAGGGCTGAACCCAATCCCTCCTCCCTTCACTGGCAGTTCCACAAGATGGGAGAGGCAAGGAACCAGCCCACATATGCTGGAGATCATCACATACACACAGACACACACAGTTTATAAGTTCAGATAAACTCCAGATCAGCTTGCAAGGCTCGCATCATCTCCTTGGAATCCAGAGTGCCAGCATCTGATTCCAAGCAGCTCAACAAGGAATGTGTGTCCTTAAACAAGGCTAAAGACATGTTCAGTTGGTGCCCGGCTGTCATGGCATAGAGCTAACGATCATGTTCTTGACTTCCACCAGGGTCCTTCCAGGCATCTGTCTAGTGTTTCATTGCCTGGAATCCACAGGCAGGGAGGGCTGGTCAGAATAAGCTGCCAGGGCTTTCATTGCCTTTGGAACAGAAGGTCAAACTGGCATCTTAAGAAACTGCCCACTAGGTTGTTGGAACATCTCCAAAAACCAGGAACAGAACTGTTGATTCTCTCAAAGGCCAAGTGAACTACAATCACTTTTCATCCAAATAGAAGCCTCAGAAGAAAACTGTGGCCAGGCACATTACTACCTAACACATTTAGCATAGAGTTATTGTAACTGAACCTGAAAACTGTTCCAATGGCTCTGAGTAAATTCCAGAACTTCAGCCCCATAGCAGCTCTGAGCTTGCATAGAACTTAAATTCTCACTGAGGTGGCACAGAATATCCACAGTGTTGCAGCCAGAGCCCAGCAGAGAGTCTTGCCCCTCCATATTAAGGCAGGGGACCTTCACCCTCCCTCCTATTGCATCATCCAATGGAAAGTGTCTTTCCCCTCATTAAACCACCTGCTGGTCTCTAGAGAGCCCCTCTAACAGGACAGGTTATTCCACTCACTCCTGATTTCAAGAACTGACTTGCAGCTTCTCTCCCCTCCTCATGTTAGGAGCAACCAGTTCTGCCCCTCAGTCATTCTTTAGCACTCCTTTGGTAGCCAGGTTTGCATAAGTGGCCTGATCTGGGAGATTCCAAGGGCAGACCTGGTTGAGGCAGGAACATTCAGAGTTGATGAAAATGATGGTCACTGTCATTGTCATCCTCAGCAGCAGTAGCACTTAAAAGCCTGGGGGATTCAGAAGTGGTTCCAACAAGGCCAGGTACCATTGGCCCTGCCCCCTGAGCCAGAGAGATGCCCTAGCTGGCCCCTCCCTTAATGGAGAGGAGAAGAACAGTCAGGACTCCTGGACAGCAAAATACTATTGCTCTTGGTGGTACACTGGGAAGACTGTTGCTTTCCTTCATTATCTGCAAAGATTTGTGGCATTTGGCTGGCAGCAGGATTCTGGTCCTTCATCCTTCTGGGCTGAAAGATTGTTCAATCTTCAGCAGCACTCACAGCAGTCCAGCTAGGCACTGTCCAAAACCAAATGAAGGGAAGGCAGGCATATACTTTCCCCAATTCCTCCCCTACTCCCCCCCCCAATTAATGGTAGACCAGTTCTGGTCAAACGAAAAAGACAAAGAATAGATGGAGTTGGCACAAGGCATTTATTGGTTGAAGAAGAAAGGGTTTTCTGCAAAGGAAAGCTGACCAAGAAAGAAAAGAAAGGGAGGGGGGATCTTCAGGTGAAGACCCTAAGGCCAGCATTCCTAACTATGAGAATTGGGGACAGTTTGAATATTGAGCTTCAGCTGCCGTCATGCGCACTTCCACATTAAGGCCACAATATTCAGCTTAACAAGACCAGCTGGAGACAGAAGAGGCTTGGCCCTCTTTCCACAGGAGGCTCAGTTCCAGAAAGATACAGAGGGGCCTTGCAGCCACTGTAGATATGTGCTTGTATCCAGCAATGGCCACACTGAAGTGGCCGACATTTACTGAAGAGCTCTATCCTGTGTCTCTACATTAGCCTCCATCCTCTCCACCTTCTCTTCTGGCTGTGAGCTCAAACTACATGGGTGATTTCTCAGGACAGAAAGATCCTAGAGAGGAACTGGGGCTGTACTCACATTTCATGAGCCAGAAGCTCAGGAAGCAGAAGCAGAAGCCCAAGAGCCTGGCTGCCACTGCCTCCTCTTCCAAGCCTATTCACAGGGCAAGAGAAAGCCAAGAAAAGAGAAAATATCAAATCAGGATCATTCCTAGAATGGAATGAAATCTGGTCATTCATTAGAGACTTCCTGAACTGGATCTCGGTGATGGCGCTGCAAAAGGGACTCCTGCTCCCTCCGCCAGTGTCAGTACGGTTCCTCCTCATCGGTGTCCTGAACAGGAGGCAAGGAATAGCAGTCAAGAAGGGAGCAGAGATGACCCAGGTGCCCTTCACTCAGCTCAGCCATTTGGGCCACAAGTGCTGCTGACTCAGGCCCAAGAGGTTGTCTCGGGGATGAAGATCCCAGCAAGAAAACCACCCCTCTCCCCCAAATAATGTGAGCAACCTGCAGGTCTCCCCTACCAGCATTCAGTTCACACAGGCACAACGAACCCAAGCAATGGCAGGTGGGATCACCCCTCTTGCCAGGAATTGGCATGATGCCCAAGATTTGATGGGCAAGAAATGCCACTCGAACTAAGACCCATTAAGAGTTCAGCCCTGTTTTACATCACTGGAAGTGGCAGCTGTGACTCTTCCTGACACTGGCAAATCTCAGGGTGAAGCTTCGCATAAGGAAGTTGTCTTTTATTGTTCTGAATCTGAGGGATGCCTCTCACTGATTACAGGTAGTCCTCTACTCATAACAGTTCATTTAGTGACCATTCAAAGTTACAATGGCACTGAAAAAAGTGACTTATGACCATTTTTCTCACTTATGATCATTGCAACCTCCCCCTGGTCATGCGATCAAAATTCGGATGCTTGGCAACCAGTTCCTATTTAGGACGGTTGCAGCGTCCTGGGTCATTGATCCCCTTTTGCAACTTTCTGACCAACAAAGTCAATGGGGAAGACGGGTTCACTTAACAACGATGTCACTAGCTTAACTGCAGTGATTCACTTGAACAGCTATGGCAAGGAAGGTCGTAAAATGGGGCAAAATTCATTTAACAAATGTCTTGCTTGGCAACAGAAATTTTGGGTTCAACTGTGGTCATGAGTCAAGGACTCCCTATAAATCTACCCCATCAGGTCTGGCAGGCCTTCTCTGCTGTGGACCCCGCCCCATGCAGTGCCCTCCCCCTCCCCAGCTGTGGCTAGCTCTCTGGGGGGGGGCTCCCCCACAGGGGATCCGGCCTATTGGCAGCATTACATTCTGATGCATTCCCTCATGATCTCACTCTTATTTATATTTAAGTGGCCTTTATGAAATATTTCAACTGTTGGTTTTATAGTACGTGAACTAGAGTTAACTTGTGTGATCAAGGCAGCTATATGCATTTGATTGATTAATAAATGATAAAAAAATCTTCTATGCTCATAGTCTTCACTTAATCCCCTAACTGGCAACTCTGCAACTAAACAAACATATGGCTAAATAGATTGGGATTGTGCTTTCTGACAAGACTAGTAGGTTTCCCATTTTCTGCTTTCTTTGCCCCCTTTGGAATGCTCTTTTACCAATGGAAACCAGTGCAAGGGTACTGGCGGCCCAGGTCTGGGAGCCACAGGTGTGGTGCATAGTTTAGGGCATTCTTTTGAAATTTCTTCCCCTCCGCTCTGTGGAGGAAAGAGGAGGGGAAAAAACAAGCAATTTCTGTAAGGAATCTCTTCTTCTCTGACCCCTTCCCTCTGCCAATTGGATTTCATTGCTTTTAATGTGTAGAAGAGCAAATAGTTTACTCTCTTGTAATCCCATCCTCTCCAAACCACAAGGAAGAGGAGGGGGAAACCACAGTTTACACACAGATTGTGTACGGAACACAATGGAAGTCACATGACAGGGATTCCGTGAAGGTCATTGATGGTCATAAATTGAGTGTAGTTAGTTTTTCAGCACCATCACAACTTCGAACAGTTGCTGAATGAGCAGTTGGTAAATGAGGATTATGTATGATCCAAAGTTACCATATCTGCTGGGAGATGAAGAACTTTTCTCTGTTGACATTTTCTATATTGCCAATAAATTTACTATCTCCAGCAGGTCTCCCAACTACAGAGCCTTGTTGTATCTCCTATAACCTCCTACTTATTCTCTTTGAGACACCTTTTTGAGCTCAGCAATCCTCCAAGGCATTCTGAGAGCAGTCTAACCACTCGGCAATGAGTAGCCATCAGTGTCTGCTGGTTCTCAGTGGGGAAGAATGAGAGAGATGCAAGCAGGGACAAGGCTGAACTTCTGCTGCCTTCCCAGTGAGATAATGCAGGAATTAGTGCCTCAATAACATATAAATGCAACATATAAATGATTTCTCTCTTAATAGCCTTCTGGCTTACCAGACACTGCAAACAACAGCTAACCAGCCGCTCTCTACAGCCACTGTGCTCAGGTCTATGGAAAAAGGGCAGAGAAGAAACTAGCCCAACAACCAGCCCAATCATTTGCCCCTCTGCTCCCACCATCTTTGAGTATCAGCCTCTCCTTCCTAGCTGCTGCTTGCCCTGGGGGCTAGCAGAGGGAGGGCCATTTTTAACTCCCTTTAAGAGGGGGGGGATCCCAGCCCCTCTTCAAAACCTCCTTCTCCTCTGCCAATCCTCCCTCACTTCCCACCCCTCCCCTTTCCCCGTCATTCTTACTCTTCAGAGACTTCAATGGAAGACTTCTTGTAACCAGGCTGTCTCTTAGCTTTCATCAGCCCAGATTTCTGATTCATCCGGACCAGCAGCAGAATCACCACAATGCCAGAGGGAAGAAAGACCAGGATGGAAAACAGTCCCGATGAGGTCAGCTGGAAGGAGGCACCTTTGGAAACAAAGCAGGATGGGGCAGGCGGAGCAAAACTCCCTCCAGCCATCTACATGAGTCTACAAGGGTCCCCCAGGTCCACCCCCAGCATAAACGCCAATGTTAGGGATTAGCACAGTCCCCTCTGCTACCCAAGGCACCCCAGAGTGGAAGACATTTGGCAGGGCAGACAGAAGGACCACCACCTCGAGCCAAGAGGAGGATTCCAGGAAGCAGTTGGCAGTGGCAACCCAGGGCCTGCAGGACAGTCCCCCTCCAGTCCTGGGCACTGGAGTCTCTCTGCCTTACCTCTCTGAGTGACTGTGAGCAGGGTTTGGGGAATGTTGTGCTGCACATCAGGGGGGTTCTTCACAGAACAGGTGAATGTCCCGTTATCTTCCAGGGTTGGGTTCCAAACCATAATTGAAGCATCCTGCTTGGCCACATCACCAGCCCAAGAAACTCTATCCTGGAAGCTGCCTCTCTTGGCTGGGTAGGCATTGGACTGGTAGTGGAAGACCTGGGGGAGGGAGGGGAGGGTGAACCATCCCAGACCAGAAGACCCAACAGCAGCCAGCTCCCCCAGAGAGACGGGGCCACCAGGCTATAGACCTCCTTTCATCTGCCCTCGCGGCACGGCACCACTTCAGGGCCATCAGAGCACCGGAAGCGGGGACCTCCGCAGCTCACCGGCTCCAAGTTGCCCCCTGCAAGAGGCCGATAGGTCCAGTCGACGGTGAGCTTCTCTGTGACCGGAGCGGAGGATTTGAACCAGCACTTCAGGGTCACCGGCTCGCCCACAAACGCGCGAACTTGGGCAGCGGCCTGGATCTCCAGCAGGTGGACTCTGGCAGCCGCTGCAAGCACAGCCGCAGCGCAGCTCAGTCGCTCGGTCGCAGCGGCCCCCGGCCCGGCGGGAGGAGGGCGCTTTCCGCCCCCCTTCCGTCTCCTGTCTGGCCCGGGAGCCCGTCAGGCCGGAAAGCAGACCGCCGCGGCGGGGCTTCTGGGGCCCGTCCCGGGAGCGCCCGCCGCATCAGTCCCGGGCCCGCCGCCCTCCTGACCGAGGCCTCCGCCCCGCCGCGCGGCAGCCCCACTCACCCAAGAGGAGCAGAGGCAGCGCGGCCGCTCCGACGAGCTTCCTCCGCGCCAGCCCCATCTTTCCGGGACCGGTCGCACCTGCCCGTCCGGCGGGCCGGCCGGCGAAGCCGGAAGAGGCGGGCCCTGCTCCGTGGCGCTTTGCCAGCGCTGGGAAGAGGGGCGTCCCGTGTCTCCCCCGCCGCGCTGGTCTTCGGAAGCAGGGTTGCTCGCCCCCCCGGGGAAGATTTGGGGGGCACCGGCAGATCTCGAGCGGACCTGGGCAGGAAGTGGAAAGGGAGCAGGGCCCCCTTTGGGGGAGGCGAGAACTCCGGCACCGGTCAAGGCGCTTTTGCCGCTTTTCGATCTCCTTCAGGGGCGAAGTTGAATTTAATAAAAGAGGCCGGGGGGGGGAGCTGCCCTGATGCCCGGAAGCTTCCAGAGAGTAATTGCTGGACCAATAGCAACATTCCGAATCCGTCTTTGCGGATTAAAGATGGTATCCGATGCAAGAAATAAAAATATGGCAAATCCCGAAGGACAGTCTTAGTCTGTATTGTGTATTTGCAGGGCACCAGCAGTCCACACACCGCCCCCCAAGGACTCGCTAGACCTGAACCGAGCAGCTCCTATTAATGCAACAGCCCGCTCCAGCCACGACTTCCCAAGTAATCATCTCACATCCCCTGACCAAGAAAAGGAGAATTTTAGAACAGGAACTGGTCTGTGCAAAAATGTGTGATATGATTTCATCACGGAGGTGAAATTATATTGTCAGTATGACAATAGTAGCCACATGTGCAAAAGAGGCCCCAGTGGCCATTTTTGGTCTTCCATCAAGATTGGTTTGCAGCGAAGGAGTTCTGCAAGGTGGAGCAGGCTGTTTTTGGCCAGAGCACCCTTCCCAGCCCAAGCTGCTCCAGCTGCCATCCCAGGGCCTTGAATGCACCCACTTATATCTTCTCCGGAGGCCATCATGATCATTCTGCAGGTCTCTTAGGACTTTAGGCAGCATTGTCCAGTCCTCCCTCCCCTCCCCCCCCTCCCAGCCTAAGTCCAGACACTGCTTGAGACTCCACACTACTTCCCTGTGATCTGCCCCCCCTCCCCTGCTCTTAGCTGCCCCTCTCCCCAAGGCCATCTATGTCTTCCTTTGCTCCACCTGGGCCTCTGGGCAACTACTTTTTTGTGCTCCCTTGCAGGATTGTGGTTTGCAGTATCCACACTTCTAGGGCCCCCTGACTTTAAAGATTGTGCAATTGATCTGGATGGGGTGCCATACTACATTCCATTAAGCTAGACGACAGTCACTTTTAAACACAGGCAATTGTACCTTTATTATAAAATATCCATTTGCATACAAAATTTAACAAGACTCTTTAAATAAATTAAGTGTATGAAAGAGTGTCACCTAAGGATATGAAAGGTGGCCCAGAAGAAACCCAGCAGACAATCCTCTAATATCTGAAGCTGATGAGTTTTAGAGGTAGTTGTTGGTAGCGTTGCTGTAGTGCTGTTGCATAAAAGAGGATCAGTGGCCAGAGATTTTTATTTTATTTTATTTTATAGTCCAGGGCTCTTAAATCCTTCTGAAGGAGAAAGCAAACTCTGGTTTTAAGGAAGAGATTTGTGTTGCCAGCCTGGGCTGGGAGATTGCAAAGACGACAGAATTGCATCCAGCAGGAACAGCCCCATGGCTGGTTCCTCACTCCCTTTCAGAAATCCTCTGCCTGCACAGAATCAGGCTACTCCAGGCCGGGGCAAGCCATAGAAACGGACTTGGTCCTGCTTGAAGAAGAGGCCCTTTTCTAAGTAGTTGGGGGCTCCCCCTTAGCCATTTGCCTGGCCTTTGGCCCAGGAAAGAAAGCAGAACAGTGGGCAAAGTGGTTGCCCTCCCCTCAAGCTTGGCCTGGCTGGTCTGTCTTGACCAGACCATTTTCTGATGACACCAATTAGGTGACCAGGGGCCCTGAGGTCTTCAGTCACTGAGCCAAAGGCAATCTGTACTCAAGGTGGGAAGGGAAGGGCTGCTGCTTCAGGCATATGGAGAAGACTGGTTAGGCAGACCTTTGGTGTCATGAGGGCAGTAGGTGAAGTTTTGGCTCCTGCAGGCCCTCTACATGCAGGAGGTCTCCTTCAAGGCCAGGAGCACAAGTGCCTTTGCCATCTCAGCTCCAGCAGGCCACAGCATCCATGGGTGGATCTGGGAGAGAAAAGCACACAAGGAGTAATTGTGGGTGCGGTTCCCAGTGGAAGTGCTGGGCCAGGCCTCCAACTGTGAGGAAGCTTGAGGCTAGACTGGCAGGTGTGGCAGTAACCCCTCCATCCCTGGTCTCTCTTGGAGAGAGGGGAAACTTCAGCTTCCCACCTTGGTCCTGGAGTAGCTGGTAACAGCTCCTGCCCAGTGCCAGTCAAGCCCCTCCACCCCAGCATCCTTACCAAGACCGATGGGTCCCCCATCCCCACAAAGGGGTCTACTTTTCCTCTCTGCCTTCCTTCAGCTTCAGTTGCTCTGACCTATTTGGGAAGAAAGGAAGGGCAGCAACTACAGGGCAGGAGGCAGAAAAGCGACTGCTTCATGAGATGGAGTAAGAGGCGGGGGGGGGAGATGGGGCAGGAGAGCTGGGTAAGCCACCGCTGGCTTGGGTTGCACTCAGGGATGTTGGTAGGAGGGTACTCTGGCTCCTTATTCCTGGTGAGGGGCTGCAAAATCACTGCTGAGTCCAGCCACATCTGCCTTTTACTACCAAGCCTTCCAGGGGAGGCAAGGGGGTCTTTTTTCTTGGGCTCCAGCTGCAGGAAGCAGAGGGAGAAGGTGCCATGCCTTGAATATTTGAATCAAATTTTGCACTGTACATGTAAAGCACCCACAGAGTTGATCTATAATTAGCTGTTTCCCTCCTGTATGTAGGGAGAGGCAATTAAAAGGAATCTCCTGTGTACAGTCTGATTAGCCCACTTCAGTCTCTTGGGCAGCCTCAACTGGAGCTTGCAGGGCTCTCCATGGCTTCTGGATTCTGATGGGTGAATTCAGGCCATGCCAACTCCTCCTCACTGAAGCCCCATTTCCACCCACCCGCACAGGTCCTCTACCACAAAAGACTGCCACCCAGGAGGCTAGTCCCTCCCTGCCAACTCACCTCCCCACCTCCCTTGTCTTGTCTTGCTGCATCCTCCGCCAATGACGCCAGATCACCACAACCACCACAAGGATGAACATTGCAGCACAGGAAATGCCAATGGTGAGGACCAAAATATGCACCTCTGAGAAGCTCACTATCCAGAGACAAGAGAGGCTGGTGAGGAAGAGAAACACAAGCACAGCAACCCCAGCCACCCAGCCCACTCACTTTTCAGCACAACACTCAGCTGGATCTCGCCAATGACACCATCCACATCAGGTGGGTTCTTCACATGGCACTGGAAAGTCCCGTTGTCCTTGGGGCTCACATTGTGGAGCATAACCGAAGCATCATTTTTGTGTACATTGCCATCCCAGGTGAGTCTGCCTAGGAAGCGGCCTGATTTGGAGGGATAAGCCCAGTGATTGTAGTAGAGCACCTGAGCACAGCCAAGAGAGCACCAGCAGTAGTGTTAGATGGCTCCTGGTCTTTGGTGAGCAGCACATCCTTTACCTTAGTCCTGGGAATTTCTCAGATCCTTTCTCTCACTGCTTTGTGAAAGGACTCTGGTGAACTACGGGGAAGGGAAGGAGCCTGTGCCAATGGCACAGAACTTGCTGCAGAGAAGGGAGGATGCCCAGCAGCCAGGAAAAGGCCCTCAACTGGGGAAGCTGCCCCAGAGCTTCTCTGGAAGAGAGCCATCCAGGCCAGCCTGCAGGGAGTGTGCCTGGGGCTTGGGGCACTCCATTCCTTTTCTCTGGGGCAGTTGTCTCTGTTTGAGTGGACAGGCCAAGGCTCCAGCAAATGGGCCCTGAATTCCTTCTGAGCTGGGAGGGGAGGCCCTGCCTGAGCCAACTTCTCCCTCCCCCTTGGCCCAAGGAAGCACAGGCCACTCTGCCAAAGGCTTCCAGAGGAGGGGGAGGAACACCGTCTTTACGCCATAGGCACCTAGAGCCAAGCCCCCAGCCCACCCGCTGACCCTTCGCAGCCTCTCTGCCCCACCGTACTGCAATGGGACTGACCGACTCCAGGGGCTCCTTCAGCTCGGATTGGAAGTACCAGGAAACCGTCAGCTTCGGCCCCACCGGCACTGGACTGCGGAAGGTGCACTTCAAGCGCACGTCGGTCCCGTTCAACACTTCCAGGATGCCAGGAGTGAACATTTCCACAGCTGCCACCGGCTCGAGCGCTGCAGAAAGAAGCAGAAGGGGAATGCCGTTGCAGGGCCTGAAGGCCCTTGGGAGAAGGAAGGGCAGAGCGCCGCCGCTTCCTGTAGGTGGGCGCCGCCCAGTTTGCGCGGAGTGATCCAGGGCGACTCCGCAGAATGGAAGGGAGCTGCTGAACCGCTCGCTGTTCTGACGTGCAGGAACTCGTCTGCCGGGTGACGCCGCCACCGCCCAGTGCAGCGCTCAGCTGGGGGTGCCTGCCCTGGGCTCTACGCAGGAGCGAGGCCCGGCGTGGCGGAGGGGTTCGCAACCGCTGTAGGGGCCGGCCTAGAGGCGGCGACTCCGGAGGAGCCAAGCCCGCGCCTTCTGCCTTAGACGGGGTCGGGGTCAGGGTCAGGGTCCAGAATCAGGGTCCGGAAGGAGACGGCCCAGCCGGTGCTCCACCGCTGCTCTCCCCAGCGAGCCCGTGCCTTCCATCACCTCCCCGGGCGGGTAAGCTTATCTTACCGAGCAGAAAGAAGCCCCAGGCCGCGAGTCCCGTGAGCCGCGATGCCGGGGGGGCCATGAGCTCCTTCCTCTGCCGGATCCTGCCAGCCGCTCCGCCCAAATGCCTCCCAAACCTGGAATGAGTCAGGCGCGTACCGCACGGATTGGGAGCCTCCCACGGGCCGTCTTAGGAAGGCTTCGCCCGGCCCCGCGCCGCCGCCCCCTTCTTCGAGGCGAGCGGTGCTGCCCGCGACCGATCGGCTCCTCGCAAGCGCGGTCGTTCTGTAGATCCCGCTGCGCCGGACCGAGGCGGAGACGTCCTCTCCTAGGAGCCGTGCCCGGCGCTCTTTCCACAGGACTCTCACTCGTTCCTATCACTGTCCCGGGATTTGCGGAAAGCCCTAGAATTGTCAGGGACTATCGAAATAAAAGGAGATTCTTGCCAGCATAAGTCACCACCCGCAAACGGTAGAGCCAAGCCTGGCCCAGGACACCATCAACAGCCTCCGCAGGGGAAGGGGAACCCACCCTGGTACCTCCACCTAGCCTGGGGTGAGGGGCTGGAGGGAGCCCCCATCCCTTAGGTCTTTTTGCCAGAATTAACACTTAACGGCTGGGGGATTAACTGCCCAAGAGCCACCATTCTACTCTCCCCCTTCCATGTCCATTCCCCACCATCCAATCAGAGCTGAAGCAACTTCTTGGATGAGAAGTGAAATGCCTTGAAATAAGAACAAGAAAATTCAGTTGCCTCTTGAAAAAGCACCTTTGGAACAACAAGGACCTGGATGACTGAGAATCTCCATAGATGTGATAATGTAATGTAATGTAATGCTATTCATTGTTTTTGAGCAGTCTACCTTATCAAGAAAGAGGAGGAGAAGGGCAGTAGAGGAATAAGAAGGGCAGTAGAGGAGAACGCCTCCTCCCACCCTTGGAAGCCCAGGAGGGAGCCCAACATAGCAGACCCAAAGGGCAGTCTTGGGGACCAGTCCCTGAGCCTGCAGATCCAGCTGGCCGGGTGCACCCCTTGCAGCATCAGGGCTCAGCTGCAGCCTATTATTCCTTTCCACAGAAAAATAACATTGATTGGTTTATACTTTTGTTAAATTTTTACTGCCACAGTCCCAGCAACATAAAACACAGAATAAAAATAACAAAGCAAGAGTGTACAATTCAAAATATCAACTGTTGTGGAAAATTATTGAAGGAGCACAACACTAGGGAGAAGAAAAGTGTTTATTGCAAGGATGGTTGAATGTCTGCCTCACAAGAAAGAGGGGGCCCAAACTAGGGGAAAGCCAAGATTTGTGTATAGGGCTACAAGGCAGGAAGGGATCTGATTGGCTGGCCATTTGGGGGCACCTGGGTGAGTCCTTATTCTGGAATGTAGGTGGTTGCTTTGGCCATAAACCAGATAGAATAACTCCACGGAATGGTAATATGCAGAATATTTATTGATCAGGAATTCTAAGCATTAACTCACAGTTATTGTAGATTCATTTGTCACATGTTTCATATTCTGTCCATTCACGCAGGTAAAAAGAATAATTTTCCTCCATCTTCATAAAGATCACATGCTGCTCTGGTTACATTTTCCCCATTCTACGGAGCTCCCAGCCTCCTGGCTAGGATTCATGGAGAGATAATAAACTGGGACATACATAGGATGTCCGTAATAAAAGACACAAGACTCTCCCAGTGGCCAATTAGAACACAGATATATAACCATATAACAACTAAAACTACATTTCCCAGAAGGCCACCTCTTGAGACAGCTTTTAACCCTTAAATGCTATTTCCTCTACACACAGCTCTCAACTCCTAAGCTAGCTATATATTGGACCAGCACAGTCCTGTCCTTATGCAAAGGGGGCCTTTGGGAAGCCACTCATGGAGAAGGTTGGGGTTCTTCACCTGGTTGGTTTAAGTCCAGCTTGTGGAGGGCCTTGTCTGGGGCCAGGGAGGTGTCAGTTTGAGTCTGAAGGGATTGGGCAAAGAGAGGACCTGGGTCCCAGGAGAGGACGGTGTGGGAAAAGGATGCCACCTCCATTTTGTTTGTTAGGTTTGTTTTCGGTACTATATCACTGGTACCTCCAAGTGGCAATCTAAACATCTCTTAAGCAGCTCCCTCCCTTTCCTCATCCCATTTTCTTGTGGGGACTGGTGATGCTAGGAGAGCTATCTGCACATGCTCAGAAGGCTCTCTGAAGAGGAGCTTAAGCTTGGCCAGTATCTGATGCCATCATGATGAGTTCAGGCCGACGACAGTCCAAAACGCAGCTGAGGGGGTGCTTAAGCCAAGGCCTGGCAGAGTTAGCCTGTGCCTGCTTGCCATAGGGCATCTCTGTCACACCTGCTGGAGTGGCAACTGCGGTAGAGGAGTGGACTTTGGTTAGGGAGGGGTTGCAGCTCTGCCCACCCAAGAGCACAAGCTCCCTTCTTCTCTGCAGAGGATGGGCAGGCCAGCCGGCCTCTGAGAGCTACTCTGGGACTATGCCAAGATGATCCCCAGGCTGCCATTTGCAAGGCTGGCTTGCTTTTCCCATCTTGGGACAGTGCCCCCTTCAGCTGGGCTGGGCAGAGGTGGATCTGGGTGGAGAGGAGGAGGGGTGGCACTTGGCTCTGGATCCCAGACCCAGCCGAGCCTTGGTTGCTTCAGGGCCATGCAATCACCTGGTACAGGGAGGGCATTCTGCAGGGCCCTTTCAAAGGGCTCCACCATCTGGCATTTGGCAGGTGGGTGAATCCCCGGAGGTTCCATGAGGATGTAGGAAATGGGGAGGATCTATATCGCTGATGACCATAGGAACTCAAACGCAAATATCAACCAATTTCCAGAAGGAGTTTGCCTTCTCTTTCTTCCATCATGAATTTTAGATTATGGTCCAGCCTCCTCCCTTGGATTGACTGCTGAGCCCCCACCGAAGCACCAGCTGGGCCAATCTGCTCCAATTCCCAGCTGGGCCAGAGGCTGTTTCCTGACAAGACATCCGGCTGTAAATAAGGTCTGGAGTGTGTGTGTGTGGGGGGGGAATTGAAGAAATAGATGGGGTGAGTGAGTGCCTTTTAAGCCCCGCAGCCTGTGACTGCTTCTTCCATATTGAGTCCCCAATTGAAATCTCCTGTAGGGGGTGCGGCTGAGTGGCCCCGGCTCCACCCGTGTCTTCACTCAGCCTCGGTGGCTTGCTCCTCCTGCTTTGCTGGAGCTGCCATTTCCTGGCAGGGCTGGGGCCACAGAGGGTTTCTTTCTTTTTCTTTACCAATTGCTGGTCTCTGTTCTTGGAGCCCTCCTGAAAGGAGACACGCAGCAGGTTCGCTGGGGAGACCCCTTGAAGCACCCACGGGGAAGCAGTGGAGGGCAGGAAGATGCCTCTGGGACTCCATTTGGGTGCCTTGATGATCCTCCTGTTCCACACAGGTGAGTGCTGCCTCTCCATAGAGAGCTGGACTGGGGCCCCATCAGGGCTTCTGCTTGATCCAGCAATCAGTCCATCTGGCTTCTGGCCCTGCGGGTCAAGGTCCCCTGGGACCTTGTGAAGGGAGGCAGCTGCTGCAATTGTTAAACAAATCATGCAATTATTAAGCAAATGCAGTTTCCCCCACTGACTTGTTGAAACTCTCTGGGAAAGTTTCAAATGGTGATCATGTGACTGTGAGGTTGCTGTGGGGGGGTCATAAGTGTGAGGACTGGTTGTAAATCACCTTTTTCAGCCAGCCTTGTCATAACATCAAACAGTTATAAATAAATGGTTGTAACTCACAGACTACCTGAAATCTCAGGGTGGTGCTTGGGGCAGATTCCAAGGGTCTGATATAAGGAAGGTAGCTGGGGGGGATGGGGGTCTGCTGCGTGCTAGATTAGGCTGAGTTGTGGAGGAGAGGGCCAGGGGATCAGGGCTGAAATGCTTGAGTGGGAAGAGAGCTTCTCTCTTTCCAGCTAAGGGGGTCCCTTTCCTCAGAAGAGCACTGGTGAACAAATCACAGGAGGGGAAGCAAACATTCCACTGAGGAGGAGGAGGAGGAGGTTGCCAGTATGGATGGGGAGAAGACACAGGATGGTCTCTAGCTGCATTATGGAGCTGAATCGGGAAATTGAGTCTTCTCTTCAAAAAAAAAAAAAAAGGTCCACAGATACTCTTTTAAACAGGGATTTGGCATAGGATCCATCTGACCTGCAAAGAAAGCTTCTGGAAGATTACATGATGTAAACATGAGGGGCCTTGTGGTTGCTCTGTTTTGGGCGCAAGGCAAGAAAATCAATGCCTACATGTTTTCCGCTGCCTTTTTCTGGGTATGGCTGCAGTAGTGACCACGAGGAGCTGTGTGATTCCTCCAGAAAGCTTTTCAGAATATTTGCCACAAGTTTCTGATTTGGGGGCTGATTGGATGGAGTAGCCCCTCTGTTTCAGGGGCTCTGGGGAGAGCAACCTCGTCCACTGCCTTGTTCTCCAGCTTTGCTCAGGGTTCACAAAAGAAATGGTTTTTAAGGTGCTGAAGGGAGCAGCTTTATTCTGGACACAATGGTGGTTACATGCTGGTGAGAAAGTCTTCACCATTTTTTTTCTTTTCACAGCCAGCCTTGTGGAGAGAGAGAGTGAAGGTAAGGGAGGGGCCTTTAGGACTTTGGGTTATTGCTGCAAACAAGTAAAAAAGGAAGCCCTTGTCCATGCAACCATCAGGAACTGACCCTGGCACCTTTGCCCCCAACAAACTGCAGTGCATTTACATGGGTTGGCTTGTGACTGATGGCTGAAAAGAGGAGGCATCTTTGCCACCAGGACTAAGAAAATGGGAGGTTCCGATCAGGCCTGGCTTCTCTCCCGGCTCCTCCAGGGATGTGGGGGGGGGTGTCACTGTTTTGAATGAAAATGGGCGCTGTTAGAACATGTGGCATAGCCATTATGTTCCACATCTCTGCCTCTGAAGAAACTAGGGTTAATGACAATCCAAGAAAGCATTTGGAGATGGTTGTAGAGTAAGAATAGCAACATGTGTTGAAAGGTAATCTAAGTTATAATTTAAAAGTGTCAAATGTTCCCTTGGGGGGGATGAAGCTGTGGGGCGCTGCCTCATAATGTCTCCCAGAAGGCAAAAAAGCAGCCCAGCCCCACTGCACTGCTGCCCCCATGAGATCCTGCTGGATTATCCACTAGTGTTTGTGCCCAGAGCTGCTAGGCACGTTCTCTCTGACTTGCCATAGAAATCGGGGTGGAAATCTCTTTGGGGAGCGTGAGTCTCAACTGCCCAGGAGAGAAATCCCAGTGGTGGGAGGCCAATTCCAGTCCAAGAAACAGCAGCACCCTGGTCTTCTCCGACTCAGACCATCTGTTTGAGATCGAAAGGGGGAAAGAACTTTTCTGTGGACAAAAGAGTCAGAATGGCAAATCGTGGAAGATTTTTCTGAAGATCAAAGGTCAGTCGTGGCTACAGTATGATGGGGCCTCTCTGCCCTTGATGGGGGGGCTGGGAGAATGCTTTGCAATCTGAGCTGCCTGGTGGCCAGTCCCAGCCCACACCTCTAGTGCCAGGCAGCCGGAGTGGAGAAGAACCTTCCTCCAAAACCAGGCTGGCTGAGCTCCCTTTTCAGTTAAGGCTTCTGGGTTTCCTGCAGGGTGCAAGGACTGTGTGGAGCTGAGCTTTGGCCTCGGGGCCAGCATCATCGTGGCTGACCTCTTGTTCACCTTGGGAATCCTGCTCCTGGTCTATTTCTGCAGCAAGAAGCAGCAGGCCCTCTTCAGGGCAGGTGCCCCACAACGACTACAAGGTAAGTGCCTCTGTCTTTTCTCCCCCCCCTCCCCAGTGCAGGCCAGATTTTAAGAATTGTGCTTTGCAGTTTGAAGGAGCCTGAGGGGGGTGAGGGGTGGGCTGCCCTCAGTTAAGTCCTCTGGTGCTCCCCCCTCCACTTGTGCCTTGGAGAGGGGCTCTAAGGAGGCTGACAGCCACAAACGGAACAGATGATTTGGCCAGGCCAGGCGATGGGGGGGGGAGGGCTCAGTCCATCAAGCAGTGAAGTGCTGAGCCAGAGAACCACAGAGGCAATAAACTTTGCCCTTCACTTTTTGCTCCAGGACAGCAAGCAGACCACCCCCCACCTGTCCCAAATCCAGATTATGAGGTAAACCCTGAACTGAACATAAGGGGGGAGGGGGAGTTCACATTGGGCAGCATCTCAAGTATTGGAGATCAAGGGCCAGAACTGTGGAGACGGGCCCACAGCCCCTCCCCCTTCTCTGCTAAAGTCTGTTTTCTGAAGTGATTTAGTCAATTTCATCAGTTTTGGCTTTTACAAAGGGAACAGTGACTTTTCCCTTACTTTGGTACTGGCAGGGTAGAGCAAAAATTCAGCTGGGAGATTTAGTTCACAGATGATTTGAGTGAATCTCTGAATCAATTTGCCTTTCTGAATTAATTTCTAAAATCTTAGCCAAATTGGGAGCTACAATGTGAATTTTTTTACTAATCAGTTTAGAATGTCAAACCAAAGTCATTCCAGTCACATGCAACACATCTGCGTTATCTTCCAAATAAAAAAGGAACCTAACATGGCTTTAAAGCCAGAGTTTCCTGATATGTATTACACAAACAATGGCGAAAACAATCAAAAGCTTTTGAGAGAGAAGAGCATCAGAATCAAGAGTCTGCATTACATGCAGCCAAGGGAAGTACTCACTATGCTGATGCCCATCTTAACACACACAGCCAGTGTCCTAGAAAATAAGACCAGGTTTTCCAAAAACATGTTCTGTCCCTACAGCCGATCCGGAAGGGCCAACGGGAGGTGTATGCTGGCCTGGAGCCCCAGGCTTTCTGAGATGCGACCTTGCTTGCCATGGCAAGATGCCAGATGCTCCAGGTGGCAATGAGAGTCCCCAGAAGTGCCTGCCACTTCCTTCTCCTGCTTGCACTAACTGCTGACCTTCCTGGTGGGGGTACTCCCTGTTTGCACTGAGTTTTGCAGCTAGAAAATCTGGTGGCCTGGAGAGCCCCACCCCGGATGGAGCAAAGAGCTGTGGGATGCCCAGGGGGCTTCTCAGACTGCAGGACTCACCTGGGCAAGAAAAGGGCACCATAGAAGCCTCTTCCCTCATGTGGGGTCACTCAGCCACAGCACTGCTGCTCTGAGTGCATGCAAACTCCGTGGCTCATGTCCCATTCCCTGGGCAGGATGCGCTGCTCTGGCTGGCAGTGCCCAGGGACCACTTGTGGCCAGGTCTCCCTTAGAGCGCCTGAGGTGGCATGTCTGGTTGGTCGATTTGTGCTTCAGGAGCCCTGAGCCCACTTGCCCTGGCAGGGAATCCCATTGTGAAAAGAAGGCCTGCTTTTACATTTGTTTTGATTGTGCTCGCAAAGAATATTAGTAAAGCTCTGTTACATTCACTCCAGAGACTCCTGTGTAATTCTTCTGATACCTGGAAACAGACCTGAAGGGAGACCTTGGAGAAAGAGGGGGCACAGATAAAAGAGGAGGTGCTGGGATGAGTAGCCACAGACATTAAAGCCCAGATCTTCTCTGCTTTCCCACCCACCAGCAGTGCTCCAGTAGGAGGGGAGGCAAAACCAGGGTGGTAGGAGAGAAGTAAAAGTCAAGTGGCACCACCATAGCCCTAGGACTGGCACCAAGCTTGGCCCAGCCAGAGGACTTGCTCTTCCCTTCCTGCTTTGAGAACCAGCTGAATGAACCCATTGCTGATGGTTACAGACAGTATCACTGAGGCTTCAGCTGCAGAAAGAGGCCCATCAGCACAAAATCTGGCAGTTGTAGTGAAGGAGGGAAAGCTGGGGCCCCACATAGAAACAGCCACCCCCAGTGGATGCGCTCGTTCCACAGGATGTGGTCAAAAGCAAACACAGCTGTATTTCAAGAAAGGCACAAACCACCACAAACCCTGTGCAAAAGCTACACTGCTGCCCTATGAATCACCAGCCAGTGGTAGCTACACACTTGTGCAAATGGATGACGCCATTTGCACTCTCACTTCACTGCAGCTCTTTGAGTCAAATATACACCATGTTAGAGAGGAAGTTGTAAGCAACATCTTTTATTGGAGGAGAGGCAGAACGCATAGGGGAGCAACAGCAGGGACCCAGTTTCAGCTGCAAAGGGGAAAATGGAAGATTAACTGGCCTATTTACATTGCTGAGAAAAGACATTCTTGATTCCAATTGGCCACATTACCAGCATTGCATATTCATCAAACAAGTTTAAAGCACGCTCCTCTCCCCCCCTCAGCCCACACTCTTTAGTTTAACAAACAGAAAATGGAATCCAGCAGCTCCGACAGCTCCAGCAGACCTTGTTGGCTCTCACAGACTTGAGGCTCTGGAGTAAAAGGCAGGCACAGACGGAGGGCCCCACGATTTCCCACATCAGCTGATGTAATGGACGTCCCTCAGGGATTGAGCCCAGGAAGGAGAACCTGAATGTGGCTGGAGAACGGCTTCATCGGCGGCGAGGCTTGGCGATGCCAATGTGGCTATAAGGCCTGTCATTGTGCTCCTGGAGAGGCTGGAAGGAAGAACATCCACCCTTAGGACCTGTGTGGGCAGACCACACTTCTACCCTCTTGGGGGCCAAGAGCCAGCAGTGGGTGAGGACGAGCCATTGGCTCTGGGGAAATTTGGCCTGGTCAGGCAGGCAGGACATTGCTCTGCCCCTTTCCCACATGGCTCCTTCCCATGCAGTTCAGCTCCCCCACACAGCTTGCTTCCTCTGGCGTGGCTGCTATCTCTCCCTGTTGGCAGGGAGGCCATGTAGTTATGTGCCAGGATTTCTGAAATCAGGATGGCCAACTGCACCCCTAGAATGCATCTCACTCTTAGGCAAAATGGTTAACCATAGATTCTTTAACATCACTGTCATCACACCATGCTGGACCCTCAAGTAAAATCCAGAGTTTGCCCAGCAGGCAAAGCCAAGCTATGACTGGAATTTGTGATTCAGGATGTCACTAAACAACTTAATAGGTCTGGAAGAGGATGGGTTTGGCGGAGTCCGCTTTCCTTGGGGCAGCCTTCCCTGCCAGGGGACTCTTCATGGAACTGGGATTCTGGAGATGACTGACAGGTTTGTAGACCCTTTGTCAAAGCCATCCCATCGGAGACTATGACGGCAGCTAAGCTCATATCTGGACCCATCTCTGCCCCATCTCTACTGTGCTGAAATATATACAGATGGCTTAATAGCCACACAATCTTCTAGTACAGGGCTTTTCAACCAGTGGTACGGGTATGGGTACCACCTGTGGTACATTGGCACTGGGCAGGTGGTACACGACCATCCTAGAAAAGTGGTAGCGGGGGAGGGGAATGAGCTGAACCGGTGGCAGGACCGCACAAGTCTGAGCGAGAGACGGCTGGAGCTGCAGGGCTGTCAGGGCTCAGTGGAAGCGCCAGGATCAGTGCCAGGCTCCAGCTGGAGCTCGGCGCTGATCCTGGTGCTTTTGCTGAGCCCTGAAGAAGCACCAATCAGCTGGAAAGCAGCACTGATCCTGGCACTTCTGCTGAGCCCAGAAGAAGCGCGGATCAGCTGGAATGTTGCAGCCTCTCCAGGGTCTTGTGATTTACATTCCGATGCTTGGCAACTGATTCATATTTATGATGGTCACATTGTCCCAGGGTCATGTGAAGTGACCAAAACCTGATGCAACCACCTAGCAGACAGGGGGAATAAAAAACAAACACTCCCCCACCCCACCCCTGCTGCCAATCCTCAACAGAAATGCTCACAACAATGAAAACCTCAGACAGGAGGAAGAGCTCCGCTGTGTCTTGTTCGGCTATGGCTTGGGGGGCACTTTTTTCAGCGCCACTGTAACTTCGAACAGTCACTAGGCAAACTGTTGTAAGTCAAGGACTACCTGTGCTTTATCACTTTTTCCCTTTGGGGGGGGTCATCAAGTTTTTGACACCTTGCCAGGCGACTGGTGGTACTCGGATATTGCCATATCCTAAAAGTGGTACAATGGGTGAAAAGGTTGAAAAGCCCTGTTCTAGTAGGTCTCCCACTTTCTGTGGGATGAACTGGTCAGTCTCTGATCTGACACCAGACCTGGCATTACCCCAAAACCACCGGGGAACTCTTTTGCTCCTGTTCCTGGGCTCGAAGTTGCCCCTTTGGAGAAAGGGCATAGCCAGGAACAATTTTCTTTGAGAAACAACTGAACTATACTGATGAGGAAATTTATTTCTCATGCATTTCACAGGAAAACTGCTCAGAAACATTTGCGTCACATTCAGCAACTGTTTTGTTAATGCCAAGGCTTGCTAATTCTACATTGTTTCTTCCTCTCATTTTAACTCTTCGCCATCATATCCTCTTTGAAGACAACAACCCCTGCACACAATGAAGTGCACAGAAGATGCAATTCAGCTCCCCCTCGAAGGGGGAAAACAGAAAGGAAAAGCCAAAAGGAAGTGGAAGCTCTCACCTGGTACAGCTGGTCGTTGGCCAACAGGCACTGCTTATCAGAAGCTACAGGGTCAAAATAGGAAGACTGAGTCCACAGGGAAAAAAACCAAGAGCCTAAGAAAGCAGCAGGTGGGGGGGAATCTCTGAGGCAGGCAAGAAACAAGGGGTGGGGGACGCCTGAGCTGTAAGTTGGCCCTTCCTTCTGGAGAAGACCACCATGGCCCCTTCAAGGAAGCTGTCCAGCTGCCCTTTGTTGCTACCTCCTCACCTTGGGTTGGCCGGCCCCGCTCTTCCACGGCTATGTGGTATACAGCAATAGCCAGAAAGACTGTGGCAAGGAGGCTGGCTGCTGAAATCCCCAGAACCATAGTGAAGTCCAGATGGATGCAGTTTTGGCACACTGTAGTGAAAGAAAACGTTGAAAATACATTCTGCACTCCCCTGCATATTCACGTGAAGTCCACGCAGGCCTCATTCGAGCAGAGCATGTGTTCTTTTATGGCAGAACTGCCACAAGCAAACAGCCCTCATTCATCTGAAGCCAGGGGAAGCCACTGCCAGTTCATTGGGCAAAGAGGACTCTTCCAGAGAAAGGGAGACCCAGCTGCAGTCCCTGGTCTGCCCATCCCAGGGTTTTACAAGGCTTGGCAGAAAGATTACCTGTGTCCTAGGAAACAGCAGCCTGGTAAGAGAGGCCCAGAAATGTTGCACGTGAGCAGAGTGGAGCATTTCATTTCCAGAAAAATTTTAGCACAGGGACATTGAATGTAAGTCATAGAAGTGGTGTTTTGACAGTTTACCTTAAGAAAAAATACCACTTTTTTCTAAAATCGAAGAATGGACAAGCAACATCTTGAGGGAAAAGCTTGATTCCATAGGAAGAGGACTACCTTCATTTAATCAGCTAAGGAGCAAACTCTTTGAGATCTTACCAAACAAACGAAGTTCCTTTTGAAGTAAGGAGGCAAACGGTTGCCAACTTACTAGGCTGAGGATCAACTGCCCAGATTCTTTTGTATATGTTGGTCAATCAAGCTGCCCCCATTCTGCTTGTTTTGCTCAAGACTGGATAGAGAAGGGAGCTAAGATATTCCTTTCACCTGGACCGTTCCAGCTTCAAAGGGCAGGCTTGTTTCAAAAAACCCTGGTGTCTGCCTCGCTGAAACTGGACAACTGGCAATGTTGTTAAATAAGGGTGAGAAAGAAGGCTTACGCACTCCGGATGAAAACGTGCACGGATCTGCTTTTCCCATTTTGGTTGATACACTTATAGATGCCTCTGGGGTCATCCATCACAGCCAAAGCCAACTCCTTCCCTTGGTAGGTTAGATTCATCTTGTCTTTTATCCAGCGTGTCTTATTATCACCCCCTTCACATATCAGGGAGACATTTTTTCCTTTCTGCTCTATGGTGATGAACTCTGCAAAACAAATGGGGTGAGGTGGGGCAGAGGTCCCACAGGCAAAGCTTCACCCATACCTCCAGGGGTTCAGGGGCCAAACAAATTAGCTAACAAGTATTTTAGGAAGCCATATGGTCACTTATGCTCTTCAGGCAACTGGTATGCCTTTGGCAAAAGTATCATGGCTTAATCATTGGTTAGGGGAAATGAGCCTTTGTGCTTATTTCTAATTCTGGGCCAGCAGTTGCTGCTGAGCAAGGGCACTCTTTGCATTTTGGCCCTGAAGAGATCTGTTTCTGCTTTCTCTATCCAGCTCCTAGGCATCAGCACAATGGGGTGGGAAGGGGGGTTTGCAACTGCTTCTCTCTCACACTGCCTGTCCATCTTGCTTGTCCCGGGGAACTTGCCTTCTTCCTGTAACATGTTTGCTTAGCAGATAGTCCTGGTGAAACTGCTGAGACTTCCTCCCAAATCTATCTTGGCAGCTGTGAAGTGCTTAAAGTCCTTTGCCTTCCCATCCAGGAATGACTCCTGATGAGCTTCTAGCCAGCCAGAAAAATCTCTTTCTTTCCAATATTCTTTCTGAAACAAGCTTTTTCCAAACACTCAGGATCTGGAAAATTCAGAAGCCATCCCCAATTAAAAGAGCGCCAAAATTTAAGCACACCAAGAGTCACTGACTGGGCTTGTGTGTCACAGTCTACATGCATTGTGCAAACCCAGCCAATTATGGTATAGTCCGTAAAGCATGGCCACACAAACTATGGCTAGACCCAGACATATAAATCCATCCTATCTGAACTCCTGCTTCCCTAGTTTTCTTTTAGGAAACCTGGATAAATCATACCATTTCCTGATGCTGCATTTCCACTTACGCTGATGCCTGAAAGAAAATAATTTCATGTTGAGAAATATAGAGCAAATTAAATGGGGACCAAGAATCACCAATAATACCCACACACCAGTCTTCTATTCAGTTGTCCAAGCAACATCAAACAGTGGAATGTATGGTATGCAGAAGCAGTGAAAACACTAAACATCATGCCAAATGGCACCCAGGAAGGGAATGAAGAGGGAATAGCAAACGCAAATGGAGGACTGTTCAGCTTTCGGGCGAAAGGGTGACATTGACTTGAGAAAGGGAACATTTCTGTGACTTCCTAATTTCAGAAAGCGCCAGATAAGGAGAATCATTATTGAGGTTTTTAATATAAGGCAAAGTCTAAGGAAAATGGACAGAGAAAAGTTTTTTCTCCCAAAATGCTAGAGGTTCAGGACAGGCACATAACAATATTTTCTCACCTACCATATGCGGGGGAGATGGGACACCCTCACAGATATCTTGGCGCTGGAATCTGGCAGCCACCCAGAGGCAACATCTCCATCATTACCTCTTCAATGGGCTGAATTTACATTTGCATTCAGCCTTTCCTCCAAAAGCTTGCAACATAAATGTCCCACTCCTCATTTATGAGGTTGGTGAGACAGAGGGAAGTGGCTGGCTGCACCTGGTCAGCCTGACTGCCTCAAGCCCCAAGTCAGGTGTGGAGAGGAGGTGGGTCTGCTGCTTTCAGATGGGGGGGTGAGCAGATGCGTTGAATCAGAAACACAGCTGAGTGTAACACATGGTAATGAACTGGCACTCTGGTCCTCATGCCTTCTCACCAAGAACGTCCCTCTTTCTTTTTTTGCAACCTGCCTACCTCTCCCCCCTCCATTCCCAGCCCTGAGTCTACAAGCTACCACCTTTTCAAACTGCCTGCCTTGGATTTAGTCCTACCTTGGAAGAACAGGGCAAGGACAGCTGCACACAGCAACTGTTCCTGGCCTCCCATACTTGTCGATGGAGGAGCCAGATATGTCGTTCCCCGTTCGTCAGCACAGGCAGCAGGTGACAGTCTTCTGCCAAGTTAAAAAAAAATGGCTGGGCAAGAAGATATAGGGAAGATTTTTGCAGGCAGTCTGCAACAGGAAGTCTGTGGGTGGGGGTTCTACCATTCTGTGTATGCGCATTTACGCATAAGGAAATGAAAGGACAGAAGAGATGCCACAGGGAAACCGCTCTGCTGAAAAAATGAAGCTGACTTCCTTCTCCCTTTGCAGAACTGAATGGCAAATAGAGCCCCCTGCCCCAGCAGCAGTTCTCCACTAAGGCACCCCACGAACAAGCCATGGGGGGGGGAACTCCTCCCTTTTGGCCAAGCCTGTTGGGCAGGACAGTTAGACCCAACCCGAACTGGCGGCTTGGCCCAGCTGGGCCACTCCTCAGCTACTGCTGGTGCACCACAGGTCAGCCTCCAACTATCGATCTAGACCAGGGGTCTTCAAACTTGGCCCCTTTATGACTTGTGGACTTCAACTCCCAGAATTCCTCAGCCATGCACGCTGGCTGAGGAATTTTGGGAGTTGAAGTCATAAAAGGGCCAAGTTTGAAGACCCCTGATGTAGACCAGCGAGTTTAAGATCTGTGGACTTCGACTCCCAGAGTCCCCCAGCCTGCCATACTGGCCGAGGAATTCTGGGAGCTAAAATCCATACATGTTAGTTACTAAGGTCAGCCGTGTCGTCTGACCGTAAAGCTCGAGCTGGAAGAGCCGCCCCGGGCTCCGGCCGACCTCCAAACTGGAGCCTCTCGACCGGGGCGCCGGGAAACCTTTTATTTGAGAGCCCATCTGGGATCTGCGCCCGGGGAAAGCAGGAGCCGGCGGGATCCCTCGTGTCCCCAGAATATTCTGCACGCCTCGGCGACCCTCTCGGAGCCGTCCTCGGGCAGATGCCCGGAGAGGCCTGGCGGGAGGCAGCGTCTTTCTCGCTGCTGCATCGCGCTACCGGCTGGCACTCCAGTCACTGTCCCGGCCGCAGGGGCGCAGAAGCGGCTCCCCCGGCCTGGGACCTGGCCGCCTCCGTAGAGTGAGGGTGAAGCAGGCGCCGGCAGCTCCCTCTAGCCGCGGTGCGGCTCTATGATCGCTCGCTCTGTCGCCACGGCGCGCTTCCGTCGCCTTCTGATGATGCTAGATGAGGCCTGCGGGCGTCGCGCGTTGTCAAGCTCGTTGCTGAAAGGTGTCGCGGCCTTTCCTTCCTCCTCCTGCCGCTGCTGCTCGCCCCGGTCTTGTACCAGGGCACCCGGGGCTGCGGGCTCTCGCTCGTCGTCTGGGTCGCGGCTCTCCATGGAGCTCGCCCGGCGGGGAAATGACCGACCACGAGAACAATAACAGCATTTCCCGGAACCCCTTCGCCGCCCTCTTCAGCTCCGTCGCCGACGCCCGGCACTTCGCCGAGATCCAGAAGCAGACGCCGACGCCACCCGCGGGTGAGCGAGGAGGCGGGGCGGCTGGAAGGGGAGCGGGCTGGAGAGCCCCCGTCCGCCGGTAGTGGGCGGGCGGCGGGGTACTCGCGTAGGCCCCGTAAGAGTGCCCGGATCGGCCGCCCTGACCGCCTCTCTCGAAACCTATGCCGCGCGCTCGAGACGCGCCAAGAAATATTTGCACATCCTCTTTTGTTTCACCCTTTTTGTTGCTTTATTTTCTGCATCTTCAAGAGTAGTTCGATATTTGTATAACGGGGTTACCACGAAAGCCATCCATTGTTTGTTTATCCAAAACCCCTTTCCTGTTCAGTCACTGCTCAACCTGCTCAACCTCTGTCCAAAGTTAGACAATTTAGCTGAAATTTTAGCCCAATTTTAGGACAATGTGGACAGTCAGCAACAGAATTGAAAAAGAAGTGCAAACATTTAGCGGACTTTGTCATTGGATTGATATTAAAGACATAAATTAGACTAGCATTACCTGGCAAGTATTCAAATCTCGACAGCTAAGTTTTTATTTTATTTATTTATTTATTTATTTTATTATTTTTATACCGCCCCCCTCCCGAAGGACTCGGGGCGGTGTACAGCCCAATTAAAACGACAACATACAAAAATTAAAATTATTAAAAATAAATTAAATAATTTGGCCCCATTAAAAACCCAATACTTAATCTAAAAACACAATCCCCTAAAAACAATTATGGCCATTGTTGGAGCTGGAGCTATTATCCCAGGCCGGCTTGTCGGAATAAGTATGTTTTTAATTCTCGACGGAAGGAACGCAATTCCGTCATCGTACGGAGTTCGGGGGGAGCTCGTTCCAAAGCGTTGGAGCTCCCACAGAGAAGGCCCTCCCCCTGGGGGTCGCCAGCCGACATTGTTTGGCCGACGGCACCCTGAGGAGACCCTCTCTGTGGGAGCGTACCGGACGGTGGGAGGTATTTGCTGGCAGAAGGCGGTCCTATAGATATCCGGGTCCGATGCCATGGAGCGTTTTAAAGATGGTCACTAACACCTTGAAACGCACTCGGAAGGCCACCGGCAACCAGTGCAGCTCACGCAGGAGCGATGTTACATGGGAGCGCCATGGCGCTCCGGTCACTACCCGCGCGGCCGAATTCTGGGCCAGCTGAAGCCTCCGGGTGCACCTCAAGGGGAGCCCCATGTAGAGAGCATTACAGTAGTCCAGCCTGGAAGTGACGAAGGCATGAGTAACTGCATAGCGAGTCCCGGTCTAGGAAGGGACGCAACTGGCGTACCAGGCGAACCTGATAGAACATCCTCCCGGCCACAGCCGTCAAATGGTCCTCTAAAGACAGCCGTGAATCCAGGAGGACTCCCAAATTGCGAACCCTTTCCACGGGGGCCACTGTTTCGCCCCCAATGGACAACAAAGGAGTCAATTGACTAAACCGGGACGACGGTAGCCACAGCCACTCGGTCTTGGAAGGGTTGAGCTTGAGTCCGTTCTTCCCCATCCAAACCCGCACGGCCTCCAGGCACTGGGTCAGCACGGCAAGAGCATTGTTGGGGTGGTTCGGCATGGAAATGTACAGCTGAGTATCATCAGCGTACAGATGGTACTCCACACCAAAACCACGGATGATCTCACCCAGTGGTTTTACATAAATGTTGAACAGTAGGGGTGAGAGGACCGATCCCTGAGGTACCCCACATACGAGGGGTCTCGGGGTCGACCTCTGGCCCCCTGTCAACACAGACTGCATCCGGCCGGAGAGGAAGGAGGAGAACCACCACAAAACAGTGCCCCCCATACCTAGCCCCTCCAACCGTTGCAGTATGATACCATGATCGATGGTATCAAAAGCCGCCGAGAGGTCCAATAGCACCAGAGCAGAGGAACAACCTCTGTCCCGGGCCCGCCAGAGGTCATCCACCAACGCGACCAATGCTGTTTCCGTGCTGTAACCAGGCCTGAAGCCCGACTGGTATGGATCCAAGTATAACGTCGGGCAACCACGCTCTCGACAACCTTTGCAAGAAAGCAAAGGTTGGAGACAGGACGATAATTTGATAAAACAGCTGGATCCAGGGTAGGCTTCTTAAGGAGGGGCCTCACTACCGCCTCTTTCAAGGCGGCAGGGAAGACACCCTCACTTAACGCATTAATAATTGCCTGGAACCAGCCTCGTACCACCTCCCGGGATGCCAACACCAGCCAGGAGGGGCACGGGTCCAATAAACAAGTGGTCGCCCTAAGTCCCCCGAGCAACCTGTCCACGTCCTCGGGAGTCACGGGGTCAAACTCAGCCCAGATAGCAGTCTCAAGACCAGACTCCATCTCTCCCACCGGACATACCCAGTTGAAATCAAAGCCTTCCCGTATCTGAGCGATTTTATCATGCAGATATTTTCCAAAATCCTCAGCTCTACCCTCCAAGGGGTCTCCTCTCACCTCCTGATGAAGGAGGGAGCAGGTCACCCTAAACAAGGAGGCTGGGCGGTTATCTGATGATGCGATAAGAGCAGTGAGGTAAGAACACTTCTCTGCTTTTATCGCCGCTAGGTAGGACCTAATATGGTCTCTTACTAGTGTTCGGTCAGATTCGGCACGGCTCGATCTCCAACTGCTCTCTACGCGTCTTTTCCGGCGTTTCATCTCTCTCAGCCCCTCAGTGAACCAAGGGGCCGATCAAGACGTACGTCGAATCAGAGGCCGCAAAGGCATGACCCGATCTAGAGCACCGGCCGCAGCCCTATCCCAGGCTGCCGCCAACTCTTTGACCGAGTCGTGTATCCGAACCTCAGGAATTGGCCCAAGCTCCATCTGGAACCGCTCGGGTTCCATCAGCCGCCTGGGGCGGTACCATCTCACTGGTTCTGCCTCCCTGCGGCGGGGTGCAGCGGTCAGAAAGTCCAAGCGAAGGAGAGAGTGGTCAGACCATGACAGGGGCTCAATAACTATATCCCCTATATTCTGACCACTCAGCCACTGTCCAGAGACAAAAACCAGGTCAAGCATGTCCCCCCCTGTATGTGTGGGGCCTTGAATTACCTGGGTCAGGTCCATGGAAGCCATGAACTCTCGAGCTCCCCCGGACGTCCCGCCCACAGATGGCAGGTTGAAGTCACCCATGACTATTAGCCTGGGAACCTCAACCGCCACTGCGGCGACAACGTCCAGGAGCTCGAGCAGGGCGGTTGACACGTGGCAGGGAGCCAGGTACGTAATCAACACCGCCCTCGGACCCCCAAGGTCCCACTTCACCAGGAGAGATTCACAGCCTGCCGTCTGAGGAACAGTGACCTCCCTCGGCCTGTAATCTTCCCTAATCACGACCGCCACTCCCCCACCCCTGCCCTGTGCTCTCGGCCGATGGAATGCAAGGAAACCCGGTGGGCACATTTCCACCAGAGGGACACCGCCCTCCGGTCCTAACCAGGTCTCCGTAATACCTGCCAGGTCTGCTCCCCCCTCTGAAATTAAATCTTGGATGAGGGGGGGCCTTGTTTACCACAGACCTGGCATTGCACAACATCAGCCTACAGCCAGGGCCCTGTGGTTCTGAATAACCCCGAGAACAGGTAGAGCCTTGGGGGTCGGAGCGCATGACCACTCGTAAACAGTGGGTACGCGCTCCCCTATTATGATACGGCCCCCTGCCCCCTTACTAGTTTAATTCCATATTCTCAGATGGCAAATCAATAAAAGACAGAATGGTTGGGACAGCTGTTTAGATGGCCTCTCTGGCTCTTGTTTTTCAGAAGTCATTCTGGGATTCCCAGGAGACTAAAGTCTTGTGTACAGGCTGCATTTTTTTCAGCAACTGTGTTTTTATGATCTAAAACTTGTTATGTAAAAAAAGTGCACTTACTAGGCTTCTGGTGCTGTGATAGCCTAGATGAGAGAGACACAGGCCTTAGAGAGACTGCTCAGATGGTGGGTGGGCCAGTTGGGGACCAGGTACACTGCTTATTGACTAGCTCTGCTTCTCTAGTAGAGGAAACCTCTGCCAGCCAAGATGATTCTGACAACAGTGTGTCTGAGAGTCTGGATGATTGCGACTACTCTGTGGCTGAGATCAGTCGCTCCTTTCGCTCCCAGCAGGAGCTGTGCGAGCAGCTCAACATCAACCACATGATCCAGAGAATCTTCCTGATAACATTGGATAACAGTGAGTTTTGAGGCATACATTGCCAGAATTCAAATTGGGTTATATTAAGGTGGAGGGGAGCCACCAGGTGGCAGACCCAGCATGGTCCAGTTTTTGATCCATGAATATAAATTCAGACTCCTCTCTTGGAGAACAGTTGTTGATCTCACACAGTATCTGCTGACTTAAGACACCCCAAAGGCAACAAAATCTGTTTGCCAAAAGAGCCGTGTAAACAAACATTCTTCTGGCAAAAACAGATATGCATGGAGGATGGAAATATTGTCCTTCATTGTACAAGCAGTTAAGGGAAGCTTCTATTGGATGCAAGGCCAAATATGGTTTTCTGTATCTTTATTGGCTGGCCAGTATATTGCAGGTGTAACAAACTTTACTCAGCCTGAAAATTCCAAACATTGACCTGGTGGTATTTCTTGCAACCATGCTGCAATTCTCCTGCTCCAGTTGACTGTTATACTGTAGGGCATGGCTTGGAAGGGTTCTTTTATTGTTTTTTTTTAGATTTGTGCTTTGCTGTGTCATTTCACTGGTCCTAGAGACTGCTTTCCTTTAGGCTACAAAACTATGCCAGCCTCTATTTGGTGCCCTCTCATATGCCTTGGGAAGTCTGGGAGTTGTAGTTCAAGACACGTGACAGCAATATCTTGAGGAAAGACTTGTTTTAACATCTGCCAAGACAAGAAGCCAAAATATATAAAAGTTGTTGATGGAGAGGGAGAAATGGTTCTGAACATAGAGTGTCTTGGGGATTCCCCTATTGCTGCTTTGCTGATTCGTCCCCCTCCCCTCCCTGCCCATAGGTGACCCCAATCTGAAGAGTGGAAATGGCATTCCTGCACGGTGTGTCTACCTGGAGGAAATGGCTGCAGACCTTGAGGATCAGGACTGGCTGGACATGGAAAACGTAGAACAGGTCTCTGCATGCAAGCATCTAATGGGTCTTCACCAGATTGGAAGTTTGCTGGAGAAGGCTAATCTTGGTCGTCCGGCCAATTGTTCCCTTTGCAAGGGAAGGAAAAGATGCTTCCCCAAGCCAAGATACCATGTGCCTAGAGGCCTTTAATTGCACATTTGTTGTGACGCTTGTTTGATTTGCTTTATAGTACTTTTCCTTGAACAAGGCCATTTCATCTTATATGAAACAATTGAGTTCTATGGGCAGTCTATTTCTTATCTGTGGATAATCAGGTAGATTTGGAGAAGCATGTGAAAGACCTGGCTGTTTATGCATAATATCACTCTGTAAACAAATGGATGTGAATGAGATCTAGGCTTTTTCTCCAAATGTTAGGAGAGAGCAATTATATTCTGGATCGATATGTTTCCCCAGGCTCTTTTTACCCGGCTACTGCTCCCGGAACCAGGAAATCACTTGATCCACATGACTTCAACTGGCATACAGAACCTCCCAGCAGAGAGAGATGCAGGAGAGAAACACATCCTGCGATACCTCTTTGCTTGTTTCCGGAGGGCAAAGGAGGAGGTGGGTCAAGCACCCATATCACACCCAAGCAGCTTGTGGCCTGGACTGAATGGGCTAGAAGTCAACTGTTCTCTCTGTTCTTCTAGATCACCAAGGTGCCAGAGAACTTGTTGCCTTTTGCAGTGCGTTGCAGAAATCTGACTATATCCAACACTCACACACTCTTCCTAACACCAGAGATCTATGTCAACCAGAATGTCTATGAGCAGTTAGTGGACTTGATGCTGGAATCATTAAGAGGAGCTCGTGAGTTGCAAAGGCTGATACCCCAGGATAAGTTAATGGGATCCAGCTCATGGCAACTTTCCAGTTATATCCTTTTTTAAAATACTCATCCTTTCTCTCCCCCATAGACTTTGAAGACATAACAGAGTTCCTGGAGGAGGTCATCAAGAGCCTCATGATGGATGAAGAAGTGAAGACTTTTGAGGAAGTTATGGTCCCTGTCTTCGACATCCTCTTAGGACAAATACGGGAGCTACACCTTTGCCAGATCCTGTTGTACTCTTATCTGGATATACTCCTGTATTTCACCAAGCAAAAGGATATTGCCAAAGTGAGTCCTCACTCACCCCCAGATGGCCAGAACCTCCTGCTGCCTTTAACCTTTCACCTGGGAGAAAGGTCACTTTTCTCTACCTCACTCTGGGTAGGAGGGTGGGCGTGGTGAAATGTTGAAATGTTTTCAAAGGAAAAACCAAAAAAGTTCAGTTGCCTTTTGAAAAAAGCATCTTTGGCTCTATTTCTGTGTGTTCAGGTTTTTGTTGAGTACATTCAGCCAAAAGATCCAGCCAATGGACAGCTTTACCAGAAGACACTGTTGGGAACCATCTTGAACATCTCATGTCTTCTGAAGACACCTGGTGTGGTGGAAAGCCATGGTTACTTTCTGAACCCCTCTCGATCCAGTCCTCAAGAGATCAAGGTGCAAGAATCCAACATCCACCAGGTGTATATTTCTGTTCCATTCCTGTTTTGTGCATTGAGAGGCAGCAAAATGGCCGTTGATGACAAGCACTCTTTTTTATACTGTCTTTTTATGCATACTATCCAAGTATGATCAGAGTCGTGTGGTGCAGTGGTTAGAATGCAGTATTGCAGGCTGATTCTGATAACTGCCGGCTGCCAGCAGTTCGGCAGTTCGATCTCACTGGCTCAAGGTTGATTCAGCCTTCCATCCTTCCGAGGTCGGACCCAGATTGTTGAGGGCAATATGCTGACTCTGTAAGCCGCTTAGAAAGAGCGGTATATAGGTCTAGGTGTAATTGCTCTTGCTATGATCAGGCAGATCTATGGCTATCAACACCTTTGAATATGATGCTGACTGCCTTCTATTGGAATCACTGGGGCTATTGGGGGAGAGATAATTAAAATCCAAAAAGTGCAGTAAAAGGTGAAAATGCCAGAACTCAGGAAAGGAGCTGAGGAATGACTTGGTGGAAGTGTATAGGTAGTCCTCAACTGACATCCACAATGGAGCCCAACATTTCTGTTGCTAATCAAGTCAGTTGTTAGTGAGTTTTGCCCCATTTTGTAACCTTTCGTGCCACAATTGTTAAATGAATCACTCAGTTGTTAAGTTAGTAACCTGGTTGTTAGGTGAATCTGGTTTTCCCATTGAATTTGCTTGTCAGAAGGTCACAAAAGGGAGTCACATGACCCTTGGACACTGCAACCGTCATAAAAACAAGCTGGTTGCCAAGCGTTGGAATTTTGTGAGCCTGGGGAAACTGCGATGGTCGCAAGTGTGAAAAACAGCCATAAGTCCCTTTTTTCAGTGCTGTGGTAACCTTGAATGGTCACTAAGTGAACTGTTGTAAGTCGAGGACTACCCACACACATCTCAGATGACCCTGGTTCCAGTGAGCCTGTGCAGGTACGCTGATGTTTGTCAACCTCAGTTAACCTCAGTCAACGTTCTTCACTACAGTTCATGGCTGAATTCCACGAGAAGATCCACCAAATGCTGAAGAACTTGCTGCAGCTCTCTCCACAAACGAAGCATAAGATCCTGGCCTGGCTTGGAAACTGTCTTCACGCCAATGCTGGGCGCACCAAAATTTGGGCCAACCAGATGCCAGAGATCTTCTTCCAGATGTATGCCTCAGATGCCTTCTTCCTGAACTTGGGAGCTGCTCTCCTCAGGCTCTGTCAGCCCTTCTGTAAGCCCCGATCTCCCAGGCTTCTGACATTTGACCCCACTTATTGTGCTGTGAAGGAACTGAATGAGGAGGAGCAGAGGGTGAAGAATGTGCACATGAAGGGTGAGCCACCCTCTTCCTCCCCCACCCTCTCAATAGCAAGAGAGACGGGCATTGCTGACAAGGGTAGAACGATGCTGTGAGAAATGGCTTCCTGTGGTAGAGCTTTCTCTAATCAGTATTGATGTACTCTTCATTTCCTTTAAGGTTTGGAACGAGAAACTTCTTTGATCCCAGCTGTAACTGAGCAGGAACCACAGTTTGCTGACAGCTATAACCTGGTGACCGAGAACTTGGTATTGACGCAGTACACCCTCCACTTGGGATTTCACAGGTACACAGGAGACTCCCTGGTGGGAACACTGAAGGCCTTGGGAAGACTTTTCCACATCAAGCAGAATGTAGCTCAAAAACTTAATAAATGTCAGTGATCTTTTAGTAGGACACTGGGGCTTCTGCTGACATAATAGCACCCAAATACAGGTATAGTCCTTGCTTAACAACCACATTTGAGCCCGAAATTTTGGTTATAAGTCATTGTCATTGTGGATCATGTGACATGACTCATTTTTATGATTGTTTTTACGACCATCATAAAGCAAGTCACTGTCATTAAACAAATCATGAAGTTGTTTAAACCACCTGGTTCATATCCAATGGACATTTTACCATTTTCTGCCAGAAAATGGCAAAAGACATAGCAAGTCATGATTATGTGATTATGGAACACTGCAAGTGTTATAAATGTGAGCTTGCTGCCAGGCACCCAAAATGCAGTTACATGATGAGGGGGGGGAGAGACGTGCAGTAGTTGTAGTTTCAAGAATGGATCGTAAGTCATCATGGATCTACTGCTAAACCTCTTGCAATTTGCCTACCGCACAAATAGATCGGTAGATGATGTTGTCAATATTGCACTACATCTTAACTTCTTGAATCCCCAAAGACCTATGCAAGGGCCCTTTTTGTAGACTTCAGCTTGGCATTCAGTACCATCATTCCAGAAATCTTTCTTTAAAAACTGACTCAGCTAGCTGTACTAATAAAGGAGAATATTTCTAGCTCGGTTGAAATGAGGGGTCCTTGGTGCTCTCTGGGCTTGCTTGTTTTCTAGCAGACATTTCATTACCCAAACTAGGTAACATCATCAGTGCACTGATGATGTTACCTAGTTTGGGTAATGAAACGTCTGCAAGAAAATAAGTTTATTTATTTTATTTTATTTATTTATTTGGGTTTGTATGCCGCTCCTCTCCGGGGACTCGGAGCGGCTAACAACATATATATAACAATGAATTACAATAAAAAAAACCAAACAAAGATATCTAAAAAATCAATAAAAACACATTCAATTCAACAATCAACCACAATCATCCCCAGGCCTGCCAGCAAAGATGGGTTTTTAGATTTTTCTGGAAGGCCGGGAGAGTCGGAGAAACGCAGACTTCAGGAGGCAGTTGGTTCCAGAGGGCGGGCGCCACAACAGAGAAAGCCCTCCCCCTAGGGCCCGCCAAACGACATTGTTTCGCTGACGGGACCCGGAGGAGGCCAACCCTGTGCGCTCTCACCGGTCATAGAGAAGTATGTGGCAGAAGGCGGTCCCGTAAGTATCCTGGTCCCATGCCATGAAGGGCTTTATAGGTAATAACCAACACCTTGAATTGGGCTCGGAGACCAATAGGCAACCAATGCAGCAGGCGGAGAGTTGGTGAAATGTGGGCACAACGCGGAAGGCCCACAACTGCTCGCGCAGCTGCATTTTGCACTAATTGTAGTCTCCGAACACTCTTCAAGGGTAGCCCCATGTAGAGAGCGTTGCAGTAGTCGATCCTCGAGGTGACAAGGGCATGTGTGACTGAGGAGAGACTCCCGATCCAAGTAAGGACGCAACTGGTGCACCAGGCGAACCTGGGCAAATGCCCCCCTCGCCACAGCCGACAAACGATGATCCAATGTCAGCTGTGGATCGAGGAGGACTCCCAAGTTGCGAACCTTCTCTGAGGGGTTTATAGATTCACCCCCCAGGCTAATGGAAGGACAGATAGAAGTGTCCTTGGGAGGCATCACCCACAGCCACTCTGTCTTATCGGGGTTGAGCCTTAATCTGTTAACACCCATCCAAACCCTCACAGCCTCCAGACACCGGCACATCACCTCAACCGCTTCACTGATATGGGCAGGAGTGGAAATGTACAACTGAGTATCATCAGCGTACTGATGGTATCTTACTCTGTGCCGGTGGATGATCTCACCCAGTGGCTTCATGTAAATGTTAAAAAGTGGAGGGGAGAGAACCGACCCCTGAGGCACCCCACATGGGAGTAACCTAGAGGTGGACCTCTGACCCCCCACAAACACCGACTGCGACCGACCAGTGAGATAGGAGGAGAACCACCAAAGACCTCTCAGTTAGCTGTGCCTGACCAAACTTGTAATGGATTATAAGCTTTCTAACAGATAGGAAGCAGCAGGTGAAGCTAGGGAAAATCATATCAAATATTCAGTTAGCACAGGTGCCACCCAGGGCTGTGTGCTCTTTCCTTCACTCTTTTCTCTCTATACCAATGACTATATCTCAAAAGGATTCCTCTGTTAAAGTACCAAAGTTTGCAGATGATACAACAGTTATTGGTCTCATTCAAGACGATGATGAGTCTGCATACAGACGGAAGATGGAACAACAGGCCCTCTGGTACAGCCAAAACAATCTGGAGCTGAACACGCTTAAAACTGTAGAGATGGTATAGATTTTAGGAGAAGTTCTCCTATTCTACCACCTCTTACAATATTAGTCAACACAGTATCAACAATAGAGATCTTCCCAGGACTTGAAATGGACACCTAACATTACAACCATCATTAAAAGGGCACAACAAGGAATGTTCTTCCTGCGCCAACTCAGAAAGCTCAGATTGCCCAAGGAGCTGCTGATATAGTTCTACAGAGGAATTATTAAGTCTGTCATTTGTATTTTTATAACTGTCTGGTTTGGCACAGCAACCAAACAGGACAGGTACAGACCAACAGATAATTAGGCCTGCAGATAAAACAATTGCAACCAGCCTGCCTTCTGTTGAAGACCTGTATACTGCACAAGCCAGAAAGAGGGCTATGAAAATATCTACAGATCCCTCACATCCTGGATATAAACAGTTTCAACTCCTCCCCTCAGGATGCTGCTACAGGGCATTGCATGCTAAAACAACTAGGCACAAAGATAGTTTTATAATTGTACAATTTATGATCTATGACTTACCACTTTGTTGTTTGTATGTACACTGACAGCTTACGTACCAGAGACAAATTTTTTATGTGTCCAGTCACGCTTGACCAATAAAGAATATTTCTATTCCTATTCCTAAATAACTTCGAGTCCGTGGTGATTTTTACCGGTCATTAAGCAAGGACTAAAGGCCACGTTCATTATACATCAGTTGATATTTGCATGTGGGAAAGAATGTTTTCTTGGTCTACTGGAGGATATGAATGGGTGGAAATTAAAGTGAATTATGATTTCTTCAAACTTTTTTTGCTATGGGTCCTTCAAGGAAAGCAGCTCTCCAGAGAACATGCAGCAAATTCTTGTATGCCGGCTCTTGCCCCAGCCAAACTCAACACTCATTGCTGGCCTCCTCTTTTTCCCCTTTTCCATTATAGCCTCCCAATTTCTTGTGGCCACTTTGTGCTTTTCTGATGGTATTGCCACTTCTAATTTTTAGTATCTCTGTCTGTTTCTTGCACAGGTTGCATGACCAGATGATCAAACTCAACCAAAGCCTTCATCGACTGCAGGTGGCATGGCAGGAAGCTCAGCAGAGCTCCAGCCCCTCAGCTGACAATCTCCGGGAGCAGTTTGAGCGTCTCATGACCATCTACCTTTCCACTAAAGCAGCCATGACAGAGCCTCAGATGTTGAAGAACTGCCTCAATCTGCAGGTGTCCATGGCTGTTCTCCTGGTCCAGCTGGCCATTGGAAACCAAGGAACTGAGCTGATGGACTTGACCTTCCCTCTGCCAGAAGTGAAGAACAGTGCACTGGCCTATGTCCCAGGTGACTGGCAAGAGATTTATCCTCTAGAAGTGGGTTTGGGCAGTGCCAGGATGGTCCTGATACTTTGCCATGCCCAAGGCACTTAACAGGATCCTATAGTCTTTTGGTGTTGGCTCACGCCTGGCTGATTTGTAACACCATCCTTCTGGTAATAGAATGGACAAGCAAATATATATTTCAAGACAAATGCTCCTAGCTAAAATTCCCAGAAGGAAAAATATTTCTAACACCTAACTCAACAGAGGGACTCTGGGCCCTTTACAATTATTTTTGGCTTGGTTTCCTCTGAGATGTTAATATCATAAACCTTCTCCTGCTTCCAAGGAGATTTGTCTGAGCTCATCTTGGTAGCTGCAGGAAACAACTGCTGCTTTGCCCTCAAATGCCATACATTCTTAGCAAGAGTTCACTTGGTTTTTTGCATTTGCAGAATTCTTTGCTGACAACTTAGGTGATTTCTTCATTTTCTTGCGCCGCTTTGCTGATGATCTCCTAGAACCTTCAGCTGACTCCCTGGAGCATGTGCTTCATTTTGTGACCATCTTCACAGGGGATGTGGACAGGTAAAAGCTGCTTCTGAAGGCTGGAGAGATGTGAATCAGGCCCACTCTGTAGTCAAGCATCCTGTTTGCCAGTGAACAGCAGCCTAGTCTTTAGAACAGCGGTTCTCAACCTGTGGGTCGCGACCCCATTTGGGGTCGAATGACCATTTCACGGGGGTCGCCAAACAATGCAGTCCGCCATTTTTTTCCCCTTTTCCTTAGCTGTGCTACTCCCTCTTATTCTATTGGCTTTTGAAAGCCAATAGAATGGACTCTCTTGAATAGAGTCTAATTCTATTGGCTTTCAAAAGCCAATAGGAATTGTCCAGGCTGTCTCCGCCCTGCTGAGCCTGCCAAAAGTCCCAGTCTGCAAACGGTGCTGCAAGTTGTCTGCAGCGAAGGTGAGCAGTCTGGAAGTTTCCACCCCTCCCTGCTGAGCAACTACTAAAACTGTAAGTAAAAGAGGGCCAGAGGTGGGAGGCCGGCGGGCGCAGGGAGGGTTTTTGGCGCGCGTGGGGCCCGGCGGGTGGCTTACCTCCCTTGGGCAGGGCCAGCTGGTGTCCCAGCCCGTGGTCGCTCTGCGCTGTCGCTGCCGCGGCCGCCCAAGAGTGCCTGGGCCTGCCTGCCGCCGTCCCAAACGGGCGGCAGCGAAGGTAAGGCTAGCGGGGCAGCGGCGGGCACAGGGAAGGTTTTTGGCGCGTGTGGGGCCCGGCGGGTTTTTTACCTCCCTTGGGCTGGGCCAGCTGGTGTCCCAGCCCGTGGTCGCTCTGCGCTGTCGCTGCCGCGGCCGCCCAAGAGTGCCTGGGCCTGCCTGCTGCCGTCCCAAACGGGCGGCAGCGAAGGTAAGGCTAGCGGGGCAGCGGCGGGCGCAGGGAAGGTTTTTGGCGCGTGTGGGGCCCGGCGGGTTTTTTACCTCCCTTGGGCTGGGCCAGCTGGTGGCCCAGCCCGTGGTCACCCTGCGCCGTCGCCGCCGCGGCCGCCCATGAGCACCTGGGCCTGCCTGCCGCTGTCCTGAACGGGCGGCGGCCTACGCCTCGGCCGGCGCAGGGGGCAGCACCACGCATGTACGGCGCAGGGGTAGCACCACAGGTCGGGGTTGCGGCCTGAAAAAGGTTGAGAACCGCTGTTTTAGAAGGAAAAAATTGACCCCAGTAAACTCAGCTGTTTTTAGATTGAGTGCAGATTCAAATTTTTCTTGAGTCTTCAAGCAAATAAATTTGGCTGGCTTAGTTTTGACTGCTCAGCCCCTTGGAAAACCTTGGCCCACAGATGTAAGAATGGTGTAATAGGAATTGTAGAAGCATTGAGGTGGGGTGGAAAGCAGTTGTTCTCCTGGGATAATGAGCTATTGTGAGCAATCTGTCTATTGGGAGGATACATGAGTCCCTCGCTGTCAGCAGAAGAATTCAGCAGGAGGAGGCGGTGGCAGAAGTTTTGGGAAAAATGTAGATTTGGAGATTTCTGCCCACTCCTCCTGGCAGAATGAAGAACCCACATTTGAGAGCCAAACTGGCTGAAGTACTGGAGGCTGTGATGCCCCACCTGGATCAGGCACAGACGCCTCTTGTCTCAAGTGTCTTTCATCGCAAGAGGGTCTTCTGCACCTACCAACATGCTGCCTACCTTGCTGAGGCACTAATTAAGGTTTTTGTGGACATTGAATTTACAGGTAAGGGGGGAGGGTGGGAGGGGGTCTCGTTCCCTCAGTTCCTGCTGCATAGTGCAGTCCCTTGAATGAAGTGCCATGAATCCTGGTGAATCTGCTTTGCTGGATCTGAAACCAGGTTTGCTAATTTTGGTAATGGTACTGATCTGGCAGAAAGAGATGAAAAGGGCTAGCTTTTTCTTCCAAGTCTTGAGATTTATATTCCAGTCTGGTCCAAGCTGCCTCTTCCCCTACTGCTTTTTGGGGCTGGAGGGAAGGAAGAGCTGATCCTCCACTCTCCATCCTGTGTGCTTTTGGGGCATGCAGTTTATAAAAAAGAAAGAGTCTCAGAGGCCTTTATCAGTTCTCCAGTATCTCGGGATCCTGCATTCATTACGGGCCTTCTCCTGTGCAGGCGATCCCCATCAATTTGAGCAGAAGTTTAATTATCGTAGACCCATGTACCCTATCCTCCGGTATATGTGGGGCACTGATTCATACCGGGCAAGCATAAAGGTAAGGACCTGAGGTTAGCAAATTATAAGGGCTAGAAGAAGGATAGTGTTTTGGATTAAAACAGCCCCCCTGCTCTCCATCTCTTTGCCCTGTGCAGGCACTGGCTGACAATGCCTCCGAGAACCTTGAAGCAATGGTCCCCCCTCTCTTCTTGCGCTTTCTTAACCTGCTTATGAATGATGCCATTTTCTTGTTGGATGAAGCAATACAGGTAAATCATTATTTGAGGGGTGGACGTAGAAAGCGGGTAAATACTGTGACTCCAAATTGTTAGACTGTCCTTTAAAGAATGATTCTTTAAAGGGTTGCCAATTTTGGCCAATTGAGAAGGGGAGAAAGTCTGTAGCAGTCTCAAGGGAAATTACTCAGACTTCACCAACTGAGGAGAGGAGAGGAAGTCTTCAGTCACGGAACTGCTACTATCGAGAGAGTTTTTCTGAGAGGTTCAGGTCTGGGGAGTCTTTGGACTTGGCTTCTATACCTCCAGTTCTCCACCTTTGTAAGGTTCATTCTCTGCTCCAAGTCTACAGGAAGGGGTTGCCATGAGACCTCCATTTCCCACCCCTTGAACTTTCTGCACCACACTTCGATTGATCTAGTTCCGGTTCCTCCATTTCTGTGTGTTGTGTAGAATGTTTTAATGTAGCAGTTAAGATGTTGTAATCTACCCTGAATAAATCTGTAAATCTCCAGGGTGAAAGGAACTTCTGAAGATGGCTGCATGAGCAGTGAATGTGATTTTGGCATCCAAGAATAGATCCTTTTTCTTGCCTGATGCCCATTTCAAATTTCTCTGCAGTACCTGAGCAAGATCAAAATCCAGCAAATAGAGAAGGACCGGGGCGAGTGGGACAGCCTGTCTGCAGAAGTGCGGCGTGAGAAGGAAGCCAGCCTGCAGATGTTTGGGCAGTTGGCTCGCTTCCACAACATCATGTCCAATGAGACCATCGGGACCTTGGCCTTCCTGACCTCAGGTAAAGGCCCTGTGTTCTTCCTGGCCTGGAACGCTGAAGGGAGCAGAACTGCTGATGGAGCCTCCTTTTCATTGCAGAGATCAAGTCTCTCTTTGTGCACCCTTTCCTGGCGGAACGCATTATCTCCTTGCTCAACTACTTCCTCCAACACCTGGTAGGCCCCAAAATGGGGGCCTTGAAGGTCAAGGACTTCAGTGAATTTGACTTCAAGCCCCAACAACTGGTTTCTGACATTTGTACGATATATCTAAACCTGGGGTAAGTTGCATGCTGGAAAGAAATGATCCGTTGGAGTGCTTCTTGGGAAGAGGATTAGAGGGCTTTGCCTTATGCATCCAGAGTTTTAATGGATGTTGAAATGTTTCTTATGGAAGAGCAGCCAGATGACCCAATCAGACTTAAGGATTTAACTCCTCAAAGCCAGTGGATATTGGAGAATATCTCATTGTTTATGAATACCAGTAGTTCATACCAATCCCCCAAATACTGCCAGTGAGGAAGAACAGGAGACACCACCACCACCACCACCCCCTTCATGTCATGTTCTCCTCTGGAATAAAGGAGTGAAGGAGGCTTGGGACTCATGTTCTATAAACCTGAAGATAGTACATTGCGCAGAAAGGATTCTTGAAAAAAGGGACATAATGGCTAGGTGGCGTTTGTGAACTTTTATTGCTTTTCCATGTAGTAATCATCTCCGTCAGATCTAACTGCAAATGCAAGAGAAGTTGGGTCTTCTGCTGCGATCTTGTGTGTACCAGTCCAAGGGAATGCTCTGAATCTTGGCTGCAATCCCCAGGATGGAGGCGTGGGCTTCCTGTCCTATGTCAAGAATTTGTAGTGGACCAGGTTTTGTGCTCGTATACCCTACTCAGGAAACTATGGAACTTTGACTAGGATGGTCTCTCTCCTATGAATGTCATTCTTGCTGGCTCATGCATAAATGAGATTAACCAAACGCAAAAGCTATGTTCACATAACTTGATACGCCCAAGCAAATCATCTTATAGTTTAACCTGATGGCTGATATACATAACATGCCAATACAATGGCTGGGCTCAGCTGAATCAGTTTAAACTAATCTAGACAAAGGTATCATGTAGACTCAAATATTCTATATATTTACTAAGGGGGAGGGCAGTCAAATTTGTTTTGTCCAAGTGCTGGTGAACGATAAGAAGGTGAACTCTGAAGGGAATAGCTATGGAGCTGTAATGTCTGTTCACACAGATCAGATTTGGGTGAAATCCCCTATAAGAAAGATTTACAGTTGTACCTCAGGGACTAGAAAGATGCTTACCACAAAGAGATTTTGCAGAAAAGAGTTGCCTTCTGAACAGGAGAAATTATAGTGCAAATAGGTTCCACTTACCAATATATTGCAAATGGGACAAGTCTGAATGGGGCTTTGGTCTCACCTAATAAAAGACTATGGAAGTTGAAGAAAGGAATCAGGATAGGAAAGCTGAAATGAAAAATGGAAAAGAGGCTTGCTTGCATGGGGCCTCAGCGTCCACTTTTAGCCCTCTTCTCTCTTTCAGTGATGAAGCGAACTTTTGTGCCACAGTGCCTAAGGATGGGCGATCATACTCCCCAACTCTTTTTGCTCAGACGATCCGAGTCTTGAAGAAAATTAATAAGCCTGGCAACATGATTGTAGCATTTAGCAACCTGGCAGAACAAATTAAGGTGAGATGGGAAAGCTGTTAATCTTCTCAAAAGTCTGTCTCTCTAAGAACAGGTTCCTCACTGTATTATATGTTGAAAATCTTCAGTGCATCTTGAACAACATTTGGCTTTAATCTCCAAGGGGGAGAACTTTGAATTTCAGTGCTCTTATAATGGCTGCAGGATGTTTAAAAGTCTAATGAGACAGGTGAAAAATAGAGTTGATCAGGACTTACATTCCTCTCTGTAGCTGAGAACCGAATTTATTGTAGTGTGGTATGAATACAGTCAAACCTCCAAGTTTCAGCGAGACACCAGAAAACAACTGTATTAGAATCAAAGAGCCAATCAAGGGCTTGTTTGGGCTCCTACCTCTGCCCTGTTTCAGTTTCCAGGGCAAAGGAGATGCCTAGAAATCACTGGCCACATTTTTTTAGCAGTGGTAGCTCCTATAGATTCCGGCGCTTGTCTTCAGTTTGTCAATAGGAATTTAACTCTGCAGGGAAGCCCAGCAGGAGCTGATTCCTGGAATTATTTCTTCAGTCTCTAGCAGATCGTCAGCAGCAGGAAGAGGAGACATACGCTGATGCCTGTGATGAATTTCTGGATCCCATAATGAGCACCTTAATGACAGACCCAGTGCTGCTGCCTTCTTCTCGGGTCACAGTGGACAGGGCAACAATCGCTAGGCACCTCTTGAGGTATTTAGAAGACAGGCAGAAGAAAATGGAATTCCGCCTAATTTCCTTCTAGGGAAGAGGGAACATGTTAGATTCAGACACTGCCACTCACCTCCTTGCAGGATACCAGTGGTGTTGACTCCCATATTTGTCCCTGCATCCACTGGTTAGTTCCACTTTCTCATCCCCCTACTGATTGGGTCTAAGACATGGTATATCAACCATGATATCCTTTTGGGCCAGCTGTGAGAGTTGGGGCTTGAGAGCACAGTTCTGCGTTCGCTTGACTCCTTTCTCCAAATCTGTTCCCAATTGGTGTTGATAGGGAGTGAGGGATCCAGCCCCAGCTCTTCTTTTTCGGCGTGCCATGGGGCTCACTACTCTGTCCATTCCTGTTTAATGTCTGCATGAAGCTGCTGGGTGAGATCATCCATCACCATGGGTTGAGGTATCAGTATGCTGGTATGCAACTTGACATTTGCTCACCTGATGACCCAGGTGATGCTGTCACTATCCTCTCACAGAGCCAGGAGACTGTAGAGACCTGGATGGGGTACAACAGGCCATTACCTAACCTTGGCAAGACTGAGTGGCTTGGGTGGATGGAGCTTCAAGATCCAGGTCTTTGACATCTTTAGTTCTGGGCAGGGTTGTACTACCCTGTTCAGATCTAGTTTGCAATTTAGGGGTTCTTCTGGACTTGCAACTCCTGCTCAAAGAGCAGCTGGCAGGCTAGGAAAGGCTTTGCACAGCTTCGGTTTGTGCATCAGCTACAGCGTTTCTGGATCAGGACTTTCTGCACTCAGTCACTCAAATCCTAATTCAAGGTGTTGGTTATGATCTTTAAAACCCTCCATGGCATGGACCCAGGTTACTTGATGGACTGTCTCATCCTGTTAGGACAGGCCTACCCCACTCGTGTGGCAGAAGAGGCCTGCCACAGATCCTGTCAGTCAAGGAACTCTAGCAGGTGGGGTTCAGGAGAAGAGCCTTTTCTGTCATAGTGAACATCCTGTCCCCCAAGGTTGGGTGAGGTCTGCTTCCACCCTCCTGTCCTTCCTTCCATAAGAGCCTGGAGACCCAAGAAAGGGGGAGGACCACACTGGAGGTGGCTATTAGATTAGTAGCAACCCACCCCCACTGGGCATCCGGTTTCCTCCCCTCCATCTTTTATCCATATTGCTGTACTTCTTTATTTTCATTTTTACTATTGTTACATTTATATTTTTTGTAATTTTGCATTTTACTGATTTAAGCTGCCCAGAGTAACCCCACGAAGAGATAGGCAGCAAAATAAATAAACAAAATAAAATAAAATAATAAAATATTCTGTAGTAAGCAGATCCCCACTGCTACCAGACACTGCACAGAAGTTAGACAGGTATGTTGGGTCAGTATGAACAGCTGGTAAGAGCTGTAGAACTGTGATTAGATTAAAAGCAACCCTACCCTTGGCTAGAAGATTGCAAGTTTTTTCTCCTTGTTGCATGGGTAATACTTAATTTTTTCAATATATATATATTTTCAAATTTGTAAAGATGTCTATGTGTCTACTGAAATTGGTGGCATTATCTTGTTTACTAATAGTCTGATTTTACTGTCATCCTCTCCCTGCTTTCTTTCTGCAGTGATCAGACAGATCCTTTCAATCGCAGCCCTCTCACCATGGACCAGATTAAGCCAAATACTGAACTGAAGGAGAGGATCCAGCAATGGCTGGCAGACAGAAAGAAGCAAAAGGAGCTTGTGGGGGGGGGGCTGTGAGTTGGCCAGAATGCTGTGGCCCCAGTTGCCTCTTTCAGTGAACCCAGGTTTTGACTGTTCTTTCTCATTGTCTCCATAACTTTTCTGTGGTTCCTTGTATTTAAGATATTCTGGAAACCTCCTTCCTTGACAGTTTAGTTTGCCTGCTATATTGTTTTCATAAGAATCCTTCACCATGTTTGTTTCTCTTTAACTGTTGCCCCAGATACTGGGCTGAACTTTCCCTTTTATGTTTAAGAAGAAAAGCTGTATTTACTCAACTGGGGCAGAAGTTTTTCTTGTGTAAAGCCATTGTAGCCTGGTGATTTGTGGCTCACTGTGCCAAAAGAGGAGCAATCAACATCGATAAGAAATAGTTGGTAGAACTATGGGAGAAAGTGGGCCATAATATCAAGCAGCTTTCGTAAGCCTTTCCTTAGCACTCTTGCTTCCAGTAACTGTATTTTGGGGGAACACTGTGAACGGATGATTGTGCAGGTGCCCTGTAATTATTGCCTGCTTTAATACAGTGCCTGCTGCATGAGAGATGTACACATTGTGTGCATAGTACCTTAGCTTCCTTTTTAGATCAATAAACGTATTGGATGTCCACTTGTTTTCGGCCGCAGTGCCTATTCATCTGTTTTCAGGACGATTCCAGGTCCTGCTTCCTTAAGGTTTCAGGCTGGACTTACAGAAAGAACTCACGAAAAGGAGAAAGGCGGACGGGACCGGCGTGAGCTGCGAGGTGCAGATTAATAACCGTTTATTATGCAAACCCAGAAAAGTCAGCGGTGCAACCCACGGGGAAGCCAGCCTGGCGCCCTCGGAAGCCAGCTTGTACTTTTTACCCAGAGGACCCTCGGAAGGGAGAACGAGGAGGGCCCTGCAGCTCCGATCCAGCTTCGGCGGAAGGTGAGAAGCCCTCCTTGGGCGTTTTTCCTCCCTGCCCGGCCGGAAAATCCAACCCGCCGGCCGGCTGGCTGCCGAGGGCAGTCCTGGACTGAGTGTCTGCCGGGGCAGCGGCGTGCCTCGCGGGCGGAGCCTGCCTTCCATTCGGCCGGCCTCCAGACCGCCTCCGGAGGGCGCATGCGCGTGACGGCCCCGTGGCGAGCGAGGGGCGTGGCCTGGCATCGCGCGCGGCAGGCCACTCTGACCTTCGCCACTGCTTCCGGCTCTCTCGCGGTTCCGCCATGGCGCAAGCTGCGCAGAGGCTGCTCAGGACCGTCTCCGCCAAGGGACCGCAGCTGCTATCCGGTGAGGGTCCGCGGGGGGCACTCTCAGGGCGGGAGGGCTGCCGGCCACGCTAAGCTTCCAGTCCCCAGCCCGCCCTCCGACCGGCTCTGACCCCCGGGCGGCCGGGGACAAGGCCGCAGCTTGGCTGCCCGGCAGTTGACGAGGCTAAAGAGGGGCAGCCATTTTGCCGGGGCCCTGTTCTGCCTTGTGCAGCGCCGGGCTGCGGCGGGGCCTTGGAAAAGCTGAGCCTGCCCGCCTCTTTGAGACGGGGACCCCCGCGGGGGGCAGGAGGGCCTCCTGACGCCAGAGAAGTAGCTGAGAAGTGGGATGCCTAGCTCACCACAGACGGGCCCCCGGTTCGTAGCTGAAGTGAGCATGGAGCCTCTTCCAGTAAAAAAAAAAAAAGTCTTATGTATGTATGCATGCAAACCTATATATACATACCACTATCACCCTGCATTCACTGTCTCCTTACTCCTTCTGCTGATGAGGCATGGCAAGGACTTTTCCTCGAGGTCTTGCAAAGAAACCAACGTGTACAATTTGGGGAAGAAGACCTTGCATGTCCAGCAGCTGCCTTGTGAAGAATTGGGCCATGCATGTGGAAACAAGTGAAAAGGAAAGGACAGCCAGGGAGGGCAGGGGCCAAAAGGGCAGAGATGGGGGGGGGGGAAGTTGAAGTGCCCCTGAGGTCAAAAGCTGCCGTGTCCTGAATTTCACTCACTTGACTGTGTGGTGGATGTGCTACAATGGCCATGACCTCAGGCACTCTTGCTGAGCATTTGTTCAATACTGGTGTAACTTTAGATGTTAACTTCAGGACTACCTATATTAAGGATGCTGGGGAACCAGAGAGAGTATGGAGGAGAGTAACACGCATGGTAAGGAGCTTGGAAGCTAGAGCCTTTGTAAAGGATTTAAAGGTACTTGGTCAGTTTAGCCCAATTAATTTTCTCAAAGGACACGTTAGAAACTGGGAGTGTGGTAGAGGAGTGCTGCTGCCCTACCCCTTCTACCAATGCCACACTTGCTCCCCGCCAATGCCCTGACACTGCCAACTTCTCTCCAACAGAACCAATGCCCTGGGCTGGATTGTGATCACCCGCAGACTGGATATGGCCCGTGAGCCATAAAATGCCCAGATCTGGTTTAGCCTAAAGAAGACCAGGCTAATGCAAAACAGGATATCAGTCTTCTAATACTTGAAGGGCTATCTCAGAAAGACGGTGATATATGCTCTATAGTGCCTGGGAACAGGACAAGAACCAATAGCTGGAAGCTTCACAGAGAGATATGCAAACTTGAAATAAGAAAGAATATTACTCAGAGGCCTGGTCTGCTACCTGGAATTGAAGAGGCTCCATCACTGAAGTGTTTCAAGCAAAGTTGGGACAGCTTGTTTGGCAGGGATAGTTTTAGGTTTTATGCTGTGTGTAGAGGTTAGACTGGAAGCTCTCCAAGATTCCTTCTAGAATTCTAGATCTAGTGACAAGAAGCCCACCACTATTCTGAGTGATTAATGCCTAGGTTTAACTGGTGTAACTAGGTTTTCCTTTAATGCTTAATCAGAATCTGTTTTTTTTCTTTATTATGCCTCCTGTCAAATAATAGAAATCTTGTTCCCTCTGTTTGACATAGTATAAGATATTTAAACTTTGCTCTTGCTTCCTCAAGCTAAATAATCCTAATTCCTTCCATAAGTCCTCAGAGGATTTTATAGGCATCTAATCATCCTTGCTGTTCTTCTCTGAGTACGGTCTAATTTCTCTGCTTTTTAAACCATGATGTCCCGAATTGGTCACAATATTCCATGTGGTCACTGACTAGTATATTGTAAAGTAAAATTCTCAATTCCAGTAATGTAACACCATGCCTTTGATGTTGCAGCCTAAAGATTGCATTTACTTTTTTTTGCAGGCATATCACACCATTCATGTTCCATTTGTAATCTACTATTTAATATCTTTTTTATGAGTATGTTGTTGAGCCAAGCCACCCAGCACTTGCGGATTTGATTTTTATTTAAGCAAAGAATTTCCCATTTCATAGTTTATAGAAATGGGCTCATAATAAAATTATCAAGATCATTTTGAATTTTATTTCTGTCTTTTGATGTCTGATCAACTTTTTGCCATCTGCATTCTTAATGAAGAATATGGGGGCTTTTATGCCTTACTTGATATCTTATTCCATTTTAACAAGAAACCACTTAAGAGCTCTTTTTGAGTAGAATTTCAAGCTAGCATTTTACTACCAAATGTTATGACAAGGTTAATTAGCTGGCTAATTAAAATGCCATAGGGTACCTTGTTAATTGCTGTGCTGGAATCAAATTACATCTGGAGCATTTGAACATTGTTATTTTTAAAAATGAAATAAATTCAGTCTGGCATTACGTCTGATTAACAATTGTATTTACAGTGGCTTGGAGAATCACTTTATGCTCTAAAACGGGTTTCAAACTCACAACTTCATGTGATGTGTCGCGACGTATCACAACTTTTTTGCCACTGCTGGCAATGGGGTGGGTGCAGTTTCGCTATGATGCATCTGGCCTATGGGCCAGCAGTTTGACCCCCCTGCTCTAAAATATTTCCAAGCACTGACATCAGACTGACTGATTTGAAGTTTCCTGGATCATCCATCTTCCCCCCTCCATCTTTGTTTAATGACAGAACAACATTTGTCCTACAGTTCTGTAGATTTTTACCATTCTCCAGAATTTCTCAAAAAAGACTTAAAACTTAAGCCAGACCATAGTAAGTTCCTTCAGTGCCCTAGGATGGCCCTCGAGATTTAAAAACGTTTCTTTTCTGATTGCATTTCTGGCAGCCTCTGGTTGGTTTTCCATAGTTACCTGGAAAAAAACAAGTCCTATTAGAGAAGAATGAAGCAGAATAGAACCAAGCAATTATTTTGTGATCTATTTCAGCTGATGGATGCTTTTCTATTTAACATTACAAGCTCCCAAAAGAATCTGCCCTATGAACCAAATACTGTATTCGTTACCTGACTTGGCTATAAAGCTGCAAATATTGTACCACAAAGGCCAAGCAAAATATCACCATAGAGCTAGAAATACTTTGTTTGCTTTAGCATTTGCCATTTGCTCTTCATCTCTCTTGCTCTTGTTCTCTTCTAGCTGCTGCAACCTACTCAAGGCCTCGGCTGGACACTTTTTTATACTACGCCAAAGTTGAGTTGGTCCCTCCAACTCCCGCTGAAATTCCTAAGGCTATTGAGAGCCTGAAAACATTGCTGAAGAGCTACCAGACTGGGCGCTTTGCACAACTCACAGTCAAGGTAAGTATGTTCCGGCAGTTGTAGCTTACAGAAGCTTTGTTGGGAATAGCTGCTTCCAGACTCTTCCTGATTTCATGAGAGGCTACCCTAGCTCTGTTCCTGCAGTGTCTAAAATTAATTCCAGCAAATCCCTTCATAGAGCTAGAGAAAATAGAAACTTTTTTGGGGGTGAGGGGTGGGAGGGATGTCAGAAGTTGAAGCATGACGTAGTTTTCCATCCCATGGAGGAGATAATGGGATCAATGAGTCTTCTGGAAGAGTGGCTATATTAATTTGAATAAAATCTAAATATCTTGTAACAATTTAAATGTAACTTATAATGACCGAGTGATAAGGTATTAGAAGACCTCTTGGTGTTGTTTCTATTTCACTGGAACTATCTGGGAAATGGGTGGGGCAATTGCTACCATAGCAACATTTTTTTAAAAAAAAACCTTTTTATTTCCTTTCAGGAAGCTCTGAGGAATGGTTTGGTGGCTACTGAAATACTGATGTGGTTTTACATTGGTGAAATCGTAGGCAAACGTGGCCTGATTGGATATAATGTCTGAAGAAGTTTCTTCTTTTGATTCCTAGTAGTGTCTTGATAACATTAAATTATGACACTTGAGATTAAACTGTGTCTGCAAGTCATGTTTACATTGTGGCAGAGCCACATGGTTACAGAATCATAGAATGTAAGGGTTGGACAACGTCTAGTTCAACCCCTCTTGGTAGAGGAATCCATGATTGCAACATTTCTGAGAGAAGGTCACCCAGACTGATGATGGCCTCAGAACTGACAGCCAACCTTCAAACCTTTTTTTCTTATTCTCCCCCTCCCCATGTATTTATGTCCTTCCATAAATACCTTGAAGAAACTACAGCTGCCAGAAATGAATGAGGAGAGAGAGAGACAGATTAGAGTTGGTAGGTTCCTGTTGTACTAGGAAATGATAAATAGGTAGAATTAACCCTAAAACTTAGTAGCAGTTGTATAGGAGAAATAGTGAAGAATAACTTTTGTTTGTTTTTCTCAAAGATAGTATTTAATGTACCCTCAAAGCTGACACCAGCCAGAGCATAGAACTCAAGTAGTGCAAGATGGGAAGACGTGACTTGGCCCATAGAATTGCCAAGATCCAGACACGACTGAATGGATAACATCGCTGTTTAATGGCAAAAAATGATCTTAGTTTATGTTTTCAATTGTAGCTTCATCATTTGTTCAGATACTTTCAACTTTGTAGAGGTTAGTTGAGCTTCATACTGGAGCTCATACATTTATAATGCCACATCCAAAAACCGTTCAAGTATTCCTCACCTATCTCCTTCCCTAGAGTCAGAGGAAGTGCAGAATATTTAAGCTGCTTTTTCTCCTAAGATTTTATAGGAAACAGTTTTGGGCATTAAAAGGAAGATTGGATTTAGCTTTAATGGATTTGAAATGTTAGCAGACTTTTTCCTTTTTTTTTTGCCACTGTGTAAACTGCTGCTGACAACAGTTAGAAAGCTGATCTGTCTTTTCAGCCAAAAGCACCTACTGTCCATATTCCTTTCCTCTTATACAAAACAGCGGGAAAGATTTGTCCATCTGTCCATTATGTGAAATCCTAACATTGCACGTTGAACCACTTTTCCATGCCCACAAAAGAACTACTTCAGTAAGGTTTGCTAATGTGGGGCTTTCACAGGTGTGACTGCTAACTTAACAAGGGTAGCTTTTAGATTTAATTCCACCCCCGAGGAAAACGGTATCACCTTTATTATACTCAATTTCTTATTAACAGGGGTCTTAATTATATCCTTATTTTGTCAGAAGAATTTAACAGCCTTGTTCCTGGAGGAGGAAGGTAGACTTTTATTTATTCTTTCCTGAATCGCCCCGCTTGTAAGCGCCTCTTAATGCCGGGGTTAATCTGCGCCAACCTAGGAAGGAGACGCAGAGCGCCCGGCTCGTCCCTCCAGGTCCCTACATCGAAGGGCCAGAGCAGCTGGGGATGCTGGGAGCCCCAGGCCCGCCGGAGGGCCACCCTCGCTGCCGTCCCAGCAGAAATCCCGCCTCCTCCTGGGCACCGGCCCACCTTCGCACAGGTTGGCCGGCAGGGAAGCGCGGCGAGCCGTTTCCCTGGCCTGCGGCAGCCGAGTTCCAGCACAGCTGCTCAGCCTCCCAGCAGGCACCGCGATGCCTGGAGGGCGCTGAACTCCGGCTGCCAGGCCCCGAGCCCACCCAGAGGGGCTGGCAAGGGCGGCGGCGGCGGCGGCCAGCTCCCTCCGGGCGCCGGGAAGCAACAGCTGCGGAGGACCGGAGCGCAACCAGCCTTGTAGCCGGGCAGTGGCGGCCCCGGCGCGGAAGCTTCGCGGAGGAGCGGACTGGCCCTGTGCCGGCGGACCGGGCGGAGGTACGGCGCCTTGACCGAGGCCGCCTCCGGGAGCGAGCGTAGCGCTCTCTCGGGCCCGCTCCCGGGACAGCAATGCTCCCGGGGGGGGGCGTCGCAGACCCGCTCGGGGGCTTCGGCCAAATCGCCGCGGTGGGGGCAACGGGAGGCCTTGGCGGGAGGCGCAGAACGGTCCTTGGCTCGCGGCTGCGTCTCCGGTACGGCGCCGGACGGAGTTGGCTGGCTATCGGAGGAGACGAGCGCAGCCGCCCCCAGCCCGTCGTGGTTGTAGACGCACACGTGGGAACGAGGGCACCCGCATCTGCTCCCGACCTGGGTCCGGCCGCCTCTCCGCGCCTGCCGGGCATCGTCGCAAGGGGGCAGCATAGCAGCAGCAGCGGCAGAAGCGACCACCGCCGGCTGCCGCCCCGCCCTCCCAAAGGCCCCGCGCCGAGCATGCGGGACTGCTTCTGCCGGCCGCGAGGGCGAGCGTTTGCGCCATGCCGCTGGCGGGGCGGCAACGAGCGGGCCCCGGACCCTGGATGGGCACCGCGATTATGCCTGGCCGCCCGCGGCGCCGTTTAGCTCAAGCGGGGCGCGGGGCGGTGCTCCGGCGGGGCCCGGGAACCTGGATGGGCGGTGCGCGCGTGCAGCGCCCCTAGGGGCGGGTTGTGCGGCAGGCAGGTTCCCGGGCGCAGCCCGGCCCCGCTCTCTGGCGCTTCGCCTCACAGGAAAGATGGCGCACAGCGGTCGGTGGCGCTTCCCGGCCCGGCCCGGCAGCGGCGGTTGGGGTCGCCGCGGGCTGGGGGGCTGCCGCGTGCGGGTCCCGGCCCTGCGCAGCCTGCGCGGGGAGTCTGCCGAGGAGCGGGTGACGAGCGGCGGCGGCGGCGGAGGAGCGGTGGCGGCGGCGCTGGCGGGAAGCGGAGGGGGCGGGGCGGGCGGCCCCTCCTCAGCCGCCGCCCCCTCATCGCAGCCCGCCGCCCCGCTCCCGGCCAGCACGGGGGTGGCGCCCGGCTTCGACGCGGCGCTCCAGGTCTCGGCCGCTATCGGCATCAACTTGCGCCGGTTCCGGGCGGCCTGCGGGGCCGAGGCCGGCAGCGGAGAGGTGAGGCAGGCCGGCCGGCGGGCGGGCGGGCGGGCGGGCGGGCGGGCGGGGCCGCTCTCCCTGGCCGGGAGCCGCCCTCGTGCCGGGCCTACGCGTCCGCGGCGCGGGGAAGGGGCACGCCCCCTCCTCGCCTGCGCGGCCTCCACCTCCGCCGCGGGAGCGAGCGGCGATGCGCCTCCTCGCGGCTCCAGTCGTCCCGGGAGGCCCTGGTTCTTCCCGCGCGGCCGCACGTGTAGCGGGCGGAGGGCAGCTGGGCGGCCTCGAGTTGATGTCCGGAGCCGCCCCGGGGTCTGCCGGTGAGTCGCGGCGCCAGCTTCCCGCGTGCCCGGCCGCCCTGCTTCACGAGCCGCCGCGCTTCCTTTCTGGCCGAGTTCCTCGAGGCGGCGGGCAGAGTTGCAGGGGCGTCTTCGCCCTGGATGGCCTCACGCGCCCGGTTAAGGCTACCCAAAGCCAGGCAGAGTTTTCGCCACATTCCGGGGGCTCCTCAAGTGTGGCGGAATACGCTACTCTGAGCTTAAAGAAAAAGTAAAGCCTCTCCGTGAAGGTCTTATATTTCTTTATTAAGAGATGTACTAAACCAGTGGAGCCCTGCAACATTTCTTTAATGGAAAGTTGTAAACTAATAGTTTAAATATAGAAGACAGGTGACTCCATTGAGTGCTCCTTTCCTATTTTCTTTATTAATGTTATGTTTTGCAATGTACCGTGGCAGTCAGTCTCTCCCCCCCCCGGTGTATTACTGATGTCTGTTTTTATAAAACCTCATCCTTTCAAAAGTGACTACAGATTTCAGTGCAAGACTGCCTGGTTCCATTCAGATTCTGTGCTGGATAAAAAACGATGTAGCCTTTTTTTCTCTTAATTTCCAAACTTGGAAGTTTTCCCCTTCGAATCCTTGTTTCACTTTCCCTCATGCTTGTTATCCAGTGACCAAAGCATTTAATGTAGGTGATCATGGCACATGCTACTCCCAAACTTATGCTTTTAGCATAGTGCTTCACACCAATTGAAATGGTGGTATAGATTTTCTTGAAGTAATATTTTTTGCTCAATTTCCTTGAAAGTATTATAAGCTCTCTCACTGTGTTAATGCTACATAATACGGTACTAAATGTGCTTTGTCAAGTCCTTATGAGTACAGTAATTTTAAAACTTACATTTGTCCAGTCCTCTCTCTTAGATGCTCAGGACATTGAACTGGGGCTCATTTAATTCTTCACTGCATGACCAGTCAGAATGAGGAATAGTGCACTAAGTCATTCAAGCTTCTGCCTGTAGCACACCTCCCTATAATCTGTCAGTGTCATTAAATGGGCTTAAACAGCCCATTCATTCTGTGTCTCATAGGTGTAACTCTTGATCATGACTTACTAAAATGAAGGAAGGAGGCAGAGCTGGGGAACAAAACATATTTTATGTAAAAATATTTTCACTGCTCAAATTCAACAAAATGCCATGCATACATAGTAAAAACATCCTATTTGCAGATGTAATTCATTTGAGAAGACCAGTGTTGTGGATGAAGGTGCTCTCTGAACTTGATTGTTTTCTTGCAAATGGTTCATTAGTGAGTGAGGGTTGCATCTTGTTTACATAGTTTGAGAGGATGTGTTGTAGTCGTTTTCTTGCTAGGTTTTATGTCTTTTGAATGGTAGGTAAATATGGTTTATCTTCATATGTCTATGGATATCAAACTTCCAGGAGATCCTACTATTTTTGGACTGGGTTTACCTAAAACACTGTTAGTTTCCCAGTTAAAACTGGTTGAATCTGTCCATGTGTGGTGAGATGGAGGAATTTTTGCCATGTCTTCTAACTGTAGTTAGTGTTCCTGGGTGCGCTTTGCTAGTCTGTTGAGTCCTTGATGCTCTTTGAGCTTGGCTGTTTGCTTGCACAGGTTTCAAAGTGTCTGTAACGGATCTTATGCACTATGTAGATGACTCTTTTTTCTTTTTGGGCTACTGAGTCTTTTGGTTTATTTAAGATGTTTCCAAAAGCTTTAGTTAGTGTGGGTTACCATAAAGCTGTGTGTGGTTATAATAGTCTGTTGATTGTTTCTGATATGTTTTTGATGTATGCAAGTATACTTTTCATAGCTTTGTTGGTTGTCCTGTAGTATAATATCTACAAGCAAATAACCAAGTTTAGAGAGCACCAAGGACTCCACCATTCAGCCCTGAACTACATATATACACTTCTATTAGAACAGTTCTTGGATAATGTATTGCACTTGCTAATAGACACAGTTATTGCAAGCTGCAGTCAATCTGAGACAGGTTCCTAAGAGTGCCTGATCTCTGCAGTGGTAACAGATCTGTTAAACTGTTTTGCTTTCAGATACTACTGTCTCTCTAGAAGGTTTCCAGGATGCTTGAAGAATTATACTGTTATTAAGCTGGACAGTCCTGTTTAAAATTATGGCTGATCTTTAGAAAATTGCAGAAAAAAGCAGAGCTCAGGTTCCATTGTTTTCTTTGGAGCTTTGGATCAGGGCTTTTCAACCTTTCCACCCATTGTACCACTTTTAGGATATGGCAGTATCCGGGTACCACCAGTCGCCTAGCAAGGTGTCAAAAACTTGATGACCAAAAAAAAAGGAAAAAAGTGATAAAAGTACAGGTAGTCCTCGACTTACAACAGTTCGCTTAGTCACTGTTCGAAGTTACAATGGCACTGAAAAAAGTGTCCCCCAAGGCAGAGCTGAGCAAGACGCCTGCCTGCCCGCCCGGCATCACTCTCATTCCCCTCCCCCATTACCACATTTCTAGGATGGTCGCGTACCACCTGCCAGGTGCCAATGTACCACAGGTAGTACCCATACCACTGGTTGAAAAGCCCTGCTTTGGATGATGAAACTCTTGGATAGGCAAATAGCCCATTTTGGGACTTATTCTAAGCACTAGTTGCAACATTGTTTTTTTTCTAGTTGGTGCACTGCATTTTGTATATCATTTTATTGTTATTGTACTGTTACTTTCTTTGAATTATTTAAGCAAGACATGGGACATAAATAGAATTAGTTGGTGAAAGGTTTGATATGATACCTTGAAGATAAGCCCCCCCCCAGTGATTTGCTTTGTTAATTTTCTTAAACATTTTGTTCACATAATTGGTATGCTAATAAACTTCAGTATTAAAAGCAGCATCTGGTGGCTCACAGAAACACCTGCTTATCCAATTTTGATAAATGAATTTTATCTTTCTTTTTTACTTCAACTACATTTTTGGAGACTGACTTACAATATTGATATCATAACATTAAAACATGAAGCCATCTATTTGCTTTTCTGTCTGATGGAATCTAGCTAGTAGATGGGAAGTAGTCTTACAACCAGTTTGATGGTGTAGTTAAAGGTACTTGGCTAGAAAATGGGGTGTATTAAAGTGTGGCAAGCTGGCATGAGTTCCAGAAATGCAAAGTTTGAATCCAGACTTTTGCAGTCTTATCTGGCAAACAGAAGTTGGCTAATAAAACTCAGGATGCACTACAAGATAAAGTAGGCGGAGAATGGCTTGTCTTAATGTTTGAGACATTGATTGCTTAAATTGCAATCTGAATCTATGTTTTGGGATTAAATTTAGTCTCCTTCTTCACACCATGCACTGAATTTCTGAACTTCAACTGGTAATTTAAAAATGGCCCTAGAACAGGGGTGTTAAACTGCTGGTCCGCCAGCCGGATGCATCATGCCGAAACCACACCCACCCCATTGCCAGCAATGGAAAGATACGGCGCAACACGTCTTGTGACATTGCGAGTTTGACACCCCTGCCCTAGAATGTCATTTGGAATGCTTCTGTTACAACCATTCCCCTTTTTGTTTAGATCAACTTTAGTATGATACTATGTGATGGAAGCTGATTCTTAACTGAGGAAGGATAAGGCAGGCCATGTGAGATTGGTGCTGTTGTATGGACAATTCTGCCTAATCTTTTTTGTTTTCTCAGAGGCTTGCCTGCTGTATTTGTACGCTGAGGAATCCAACTTGCAGTGGCCAGTAAAGGTGGCAGCACCTTCCCAGTTTTCACTCTCTGCAGGGAGTATAAAATTGAAGACTTCTAAGGTTCTGTTTGAAACCTAAGCTATTAAGCAGGGAAGTCAGTTTATTCTTACTTTTCTTCACTGCTCTTCTGTTTAGTGGAATTCTGGCTTCGAAGAAAATTGAGGGGAAAGGATCCTGACAATCAGCTGGGGCTTATTCGTGCTGCTGTACAACCAAAGATGCTATAATATTTTCTTGGCTCTAGAGATACCCAATACCAAGACATGCTGAAGAATTTTTTTTTTAATGGATGTGGTAAATCCTCATTATGTGCTGACACAATAGGATTCTTGTCTTGGAACTCCTGTTTTTGTAGTAACTTGAAGTGGCATTTCTCTATAGATCTGTATCTTTCTCCAAAACTAATGTGTAAGTTCTTTAGCAAATTGATATTTTTAAAAGCATGTGCTTGTGAGATACAAATTTAGTCTCACATTTGACAGATTATTCTGCTATGCTCAAGTCTTTTATCATTTCAAATAAAATTTGATTTGACACTCAATTTTCCTCTGATAATCACAGTTATAAGTTTTAACCATTTACAATAATAAAATCAGGTGTTAAAAATCAGAATATGAATATAGCATGTCTCTAGTCCAATTTAAATTATTAGAGGTCAGTTGTCCTGTTTTATATGTTGAAAGGAATAGACTGTTATAGAATTGATTTGTACATCCTGGTATGCTTTTGAGTACTGGATGCGTGAAGGAGCTTTAAGGTTTTTTTAGTATGTTCAGTGGAGAAGAACGCATTTCATAGTTTCTGCTTGACCATCGTTGCCCGGACCCAAATGGTCCATAAAAAGGATCCTCCTGTATTTTCCTGTTAAGCCAGCTGGGCAGAAGTATAGGCCAGTGATGGCAAACCTATGGTATGAGTGCCAGAGGCGGCACTCAGAGCCCTCTCTGTGGGCACACCTGCCGCCGCCAGCTCACGCAGGTCCATTAGGCCGCTGCTGTCAGCCCCACCCAGCACAAAGGAGGTGAAGCAGCTGGCTAGCAAGCTCGAGTAGAGGTGGTAGAGCACACTCCCATGCACTAGCTGGCCTTTATGTGCAGGGCCTGATGGTGTCAGACAGCAGCCGCCCATGCCTCACCTTGCCCCGCAGCAATGGCACCCTGCCCTACCCCCTGCCTCACCCCACAGGACGAGACTCCTGCCCACCACCCCACCCACCAGAGACACCCTGGATATCCCCCAATCCTGCCCAGCCCCCACAGGTGTCCCACCCACGAGCAACATCAAGGTGGCCACGCCCATCCCGGCCATGCCCACTCGGTCTGTTGTGACCACCACAGCCACGCCCACCCAATGGGCCACATCCACCCATCCCACACCCCCTGAGGGCACCACAATGTTGATGTGGCCCTGGCACTTTGCGATAAATAAGTGGGTTTTGGGTTGCGGTTTGGGCACTCGATCTCTAAAAGGTTCACCATCACTGGTAGAGGCCTTTCTGTATTTACTTTTGCTAATAGAAATGGGAGTAAACAGGCAGAAGATAAGCTTCAATATAGTCAATATCTTCACTACAGATATTTCCCATGAATCCGGTGGAGAAAAATGACAATAGACCTTCACCATACCTCTCTTCAGAAATAGGGCAGCATGTAAAATGCAGCAAAGCAGCCTTAGGGGTTTTGATTATTCAAATTCCAGGAGGGGATGAAGTTACAAAAAAGTGGGCTCCATATAAAACATATGCTAGGTATTTGACTTCAAAAAATGTAAAAGTTGTAGAAGTTACCCTATTTTGGGGTGGGGGGGAGCCCTTGAAGTTCCCACTGCACTTCTGCGAACATGCTGGGGCACATAAGATCCATGAACCTTCTTTGAGCCAGATTTCTGCTGAAAGCTCCAAGTACTTGAAAATCAGTACTGAATTAGTTCAGTTAAATTTCATTTGATCTACCAGCAATATAGTCCTGGTTTCCTACAAAAACATAATTTTGATTTTGGGCTAATGTATTTCTACCTGATTCTCTGTTATACTGAAGAACCACATAGTGTTAATTCTTAGAATCCCAACAGAATATTATCAAAGTATCTTCATTAAGCTAGAAATATGTTCTCTGCCAATGCTCTCTGATGGATGGAAATTTAGATTGTTGAGATGGTTCAACAGACTATTTATATAGAAATTTTAAAAGGAACAAGCATACCTCAAGTAACAACTTTGTAAATTGGAATAGCATTTGTCCAGTTTGCCAGAGATGTTGCATCTAACTTTCAGTGCTATATCAGTATGTAATCTACATGTGAGTAGTAACATGCACTGATCAGCCATCTTCAATTTTTTTTCAACTTTCGGTATTGCCCCTGGTGTTTCCATTCAAGGACTAGACCAGTGGTGGCGAACCTATGGCACGTGTGCCAGAGGTAGCACTCAGAGCCCTCTCTGTGGGCGCGCGTGCCATGCCCCGGAGATGGCAACCGTCCCTCTTCAACCAGCCACCTGCTAACTGGCCGAGGTCCCACGTGGCCGGATGCATCCAAGCACCTATGCACCCAGTAGCCTCTTTGTGCGGGGGCTGATGGTGTCAGGCAGCAGCCACCCCGGCCCCTACCTCACCTTGCCCTGTGATAATGGCACCCCTGCCCTGCCTTGCCTCACCCCTCAGGACGAGCCTCCTGCTCACCGCCCCACCTGCCAGAGACACCCTTGATCTCCCCCAACCCTGCCCGGCCCCCGTAGGCGTCCCTCCCCATGAGCAACATTGAGATGATCACACCCACCTTGGCCATACCCACCCAATCTGCCATGGCCACGGCCACCCAGTGGGCCACGCCCACCTGGTACCCGGCGATACATACGTGGGTTTTGGGTTGTAGTTTGGGCACTCGGTGTCTAAAAGGTTCGCCATCAAGGGACTAGACAGTTTCAGCCCGGCTTAAGTCAGCCAAACTACCCCATGGCTGTAAGTCTTTAGGCCTAAAACCATATGTTGCAATTATTGAATAAAGTACGTTATACCAGGCTACAAAAGTCACAATTTTCATTTTACATAATTGAGCACTTAGCCTTGGAAAATAAATATAACAATTAAGAAAGCTAGATCTCAGCTAGATCTAATTTGGGTGGGCAAATGTGAGTGGAGGCTTTTCTGTTTTTGACTTTTTTTTTTCTGTCCCACTCCACCCCAGTCCCTCCCCCTCAAATGTTTCTTCTGTCTGGCTGTAATATATATATATACAGGTATGTGGGAGAGAGAGAAAGGGAGGGAGCGCATGCTCCATGGGACCCGCCAACACCACAACCAGTTTCAATGGATGTTTTAAAAATACTCTGAATTGTGGCACAAGCCCTGTTTTTCATTTTTTTTATCTCTGTATTTATTTATTTTTATTACTTTTAAAGTAGTGACAAAGAGAATAATCACCAAGCCCCTTTTTTCATAAAGTTACACCTGAATTTGGGGCTTCTCTGAAAGAAAAACCTTCACATCCTTGGCTGGTCTTGGCTTCCACAGAACCGCCAGGGTGGCAGTATTGGGAGGTGGGACAGTGCCAGTGGGAAAGCCTGGAGAAAGAGTGGGAAAAGTGAGCACAGGGGTTGAAGGAGCAGAATTGGCTGTCCATTTCTGTTCTCCTGGGTATCCACTGTGCTTGACATCCTTGGTGATTACATCAGGATGCAGTAAATCCCGAGGGAAAGTGCTCTAACTTGTTGACTGTTGGGCTGGGAAGGAAAGTGGAAAGCTTGGGAGCTTGGAGGCCTAAATCCTGGTGCTGAATTGCTTAATTGTTGGGACTCTCAGGCTGCTGGAACCTCTACAGCAGGGGTTTCAAACTGCCGGCCCATGGGCAGGTTGCATCACACAGAGGCCACACCCACCCCAGCTCCGGCAATGCAAAAAAAGTTGTGATACGTTTTGACAATCATGTGACGCAGCAAGTTTGACACCTGTGCTCTATAGCTTTTGCTGTGCTCTGTGCCTCCCGCCACCCTTCGTCCAGCTGCGCCACACAAAAGGAGTGCAGGGTCCTGACTCAAAGAGTTGTTGAAGTACTGGGGGATTTGCAGCCTTTGATCTTCAGAAGCTCTAGTTTCTTTGAGAATTTCTTAGACTGATAAAATTTGGCTTCCTGGAAAGAGAAGCTCAGGTTTTAGAGAAGTGAAGCTTTTAGTGGCCTGACTAAACCTCTCTGCTTGCTTGCCTACTTAGAACCCACCGACCGCTTGTTAGAGATGTGAAGGCACTGCTCCTTCTGCCAGCTTGCTAGAATCTCTGCCCATCCTCAGCCAAAGATTGTTTACTTCTTGCAGAGAGGCCCACGTGGGCAAGGGGAGGGGCTGGCAGAGCTGTGCTCTGGAGTACTGTGTGCAAAACGGCATTCCAGAGCCAGAGGAGCTGAGCTTGGAGCATGAGCCCCCCCTTTCCTTTCTGTCAAAGGAGGCATGCTTCATGCATATCCTGCTCTCCCTCTTTCTCTCCCTCACACACAAAGATAAATCTCGTAATGGTGGTCTTGTAGGTTAATGCCCCAAATCAATCTCTTTGATTCCTCTGCGGTGAGGGCCCAAATGGCACAGAAAAATAGGGAAAGGCAGCTTTTCCAGCTCTTTTCCTGAGTTGCTGCTTCTCAGAATGGCCGATTTCGTAGGTGGGGAGGGGGTCCTGGAAGTGCATGAGCTGGGGCAGGATTGGTATTCATTAAGAGAGGACAAGAGATTTTGGGGAAAATAGGCAAAGCCTACGGTTCCTGGCACAGCAGGAGCAGAACTGGGGGGGGGGCTGACTGTTTTGCCAGAAGTTCTTGTGCAAAGGAGGTTGGTATGCCTGTCAGGTGTAGCAGTCTGCTCCAGAGAGACCCTGAGCCAGGTCCAGCCATTTTTAGTTCTAGAAAGCTGAAAATGTGGCTCGGCATGGGCTCTAATGACAGAAGCAGCACGAACAAGGGAGCACAGAGTTGGTGACTTTTCAGCTTCACACCAAGGTGAACTCCTCACCCTGCAGTAGCAGCCTGGTGCACAGCAGGAGGCGGCTGTTGCTTCTGCCCTAACCCAGACTGCTTTCCTTTAACATGGAGGTCCTGTTTAGTCCTGTGGGATGACACCCATGGGGAATTGATTCCGGTGGAATTAATGGAGCTATTGTAGCTAGATGTTGCAAATCATTGCAGTGAAGACAGCCTTCTATTTATAGGTTCCAAAACAGCAGGTTTTTTTTAATAAAATATTTTATTAATTTTTTATAATTATAAATATAAACAAAAAATCAAATTAAATACAACTCAACTTAATACAATCGTTTACAACTTTTTCCAACACAACACTTACGGGACCATCTTCTGCCACATACTTCCCTACGACCGGTGAGCACACAGGGTCGGCCTTCTCCGGGTCCCGTCAGCGAAACAATGTCGTCTGGCGGGTCCTAGGGGGAGGGCCTTCTCTGTTGTGGCGCCCACCCTCTGGAAACAACTGCCTCCTGAAGTCTGTGTTTCTCCCACTCTCCCAGCCTTCCGAAAGAATTTAAAAACCTACCTCTGCCGGCAGGCCTGGGGATGATTGTTGATTGTGGCGTGATTGATGAATATGTATGGGGTTTCATTTTTAATGTTTTTGTTTGGATTTACATTGAAATTGTTTTATGTATATGTTGTGAGCCGCGCCGAGTCTTCGGAGAGGAGCGGCATACAAATCCGAACAAGTAAATAAATAAATAAAACAAAACATAAAAACTTACATGAGATAACTATGGGTATTGCTCGGCAGCACCCCCTCCACCACATCCCCTTCTTCCTTCCTCCCTCTTTCTACTTCTATCCCCCCACCCTCTCTCCCTCCCTCTCCCTCCACCCTCTCCTACAACCCTACATCCCTCCAATCCTTCGCTCCTCAATCTCCACCCGCTCCAGATGTGGTTCCGAGGTACTGCCCGAGCGACCCCTCTTTTATCAAAAAGTATATCATTCTTATATAATACTAATATTGCAGTTGAGTACATTATAACACCCCCCAACCCCCCCCTGACTTCCCAAAGTGAATACAGGGTAAAACACAAGAAAACCCGCTTAACTAAACAAAATTGTTATGTAAATCATTAAAAATTTAACTATATTTTTCAGTCCAACATATAAAAATTTAACTATATGCTAAATACAATTTCTTAGATTGATATTTCCCTTGTATATACTCTATCCATTTTTTCCAGTCCAACATATATTTTTCATTTGAATGATCCTTCAAATATGCGGATATTTTAGCCATTTCAGCCAAATTTATAACTTTCAAAGTCCATTCTTCAATAGATGGTAATTCTGGCTTCTTCCAATATTGTCCCACCAACAGTCTTGCTGCTGTAATCAAGTTCAAAATTAAATCCGTCTCTATGGTAGTGCAGTCTTTTATAATGCCTAACAAAAACAACTGTGGTGAAAATTCAATACGTTTTTTCAAAATATTTTGAAGTATCCACCATATTTTTATCCAAAAGGCCTTGATTTTTCTACAAGTCCACCATACATGAAAATAAGTAGCATCCATGCATTCACATCTCCAGCACTTAGATTGTAAATTAGGGTACATATATGATAATTTTTTCGGATCCAAATGCCATCTATAAAACATTTTATAAAAATTTTCTCTTAAATGTTGCGCTTGTGTAAATCTTACATTTTTCACCCAGATCCTCTCCCAAGTTTCCATCATGATTGGTTGTCCAAAATTTTGTCCCCACTTTATCATACAGTCCTTAACTAATTCAGTTTCAGAATCAATTTCTATCAATACGTTATATAATCTTTTAATATGCATAGACCTTTGGTCTCTAACTTGTTTAATTAAATTTTCATCTGGTAAACAGATCAAACAGATCAAAACAGCAGTTTTTGAAGAAATGGCTTTTTAAAGAGGTGGCTTCCCTTTTACCTTCTGCAAAAAAAAAAATTTTTTCTGGAGGGTAATCTTTAAGATTCTTGATTTTCTACAGGCATTCAGGAGAATTCCATAGCCCAAGGCAGATCCAGGCTGTCGTTTGGGCTTTATGAGATGTATTTCCATTGGTGGCCTCTCTTCCAGCAGATGCCATATAAAATAGATTGTTAATGAATTTTAACCCCCTTTTGTTTTCACTATAGCTTTTACTTAAACATCTCTCTCCCTCTTTCTGCAGGATGAGCAGTTTCTAGGTTTTGGTTCAGATGATGAGGCCAAAGGAACCAATTCCCCCAAGTCCCTTGCAGGTAAATCCAACCAACTACAACCTGAATCATATTCAATGGGATTTGCTTTAATGGGTTTTAGATGTGACTGATCTAAAGAATGTTTATTGAGTGACAAAACCTGAAATTTGTATTTGCCAGCCTCGTATAATATACTAAGTCATAGCTTTTTTCAATAATGAGTTGCTAAAAAGTAGTTGTTGATTTCATTAATTTTGTTGTCCAACTCCAAGAAGACACTTGGTGGCATACAATAAGTCCAATAATATATTAAAATACAAGTAAAAGCCACATTATTGCTCATATCAAAACAACACTTCTCAGCATGCAAGTAAATTCAACAATGCCACACAATATGGTAGCCAGTAAATCATGACTTAGAAAACACAGTTGCCCAATACACTTAAACCATTAATGGCCCAATCAGATTCTTGTATTATCACATTAATGAGTCAAAAATTATTATTTGGGGGATACAGATTCTCCACACCATTTTACACCAGGAGAATATTGACAAGACTTTGTTAATATCATAGAGAGTGTAAGGTGTGTCTTGGCTGCTGTAGTCCAGGGATCCCCAACTCCTGATCCGTGGACCAGTACTGGGCCGTGGCATGCCAGCAACTGGTTTGCACAAACAAGCAAAGGCCCATCCACAAGATGCAGGCAACACACCAAACCACACCCCTCTGGTTTGTGAAAAAACCTCTCTCCACGGAACCGGTCCTGGCACCCAAAAGGTTGGGGACATCTGCCGTAGTCGGTCCTTTTTAGAAAACCAGTTTTCTGCTGCCAGGTCTGGGAATCATGGGGAAATGTTTTAGTGGCTTTCTCCAGCTTTTTTTTTTTTTAAAGATTAGGCTAAGATTTCATAACTGGTTTTATAATGGGTAAAATATTCCTGTGACACGATTGCCTGAATGATATGACTTAGTCTGTGAGCCTCCATGTAATCCTTTGGAAGTTCATTAATTTTTTTTAAGCATTCTCACTGTACACTATGTTCTTCCCATTGATGCCCTGGGCGTTATGTACATTTCAAGACATCTATGAAAAAGCCCACTAATAAAAATGCTATCTATTATTAAAGCCTGCTTTGACCGTCCTGATGAAAAAGAAATGAAATTTAAATTCCAATATGTGGTTTCTGTCTTGACCTATGGCTCGTGAATGTAGCTGGGGATTATTAAATCCAGCGTCCCTTGCTGCTGAGCTCCTAAGGCAATTCATAACCCAACAGGATAGCTTCTCTTGTCCCAAGTCCAGCCATTGTAGATTTGTGACTCAGTTTATGTCCTGGTAAACTGATTGACTAAATTCTCCTAGCATTATAAAATTAGTCATCTAAATATGCATACTAAGCCTATTTATGTAAAATTCAGAAATTGACCTACTCTTAAAACTATAAAATATTGGATCCTTCCTTCCTCTTTTCTTTTCTTTTTTCTTTTCTTTTCTTTTCTTACCTTATTCCTGTTTTCATTTTGTGCCATGGCTGAAAACAAGGATTTCCCTGCTTAATGTACCCATTTTTGTTCTTTTTCTGCAGTCAAAGCTAGTGCACGTAAACCTCGTGGGAGACCTCGGAATGGTTCAGACCGAAGTCCAGCTGCTCTACCAGAGTCCTTGCCAATATATTCACTTTTAAGCAAGCCAGAACCTACATCCATGGAAAAAATAAAAAGGAAAGAATTTAAAAGTGGAGAAAAACGTCGAGGAAGACCTCCTGCTCTAACCAGTGTGAAATTCAAGATCAGCCATAAAGAGTGCATTCCAGATGCTCAGAAAGGAGGGAAGGAAGAAAAAGAGAATGTAAAGAAAATAAAGCGGGCACCATCAGCTACCTTTCAGCATGCTGCAAAAATTAAGAAATTAAGAACAGGCAAACTCTCTCCACTGAAGTCTCAGTTCAAATCCGGGAAGCTCCAGATTGGGAGGAAAGGGATTCAGATTGCCCGCAGGAGAGGGAGGCCACCATCTTCTGATCGCTTGAAGACTATGCCAGCTCTTGTATGTTCCCAGTTGGAGAAAGTCCAGAGGGCACGAAAGGAGAGAGAGGGTGTACCATCTCTCCCCAAAGATGAAAAGCCAACAGTCAGACAGAGCCCTCGCAGACCAGTAAGGATGATTCCTTCTTGCAAGAGGACAGATGCCACAATTGCCAAGCAGCTCTTGCAGAAGGCAAAAAAAGGAGCTCAAAAGAAAATGGAGAAAGAAGCAGCAAAGCTTCAGGGCCGGAAGGGGAGGACTCAGCTCAAGAACATTCGGCAGTTCATTATGCCTGTAGTGAGTGCCATCTCTTCACGAATAATTAAGACTCCCAAACGTTTCATTGAAGATGAAGACTATGACCCACCAATTAAAATAGCACGCTTAGAGTCTACCCCAAATAGCCGCTTCAGTGCTACCTCTTGCGAGTCCAGCGAGAAGTCCAGTGTTGCATCTCAGCACTCGTCCCAGCTGTCTTCAGATTCTTCACGGTCTAGCAGTCCAAGTGTTGATACATCCACAGATTCACAGGCTTCTGAAGAGATGCAGGCTCTCTCGGAAGAATGCATTGATACTTCAGAAGTCCACCCGTCCCTGCCAGCATCCACCTCCCCTGGGAACGAGGGTGCTGAGCAGAGGAGGAGGAGGAGGAGGTTTTCAATGGCAGAGAAGACTTTTGCCCCCAAAGCAGCTAAGAAGGTGCCCAGCCTCCAAAGCGTGTCTCAACAACAGTCTTCTCCTTCTTCTTCTTCACCTCCCCCTCCACTGCTCACCCCGCCTCCCCCCCTGCAGCCAGCAGCAGGCATCTCTGACCATGCGCCGTGGCTCATGCCTCCCACCATTCCCTTGGCATCACCCTTCCTGCCATCTGCTGCTGCTGCTCCTGTGCAAGAGAAGCGGAAGTCAATCCTCCGAGAACCGACCTTTCGTTGGACTTCCCTGAAGCCCTCCCGCTCTGAGCCCCAGTACTTCTCCTCTGCCAAGTACGCCAAAGAAGGTCTTATCCGCAAGCCGGTTTTTGATAACTTCCGGCCGCCACCCCTGACCCCAGAAGACGTGGGCTTTGCTGCTGCCGCGGCCAGCTTTACCCCTCCTGGGGCCACAGCTCCCACCCGCTTATTTTCTCCTCTTCATTCTGGAACAAGATTTGATCTGCACAAGAGAAGCCCCCTGTTGCGAGCCCCAAGATTCACTCCCAGTGAGGCACACTCACGCATCTTTGAGTCTGTCACGTTGCCCCCTTCGATTAGTCGAAGTCCTGCGGGAAGCGCCACAGCAGCAGCTTCTTCAAGAAAACGGAAGAGGCGAGTTTTCAGCCCAATCCGATCTGAATCGAGATCTCCTTCACACTCCATGAGGACAAGAAGTGGAAGACTCAGCACCTCTGAGCTGCCCACGCTCCCTCCAGCCTCTGTCTCTTCTTCCCTAACTAGCATTTCTGTAGGCTCCCTTACCACTAGTGCCTTAAATGCCACCACGTTCACTTTCCCTTCACATTCCCTGTCCCAGACTGGGGAAGCAGCAGAGAAAGGTCAGAGGCCAAGGAAACAGACAAACCTTCCTGCCCAGCCATTCTCATCGGGTGGCACTGCTTCCCTTTTTCCTTGGTTCGCACCAAGTCCCCAGACAGAGAGGACCAGAAGCAAAGACAAAGCCACCGAGGAGCTGTCCAAAGACAAAGAAAGGGACAACAGTCCTGAGAAGGAGAAGAGCCGAGAAAGAGATAGAGATAGGGAGAAAGAAAACAAACGTGAATTGAGGAAAGAGGAGAAGAAGAAGAAGAAGAAGAAGAAGGCTTCAGAAATTCAGAGCAGCTCTGCTTTATTCCCGTCAACTCGAGGTTCTAAAGGAAAGGTTCTTGTGAGTGAAGATGTAGCAACCTCATCTTTTGCCAAAAAACCTACAGGACGGAGGAAACTAACTGCCGCTGATCCAGCAGCAGGTGTCCCTGCGGTAGTTCTTGTGGACTCAGTTAGCATAAAGACCAAGTTACCCAAGAAAAGCCGAGGGGGCTTGGAGAAATCAAATCTGGACCTTGGCCTGGAAGCCTCGTCTGCAGAAAAGGAAGAACCTTTGCATCTTCCTGCTGCCTCAGTTGGCATTGTGAAACATTCCTCCATCAGCTCAGTATTGGCTCATGCTGATAAGCTTCCAATGACTGACAAGAGGGTGGCCAGTCTCCTGAAGAAAGCTAAGGCTCAGCTCTATAAGATTGAGAAGAGCAAGTCCCTTAAACAGGTGGATCAGCCCAAAGGACAGGTATCTTCCAAACATAGTGGGATTAGAAGGGAGGTAGCAGAGGCAATAAGAGTTAGTGCTCCCATGACAATAGGTGAAGCAATGATAGTTGACAGGAGTTTCCTGAGAAGGTGCAGGTGCGACTGGTCCCTGGGTCTCGCTAAGCAAGGCCAGGGAAGCTGTGAACCGGGAAATGTTTGCTATTATACTGCCACTGCTGACGAACATTGGCATGCTGTGAGCTGTTTGCTTAAAGCTTCTTGTGTCTTTCTTTCCTTGCGAAGACTCTGCAAGGAATGTCGGCGTGCACCAGAATGGAACATAGCAGTTCGCCTTTCCAGGTGTCTTGTGCCTCTGTATTAATGCTTGTGGATGGGCGCTATTTTCCCACCCCATTGCACTCCAGAGCATCTTTTGGGAATTGAATTCAAAACATTTGTAGCCCTGGATCTTCCATCTCAAGGGAAGCGATGAGCTCTGAATTACTGCAGGGAAGGTTTTGTTTTGTTTTGTTTTTTTAAAAAAACATTCTTTTTTCTTCCTGCCCATCCCAGCTCCTTTGGGTTGTTACATACAACACAGCTACTAAGTGTCTTGCAATATGTAGATGTTGCTATGTATTATTTCTAGTAGATACTCACTATAAGCTCATACTCAGCCTGAGCTCCTTGATGCAGTTTGTGTTTATATTTGCAGAATTGCAAGTGATTGGCTTTAGGCAAGGCCACTCTGCCTTGTGGAAGGGAACCCACTTGGAAACATAATGTTAGAGAAGGCCAAGAAGCCAGCCAGCCATGCCTCTCTACTGGGATTGAGTTGCTTATGGCAGGATGATTGCATCAACCTATTCCATCTGTTTCTCTGCTGGAATTTAGGGTCAAGAGAGCGATTCCTCAGAGACCTCTGTGCGAGGTCCACGCATCAAGCATGTCTGCAGGAGGGCAGCTGTCGCCCTGGGCCGCAAGCGAGCAGTCTTCCCAGATGACATGCCCACTCTGAGTGCCTTACCATGGGAAGAACGGGAGAAGATACTGTCTTCCATGGGGAATGATGGTGAATGTTTTGATTTGGATAAATGACTGCATTCCTTTCTTTATATCAAGGGGCATTAGAAATTAATGTAAGAGAGACAGCTGAATGGAAGGGTAGCTTTACAAAAATCTGAATAGACCCTCTTGCGGTGCTCCTTTAGAAAAAGTGCAAGTAGCACAATCGTCACTTTTCTCTCCATTGATGATGCTGAATTAATCCCCGGGGGTCTTTTTGACAGACAAATCCTCTGTTGCTGGATCAGAAGATGCTGAGCCCCTTGCACCTCCCATCAAGCCCATCAAGCCAGTAACCAGAAGCAAGGCCCCTCAGGAGCCTCCGGTGAAGAAAGGCCGACGGTCAAGGCGCTGTGGGCAGTGTCCAGGCTGCCAAGTCCCAGAAGATTGTGGCGTCTGCACAAACTGTCTGGATAAGCCGAAGTTCGGTGGGCGGAACATAAAAAAGCAGTGCTGCAAGTAAGTGTGTGGATTTGTGGCCTCCGTATGACCGACTCTTCTGGGGGACGGGAATACCCTAAAACACTGATTTCACCCTCCCTGAGGAGATGCCAAGGGTCCCAGACTTTCCCATGCTTTGGGCTGGATTTCTCATCAAATGGCAGCTGAGTTCTAAGCACTTCTTTCTCAGGCCATGGTGGTAAAGAAGCAGGCATGTGCAGATGGTGCAAAGGGGAGCTCAGTTAAAGATCTTTGCCATACCTGGTGCAAGTGCCTGCTTTTGCCATGCTGATGTTGGTTTTTGTCTCTAAGCGAAATGGGGAAGCAGCTCCCCAGGGTGAATCCTTCCTCCGTCCCCCCATTACTCATACTTGAGCTGCCTGGCCAGTCAGCTCAGACAGGGAATGGGAATACTTATTGCTGCTCTTCAAAGAAGATTCTTTTCACTGCAGCTGAGAGACTAACGTTGCCAAGCATATCCTGCTGAGGTCAATCAGTTCAGATAGCCAGACTTACCTGGGAGCTTGTGGGGGGTGAGGGTTGAAAATTTCTGGGCATTTCTTTTTACAGGATCGTTCTCTCCCCCTCCCCCCTCCCCAGGTCTGTAAGTCAGAAATGGCCAGGTTAGCAGAAGACCAATAAAGGAGAATAATATTTGTAGATCAGAGTTGAAATGAGGGCTCTTGGTGCTCTCTGAGCTTGGTTATTTTCCTGCAGACATTTCATGACCCGACTAGTTAACATCATCAGCATTAGTGATGATGTTACCTAGTTTGGGTAATGAAACACCTGCAAGAAAACCATCAAGCTCAGAGAGCACCAAGGATCCTGCTAGCAGAATCTTCCTGCAGAGTGCTTAGTAATGTGTCTTTCCATCTCTTCCTTTTCTCTTTCTGAAGGATGAGGAAGTGTCAAAATCTGCAGTGGATGCCATCGAAAGCCTATCTCCAGAAGCAAGCCAAAGGTGGGAAGCCCTTTGGAGAGGGAGAGCAAGAAGGGACGGGACACGGGTGCTTTCAGAACAACAGCTCCATATGTGGGTGGCAGTTCCATCAAAAGAGCTTTTCTACTTTGCAGCTGTGAAAAAAAAGGAGAAGAAATCCAAGTCCAGTGAAAAGAAAGACAGCCATGTGGGGAAGATTCAGGGGGAGTCAGGGCAAAAAGCAGCAGCTTCTCCTCTGGCTTTGGGGAAAGAGGATCAGGCCTCCAAGAGAAGCAGCGAACCAGCCCGGAAGGCCAGTGAAGAAAAGATAGAGGAAGGGCAGCTGCTGCCACCCATCCTGGACCCCAAGCAGCCACTTCCCTCTGCTACCCGGAAAGCTGGCAAACAAGCATCGCCTACCTTGCCCCCCATCCAGCTGCCTAGCTTGGTCCCGCCCAAAAAGGAAGCCCCCAAAACTGTCCTGGCTGAACTCAAGAAAAAAACAGCGCCATCCCTGGAAGCAGGTTCGTGTTGACATGCCTGTTGACCTCTCCAAGACCAACATATCTGCCCTCTGGAGAGGCTGGTGTAAGACTGCCTCCCGCAGGGAGAAAATGCCCCAGCTCAACAACTCCATGCAAAAAGGGGCTTTCTTGGGCACACATCGATAGCCACATGAGGAAGCAGCAGGCAAATGGGATTTGCCTTTCTCTTTTGTAATCCTTTGTTCCTTTTCTCCTTCTGTATGCCTGTTTGCTATAAGCACATCCCGTTTCTTTAGCAAAGCACACGGTGCATTCCTCTTATTTCTTTTGGTTTAATCTAGGTCCCTACTTAAAGTAGAAGAAATAGATAGGAAGTGGGGAAAGGGCTGGGGTATAGCTTTATTATTCTGGAGGGGTTAGGGTTTGTTTCTAGAAGCAAAAAGGAGATAGTGTCTTTTCTGCCTTAACAAGGTCCCAAATGCTTTAAGAGACAAGTCTTGGGTTATTACAAAGTATGTTTGTACTTTTTCTAGCCATTGAGCAAAACAGACAGAAGAAAATCATTCCACGTCCCAGCTTACCAATGAAACAGAAATCAAAAGAAAAGGTAACCTAATGCTTCATCTTGTTTCAAGACAAAAAGTGTTCTGTAATTGTGCCCTATTAAGCCTGATCCTGATCTCACCCCTTTCCGAGGGTCCAAACCCAGGGCACACCCTCCAGAGCCAGGTACAGTCTGGGCCCCTGGAGGGTGTGCATGTATACATGCCAAATATTAGCATTTCTGGCCTTTTAAGAAAAATGGGTGCATAATATGAGTGTAATATTTCTCTAGTATTGTTCCTTGTCAGATGGTAGTGATAACTCAGCATGAATTTTGCGGTGCCTCTTGAGACTGGCCACTTATCACAGGCTAGGCAAGGTGCCTATGTGTTCAATATATTCTAAGCCAGTTTGGGAAGTAAAGGAAATATTGTGTCTCCCATTTTTCTAGGAGAAGCCCCTCCCAGTCAGCAAGCCAGAGAATAGCCCGCTCAATACCCTGAGCACTTTATCCAACAACACCCCTTCCAAGCAGAAGCCCCTGACAGATGGGGTCCACAGGATCCGAGTGGACTTCAAGGTAACAAGACAGCTTTGGGTGTGGCTTCCTCCCTCAGGAGTTGGGCCACGGAGTAGGGACGGTTCCCTCCCTTCCCACCACATTGTACTGCCAAGCAAGCAGTCTTGAGGGACTGGCGGAACAATCTCCAGCAGGTGTTGCTTCTCTGCTTTTTAGGAGGACTGTGAAGCTGAAAGCGTTTGGGAAATGGGTGGTTTGGGTATCCTAACCTCCATTCCGATAACTCCCAGAGTAGTCTGCTTCCTGTGTGCCAGCAGTGGGAACGTGGAGGTAAGAGGGTAGCCAGGTATGGGAGAGGGTTTTTTAGTTGCATTGTTAAAGTAAATTTGAAATACATAGATGGAATTGAATCTTTCATCAAAATAATCCATTGTTTTTACAGAATCATGTTTTAATATTTTTTATTAAAAAATTTATTTGCCTCTGAAACCACAAACTGGTCCAACTGCTGCCAGTTCCTTCTAAGCCCCGATACATCATATTTTTTGCTTGTTGCGGAGTCTGGGATTGCTGTAGAAATGAAATTGTTCACAGACAAGTTGGGATGTAGTTTAAAAGCATCTTCAGATGATTTTGTTTATGGACCCAATTTTGTATTACGCTGGTACTTTGGTACTCAGTTACTTTGAAACTCATTGAATTTTGTACTCAGAGCATTTTGACACAAAAAAATTGTCCTGGTACTCATCATTTGTTTGGTACTCAATGCACAAGCTGGAATTTGTCAGTGTCAGCTGTCTTGTAACTCACTACATTATTCCCACGGAGAAAAATTTGGTATTCATTGCGCCTCCCAGAACTTCTTGTCAATGAATACCGAGGTACCACTGTACTTTGGATGTTAATAGGTGGAGCCATTATGCTGTCACTCCTTTCTTCCTTCCTTCATTCAGTTTGTATTTTGCCTTTCAGTTCAAGGCAGTGCTGCTTGAGTTAAGAACCAAATTCTTACAAAATCCATCAGAGCTAAGCTGAGAGAGAGGGAGGGAGGGAGGGAGATGCAGTAGGCCTGCCTGACTGGCTGACTTGTTTGTTTGCTTGTAGTTTGTATATTGCCAGGTCTGCTGTGAGCCTTTCCACAAATTCTGTTTAGAGGTTAATGAACGCCCCCTGGAAGACCAGTTGGAAAACTGGTGCTGCCGTCGCTGCAAGTTCTGCCATGTATGTGGGAGACCGCATCAGGCCTCCAAGGTAACTCACCTCAGTTTCTGGCACCTGTCCAGTTCTTTCTTTGGAAAGCAGACTGGCACTTAGGGTGTTGTGCACTTGCATTAGAAGGAGCCCTCCTGACCCCAACTGACAGGCCTCTTGAAGCCTAAAACGCTGTGTCCAGGCTTTGTGCAATGCCACTTCTGTTTTCTGCAATTCCATAGCAATTGTTGGAGTGCAACAAGTGCCGGAACAGCTATCACCCAGAGTGCCTGGGACCGAACTACCCAACTAAGCCCACAAAGAAGAAGAAAGTGTGGGTACGTTTCTCTGGGGAATCTGGGTATTTCTTAGGCAGACTTTGTTGCTCAAACAAAAGGTCATTTTAACAAAATAGAAGAAAGTGGGGAAAGGAGAATAGTTGTGATTGTACAAATTCCTGGGCAAATGGACATGCTCAAGTATATCTTTTGTATTGGTCTTTTATTTTGCTGTTGTGATTTCTTTATTGAATATAGTGTCTTTTTTTAATAGAGATATATTGATATTTCTCAATGAGTGATCCTTGAAAAAAGCCCAAGCTTCTTTCTCTCTTTCTAGATCTGCACCAAGTGTGTTCGCTGTAAGAGCTGTGGGGCGACAACTCCAGGCAAAGGGTGGGATGCACAGTGGTCCCACGACTTCTCTTTGTGTCACGATTGTGCCAAACTCTTCGCTAAAGGTGCAAAAGAGCTGAATGCTATTGAGGACCAAAGCCTGGGAGGGTTGGCAGCCATTCCACTTGAGTGGAAATCGTTGCTTTTCAATCTTTCCCTTAGAACGGGGAAGGCAGACAGCTTCCTACATAGAATTGAACACTGCCTTTTTCATAGATAACACTAAGACTTACATTGTTTTAACGGTGGTTTGTTAAAGAAGCCACCATAAGCCCCATTTTGCCTGTACGAACTCAGTCACTGAACTGAGAGGGGTTTTCCCCTGTCAGTCAGTGACAGTACTTGCCAACAGCCATTCTTGCTTTGTGAGGCATCCCCAGCCCCTGCTTAGCCCCGACACTCGGGCTGTCTGGGCCCAGCTCATTGTTTTCTGCTGCTTGCAGGGAACTTCTGCCCCCTCTGTGACAAGTGCTATGATGACGACGACTATGAAAGCAAGATGATGCAGTGTGGGAAGTGTGACCGCTGGGTTCACGCCAAATGTGAAAACCTCTCTGGTGAGGAAGAGTACGGTCAACAGATTTCACCCTTAGATTACTTTTGCAGATAACTCTGGTTTAAAAAAAGGTGGGGAAACCCTGCAGCAAAGATTGGTATCCAGAAATTCTTCTAATGCTCACAAACAGAAATGTAACCGTGTCAAGCTGTGTACTGAGCCAGTTTTAGAAAGTATCGCACTTACCTTGGATCTTGGAAGGTGAATGGAAATGCTGTGAGATAGTTGGGGGAAGAGTTAGTCTACATAAACTAGCAGACTGTACATACTCCTGCTCCAAATGTCTAGCAAGGCATGTTCCTCTCATGCTTAAGATGGGTGAGTTGGCAGGCACCACATTCTCCCGATTCTGAGACATCAGAACATACATGGGCATTGAGTTAAGCCCTTATCCTCATATCCCTCTTTCCTGGCTCTGCACAAACACACCCTTCTGGCACCCATAAAACCATCACCATTTCTTCCTTTAGATGAGATGTATGAAAGCCTCTCCAACCTTCCGGAGAGCGTGGCTTACACCTGCATTAATTGCACTGAACAGCATCCTCCTGAATGGCGGCTGGCCCTTGAGAAAGAGCTGCAGCTTTCTTTAAAGCAAGTTTTGACAGCCCTACTGAATTCTAGAACAACTAGCCACTTACTGCGTTATCGACAGGTACATCTACCTTTTTCCTTTCCCAAACTAATTAACCAACTGTTTGTCTCTCTAAGTCTATTTATGAGATGTTGGTTATTGAAAATGCAGAATTTCTAGGAAAAACAGCAGAATTAGCTAATCATCACTAGTCTTAAGTCAGTGTCACTGGCTAAGAACTGAAGATTTAGTATCTTAACTATCATGATTCATATGGCAATCATTATCCTGTATCAGTTAAAGTTGGAAGAATCCTGAACAAACATTGCTTTGCCCTAACGAGCTTTTTTAGGAACTCACGGCTGCATTCCAAGGTCCTGTCAGGTCTTAGGAGGTGGTTCTTGATTTCCCCCCCCCCACACACACACACCCCTACAAGCAAATCCCTGCAAGAATTCCCAGATTTTCTATTCCAAAGTAACTGAATGCAATGGATACTTGTGCATCATTGGAAGAGCTGTAGGTTTAAAAATGTGTCAGGTATTAATGTACTATGTGTGCATTTGTGGAAAGGTAGGTGGAAGAACTCTGTTGACCAAGAGACAGGGCTACTAATTTTCTTAATGTATGAAAGTAACCTCTCTCCTCTTGATTACTATGTTGTGCATTAGCATATTGTTTGTAAAATTCTTCAGAAAATGTTCTACCCTCTTCTTCTCTGTCTCCAGGCAGCCAAACCTCCTGACTTGAATCCTGAAACAGAAGAAAGTGTACCCTCTCAAAGTTCTCCCAAAGGCCCAGACCCTCCCATACTTACACAGGTTGGCAAGCAGGAAGAACAGCCACCACTTGATCTAGAAGGCGTGAAAAGGAAGATGGACCATGGAGGCTATCCTTCTGTGGTAGGTCTCAGTGCAGTTGGCCCCTCTCACTTTCAGGACTTCTGCTGGGATGAAGCAAAAATTGAAGCCGAGTTAAAATAGGCTATGCCACTGCACTAAAAGGCCGCAATCTGGTTGCCACTTCTTGCATGGTTGCTGGATCTCTGCTGCCCTGTTTCCCCTCCTGTGAGTGAAGAGGAGGCCACCCATTTGACTCCAGCAATGGCTGGACCAGGGAGCTGCCTGATGAAAATGCCATAAGAGTTTACAGCTCCTGCAGGTAGTGAGGCATGCCTTAAGGACTATAGCAAGGTGGATCTTATTTTTCACATCTAGTTGGAGTTCAGCGATGATCTTGTTAAGATAATCCAAGCAGCTATCAATGCGGATGGAGGGCAGCCAGAACTCAAGAAGGCCAACAGTGTGGTGAAGTCCTTCTTCATGAGGGTAGGCTGTATTTTGCCCTTGTCTTGAGGAAAGTTGGTGTTACCCTTGTTCCCAGAGCAGCTCTGATTCTCCAAAGAAACTGTTTTTAAACCTGTCATAAGTTCGTCATTCTGATAAATTTGCTAAGCTCCATGGCAGTTTTCTTAAAAGGTTAATGCCAAGCAAAGTAATGCTAAATCTTATCAAATTGTGGTTTTCCTCTTTAGCAAATGGAACGAGTTTTTCCGTGGTTCAATGTAAAGAAGTCAAGATTTTGGGAACCAAACAAAGTCACGGCAAAGTAAGTAATTGCTCTGCTTCCTGAAATCACTCTTTGTCATTAACCAGAGGTGGTACCATAATGCTGTCCCTTGGAAATCATATGGATTTCCAAATAGTCTCTCTGGCAGCAACTATGGTCAACCGCCAGAAGCAGGAGTCCTCTGGCATCGTTCTTTCTCCAAAGGGAGCTGAGGGACGAGGGCTTTGGAAGTTGAGAGCTGCATCTAACTTATGGCTGTGTCTCTTATTGTCTTTTAGCAGTGGAATGCTGCCTAATGCTGTCCTGCCCCCCTCCCTTGACCATAACTATGCACAGTGGCAGGAACGTGAAGAAAACCGTTGTGTTCAGCAGCAACCCTCTCTGATGAAGAAAATAATTCCAGCTCCAAAAGTCAAAGGGCCAGGAGAGCCAAACTCACCTACCCCACTGCATCTTCCTGCCTCACCCTTATCCAGTGAGAAATTGAGCCTCCTTTTCTCTGTAGGAAGTTCTCCCAGAAGACAGGCTTTGGGGGAGCAGAGAGGAGCCTTGTGGTCTGCTTTCTGCCTGAATGAAATACATCCCATTTCCCCCTCCCCAAATCCTTTGAGTCGTTGCTTAGACTGCTTCGCTTGAAAAAGCTCTTGCTGCTCTGCCCTTTGCAACTGGGTCAATTGCTCCCCATAGTTAATCCCATCCCATGTTTCTTCCTCATATTCTTTATTGGGAATTAATTCTTTCCATTTGCTTTGAGGTTGTGACAGAAGCCAGGACGACAGCCCAGAACTTTCCCCTCCTCCGGATGTGGAAGACAACCGGCAGTGCTCTCTTTGCCTGAAGTACGGTGATGATGGAGGCAATGTAAGTAGCTGCCAGACTCTGATTTCAGTCCTCTTGAGGTGCTCCTGCTTGCTCTGTCTAGTTAAGCTAATCCTGGCAGACTGATCTCGAGTCATCTTCATAACTTAGAGTGATATCATTTGTCAGTTAAAAACATTTGATTAATTCACTCTGAGACTATGGTGAGCAATCTGGTCAAACACAGTTAGCAGATAATGCTATAAAAGAGATTGTTATATTTTTATCCCACTTATAAAATTGGTCAACTCAAAGCAGCAAACATATTTAATACACCTGCCTCGCATTTTCACCACAGCAACAATCTTGTGAGGTGGCTTTGACTAAGAGAGAATGACTGGCCCAAAATCATCCGGCTAGCCAGCTCTCCTGCCTAGAACAGAGGCCTAGACTTCACAGTGCCTGGTTTTCAAAAATTATTTGATTAATTATTTGATTAAAGGATTCTTTCCATTCTTTACAGCTGACTCAGAGCTGGGAGAGATTTGCTAAAATCTCAGGATAAAATTCAGATATTTTGTTACAATAGAAACAGATGCAAAAGCATACATTAGGGAAAATTACATGGTGAAATAAAAATATGAATAGGCATAAATTGAGGATGTAGCAGTTATATATGTGAGAGGAATCTTGGGCTAATCATTTTGCCATAAACTGAAGGTGTATTAGCAGTGTTTATAAAGGATCGAGACCTTCGAATTGAGATCAAAATAATGGGCCTTTTCTGACCCTCCCTGCTTATCAGCTCTTCCTTCAGCAGCACTTCCTCCCTGAGCAGGGTGGGACTTTTGCCTACGAATGCCTTTGGTGGGCTGTTTGCTTTTCTGTAGGATGCTGGCCGTCTCCTTTATATTGGTCAGAATGAGTGGACCCACGTGAACTGTGCCCTGTGGTCAGCTGAAGTATTTGAGGAGGAGGATGGCTCTCTGAAGAACGTGCACATGGCCGTGATTCGTGGGAAGCAGCTGGTGGGTAGGATGTGTGACTGTAAAGCGTTCTCTTTCGCACTTTCTCTCCTTGACCACTGCAAGAGCAAGGGAGCTTGTTTGTATTGCAATTTCAGTAATGGAGATCACAGATCAGTATTTATAGAAAAGAAAAAGATTTCTTCTGAAAGAATTTCTGAAAAAAAAATCTCTTGGTTCAATGTTATTGTTTTATTTCATTAATGCTAGTAACACAAAAAAGGAGTCTGCATTGTGTGGAATTGGCTCCTCTTAGCAGGCAGGGCGGGATGTGAAAAGGTGTTTTTCAGCAGTTAAGGTGCAGCTGCCCCAAGCAGTTGAACTGAGGCTCAGTCTCTCCCTTAAGTGCCAATTCCTTCTGATTGCTTTAGAGCGGTTGTTGATTTTTCTCAGGTGCTTGGTTAAATAAATAGACTTAAAGGTATGTTTAAATTAGTGAAATACAAAGTTGTGACCCTAAATATATGCTTAATTTGTAAAAAAAAAAAAATGGACCAGTAGCTTTATTTGCTTACAGCTAGGGCAAAAAGAAGAACCAATTAGGAATTCTCTGATATATTATATGTAACATTCATTTTAACCGTACAGTATTTGTGCAGTTTGACAATCAGAGTAACATGCCAATCTTGCAGCGATGTGAGTTCTGCCAGAAGTCGGGTGCCACAGTCGGCTGCTGCCTGGCCACTTGCACCAGTAACTACCATTTTATGTGTTCTCGGGCCAAAAATTGTGTCTTCTTGGAGGATAAGAAGGTGTACTGTTCACGACACAAGGATCTGATCAAAGGGGAGGTACGTCCTATGCCACCTGCCTCTCTTCTTGCCCTTCATTTGTTTTTTGTCCAGATGACTTATTCTGCTGTGGGTTTGTTTGCAGATAGTGCCAGAAAATGGCTTTGAGGTCCTGAGAAGAGTCTTTGTGGATTTTGAAGGAATCAGCTTGAGGCGGAAGTTTCTGAATGGTTTGGAACCAGAGAACATCCATGTGATGATTGGTAAGTCCTTGGTGAAGTGAGGTTGGGATAGATCAGTGGTTCTCAACCTTTTCCGGGGCTTGACCCTGGCCCGCATCGCGCATGCGCGGTGCGACGGCCCCCATCACAAAGGGGAAAAAAATGGCGGACCAAAAAAAAAATAAAAAAAATGGCCGGCCAAAAAAAAAATGGCGGGCCCGCATCGCACATGCGCGACGCGATGGCCCGCATCGCAAAGGGGAAAAAAATAGCCGACCCAAAAAAATGGCCGACCAAAAAAATATGGCGGACTGCGGTGTTTGGCAACCCCCGTGAAATGGTTGTTCGACCCCAAATGGGATCGTGACCCACAGGTTGAGAACCACTGGGATAGATGGTCTCTCGCGCCAGTGCTTTTCCTGTAGCTCAGCCTTTCTTCTACTTCCCTGTAGGGTCAATGAGCATTGATTGTCTTGGCATCCTGAATGACCTCTCTGATTGCGAAGACAGGCTCTTTCCAGTTGGATACCAGTAAGTGAAAGCCACTCCTGTGTCAGAAGCTCCTTCAGGAAAAAAATGCAAAATGGTCAGAAGAAACTGGGCTGCAAGGGAGCTGCAAGAGAGTGCTGGTTGGCTGGCCCAGGTCTCAGCAAGAGATGAAAAAAAAAAAAAGAACAATCCTGTCTCCTCATCCCTTTTCTGTTTCCTTATTTTTCACTCTTCACTTTTAATTGGATTATGAAATACAAGATAGTTCTCATTTTGTGACCACAGTTGCAACTGGCAGCTTATAATCTTACTTCAAAGAGCTTTCTTTTGCTTTACCGACCTGCAAAGGTTGTAAATGCAAGGGCTGGTTGTAAAGTTAATTTTTCATTACTATCATAATTTCAAATGGTTGGAAACAAAGCAGTTGCTAAATGAGGATTGCTTGTAACTTCCTTTAGAATACTTTTAAGATACAGCATCCGTATGCTAAATCCCTTTCCTCCCCTGTACATGATTTGTACAATGTGCATAACAGAAAGTCTTCCCTACACGTTCCTATGTTGTGAGAGAGCAGTAGTTGCAAAAGAAAGGTGGACAATGGACTGTCCCAAATACACAGGTTAGACACTTCATGTAATCCTCTGCTTGAGATTCCGCCTCCCATAACCCACAACTTAAAAGAGCAGGGAAAATCATTATATAGTAATTGAAATGTAAGGAGGTTGAGTTATTCTATTCTAGTAACATTAATTACTTTTATATCCAATATAAATTAACTGAATTCATTTTGTGGAAAATTAAACTGGACACAAGATAATTTAAAATTATTTTGTTTTCTTTTTCAAAATGTCCAACATTTTTCTGTGGCTTCAAAATTTCCAGAAAAAATTATGTTATTGTCCCAGCACTTATCTGATGCATATACTGTTTGTTCAGGTGCTCCCGAGTTTACTGGAGCACAACTGATGCTCGAAAACGTTGTGTTTACACGTGCAAGATCATGGAATGCCGTCCTCCCCTCCTAGACTCCGACATCAACAGTACCATGGAACATGATGACAACCGGACCATTGTTCACAACCCAGTGTCACTTTCAGGTGTGGGGCAACAGAAAAGGGTCCTTGATGTCAAACTGGCAGCTACCTCTGATCAGCTGTTTCTCTTGCCTGGGCAGTTCCTTTTTAGAGGTCTCTTGAATTGAATGCTGAGAAGTTCCACTGCAAAAATACTTCAGAGGAAGGCAGAAAGGGGCTGAGTGGTCAATGTGGCTTCCTCTTCCTTAGCTCTAGAAATTGGCATTTAAAATATGCCTACTTTCAGAGTTGCCTAATGGAGAATAACAGGGCAGGTGGAATTTCTCAGAAATGTTACTGGAGTAGAAGAGAGAAATATTCAGTCATAAAATCATCCCTCCCAACATGTATACTGTAGTTCTCACTTTTAGTTGATGGTGATGTGAGAGCCCTTTCCCTTTCCTATGGCAAAAGAAGTTATTGAGGAGAAATGCTTATTTCTGGTTTTTTCCCCCTTGAAATAGTCTGTTCAAATAGTTGAGTTTAATTCAAATTGAATGATGGTCCTATTTTTCTCCTGAAGCAGAAATTCCACCCAGAGATGGCCATGCAGCATCAGCTGACCTGAACCCTCCCTCTGCAGATCTTTCTCCACATCCTCAGAACTTAAAGGCTCTGCGGATCAGAACTCTGAGTTTTGCTCCTTCCCAGCGAACTCCTGGTTCAAGGCCGTTGCCTTCTGCAGGTTTGGCTCAGGACTCTTTTTTTCTGTGATGGCTTTTGACTTAACCATGGCTTTAGAATATGGGATGTTTTTATTTAAAAACTATATTCAGATACTTAGTTAAGTTGGGGGTTTGTAGTCACCGCGAGTTTGTGGGGGGGGCACAGAGGGAGGCTCAGCCAATTTCACTTTATACATGTTATACGTTGATAATAAAGGGTTTATTATTATTAATTAATTAATTTAAATACCTTAAAAAGTATTTCCAGATAAGACTAAATTAGCCCTATTGTAACTAAAGCCTGGGAGAAATTTTGTTCCCTTTACTTCCCTAGTCTTGGTGTGTTATTTTGAGTCAAAGCCTGTCTTTCTACCTTCAAAACACCCTAGTCATGATAGATTTGCCTAAGGGAAAAAGCAGACCTGAGCTAAGGAGAAGAAGTGCTTGACCTGGGGGTCAATTTCTTTCGAATTTGTTGTGTTCCCTTTTCTTCTTAAAAGAATTATCTCTCCTTAGGAAGCCCCACCCCTGTGACACATGAAATCGTAACCGTGGGAGATCCTCTGTTGTCCTCTGGACTTCGGAGCATTGGTTCCCGGAGGCCCAGCGCATCTCTGTTTCCACAGCCACTGAGGTCTTGGATGCTGCCTCCCACCGGAGTCGGGACCACGAATGCTCAGCGCAACACTGTCTCTTCAGGACCCATCAGGAGTCCTGACCCAGAGCACACCGTGAGCATCAAGCATACCGAACGTTCTGTGGGACCGGCAGCCTTGCACGTCGCTCTCCAGGACACATTTACCCCTCCCAGTCTGGTCATCGCAAGCAGAGGCAGAGGAGCTCCTCCTCGGGAGGGAACCCTCTCCTTTGAAACTGTGCCTTCTGGAGGACCATTTTCTGCCAAGTCAGAGAAGGAGAAGCTGCTGAGCCTCCAAGATCCAAGTGCTTCCTGTGGGAATTCAAAAGCAGGCTGCCATAGACAAAGCATCTCTGTCCCAGAAGGAAACCCAAGCAAGGTAGGGAAGTTCCCAGAATCCTCTTCTGGACTGTTTTCTCCCAAAGAATCTGTAGTTTCTGCATTGTTGCACGAGAAACCCCCAAAGAAGGAACAAGACTGGCATCTAACACAGGCAGACAAAAATTGCTTTTATGAAGCCCCAGAAGCAAAGACCTCACCATTTTCAGGAATAAGTAATCAATCGCCTTGCATAAACGATCCAGTATCTTCTGTGGATAGAGAGAGTAGACAAAAAATGAAGAAGGGGATAAAAGATAGGCATTCTAGCAAGCTTTTTAGAAATTTAAGTGTCCTCCCAAGTAGCCACAAAGAATGTGCAGAGACAGAATTTGTTCATCGGGCAATGACATCTGAGCATATTAATCAGCAATACAACAGCATTGCTATTGAGAAACTCATTGACAATAATCTGCTTGGCCAGGAGATATCCAAAGCTTCTTTCCAGAGTGAAATGACCACCTCCAGGGATATGCAGAATTCACAAAAGCGCACAGTGAAAGTAACCCTGACTCCACTCAAGATGGAAGGTGAGAGTCAGTCCAAAAATGTTCAGAGAGAGCACAATGCAGAATCTCAACCTAAGGTTTGCACACCAGCTTCTGTGTCCCAGACTGTTTCCATCCCAGAGCACTCAGGAAATGACTGTAGTGTCCCAGAAACTCAAAATTCTGCTTCCTCCTCAATGGCCCCAATCGATCCCCCTTATCCAAATCTGCCTGTTCAAGATAGCGGCTTGATGATCCAGGATGGAGCAAAAGAACAGGAAGAAGGCTCCTACAAGCGGCGATACCCTCGGCGTAGTGCACGCGCCAGATCCAACATGTTTTTTGGTCTGACCCCTTTGTATGGTGTGAGGTCATACGGTGAGGAAGACCTTCCCTTCTACAGCAACTCCACTGGCAAGAAGAGAGGCAGGCGGTCTGCTGAAGGCCAAGTGGATGGTGCCGATGATCTCAGCACCTCAGATGAAGAAGACCTCTATTACTACAACTTCACCCGAACCGTTGTCTCAAGCTCAAATGAGCACATGGCTTCTCATGGTTTATTCCGTGAAGAGGAACAAATTAGTCTTCCCAAAATCTCTCAGCTGGATGGTGTGGATGACGGAACAGAAAGTGATGCAAGCATCACCGTAACAACAAGGAAAACCAATTCAGGAAACAAAAGGAACGGCAAAGAAAATGGAACAGAAAGCTTAAAACTTGAACGAAGTGAAGATAGTGGGGAGAAAATGCAAGTGACCAAGAGTTCAGTTGGTCATAAAACAGCTGATCCCAAAATGGAGAATTGCCGGGTCAAAACCCAAGATTCTTTGGAAGCCCAGCTGAGCTCCCTAGAAGCTGTTGGTCGTCGTCCTCGTGTCAACCCAGAGCCCTCTGAGAAGAACCTGCTGGATACATTCAGCACCGAACTGCTGAAGTCCGACTCCGACAATAACAACAGCGATGATTGTGGGAACATTCTTCCTTCAGACATCATGGACTTTGTCCTGAAAAACACTCCCTCGATGCAGGCCCTGGGGGAGAGTCCGGAGTCGTCATCCTCGGAGCTCCTGACTCTGGGAGAAGGTCTGGGCCTCGACAGCAATCGGGCCAAAGATATGGGTCTCTTTGAAGTGTTTTCTCAGCAGCTGCCAACAGCCGAGCCAGTAGAGAGCAGCGTCTCATCGTCAATTTCAGCAGAGGAACAGTTTGAGCTGCCCTTAGAGCTGCCTTCTGATCTCTCGGTCTTGACTACCCGGAGCCCTGCAGTCCCCAGTCAGAACCATGGCAGACTTGCAGTCATTCCAGAACCTTCCCTTGCCGCCTCAGGGGAGAGATCAATGTTAACTATCCCTTCCTCAAATTCTGCTGAGAAGAGAGTAACGGTCACTGAAAAAGCTTCCTCTGGTGAAGCAGAGCCAACATTGCTAAGCCCACGAGTGGCTCCAAGCCCTGATGGCCCTCTGACTCCTGACCCTTTCATTCAAAGTCATCTGGAAGCAGAGCACATGGCCAGCCCGCCCTGTGGACCGAGGGATGCTGGTCTCGGGGCGGGCAAAGAACTGTCTGGCAGGAGCAGTGGGACCCCTGGCCTCCCTGTTTCTCCCTCTCTTCCTCTCCAGAATCCCAAATATGGGCCAAGTGCCCCCGACAAGCCTGGCCCATCTCCCATCTCGAATGCTGCTGTGCAGACAGCCCCTCTCCACCTGAAGGCTGCTGCAGAAAAGCTCTTGGTGGTCAACCAGAATATGCAGCCCCTGTATGTTCTTCAGACACTGCCCAATGGCATCACCCAAAAGATTCAGCTGACTTCTCCTGTCAGCTCTGCACCAGCTGGGATGGAGGCTGGAGCTTCTGTGCTTGGCCCAATGGACACAGCCAGCCTTGCGCTGGCCGCAGGCCTGAGCCCCGGCTTGCCCTCTGCCAGACCTCTCTTTCCTACGGCCAGCAAAGGCTTGCTGAACATGCCCCATCAGCAGCAGCACTTGCATTCCTTTTCGGCCAGTTCCTCTGGCAGTGGCGGCAGCAGCTTCCCGGCAGCCCTTAGCAGCTCTGCCTCGGGCCTTCTGATTGGGGTCCAGCAGCCGCCTGACCCCGAGGCAAGTCCGAGGGCAGATATTGGGCCTGCAGTCACCCCCCCTCCCACTGGCCTCGGCAAGAAGCGGTCCATTGCACGCATGCACTCCCGGAAGGCCAAGAAGCTAACTCCTTCTGCCGTTGCTCCTTCTGACCTGGCCTCCATGAACTTTCCTCGCTCCTCCCCACCCGGCCTGCTTGATCTGGGAGCTGCGTGCCCACGAACTGCGCCCAGGATGATCAAGCGCTCCAAGCCAGGGCTCATGTACTTTGAGCAGGCACCTCTATTGCCCCAAGAAGGGGGGATAGCTGCTGCAGAAGCAGCCCTTGGAGTGTCTCCCAGCATAACTGGGCCAAAATCTGGCCACCTCCCCTCCCCTCCATCTGAGCTGAATGTGGGCCCCTTGCCATCCCCGGGCCCAACGATCCCACCCCATCTGTTGGGACAAGGGGGCTCTGATGTGCCAAGCCTTTCAGATATGAGCTCCCTCAGCAGCCTATTAATCAAAGCCACTCGACAGGGGCTGAGCCTCACGGAGCAGTCTGCTTCAGTGCCGCCAGTGGCTTCCAGTATGTTCCCGTCGCATAAGGAGGTCTCGTTGGCCCAGTCTGCTTCTGCGGGGCTGGCAACAACTGCTGTAGCAACCGGCATCTCTGTCTTGCCTTCCTTGAAGACCGTGGGCATGTCTGCTGATCCTGGAAGCTCCTACCAGGCTGAGCCTCTCACACAGCTTCTGGCGTGCAAAGCTGGCCCGGCCCCACCTCACCTGGACCTCCCTCCACAGGCAACTCCTCTTTCAGACTTTCCCCAGCTGATGGATACGGTAGCCGTGGGGCGAAGCAGACCGGCCCCCTGTGCCCCCGCAGCCTCTCCTGGGAGCTCCCCTTCCACTGTGCTGGGCTCCACCAGGGCCAAAGTCAAGCGCTTGCCTTTGGGCAGCAAAGGATCCGGGAAGAAACCCAGGGTGCCTCCATTCTGGAACAGTTTCCCTGGCCAGTGCGCTCCACCACAAGGCAGGAGGGTGGCAGCCCAGGACCCAGGCGGAGGGTGAGAGAGCTGCGGCTCTGACTTCCCCCCCCCCTTCCAACAAAGCCCCTCAGCGCTTCTATGGTACTTGCTGGCTGAGAGGCAAGTTCCCCTGCCCTGGTCCCAGATCAACAGGATGGGGAGGGGGGGCACTGGCTGGTTCAGAACACCTGCATGGAGCCCAAGGGGGGGCAGCAAACCCTCCCACGTTGCTTTCGCCAGTGTTTGCTCTAGGAACTAGCCTCTCCCCGAGCTAGTCAGCGTCACGTGCGTCTCATAGTTCAGTGACTGTGTCGCTGGATTTGTGGTACGCCCAACTTCCAAGCTATGTTTTGCCTGCCCGTGTCTTCTAGGTCCCAGCCCTTGAGGGTGCAACCAGAGGAGGCAACAGACATACTGCAGCCAGCCCACAAATCAGCAGGGTAAGCAGATCCCTTGGGGCTAAGGGGGGAGGAAGTGCCAAGGCCATGCTCAACACCCACCGGCTTTCTAGACAAAAGTCATTCTTAGATTTGGTGCCTCTGACCATGCCAAAAATGCCATTGGGGAATTCAAAACAGCCAAGGAAACAGCGCCAGTCCTTATTTTAGAAATGTCCATATTTGCTGACTGTTCAGCACCATAGAATCGGCGATGCTTCTTGAGGCATCAAAAGAGCGGATGACCATTGCAGCCAAAGGTCTTCTGCTGCAAATCTGTTCTCCCACCAAACATTTAGGCACCTGCCAGAAAACTTTCCAAAACTTGGCATGTGCCTGTCAAACTATTAACCTAATCGGAGATGGTGGCAGGCACCTCAGTTATATTGAAGGCCTGCAAGGCTCCAGCTGAAATGGGTCTCTCAGCCTTTTCCAACCCTCCTCTCCTCCACAGGCATTTACAGCCTCACCCACAACTGCAGCCAACGCCGTCCACTTCAAACGAGTTAGAACGTGCAGGTATGTGAAGACAGGCCTCCCTCTGCCCTGACTGAGACCTGCAGGACGTGGAGGTCTGTACATAACATTCCTGCTTTACTGCTGTTAAATTTCTGGGAGCTTTTCTTAGAACGTTTCCTGTTTGGTCTGTTGTGATTTGTGTGACTGAGAGGTTATGAGGGTTCTTTTTTTCCTCCAGATTCCAGTGCTGAGGAGGAAGAAGAGGAAGAGGAGGAGGAAGAAGAAAGCAGCTTTAGCTCCCCCCTCATGTTCTGGCTGCAACAGGAGCGAACTCGGAAAGAAAGCCTTTCAGAGAAGAGGCCCAAGAAAGGACTGATTTTTGAAATCTCCAGTGATGATGGCTTCCAGATCTGTGCAGAAAGTATTGAAGGTAGGCCCAGGAGACAGCCCGCTGCACTGGAGCCTTGCATCAAAGGGGTTGTGCAACATTGTTGGATGTATGGTTCCTTCTCTGTTAAATCCTTGGTTGTTCTCTTAACCTTAGAAGCCTGGAAATCCTTGACAGACAAAGTTCAAGAAGCTCGGTCAAATGCCCGCCTGAAACAGCTTTCCTTCGCAGGTACCAGCAGTTGGAGGGAAAACCTACAGGGCAAGGAAAAGAAGCAAAATGCTCAGTTTGCTGCACTCGCCACACAGTTCCCGTTCAGAACAGCCCTTGCACTGTTCCCAAAATGGCTTGAGTGGTGAGGGTGGGAGCCGAGCATGGAGTCAAGGCTGGGTGCTGGGCTGACTGAGGCCCTTCTCACTGGGCAGAAAAGGTTACCTTGAGCTACTACTGTTTCAGGAGCAGTTGGGTTCCCAGGCCAGGCAGCCTCTCCAGCCCTTCGGCCTTTGCTCCGAAGCTGGGCTTAGCCTGATCCACCTTGCCCTGTTCAGTTGGGGCCACAGCTGCTCTTCCCGCCTCTCCCTCTTCCAGGTGTGAGTGGGCTGCAAATGCTGGGCATTCTCCACCATGCTGTCGTGTTCCTGATAGAGCAACTCTGTGGAGCCAAGCATTGCTCCAACTACAAGTTCAGGTTCCACAAACCAGAGGAGGCCAAGGAGCCTCCCGTGAACCCCCACGGCTCTGCCAGGGCTGAAGGGCACCTCAGGCAAGTGGAGTCCTGTTCTTTCCCCTTTTCTCCCCAAGCTATTGCTGCTGCTGCTGCTGCTGCTGCTGCTGCTGCTGCTGAAATACTGTTGAATGAGAAGTCTTAGGCAAGAGGGGGAAGAATAAAATAACCCCCTCTCAAAAATTTGGGGTTGGCACGGCATGCTTCTCACCAAAAGCATTGTTCCCTGCTTGCCTCTTTTTGTTTAAGAGTTCTTCATGTGTTATATTTTATCCCATTTTTCAGACAATTACACTCTTCCACAGTGGCTCACAACAGTTAAAGGAGAAAGACAGGCAATCTAAAAGACAAGAAGCGCAAGGGACAGGGGGAAGGGAGATCAGTTCTTTGAGGCCAGAGCAAAGTGGTGAGCCATAGGGTGTTTTGGCCAGGCCAGCCCTCGCTTGCTGCTGTTCTTGTCTGAGCTGGAGAATTTCTGGAAGCCTGCTGCTGTGGCAGTCAGTGTAAAGCGTAATGCTTCTTTTTTGCACTTCAGGAAGTCTGCTCTTGACATGTTCAACTTTCTGGCTTCTAAACATCGCCAGCCCCCACAGTACAATCCCAACGATGAGGAGGAAGAGGAGGTGCAGCTAAAATCTGCCCGGTACATAGCAAGAGGGGAAAGCTATCCGGCTGAGTTTTTTTTGTAACTCATTGTAGATGGGAGGAGGGGGCTTGTATTCCTGCACCTGAGCTGTAAGCCACCATGGATGGCAGAAAATGCATCAAGGGACCAGGGTCCTGTCACACTTCAAGTAGGAGTTTGGGGGCTGCATCAGGCATTCAGGTTGATGAAGTCAATGCTTATGTCAGACGTAACCCTCAAGTAGACTCTTCCTCATCTGTTTACAGGAGGGCAACCAGCATGGATCTTCCGATGCCCATGCGCTTCCGACACTTGAGGAAGACCTCCAAGGAGGCAGTTGGGGTTTACAGGTAAGTGAGAGTTCTGACAGAAAAGAGGGGGGAGGAGGAGAAGCCTGGGCCAGCTGACCTCGGGAATCAGCCCAGGGAGACCTCATGACATTTTTGATCTTGGAGATGTTAGAAGGCAGGTCGCTTGCCAGATGCCCCCAGGAACAGTGCGAGGCTTGTCAGCTTTGTGTCCTCTGCCATCCTGTCAGGTCTCCTATCCATGGACGGGGCCTGTTCTGCAAAAGGAACATAGATGCAGGGGAGATGGTGATTGAATATGCTGGCAATGTGATTCGCTCCATGTTAACTGACAAACGTGAGAAATATTATGACAGTAAGGTGAGTGAGCGGCCAGCAGTTGCCCAGATCTGTAGGCTGTGGAGTGGTGAGGTGAACTGGCTTGGGCAGGACTGCCCCATCTGATCAGGCAGATGGCCGGGAGATCTGCCTTTGGAGATTTCTCCGCCATCCACGCTCTCTGTCTCCCAGGGCATCGGCTGTTATATGTTCCGTATTGACGACTCAGAAGTCGTGGACGCCACCATGCATGGGAACGCAGCACGCTTCATCAACCACTCCTGTGAGCCCAACTGCTACTCCCGAGTCATCCACATCGACGGGCAGAAGCACATTGTCATCTTTGCCATGCGCAAGATCTACCGTGGTGAAGAGCTCACTTACGACTACAAGTTTCCCATTGAAGATGCCAGCAACAAGTTGCTCTGCAATTGCGGCGCCAAGAAATGCCGGCGGTTCCTCAACTGAGCAGCTGAGCTGACCACAGCCAAGGCCAGAGGAGAGCCGGGTGCTGGGGCCCTCCACAGCCACAGATGCGCTGGCTTGCTCTGAAGGGGCAGGGCCTGCTCAGGGCGAGACGCACTTTGGTGTGCTGTAGGATTAGGAAAATGGGAATGTGGGCTGCAGCAACCAAGGCTGTGCCAAGCCGGCATGGGCACCTGGTTGCCTCCTCAAGTGTGGACTGTGAGACCTACCCTCGTGTTCCAGCTTGGGCTGGCAGCTGAGTGGTGGTTCTCCAAGATGCCTGTGGCCACTAGGGAGGAATCCCAAGGTAGCAGTTTGGGCAGTTCTAGTTCTTTGGATGAGCTTTCAGGTGGACAGGCAGGCCCTTAGAGGGGGAATTTCTGTCTCAGAGAACCATCTCTCGTGCTGAACGCTTACAACTGATCCCGGCCCTGTGTCACAAATTTAGTGGTCCCCGGAGTGGAATTGGAGCACCCCAAGTGCAGCTTGTTCCCTGAGAAGGAAGAGTGCTGGTCAACCTGGCAGGAGCTGTATTTGTAAAGGAGATGAGGAATCCTGGACTTCATGAAATCCATTCCCTTTTCATGCCTCTAGAAACGGTTCTCCTCTCAATCTCCTTCAGTTGCACCATCTCGAATTAAGTCTTTGGATTTTCCTTGGTTCTGTTTACATTTTAGTATTTAAAAGTTTTATAAATGTAAATATATTTTGTATATTTTTCTATGAGCAGCACTTCATAGGAAAGAGCACTTAGGAGACTATTTTTTCAGTCATGGTTGCATCTTGACTTAAAAAAGAATGCATTTTAAGGGTGAATGTTTTATTTTAACAGGATGATCTTTCCAAGGTTGGGTCAGGCACATCCTGATTCTCCCCTTGGGAGGGAAAGGAGGTTCTGGGTGCTGCTTCGGCTGCCCCTTAAGTTTGAAGGGAGGAAGAGTTCTCCCATTTTCAGGAGAGGATAGAACCATTTGAGGTTTGGTGGGCCTTTCATTCTCCAGCAGTCAAATGCTTGACTCTCCCTGGATGTGAGCCAAACCGGTGGGATTCTCTCTAACCTCCCCTTCCTCTCCTGCCTCAGTTCAGGCCAGAGGAGTAAACATCCAGTTCCTCACCAGGCTGTGCCCTGGTCCATCTTACTCTGGAGGGAAGCTAGATAAGCTGTGCACATCTCCTAAAAGGTAGCAGAATCATGGCCTGCTCTGGGTAAGCCAATTGGAGCAAAGCCCTGGCTTCTGCTACCAGGAACCCACCCACCACTCTCCTGGAAGGAGAAGTTGGTGTGCCTAACCGTTACCTTTGCTGTCCCAAGCCAGCCAGACCTTCCTACCCATGAGACAGTTTGGGAGAAGGAGGCACGAGCCAGGTGGGGTTAAAAGGAGGAGGCAGTTGCTGCCTAAAGCTGCTCTTTCCGTCTTGGCTGCTGGGCTGCACCGTGGCTGCTAGAAGAGGCCTCCCTTTTCATTGAAGGATGCTCTGAGCAGGCTCTGAATTTCAGCTCAAGCAAGGTGGCATCTCTTGCTGTTACTAATCTGGCTGCCCTGAGCAGCAGCAAAGCTGCTTTGGGCTGCTCTGAACCCCAGAATGCTGCTGCTGCTGCTGCACCTGAGGGAGAGGCTGGGGAGAGGTCACCTCTCCGGAGCAGCAGAGAGAAGGGAGCAAAAGGAAGCTGGGCTGGGCAGCTTCCTGAAAATATGAATGTATCTTTCTAAGAACTGACAGATCATGAAATTGAAGAATACTAAGTCAGTCTACCCTTTAAAGTTGTTTTTTTTTTTTAAAGGAAAAGCGGGTCACTGCAAAGGGCTGGGCAAGAATCTTCTTTGTTGTGAAGCAATACCGGGTTTTCAGTCAAATTCATCCTGTGTGCAGAATCATGTCATTTGGCCAAGTTGGCTGGCTCATCCCCTGCTCTCCCCCAACCCCACGCCTGCAACTTTTTATGACTATAAATAAGGTATCTATAGAACTAATACCGTGCTGCATTGTGTCTTGAAGCCTGGCTTTGAATTCTCTTTAACCCTTTAGATAATGGTTGTGTTCCAGTTGCTGAAAAGGCAGGAAAAACAACATGCCAAGGGCTCCATGGGCAGTGGATGCTTCCTCCACTGGACCTGGGTCCCATTGTAGACTGGGGAGGGGGTTAGGCTGAGCTGGCCTGTAAGCGGATCTCCCAGAAGTAAGGCTGGAGACTTGGCTGTGGATGCTCCTGACCTTCTGTGTTCAATAGTCAACCCTTGTACAACTTGCTTCTCTCCTCCACCTCTTTTTGGATTCCAGTTGGTGGAGCTCCTCAACAGTGTTGTGCGCTTTCTGGTCTCTTAACAAGGTCTTGCAGCTTTGCCTTCCCGCCAAGATCTGTGCCCGTGGTGTTTCGTGGATTCAGCGTCCGCAATAGCTACAGGTAGTGAATAAATGTCTCAAGCCACTTCGCAAAAGCTACATAAACAGGGCTCTGATCCATACAAAAAGCAACTTATCATGTAAAACCAATTTATCTTTTTTTCTTGTGTTCTTCCAAAATTAGTTTTTTTTTTCTTTAAAAGGAGGAAATGTGTTGCTTGTGTTGCATCAGTGTTAATCCCCTGTCGATGTTACAGGGATGAAGGAAGTACTTTCAATAGTTTTAAGAAATGACTGAAAGACTGAATGTAAAAATAAGTGTATATAGTTGTACAAAAAAAGGAGTTTTTAAACATGTTTATTTTCTATGCACTTTTTTATTTAAGTGATAGTTTAATTAATAAACATGTCAAGTTTATTGCTTCAAAGGATGGAGTTATGATTGGGGCTGAGATTTTTCCCAGGCCAGTGCGTTCTTACCTGCATCATAAAAAGGCCTTGTTCCCCACACGTGAGGCAGCTGTTGGCCTCATAGTCCTGTATCCCAGTATCTTTGCTGCTCAACTCCCTGGGTCTCTAAATACTGCATGCCCAAAACAAGTGAATGTGCAAACCTCCCCCCCTCCAGCCCCAGAGCTCTTTGAAAGAGAACAAGGTGAACGTCCCCAGCAGCTGCTTTCCTCCATAATCCTGACACCTGAGAGCAAAAGAATGACTCAGTCCAGCCTCTGCTGGAAGCCTTCCCATTTTTGATCCATTTTTCTCAGCGGCATTTTTTCACAGCATGCCCAAGAAAAAGCCCTGCTGAATCGATCTCCATGTTAAACCTGCCCCCATTTGAGTTGGCTTGTCAGACACAAAGGCTCTTGAAGGACAGGGAAACGGATGCTGACTCCAACGCAGCAGCTCCTTTTGCTTTCCACAAGGGAGGTGAAGATTTAATTATGGTACCAAGAAGCCTCTTCCTCCAAAGTCAGATTGTTCATCTACTAGCCTGACGCTTCCTGTTCAGCAGGTTTCTCTGAGATGAGCTGATGTGGAGTCCTGTCTCCACCCTGTTCCTCTCCTCTACAGCCTCAGCCCTGCTCTTTCTGGGCTCCCCCATTTCATCTGCAAATATGCTCAGGAAAAGGGCCCAGGACCCCAACTTCAGCTCCCTGATCACCCCCAACAGTTGCCCTTCACTGCCTTCTGCACTGTAGGAGGCTGGCAGGCACAGCCCAGCTCCTCCCTCCATGGCCATTGGCTGCTGCTAGACCGGCCCCTTCCTCCCCAGCCAGAGCTTTCAAGATCTCTTTGAAGGGGCCCAATTCTCCCCACAGAACTCACCAGGGCTTCAACATGGCTACCATCAATGATCAGGCAGTTTTGCAAACTATTTTCCACCCAAATGTTCCCTTTGATGAAGATTGGCAGGAGGAGCAGGAGAAGCAACAACTAATCCAAGGTGATGACTCACTTTCGGGGAGGGGAAGGGGGGAGGTGGTTTTTCATAAACTTCAGAGGCTTCTTTGCAAGCTCTCGGAAGCAAGAAGATGCCTCCGATCTCTGAGCTCACAACAGATTCTTCAATCTATTTCTCACAAATCATTTTCAAGTCAAGACACCTGAAAGGGATGGTGGGCTGGAGAGATTTTGACCATCGCTCTCCAAAACTCGGATTGGGAGAAGGTTGGCAGGTTGCTTTCAGACCCTTGCTACCTTTGTTTATGCTTCAAAAAGCAGCAAGGCTATAAGGCTCAATGCTTAACCAGTTGCTTCCTTCTCACCGAAGGGCAGTCCATCTTTCAAAAGACAAGGGTGGGGGAAGGCTTGGCTGTTACAACTGCTTCTTCCAAAACTTAGGTTTGAGGAGTTGCTTGGGACTCATCGTCCCTGGAATGGCATTGGCATCTGGCTACCAGTTGGCTCTCAAGGAGATTATTAGTTGCCAGAGCCAGCTCCCTTTTTCCTGACTGTTTTTCACACTGGTGACAGAAGGCAGCTTTGATCCTGAGCTGCTGAGGCAAACCACTCATCTGGAGGCCCAGGGAATCGCAGCAGCTGAAAGAGGCAACCTGGAGCTGGCCCTGGAAAAGTTTAACCAAGCCATCCAGCTGCTTCCAGAGCGAGCCTCAGCCTTCAACAACCGTGCACAAGCTCTTCGGCTCCAAGGGGATGTCTCAAGTAAGTGCGCTCAGGGCTTCATCCATCCTCCCCCTCCACTGGTGACCATGGCTGCACTTGGCCTGGGATAGGAATCTCAGTTGCTCAGGGCACTAAAGCAGGGCATCTGCTTCGGTCTGAGAGTACAAAGCAAGACCATCGCTTTGAATCTGCTTGGATCATTTCATCTTAAGCACAGCATTTTTGGATTTTTGTTGGGTCTATTAGCAAAACTGCCAGCAGCTGCTCTAGAAGTATAAAGTCTCCTCACCAGAGAGGTTCCCATCCATTGGGATAACAGGTCATACAAACACAGCAGGTGACTGGGATGCTGGACAGTAGTCTCCTGAACGAGGGTTCCACTCTCCCTGTTTGATCCTGTTCCTTTTCAGATCCCTGTATCTCGTTTATCTGATTTATATGGCTACCCAACTCACAATATGATTCACAATTAGGTCAAAAAGAAAGGAACCAAAACTTAATAATGAGAATCTAGAACAGAAAAGCAGAATGAGGCCAACCACCACATGTGCCTTTCAAGAATGGACTCTGGCCAGGCCCATCCCTCCCTCCAGCCCAAGCTTCTGGGAATGGGACAAGGGTCTATAGGGCAGCCGCACCTCTGCCATGAAGGGCTCAGGTTTCCTATTTGTACAGGCACTGACCCAATGTTTACTTAATTAATTCGGCCACGCATTACTTAATTAATTCGGCCACGCATTCTTTTTCCATCCCATCAGAGGCTCTGGAAGACTTGGAGGCAGCACTGAAGCTCAGCAAAGGGGCCGGGCCGGTGGCCCGCCAAGGCTTTGTCCAACGCGGGCTGATCCAGCGGTTGCAAGGCCAGGAGAAAGCGGCCCGGAGAAGCTTTGAGCAGGGGGCCGCACTGGGCAGCGTCTTTGCCCGCCGGCAGCTGACACTGATGAACCCTTACGCAGCCCTCTGCAACCAGATGTTGGCGGAATTGATGAGGAAGTCTCCCCCGAAGGGGGAGGAGACCTGCTGAGCCTGGCTGCGACGGGGGAGAGGAAGGGGGGCGAGGGGGCAGCTGAATAAAGCCCACGGCTTGAGACCGCCAACCAAGGCCTGCTTTTGTCGCCCGGGTGCCCAGCCAGCAGCCCCCTGCGGAGGGAGGGAGAGAAGAGGGCCCCGCTAGGCAGCGCTTTTTCAGGTCGCCGCCGCCCGGCCGGAAACTCGATGCCCAAGGCGGGTGGCGGCGGTATTCGGGCAGGATCGCGAGTCTTCGGACCGAGAAATCCAGGCCGGGATTTCTAACGTGCCGGTCGACTGAAAACGCTGCTGCCGCATCCTGAAGGTGAGCGGCCTGTGGTGCTCCGGGAGCCCCTCCCGCCTCGCAGCCCAGGATGGATGCGGCTCCGGGTCCCGCAGTGAGAGGCGCGCCGCCCCCCGAAGGCTGGCTGCTCTGCCCGGGGCGCCCCTTCCTGTCCCCCCGCCGGCGCCGCAGAGGCGACTCGGTGCCCGGGAGCTCCTCGCCCGCGCGGTTGCTGCTGCTGCCGCTGCTGCTGCCGTTCCTGCTGCGGCGCGCCACACCAGGTAGGGCGGCGGGCGACGCGCTTTTCTCCCGAGGACTACGGTTCCCTCCGGCTGGTAACCTCCGCTCCGTTCCGCCGCAGGTGCGGTGGCGACGTCGGAGACCAGGATCGACGGGCGGGCCCTGTCGGTGAGCAGCTTGCGGGAGGCCGAGAGCCGCGCCTTCACCTGCCTGGCGGCGGTCCCCAACCTCACCTGGTACCTCAACGGGGAGCGGCAGGAGACGAACTCATCCGGGGGGGGCCTGGCCGCGGCCGGCGACGGCTTGGGGGAGGGCGGCAGCGGCACTTTCGTGGTCACGGCGCGGCGCGTGGACCACCGGCTGGACTGCGACGCCACCGACCCGGCCACGGGGCGCGTCTCCACCGCCTCGGTCCTCCTCAACGTGCAGTGTGAGCGCGGCGGGCGGAGGGGCGGGCGGCTGGGGGGCGCAGGGGGCTCCGGAGGGGAGAAGCGGGATAGAGGCTGACCGGCGCCGCCCTCTATACGAGTGCAGTTCAGCCCGAAATCGTGAAGGTGGACGCCCATTACCGCGAGGCGAGCGAGCCCGGCCTCCTGCTGGTGCTCTTCGTGCTGGTCCAAGCCAACCCGCCGGCCGACGTGACCTGGGTGGACCAGGACGGGCAGGTGACGGTCAACGCCTCCCGCTTCCTGCTGCTCGACACCCAGACCTATCCCTGGCTCGCTAACCACACCGTGAGAGTGCAGCTGCACAGCCCGCCCCGGAACGCCTCCCTCCGCGCCTCCAACGGCCTGGGCGTCGCCAGCTCCTCCGTTCCGCTCCCCGGTAGGTAGGGGTGCGGGGGCAGGGCCGGGGCTCACAGACCTGGACCAGGGATTGGGGCAGGTCCGCAGCCTCCGCCAAGCAAGGACTGGCTGGCACAAGGCCTCCCTCCTCTTCATGGATGCCAGGTCCAAGCCTTCCTTCCATCAAACAGCCCCAGGGGAGCCTGTCTCCTTGCCAACCCAGGGCCCATCTGCGACCCCAGGCTGCCTTCCCTGTTCTTGGCCTGTAGGAGGCAGACATTCAGCTGCTTGCATTGCCCTGGCAAAATTCCTTTGAGGCTACTTCCCAGACACAGGGCAGCCTTCCTGCAGAAAGCAACACTGGGTGAGGGAAAGCCAGCAAGAGGAGGGCCAGCTTGCTTATCTGGATGAGGCCACGTTTCAACACAGTAGAGAACAGGGTGAAGCCATAGCCTGCTGACGAGAGCATCTCCGGCTTCTCTAGGTCTCCTGGCCACCCAGCTTGAACTGCCTCTGGTGGCCCTCGTGGGGGCAGCTGCTGTGGCTCTGGTGATACTGCTGAGTTTTGGGGTGCTAATCAGTTGGGCTGTTTCCCAGAAGCCCAAAAAGTCAGCAGGTAGGTGCAGGAGAAGCCTTTTCAGCCTGGGCTGGGCCTGTCTCCTTGCTGGGGGTCACCTTCCTTTCTCTTCTTTTTTAGGACATGGCCTAGCAGTGCAGCTTCCTCTGAGGTAACCTTCTGGGACTGCTAGAGGGGGTATAAAAGCCCCTTGTTTGGTCTGTAGCCTCTTTTGGGAATACTTTATACAGACTCACTGACAGGTGGCATAAGCACCTCCCCAGAGAACAATGCTCTGGTCAGCTTTCTCTGAGGGTCAGAGAAAGAAGTAAAATCCCAAGAACCCATGGCCTTGCCTTGAAGCATGTATGGGGAAGGGGGAGCTGGGAGGATCCGGGAGCAAATTGCTTTGCATTTCCCACAGCAATGTCCTTCAGCCGAAGGAAGCCCATCTGACACGGGCAAACAGGTCTCTCCCTTCAAACCTGAAACTCAATGATCTTGTGCCAGAACCAAAAAGTGAGTGGTGAGGATCTTGGGGGGGGAGCTGGGAAAGAGGGGGGGCATGTCAAGGCATGAGTCACTGCTCCAGCCCTCTTTCCCACTACTCCAAAGGTAGAGCGAATAGTGCTCCTGCAGAACAAGATGAAGATGCTATTTCGGACCCAAAAAATCACCCGGTCCTTGCTGAACAAGGTAACGGGACCTTCTGCCATGTAGGGTAGGGGTGGGGAAGGAGTTACATTCATTTGGCCAAGCCCCTCTCAATTTAATTCTGAAACATAGGAAATGCTAGCATTCAGTGATATACCAGTTTAATACAGCTAATTCTGTAGCAGGAAAAGCTGTGAGATATTGGAAACATTCCCTTTTCAAGAGACAGTTCTGACCAGCTCCACCTGGTGCTGGAGAAGACTGCTGTGCACTCACCACCCCAGGGAAATGTCAGATGAGCCGGAAGAATGTCTGTCCTAAGTAGCATTTTAGGACTCTTTCACAGTTTTACTAGTGGGAGGCTCTTTCAGAAGAAAAGCCCACCTTCCTTTTAATCCTTATTGCAGCTGAATCTGCTTAGAACTTAGAAGTAAGTCATCTCTGTTGGATGATCTGCATGCTCATGGATAGTTTCAAAGAAACCTAAGTCTTTCAAAAATCCTGCAAAAGTAACTGCTGTGGACCAAATTCCATATCTTCTTTTTCTGCTTCTGCAGGTTTGGGCCAATTTCTTACCGTTGGATATATTTATAGAGCCACTAGTATGAGTAGCGATGAAATCTGGCTGTGAAGTCTGTCACCATGTCCATCCCCAGCACAGAGAAGCAAGAGAGGCACAAGGAGGGTGGGCAAAGGGGGCCAGGAGTACCTCTGCTCTTAACCCTGGAACAGGACAGTGAGGGCACCTCCAGGGGCAAAGGAGCCCCTGGCAGTGTTTGGTTCTGGACAACAGGTTGAACTGTACAGGGTGGGTCCTTTTCACTCTTTACTCGTTTCCAGCAAACAGGCATCCAGCAGGTGCCCTGGTTCTCCGTCCAACCTGAGGACTGTCTTCCTAACCTGGCCTTTGCCATCCGCAGACCGGGAAAGCTGTCGCCATGCACATCTCAGCCCAGGATTGCAGCTTTGCAACTTCTATGCTTAAAGAATAAATGACTGTGGTTAAGGTGTTGCCCTTTCCTTCCCCCTGCCTGGATTTGCCTGCGAGGCTGCTATGAAAAGGACTCTCAATCACTCAGTCCCTGGGATGTAAAAGAAGCCCAATAAACCCAGGCACACACATAAAGTGCTGGCATGTGTTGCAGTTAAAAGGCAGAGCAGGCTGCTGGACCTGTTTCATAGGCAGCCTTACAATAATAGCTTTGCTCTGCTCCCAAGGGCCCCAACCTGCGTGGCCCAGCAACAAGACACAAAGTTCCACATTCCTCAAACTCTCGGCTTGCATACCATCTCTCCTTGAGAGACAGGGCAACACTTACAGCAAAACTTTATTACACAAATATCACACTGAATTATCATCTGAATGACAGGCCAGCAACAATTCCAAGAGAATGGGTTCTGGAAACCTCTCTTAAATAACCCTGAGGTCAGCAGCACCTTTATTTAAACATCAGGAGGCAGGAAACTGACCTCTGCTCTCAGGTGAAACTTAAAATATCTATCTCTCCAGCCTGTGAGGGTGGATTGGAGGGGGGGCTGACAACCTTCTTGCCCTCAGCCAGAGCCTTGAAATGCTGCAAAAAAGCAGAAACCACCAATGAAGTGAATCTCATTTCAGGCTTCCTGTGGAGACCATTCTTTCTAGAGTCTCCTGGTGAAAGCAGGTAGAGAAGACCTGTTCCAGCAGGCCCCCTTCTTGTGGGTAGCAATAGTAGCAGCTCTCTTGCTTACCTGTGAATTTTTGAATTCAGAGTAGAGTGAGAATAGGGTGTGCAGAGGCTGGATGTGACCCTTGTAGACAGGAATGTCTAAAATGGCTGGAGAAAAACCCCAAGAGAAGCATTTAAGCCAGAAGCTCCAGGTCCAACTTCATTAAGTGGAACCCAGAGAACTCTGCCAGGTGCTGGACGATCTATGAGATGTTTGGTTCCAGAGCTATTTTGGCTCAGTCCAGAGTCAATGAGCCAGGCCTTCAGCAAACATCCCCAGGCTCGGCACGGGGTCAGGGCACTCACCACAGATGACGTCTGTGTATTCAGCTAAGCTGCAGTCAACCTCAGCAGTCGGGAGGCTCACCTGGGGGCCAGAGAGGAAAGCTTAAGGCTGACTGCACTTTCTGTATGAAGCAGCTCTCATGATCCTGCTGGAAACCCTCAAAGAAACCACTTATAGGGTATGGGGCAGAACTTACCCATTGGGGAGGTCACTATACCTTTCCCAGCAACTCTTCAAACTCTGGAGTCCATTCTTGCATCAGCGTATCTATATCGGGCATTGGCCTGCAAAGGACAAGCAGCCCTGAGAGCCAGCCACCAGGAGGCCCTATGGGAGCACTTCCCCGTTGTAAAGAGGAAAAAGGCAAGAAGCATCAAGGGCTCCTAGGGGAACATCGAGGCAGACCTAGCATAATGGACAGTGGCCGGAGGCTTGCAGCGGTGGAGTTCACTGATGCTTTCAATCCAACTCTCCACGGCTTTGGGGTTCTTCTCTGCGTTCTCAAGGCTCTTTACTTTCACCTGCTGCTAGAAATGCAAGCCGACCTTGTCAGTGGACTGGACCTGTGGGGATGGCTTCCTGCCTGTTTCCTTCCTCTTCCACTTACGGCTACATTATGCTGCTTGGAGTTCTCGGTGAACCACAAGGAAAGTACGGTGGGATCCGACTGTTTGGTGGATGGCTCATCCAGCACTAACAAGCCCAAATTATCCGTCTTCCCATCTGGGCGTGGAACCTGCAAAAAATGACCCACAGCAACATATTTTCAAACCTCCCAAGGGACAGAGCAAGTCCTTGAGGGCCACTGGCCAAGGCTCTGGGCCTCAACTCTCCAACATCTTCCACAGGCCAGCAGCAAGAGCTCCAGGAAAGGGTCTCATGGGACAAATGCTCCCCCCAGGACCCAGGCTTCTGGACACCTTCAGGAAGGCATCGATGTCTCCCACAGCAGGAATGAAGTCCGGGATGAAAGGCTTCAGCTTGTGCTCCAGGTCGATCATTTGGGAGGAATACCTGAGGGGGGGGAGGAGGGAGCCGCTCAGCGCAGTGCCAGGTACTCCTCCTGCCACCCCCACCAGCCACCCCCCTCACCTCCGGATGTACTGAAACAGTTCCTTCACCTCCAGGGAGACGGGCAGGTAGTCGTAGTCGGCCGAGTTGTAAGCCCTGCGGAGAGAGGGAGGAGACAGCGCGGCTGAGCCCCGCCCCGCCCCCCCCGGCCCGCGCCCCCCCCGCGCCCCCCCGCGCTACCCCTCCAGCGGGGCGCCGTGCTCGTCATCCTCGTCGTCGTCGTCGTCGTCCGAGTCGGTCTCCGAGGAGTCTTCGTCATCGTCCTCCACCTCGTGGCCGCTAAAGCGCCGGCCAGAGCCCAGCGCCCCGCCGCCCTTCTTCTCGGGCTGCAACAGGGCGCCCGCGGGCCGGTCGGGGGCGGCGACTGGGGCCCAGCCGGGCGCGCGCGGCGGGGTGCTCCCTCCCTTCAGGGCTGCCGCGCCGCCATCTTCGTCCTCGTCGCTGCTATCCCTGCACGAAGGGCGCGCGGGGCGCGGGCCTGCGGGCGGGAACGGCGGTGTCACGGGGGGAGGGGCGGTGTCGCGCGGCTCCCTCGTGCCCGCCTCCCCCGGGCACCCACCGGGCTGCGGCGGGCTAGGCGCGTAGATGCTGGCGACCTCCTCCGTCTCGTTCACGTCCAGGCTCTCGTCGTAGGGCTGGTTCTCCACGAGCCGCGTCTAAAAGCGAGAGAAGCGCGTGGGAGGGCGGCTCGCCAGCGCCCAGACCTCGGCTGCGCCCCCGGCCCTGCCCCACACCTGCAGCCCTGGCTCGGGCGGCGCCGGCGGCGCTCCGCTCATGCTGCGTCCGGGGCCGCGGGAGTTGGGGCCGCAGCGGGTCCGTCGCCAGGCAACGGGAGGCCGGAACCTTCTCGCGAGAACCGGCTGCATTTCCCCCCTCCACACTCGGGCCGACTGCGCCTGCGTGGTGACGCCGCTTCCGCTTGAGAGACGTGGCTCGCCGCCATCTTGTGCGGGACTCGGAAGCAGCGGAGACGCGTCGCCCAGCAGCAGCAGCAGCAACAGGAGCGACTCCGCGGAGGCCGCCGCCCGCCGCCATGGTGAGGCTCGGCGGGGACAAGCGTCGGCCCTACGGCCGGGAGCCGGCGGGGCCGGCCCAGAGAGGCGGTTGCGAGCCGGCGCTCTCCCCGCGCTGGGCCGGCCTCCGGAGCCGCCTTGCGAGCGTGGGCCTTCTCTCCTCCGCAGGTGCTTCTGGCCGCCGCGGTCTGCACGAAAGCGGGGAAGGCGATCGTGTCGCGCCAGTTCGTGGAGATGACGCGGACGCGCATCGAGGGGCTGCTGGCGGCCTTCCCCAAGCTGATGAACACGGGGAAGCAGCACACGTTCGTGGAAACGGAGAGCGTGCGCTACGTGTACCAGCCGCTGGAGAAGCTCTACATGGTGCTCATCACCACCAAGAACAGCAACATCTTGGAGGACCTGGAGACGCTGCGGCTCTTCTCCCGGGTGGTAAGTGAGCTGGGCGGTGGTGGGAGGCGGCTGGCCGGGCAGGCGGAGAGGAGAGCGGGCCGAGCGCTGAGCCTTCCCCGTCGCCCCTTGCAGATCCCCGAGTACTGCAGGGCGCTGGAGGAGAGCGAAATCTCCGAGCACTGTTTCGACCTCATCTTTGCCTTCGACGAGATCGTCGCCCTGGGCTACCGGGAGAACGTCAACCTGGCCCAGATCCGGACCTTCACCGAGATGGATTCTCACGAGGAGAAGGTCTTCAGGGCTGTTCGCGAAGTAGGTCAAAGGTTCTCTGGCTTTCTGTGGAATATGGCCGGTCACCTGCTTCTTTTCTGTTCTGCTCTCAGACAAAGCCATTTGCTTTGTTTTTGCTTCCTTTTTTCAAGACCCAAGAACGAGAAGCTAAGGCTGAGATGCGACGGAAAGCCAAGGAACTACAGCAAGCGCGGAGGGATGCTGAGCGGCGAGGCACCAAAGCTCCAGGATTTGGGGGCTTTGGCAATTCAGCCGTATCAGGAGGCACCCTTGCTGCTATGATCACTGAAACCATTATTGAGTCAGAGAAGCCAAAAATAACTACGGCTCCAACCAGGTGTGTCATTTGCTTTGGGGGCAAGATTGGTTGCAGAAGGTAAATGGGTTGCAAGGGAGGGTTCACAGGTCTCTATGCATTTACAGGTAGTCCTCAACTTACGACCACAATTGAGCCCAAACTTTCTGTTGCTGGGACAGTTGTGAGTTTTGCCCCATTTTGCGACTTTTTTTGCCAGAGTTAAGTGAATCTGCAGTTGTTAATTTAGTAACATGGTTGTTAAGTGAATCTAGCTTCCTCATTGACTTTGCTTGTCAAAAGGTCACAAAAGATGATCATATCCCGGGACCATCATGTGTCAATTGTCAGACCTCTGAATTTTGATCAGGTGACCATGAGGCTGTTGCAACGAAAAATGGTCATAAGTCACTTTTTTCAGTGCTATTGTAACTTTGAACGGTCACTAAATGAACTGTGAGTTGAGGATTATCTGTATTGTTTCATGGGGGACATATTTGTTTTTCTGCTTGCGTAAAGATTCAGGACGACTTACAGTAACGTTCAAATGCCAAATAACACAAAAGCAACATTGGTCAGAACAGGGCGAGGTGGTGACCTAGTTGGGATCTGTAACAGATACATTGATGGGCTAAAGCCTGAGAACTTTCTTGTGGATTTCTCCCATCTGAAGAGCCTGGATGGCACATGAACAAATCTTCATTTTTTTTCTTAATGAAATGGGCCATGCAGAGCAAGGAAAGCAGGGAAGGATCTTGCTGTGTTCTTCCTTTGGGCAAAATGTCTCATGCATTTTGTTTTGTTTGTTTAGACCTTCTAGTTCAAACAAGGCACTTAAGCTCGGCACTAAAGGGAAGGAAGTGGATAATTTTGTGGATAAACTAAAATCTGAAGGTGAAAATATTGTTGCTTCTTCTGTTGGCAAGCGTTCCTCAAATTCAGCAACTGTTCTTGCTCCACCCATTAACATGGAGAGGTATGTGTATTGCCCAGGAATACAGAAAGGTAAAGAGAAAAGCACACAGCAACCCTGCATAGCAGAAACCAGGTTTCTCTTCTAACCCAAGCCCAGAGGAAACCTGGTCTCCTGAAGAGCAAATATCTTTAGTGGACTTTCAAGCAGGAGCTCAGCAGCTAGGTGGAGTTTGGGTAATCAGGTGAAGCTTTGACTGAGAGCACTGTTACGTTAAGCCAAAGGGAGCTTTTTAACCATGTTTTGATGGCTGAGTCCTTGTCTAGTTCAACATTGTCCCAAGCAGTAAACCATAAGGAAACCAGTCAAGCTGTGGGTTAGCACAATGCTGTTTGGAGATGTTTGGGCTTTCAGTGAATTTGCAAGGGTCGAGGCTGTAATAGGTAGTGATTTGTGGGTCTCCTGAGGAGGCAGCCTCTCTCTCTCAACACCTGGCAAGCCCAGTTGGAAGGAAGGAGGCCTCTAATGCCTGTCCCCTGGGTCCTCCCTTCTTCTAGCGTGCATATGAAGATAGAAGAAAAGATCTCACTCACCTGTGGCCGGGATGGGGGGCTTCAAAACATGGAGCTGCATGGCATGATCATGCTGCGGATCCTGGATGAAAAGTTTGCTCGGATTTGTATCCACATTGATAATGAGGACAAAAAAGGTGTGCAACTCCAGGTAAGGTTGGTTGGAGGTTAGGATTGGGGTTATTTTGAGATGGGCACGTCTGTTTTGGGGTGGAGTGGCTTGGCTGACCGGTGGCTGCCTTTTCAGACTCACCCCAATGTTGACAAGAAGCTTTTTATGTCAGAGTCTGTGATTGGCTTGAAGAACCCAGATAAGTCGTTCCCCATCAATAGTGACGTGGGAGTGCTGAAATGGCGGCTGCAAACGACGGAGGAGTCTCTCATTCCGCTGACCAGTGAGTTGCTTCAGTTCAGGGAGTAGCAGGTATCCCAGAGGCGGAAGCCAGCCAGCCAGCCGGTGTCCTGCTCCTATCCCTGCTGAGAAGATTCAGGTCTCCTTTCTTGAACTATCTCAGCTGGCTTTCTTTTGGATCCTAGTTAATTGCTGGCCCTCAGAAAGTGGCAACAGCTGTGATGTCAACATTGAGTATGAGCTGCAGGAGGATAGCCTGGAGTTAAATGATGTGGTAATCACCATCCCTTTACCGTGAGTAATTGTCCTGCCTGCCAAGAACCTTCCCAACCACCAGGAGTACCAGTTCTGGGATGGTGGGGTGTTCAGAGCTAACTCATTGTTGATTGCCTAGGTCTGGTGTGGGGGCTCCTGTAATTGGAGAGATTAATGGTGAATACCGCCACGATAGCCGAAAAAGCCTTCTCGAGTGGTGCTTGCCAGTGGTTGATGTCAAAAACAAGAGTGGCAGCCTGGAGTTCAGCATCGCAGGGCAACCAAATGACTTCTTCCCCGTGCACGTTTCCTTTGTCTCTAAGAAGAACTTCTGCAACATTCAGGTGTGCCTTGCTGGGGGCTGAATGACAACTGTTGCCCTTCTCCTTTCCTGTGCCCTATTTGGAGAAAGCTGCCTATCAGGGCAGAAGGAAGGGAGCTGTTTCCACCCAAATGGGACTGGCAGAACAGCTGCTTCTCCACTGAATGGTGTCCTGAGCCTCTTTGTCAGCAGCTACTCGTTTCTTCAGGCCACCCTGGTCATTCACAGGGAATAAAACCTTCACCTTTTTATTGGCACTTGGGGAAGTCAAGGACAGTGACTGGTGGCAGGTCTTGCCTTCCCAACTAACTGTTTTCTTTCTGCAGGTCACCCAAGTGACCCAGGTGGATGGGAACAGCCCTGTGAGATTCTCCACAGAGACCACCTTCCTCGTGGACAAATACGAGATCCTGTAACCCTTGTTGAAGGGAAACAGCAAGGAAGGCCAAGGCTGGCTATGTAGAGAGAGCTGCAGTCTTCAGCGTCAGGGAACGTTGACATTTGTTTACCCACTGACCTTATTTCCCAAGTCCCAACCGCTCAGGCCGGGAGAGACTGCCTGCTTCTCTGGCACAGATGCCCCACCTTGGCAGGTGCCTCTCCACCCACCCCACCTTTTCTTCCACAGGGGGTACCACAAAATGGTTCCACATGCAGTGGCAAGGAGATTACTACCAGCAGCCTCCCTTTTCTAGTGCTGTGCTGACCTTGCCAACCCATCTGATCCTGAGCGGAGGTGGGGAAAGCTTCCATGCTTGTGCAGCTCTCGCCTGAAAGCTCCTCCCTTCTCTGTTATCATTTTATTGAACCTGGTGCCCCTGCAGAAGAATAAAGGGCAGCTCTTTCTGGTTTCTCTGACTTTGAGATCCTGGAAATCTCAGCTTCTGGGCAGGGAAGCATTGGGCACCTTGAATGCATTGGGCTGTGCTCGCCTGCTAAAGAAGACCCCACACCACCTCTGTCCAGAGAGCCCTAGGTGGGGACCGTGAATCATACTGATTGGGGATGTGTCTGCCTGATTCTTAACATGGGGTTCAGTTTAATTTGATTGTCAAATGCAATTTATTCCCAAATGATATTGAAGGTGACACTGAAATAAGATTTTGGAACCCTGCAAAATAATTACAGCCTGTATGGCACATTCCAGTGTATGCAAAGAATCGTTGCTCCTGAATCCAATAAAGAATATTATAAAAGGAAAAAAAAGTGCTCTTTAGCTCTCGGCAAACGACTGAGGATGAGTCCTGAAGCATTGCTGGATCTAAAAAGTAATTGCCTCAGGAGAACACAGTTGCTTCAGATGGGTGAGGTAGTCCAAGAAAATGAAGGAGCATCCCCCCCCCCAACTGGGACCCATCCAAAATGAGAAGGCAAGGCAGGCAGCTTCACCTGTCCAGCCCTGGTGACTGGGGAAGCAGCTGGGGGCTCGGGGCAGAAAGGATGGCAGACTGGGCCAGTGTTAAAGGAACACCTCAGTCTGGAACTGGCATTTAAGTAATGCAAGACTCCTCTAAGATGTTGAGACTAAACTATAATTGAACTTTGCTTCTGTGTTTGGGGATCTCAGGCTAATATGTTACGATCATGAGAAATGTATGTTTGGTAAGATGGCCAATTGCATTTCCTTCAAAATAAAAAGTCATATTCTTCAAATACATATTTAACCAATAAAGGAGAATATTTGTAGCTTGGTTGAAATGAGGGGTCCTTGGTGCTCTCTGAGCTTGCTTGTTTTCTTGCAAACTTTTCATTACCATCAGTGCTGATAAGGTAATGAACTATCCTGTACTAAGGACCCCAGTACACATTTAACTTCATGTTCCCTAAAGTGGCAGTCTGAGATGGCCTGTTCCTCGATTCCTGGCATCTGTGGGGACACGGCTGACTTTCTTCCAGAGTGAATTGGAGGCCTCAGGCACAAATTCCTACCCTGTTTCGGTTCTCGTGGTTTAAATCTATTTGTCCAGAGTCTGTCCTGGCAAGTTGGCACTGCACCTTGTCCTGCAGAGCAGCAAATTGGACCCTCAGGAGCACTCCAGGAAGGAGATCAAATTCCAGACCAGATTCTGCACTAGATCTCCCTGCACCCAACCTGTGCCTTTCTCTCACTATCTCCAGAGCTGCACCTGGTGGCCTGCATATAGTGAAATGTGTTTCCTGTGATAATGCAGAGGTTTGCCTGAGCTGTTTATGCTGCAAGCTGAACAGATACTTCAGGGGAGGTTCACTTTCCTGTAGGTCAGCTTCTATGAGAAGAGAGACACTGCCCCCTCCTTTATCTAACCTCTATTGTTCATCCCATCTGAGTAAGCTTGCCTTCAGACATGGGTGCTTCATCATGGGAGGTTTTTAAGAAAAGACTGGACAGCCACCTATCTGAAATGGTACAGGGTCTCCTGCTTGTGCAGGGGGTTGGACTAGAAGACCTCCCAAGGTTCCTTCCAGCTCTGTTCTGATTGAAGTTGGATTTAAGTCAAAATGCATGGGCTCCCTTGTATATCCTCCAGCTGACAATCTGCAAAGGGGCAGGGACCTTCCTGCAACAACGTGTCATGTCCGGCTCCCTTGAGCTACCACAGGGGTGACTGGGAAGGTCTGAGCTGGGCCTCACCCAGACTCATCTTGCCCGCTGACTTCCTCTGGCTGCTATGGCTTCACGTCAAGCAGCATCATGAGATTGATGGTTTTCAGATGTTGTGATGTAGCCAGTGCCAAAATAGGCATACCAGACTCTCGTCACTTCCCTGCTCTAGCCAGGAGTGCCCGCTGACATTATTTCTCATTTTCTAAATATATTTTGTGCCAGAGACTGTAAATATACGTACATCCCTGTCCCTTGCCATAACAATTCAGCCAGCTAGTATTGTCCTTGGGTGCAGTGGGGACAACTGCATTGCCTAGTTTTTAGCCATTCTTCAAAGTGCTGGGTTTTATTGTTTTTAAGAGGGGGGGGCTCTGCACACCGACAAGGTTAAGCAGGGCCACCAAGTTCCATTCTGTACTTATTCACTGACTTTTTTATTAAAGACGAAAACGGTTCTGCAGTTCTGGGACCAAAGAACAATCCCACACTAATCAGGCAGGATAAAATTCAGGTAGTGCAAAAGAGGCCAACATCTTAATTGATGACAAAGTGCTTGATCAGCCGTGTGGAGATAAAACTTGGGAGCCGGAATTGTGCGTCTTTTACTATGATAAAATCATTCACCCAGTAGGAGGAGCTTAGCTCTTGGGGACTGTTATTATTAAAGTATATTTTGATTGGAGTCCTATGTTTTACGGCTAAGCGCCCAGAAGTGTAGGATTAGGACAGCACAAATTTTTTGCCTAAAAAATTAAAAATGCGTCAACGAGTGACAAATTCCCCCCCCCACCGAGGACCAAGATTGTTAAAGCCCGGTCCCGCCTCCCCGGCGAGGGGCTTCCGAGTGGGGAGGCCAGCTGGGGCTGCGGGGAGATTCGGCTGTTTTGAGCGAGAACGGCGGGTCCGGCTCGGCCGGCCTGCAGGGGCTGCTGAGCTCTCCTTTTCTTCGGGCGAACGGAGGCCGAGCTCGAGCCCGCCCGAGCAGCCACCTTCCCCGCCCTGGCCTTTTGTTCAGAGCAGGCTCTGCCGCGGCGGGAGGGCCCTCCGGGACCCGGAACGGCGAGGGAGGCGCGCGCACCCCAGCCGCCCGCGGGCCCGGTCGAGCGCGCGCGCGCGCAAAGGGGGAGCAACCCGAGAGGGCGGCGGGCCCCCGCGTGGCGCTCCTCCTTCCTCGGCCGGCGGCCCTTCAGCCCTCAGCGAGCAGCGCGGACGGGCGGCGGCGACGGCAGCTCCGAAGACGTCGGCCATCAAACGGACAAGCTTGCTTGGCAGGTGCGGGCGGAACGGGCGCCCGGTCGGCGGGGCGCGCAGGTAATACTGGAGGCGCCTCTCCGCTGGCCGGACCATCTTTCCTACTTTCGGAGCGGCCGGGAGACCTGAGTGGGTGGCATCCTTGGGCCGGCCGAGCAGGAGATGGAAAGGGCGGCCGCGCCTCTCCGCTTGACTCCGGCCGGCGAGTCTCTGGCCGAGCACAGCTCAGTGGACGGCTGAAGGGGGCATCGATGGGCCGGCAGCCGCCCCCGCCCCGCTCCCCGCCCGCCTGCCTGCCTGCCTGCCTGGACGTGGCGCATTCCGTGCATTCCTGGCGCTTCTCTCCCGCACCCGCGCTGCGGACTGGGGGAGAGCGACACTGCGCGCAAAAGCCGGCAAGACCGTCCCTGCCTGCCGTTCCCCCCACCCGCGCACCTGCGCTCGATCCCAGCGGGTCCGCTTCCAGGCGAGAGGAGACCCCCTGCTCGCTCTGAGTTGCCGGTCTCGGAGTGTGTGGGAGCTCCACGCGGCCGGGGCTCCAGCCGTCCCTTGCTGTTGCTTGACAGAAAACGGCCGTCCGGTCTCCGTGTGAGGAGATCTCAGGTTTTGCCCTCTCCCGCGTCGCCGGGAAGCTGTGGAGGCTCCTGCAGCTCCGGGCGCCGAGCAGGGTGGGAGCCCTGCATCCGGGACTTGAGCTGCGCTAAGTAATCCCAGAACAAGTTTTTACCTTGCAGGATTGTTGTGAGACAAATGTGGGAGATGCAGGCGGTGATATTGACTAGCCTGCCTGAATGTTTCTTGGGGCTGGGCTCTGAAATAATCTGAGCTGGTGGTCTTGTAGCATCATCTGATTGAGACTCAGAAGCTTTGGACTTAGGGCAGCTATATCTACTCCCTGTTCCACTCCCTTCTCTTGTGGGTCTGAGAAAAGGTCTTTCAGGAAAAATGCAAGATTCTGGGAGAATCTAGTCCTCTCCTGATGCTGACCATGTTCCCCCCACACACACACACACCAGCTGTTGCAACCTCTTGCCACTTACTGCCCTCTCCTTGTGGCTTTTCTCCTGCAGTGGAGCTGTGGCTGCCCAGCAAAGGATACCTCAGGCAAGCATGCTGATTTGAGCTGGGGGAGCAAGTGGGCCACCAGTCCCAAAAGCTGTCTTCCTCCTTTCCCAGGACCAGTGCTAATTTTGCCAGTTTTCTCTCTGAACCCAGGAAGACCACAGAGCACTTGGGGTTAGCAGATGCACCCTGCTGCTCTTGGCCTCTGGTTGAGCCCAGACCTGCCTCATCTTTGGGTCAAGGCTTGACACAGATGTGGCTCCAAGGACTGAGCTGGGCTTTGGGAGAACCTTGACCTGCTGGTGCAGAACAATTTCTGGCAGGGTGGAACTGGTGCTGGCTAGCACAACTGGGACTCTCACCCCACTCCACCCCTGTGCCTTTTGTTGGATCCTCCGTCAGAAGCTCTCCCAAAGCCTGGCTGCCATGAGGCAGCTGGGGCTGGGCTGGGTCGGACCCCAGCCAAGGGCTATACCACCCCCACTTTTCCCAGGCTGCCTCTTCTGAGGCAAAGAAAGCTGGGGGGGGTGGCCTTGAAGCCTGTGATGCTCCTCCAAGACTGGAAGGGAGTCAGTTGTTCTCCTCCCCCTTTTCATCCTCTGGCAAGGGTCATCAGGAGGGAGAGACTAGCCCTGCAGGCCTTGGTCCAGCCAGGCTGGAGCTCCCGCCTTGGCCTTTGCTGCCCTGCCACGCCCAGCCACACAAGGGACTCATTCTCTGGCAGCCCAGAGAAGAAAGGCGCCTTGTGGCTGACAAGGTACAGCTCCCCCACCTCTCTTCCTCCCTCCTCAAACAGAGCCTGCTTGTCAGGGCTTGTGGCTCGAAGTAGGGAGAAGAGAGAGAAGGGGGAGCAGCCAGGAGACCAGAAGCCTCCTTCCTCTGGGGAGTGTCACTCTTCTCCTTGGGCAGTCTAAGACAGACAAGGCAGTCACTGGCCTCTCTGTCTTATCCCTTGGAAAGAGGGCCATGGATGGGGTGGGGGTGGGGCTGTGCTAGTGCTGTGGAGGGAGGCACTCAGATCAGGCAGTGCCCTGCTGGCTCTCCTGGGCCAATGCAGATGTTGGGCTTGAAGATGGCAGCATGAGAAAGGGGGCAAGATCTTTCTCCTTTCACTCAGGAAGGGAGGAATGCTGGGGGATGCTGAGTGAAGAAGGAGCACTCAGGTAAGATGTTCTAGACTGGGAAGCTGTCTTTACTGGCCATTTATTTATTTATTATTTTACGATTTTTATATCGCCCCCCTCCCGAAGGACTCGGGGCGGTGTACAGCCCAATTAAAAACGTCAACATACAAAAAGTAAAATTATTAAAAATAAATTAAATAATTTGGCCCAATCATTTAAAAACCCAATACATAATCTAAAAACTCAATCCCCTAAAAACAATTATGGCCTTGTTGGAACCGGAGCTACTATCCCAGGCCGGCTTGTCGGAATAAATTTAGGTTCACTCCGCCAACTTTTAATTTCTCCAAGGTCTTCAGCAGGCAACTGATAAATGGTGGTAGAAGACGGGGAGGAGAGAGTAGCTGGCATTGAAGCAAGGGAATCTGGAATTGGAGTGGGGGCACAGAGACCCCAACCAATCTTTGGCAGGTGCAGAGGAGGTTGGATGCAGGAGCTAAGATTCTCCCAGGGATGCTGCAATGAAAATAAGCCATGAGTGACCCCATGCTTTGTAGTGATAAAAACCCAACTGTGGCTGTAATTGATTGCCAAGCAGTTAGTTATTCCTTGCAATATTTTCAGAGGGGAATTGATGCTCGTCTCTTGCAGAGAAACACCCAAGAAGCCTTGAAATATTCTGTTTGTGTACAAGTGTTAAGACTGATACCCTGCCTTTGTTTCAGGAGCTTGGGGGGGTGTATAAATGGCATAAATAGCTCCCTCTCCTTCATTTTTGCCCCTTCCCAGCAACCCTGTCAGGTAGGCCAGGCTGAGAGAAAATCATGCTGAGGGAGGACATGGACCTGCATCTCCTGGCTGCCGCCTTCCTCACTAAAGTGCTCTTGTGCAGTCTACTTGAGGGTCATTGTCCCCTGGTGACCATGATCCATGAAAGTGTCTGCAGTGATGCACTCTAATCGTTATAGTGCCACAATATCTTGATGATTGAGCAGAAAACAATAGAGAGAAGTTAGCTTTTTGTTAAACTTAATGAAGCTGAAGATAATTTTAGATGTTTGTGCTAATAATTAGTCATAAAATAAAGTAATCTTGTACTTGCCAGGATAGCTGCTTAAAAGCTCAGTTGCTCCCTCTTCTTCCCTGCTGCTAAATAGCAACTACTTTGGGTATTCTTTAAAAGCTGAAATGCATGTCTTGTTCTTCAATGGACTTCAGAAACAGGTACACTGTTAACTGCTTAGATAGGAGCATGCTTGGGAAATGTTTCTCCTGGACCACAGCTGGCAAAGCAAAAACTCCCCTCCTCGGTCCCTCCCTCACTGCAGGGAATGGAGGGAGGGGGAAAACCAGAGGCCTCCCCTTCCTAAGGACAGCCATGACCTGTCCTGTATTCCAGCCCCAGGGAGGCCTGCAGGGCAGCAGGTGCATCTTGCACGGGGCTTGGATCGCCAGTGACCTGTGCCCTGGCACCCCCCTCTTTTCCTCCTAGGCAAAGAGGAGCCCCACCATGGACACTTGCAACCACAACCTAACTGCTCTCCCCTGCCAAGTGCAGAAGCCCATTCAGGTAAGCGGGTGACCCAGGCAAACCCCCTGCCCGTCAGAATGTGCTGGGCCTCCTGGGTGGCGGTGGTGGCTAGGAGGGGACCCCATCCTGTCCTGAGGTTTTCAGACCGGAGAGTAAGCCTGCAGGCCAAGGAGTGGGAGACCCCTCTTTGGAAGCCCTTCCTGAATCAGCCAGCACTGACGCTTGCTCAGCTTGCTTCCCCCTCACTGCCTCTTTTAAAGCTGTTGGACAGCATGCCCCTTTGCCTTTTCCTACCCCTCAACCTGCCTGGCTGGAGGATGGCAATTAAGAAGAGGGAGGGAGCTCATGCCAGGAGTGGCCAAAAGGGAAGCCAGGCTGCCCTCTGCTCTTGCCCGCTTGAGGACTAGCCATGAGTGCCTGGGGAAGGGGCTGACTCTGGGACCCTGAGCATACAGCCCACACCTATCTGCACTGCCGCCCCACCCCATCTTGACCTCTGACTGAATCTCCTGGCCATTCTTGAAGGATGAGGAGGCCCTGCTGCTGCTGAAGATCTTTCTCCCCTACCCTGCAGAACAGCCTCCTGGACCTGACTGAGACCGGCCGAGGTTTAAAGGTGCAGACGCAGAAGCCACACCTGGTGAGCCTCGGCAGCGGGCGCCTCAGCACTGCCATCACTCTGCTGCCTCTGGAAGAGGGTATGTCTTTGCAGTCTCGGGGGGGAGCTTCCCTTCTCTTTCCCCCCTCGAAGGAGTGCCCCCATGCTCATAGAGTCTCCTTGCAGGCAAGACGGTCCTGGGCTCCGCTGCTGTGGACATTGTGCTACAGGGGGCTGGGGTGGCCCCCCAGCACTGCTTCATTGAAAATGTGTGTGGGACCCTCACACTGCACCCCTGCGGTCATCCTTGTGCCATCGATGGGCAGCCGATAACACACCCCACCCGCTTGTCCCAAGGTAAGGAGAAGTGAGGCTCTGCTGATCAGGCATAGAGATCTGCACATCCATTATGCTATCTTGGGCCAAGTACATCCGGGGAATGCTTGGTTCTGGATTCTAAAGTGTTTCTGGACTCAGAGCTGTTCATCCCGATGGGACACACATTAGTGCACAGTCCCTCTGGCCTTTGAGTCTTCCGACAAGTATGGGCCCACTCCATTCCCTAGCCGATGGACTTCCAGTTGAGCTAAGCCGTGCACAATTTTGGGGGGGAGGGGAGAGTCCACCCACAAGGTCCAATAAAGAGACATGCTCCCTCCTTACAGCTCTGGGCAAACACAGCGAGCCACACAAAGCCGTAAGACAAGAGGGGGGTTCTGCAGGAAGGAGGCCTCCAAGGATGGCCTAGGAGTTCTTTGGCGGATGGCAGGGCAGGAGCCAATCTCCTTGTGCCCTGGGTCAATATTGAGTAGGGAACCTCTCTACCCTGCCACAGTGGAAGGCCAGCTCTTAGCATCACCATGGTAACCCCATCCTTGGCAAGAGAAGCAGCTTTGCTGGCCAAAGGAGAATGAGGCAATAGTTGGGGAGGGGCATTCTTTCAGTCACCCAAGGCTGGGCAACTGCTAATAGGAGGGAAGCAAGACCCCAAGCCATGCCCAGCCATCACCTGGAATAAGACCCCATTGCTGACCTCTGCTCATGCCCAGGAGCTGCCAGCCTATCGGGGGCCACTTCTTGGTCTAGCCAACTGATGGGGGTTTTTGCAGGGGGTGTAGAACCAGGCAGCTCTGGGCCATTCTCAGTGGCCCCGCTGAAAAGCAGCCCATGCTTTTCCTGTGGCTGACCCTGTAGGGTGGGATCTGCTCCCCCTTATTGTCTCAGCCAGGAAAGTTACAAATCTTTATATTAAAAGGAAGAGAGGGATTTCCTGGCCAAGGGTGGCTGCAGCTGGATTCCTTACAAGCCAGGCCGTGTGTATTGGACCAAGTGAGGCCGTGGGCCCTGCCCATCTTTGGGACTCACTGATAACAACAAACACAGTCCGTGGGTCAGGGCTGGCTGGGAGGCGCCTGTTGGCCTCTGTGAGGCTTTAAATAGATGCATGTCCTACTCAGACATCTCCCCAACATCACCTTCCATCCAAGCAGTTGGCCTCCAGTTTGGCAGGTAATCCTCAGTTTACAATGGCATTTGGGACCAGAATTGCGAGTCACTCCATGATGCAGACATGAATTGTAATGTCACAACCGATTGTGCCACTTCTGGCAGTCCCGGTTGCTGATTGTTAAGAAAGGACAGCAGGGGAGGAATGCTTTGAGGCAGAGCCTGGCAAGAGCCCCCTCAAGGGGGGGGGTAGGGTTCTGTGAGCTTTGGTTCCCACAGCTGTGCCCCTCCCCTCCCCCGCCCCCATTGTCTAGTTATTGCTGTTTCTCTTCGGGACTGCAACAAAAATCACATCAAGTCAACTTTTCCAGAGATTCATCACTTCCTGTCTGAATCACATTTTTGGTCTAATGAGAGCCTAGAAAGAGAACATTTTAAAACGAATTGCCCAGAAGCCTTGAACGTGAAGTAGCCAAGTGGCTTTTCTCCAGGTTAGCTCCCTCCCTGCTTCATCCCTTCGCAGGCAGTAGTGGATTGAGCCTTGGCTGCGCTGGAAGGCCAGCAGACCCAGGCCTGCTTGGGGGAAGTCCCGGCCCGGTCAGCCACTGGGAGCTCCTGAAGAGGACTTCAGGGCGGCTGCCAGAGAAGTGGCCCAGCCTCTCGGGAGCCGCCTGGGCCCTTTCTCCTGCGCCGGCTTCCCCTCGGGGTCCCGGAAAGAGCTCTCCTCTCTGGCCGGCCCGGAAGGCTGAGCGGAGGACGCCGAAGCTGCAACCACGCGAGTTCCGCAGCCGTGAGCGGCAGAGAGCCCGGGCTCCGGTGCCCCCAGCTCTCTCCAGGCCGTCGGGGGGCGAGATTTGCGACCGAGGGTTCCTCGCGAGTTTCCTCGAAATGGGAAGCGCCGGAACTCCGGAAAATCAAACGGGCGGAGGGACAGCCCCCTGTCGCTCCGGCGGAAAAAGCGCTGGGAGCGGGGCGCGCGGGGCAGGAGCGCCGCCAGGGCCAGCGGGGCCCGACGGCCGGCAGGGCAGCCCAGAGCGCAGCGGGCGGGGGCCGCCGTTGAAGGGAGCCGGCCAGGCCTTTCGGGCGGGGCGGGCGAGACTCTCTCTGCCTCCGCCCACCGCTCGCTCGGCGTTATTTTTAGCCATCCCGGAGGCGTCCGACGACGACACGGGAGGCTCCGCCCAGCTCGCGGCTTCTTCGGCCCCGGGGATGCGGTCGGGGCGCCGGGCATTCTGGAGCGCGGCGCCTCGCACCCTACAGGCGCGGCCGAGGCAGCCGCCGATGCTCGGCGCTTTCCGCCGGGGAGCGGCCGGCCGGTCGGCCCAGCCTCTACCCCCGAGCGGCCTTTCGGGGACGGAAGGCCAGCCGTCTTCCGCTGGGCTGGCTCCGGGCTGGGCTCGGGGGAAGCGCCAGCCTGGCGCGCGGGGCGCTGCATCTACGGAGCATCCGTGGCCAGGCGAGCGGTCTGCCGGGCTCGGCGCTTGATCCGGGCAGGGGCGCCGAGACCCCTCGGGGCGGTCGTCCTCTCGCCGCCCGCCCCGTCCCCCCCCCCGCGGTCCTCCAGGGAGCCGAGCCCGCCGTGTAAGCTGCTGGGGCTGCAAGGAAAGTCGGGCGGGATTCAGAGGGCTGCGGCGTCTAGACGGCGCCCTTCCTCCCAGCGAGGGGTCGGGCAGCTCAGCCTTCCGGGGGGGGGGCGGGGCGGCTGAGGCCACCCTCCTCGCCTCACCAGCCCCCATCCTCCAAAGCCAGCGCACCCTCCCTGGCGGGCTTGCCCTCCTTCCTGCCCAGCGATGGGGCGGTCGGGTGGCAGATTTCGATATTGAACGCTGCGCTCTGTGTAAGGGCGGATGGGTGGCCCCGTGACCCGCTGATCCCCCACCTTCCGCTGGATTCTGGCCTTAGGAAGCCCCCTCTGGAGAGGGGACTTTCTCCCCTAAAACAGGGGAAGGTGCCTGGCCTCGAGTTTAGGCTCCTCCCCATTTCCCTTTTGCATGCGAATTTTCTGAGTTGCCGGGGACCCTGAACTTTCCCCTCCTCTGGTAAACTTTGCCTCAGTTGCTTGATGTGTTTGGACCCCCCTCCTTCCCAAATGCTTTTTGCAGTGACTCTGTGGCTGTGGCCATCTTCCCAGGGAGCTTCTGTGGGATTGTCTATGTTGTAATCCTTTCTACCAGCAGTAGCTTGTTACATTGGCAATCTCGGGGTTGGGGGCAAGTGTGTTCTGGGGACCAGGCTGACAGGATAAACCAAAATAGCAGCTGGCTGTTTGAGGATAGCATGCTTGGTTTTGGCTACCTTGAAGGCAGTGGACTTCCCAAACCAGATGCAGAATGGGCCCCTCAACTGTAGGGGAGGCTGGCTTGCCTTCTGGAGCAGGGAAGGTTTGAGCTGCTTGTCCAGGAAGCTTGTGGGCTCCGTCTGCAGCTTGGGTTGCCACTGAGCCCTTGATGGTTCCACCTTTCTTTGGGGCCCATTTCTGGGGATTGTGCTCTGAGACGCCTCCCCTTCATCCAAGTATGCCAGGCCCCGTAATGGTCCCACAGCCCAGTTTCCTGGGAGGGTGGGGTCAGGTCTGATGTTGTGCAGAGAAGGGCTGGGTGTGTAATCATTTGGGAGGAGGAAGGTGGTTAGACCATACAGGCTTTCTTTAGCACATGAGAGCTCCCTTTGTAGTAACCTTCCATTTCATTTGTTTGCTCCACAATTGGCCAGTGAACTGATACCAACAGAATATTTGTTTTGAGATTCAGAACAGCAGAATTGCGGTTTTCCTTCTGCTTTGCCTGGGGAGTTTAGGGGTCAGACTAACTGAAGACTGAAGGCTGCTGCCTGGCCTTCCAAGAGGCACAGCTGCTGACGTTGCGGCCCAGGGGACAGAGGGCTTTCCAGGCAAGCCGCGCCCCTCTTGGCTTCTGCGCCTGCCCCTTGGCTAAGGCAAAGCCTCCAGAGCACCCATATTAGGGGAGGGCCCAGGCGGGTGTGCTGGGGCTGCATTTCCTGACTTCAGATGCCCCCTTCCAATGGTGGGAGCTGCTGTGGCCAAGAATCATGGAATATTATTCCCTCAGGCACCCAATTCAGTGTAGCTCAGGCTCAGCTCTGCAGCAGGCACGGGTTGGAAAGCTGGGGACAGCAGGAGGACCCCCCCCTGGGGGGGGTTCTCTGGGTGTCTGTCTGCTTTTCCAATACTAAGCCTGGCTGTGGCCAGAGCTCCCACTGGCCTCCCACTCTCCACCACAGGAGAGTCCTGCCAGCTGGATGCCCACCACAGATCCTCTCTGGCACGGAGCAGCCACCTCCAGAGCATCAGTGGCCACTTGGCCCTTTCCTGGCTGGGCCCTGCCGTTACAACAAGGGTAGGACTGGCTGGAACAGGTGTGCACAAGCGTTGTGAGAATGTGAACTTCTATCAACCCTACTAAGCAGACCGTGCTGAGAGGTCAACTCCAGACTACTTTTGAGATGGGTTGTAATAATGGGATCTGAGAGTCTCATTGTGCTTGCTGGCCCGCCTCCTCATTCTTCAGTAAATTAGGGAGGCATCTGCCTGAACCACTTCTAAGCAATATCTGGACATTCTGAACTTTTAAAAATGGCCTCATTCTATTTTGACCAGGCAACACATTCTGCACCTCTCTGTCAAGGGCACCACCTCATTCTCTGCACCTGGTCTGTCCCTGTGTGGGCTGGGGAGTCTACAGCAGTGGAATCAGCTGGAGGGTGGGGAGGGGGAGGGAATGTTTTTGATATTCAGCACCACAAACTGAAGAGCAGCGGGAGGGGGCTTCAGGCCCATTCATACAGTTTCCTGAAGACTGGCCACCCTGAGGAAGGTCCAGCTCTGACTTGAGCCAGCTAGGAGGGCTGGACTGAGTTGCTGCTGTGGGCAGAGGGTCTTTCCTGGGCTTTGTGGCTGGTGGCAGTCGTGCCCTGGCCTCCTGGCCACTCTAGTAGCATTGCTGAGACTTCTGTCTCCAAAGGTAGCCCCACAGAAGGCGCATTGCAGTTGCCCAACGGTAGGAAGCCCTGAGATGTGGAGGAGCAAAAGCCACCTAGAGCTTTCCAGAGGCAGCTGCCACTCTCGGGGCGGACAGCACGGCTGGACCTGATCTCTCAGTGGGTCTGCTTGGCTGATGGGGCTTCTTCTTCCAGGGCACGTGATCTGCCTGGGCCGAGCGACCTTCCTCCGCTTCAGTCACCCAGCTGAGGCCAAGCGGATGAAAAGCCAAGCAGTGCCCGGTGAGCGGCACAGCCCAGTGGTCCCATATGGGCTTGGAACAGGTGGGTCCTTTGCATGACTGGGTCTGGTGCGGGAGGTGGTTCTGAGAGGGCCACTTGGCTCCCCCGGGCTTCTGGCTGAGTGGTGGGAGGTTCCTTCCCAGCCCTGGGTGATGGCAGATTTGATGGGGACCTTGTAGTTGGGCATCTGGAGAGGCCTTTCAAAGGTGAGGGTGCTGGGTGCTTGACCTCTGGGTGGGGGGGGGCTCAGGTGCTCTGGCCCTGAAGGGGGAATGAGGAGGCAGCTGAGACTTCTCCCTTCTGAGACAGCCATCTCTTTGCAGCAGAGCGGCAGAGCCCCATCAACAGCAACTCGGAGGGGGCATCGCTCTCCCTGGTTAGCTCCATTGAGAGAGACCTGCAGGGCATCATGGATTCCTTGGTGCTGCAGGAGGAAAGCGGTGATGGGAGCCCTCCATCCCCAACAGCAAACAGCACGGGGGGCTGCTCCCTTCTCTCCCCACCCCAGAGCCCTGGAAACATCTCCATGGGGTCCACATATGAAAACACCTCCTCTCCCCCCTTCTCTCCGCTCTCCTCCCCTGACAGCAGCAGCAGCAGCTGCCGGAGCCCCTCGTCCAGCTGCTGGGAGAAAGCTCCCACCCTCCCCCCTGCGGTGCCTGTCCGATCCTCCAGCTACTGTCATGCTGCGTTGTTGCCCCACGGGGGGCCTGGCCCAGACCCCTTGAGCCGTTCCAATGGCTTCCTACGCTCTGCTTGCGGTTCAGGGAGCCCCCGGGTGGAGAAGAAGGTCCAGCAGGATGGCCCCACTAGCCCCCTGCCTCCTGCAGAAGATCCCCATCCTAGCCAGCATGCTGCCTCCCCGCTGAAGGAGAAGCTACTGGGAAGCCCTCGGTCACCATTGCCCAGGAACCCCTGCCTGGCCAGGGCTGTCCAGCTGCAGGGCAAGGCTGCAGCCCTCCAGGAGGCTGTCCCCGGCCCTTTCCTGGAAATGCTGCCAGTCAGGGTTTCCCGACCGGCCCAGCTGGGGAAGTCAGTCTGCCAAGGGTCAAGGCTGCCAGGCGTGGCCTCTCAGTCCAGCTGGGCCCAGCGGGCCCCTGAGAGTCCCCTGCTCAGCCGGCGGTCCCTGGAGGGCATCCGGGAGCTGCCCCCACTGAGCCCGGCTCTGGGGCGCCGAGCAATCTCCCCGGCCCCTGGAAGTAGCCACTCTTCACAGGGCAAGGTTGGGCAGAGTTCTGGGGCATGGCGGAGGGAGGCCTCCTCCTCCTCCTGCCCGAGGAGCCGCAGTCCCTCACCTCCCCCCCTCCCAGGAGACTCCACCCAGCGCACGCCCCATTGCAGACCAGGCCTTAGCTCTGCCTCCAGCTTGGGTTCCCTCGTTCTGCCCTTGGATTCTCTCCAACCAAGCCACCTGGGGTCTGGGGGCTTCCGGCTGCCGGGCCCCGTGCAAGAGCGCAAGCAGAGCATCTCCAAGTTGCTGGGTGTGCGTGAGAGTGACCTGCTGGAGTACCACCGATGGCAGCGCCAGGAGCGTCTCCGGGAGCAAGAGATGGAGCGCTTGGTGAGCAGGAGGCGAGCCGGGGGATTCAGCTTCACTGTGGAGAACTGGGGGTTGGTGCAAAGGATGCGTGGCACAAGCCCTCAGTGCAGGAAAGGTAGACAAATTCTGTCCAAGCGGACCTGGCATCCTAGGCTGGGAAGGTGTGCAGAGGAGGAGAAGTGTATCAGAGGGCCAAGGCAGGGGAGCTACTTTGGGAGAAATTTTGGTGCCTTCCTCTCATGCTATGCTGCTGTGACCCTACCTGCTTTTGGAGCACAACCTCTGCTGGCTTGCAGCTAACTCTTGCCCTTCCAATCAGTGCCAGGCCAACAAGCATCCGGTGACTGGAAGCCAGGGGTTGGCCGGTCAGGACTGCTGCCTCAGGTTGGCAGCACCGCCTCCATCATTTGAGGCTTGGGACGGGAACATTGACCCCTTCAACTCACCCAAAGCAATCCAAGCTGTCTTTCCTGCCCTGAATGCCCATTTGCCCTGGGCATTCGATCCCTGCTGTGTCCCTCAGTGCCATCTTCTGCCCTTGGCAGAGGAGCCTTGGGTTTCCCGTTGCTCTGCCCAAGAGGCCAGGCCTGCTGCCTCTTTCCAGTCACTGGACCTCATCTTGATGGGCTCTCCGAGCACCTCCCATCCTCTTGCCCTCGCCTTCTCTAAGTTCTCCAGGAGCAGCTACGGGGCCATTTGCTGACAGCCTCTGCTCTCTGCCCACCTGCCTGCCCTCAGTTGGACATAGATACAACTGGGTTGACGCAGCTGGTGCAACACGTGCCATAAGCCAGCCTGCTACCTCCTGGCAGGGTGGCTGGTAGGGACAGAGCACCCTGGGTAAGCCTAATGAGGGTCAGTCAGAGAGCAAACCCAGTTGGCCTGGGGTCTGGGTAAAGGGCATTCATCTGCCCGGCCCTTCCATCTCACAAGCCTCCTGGGTCTCTGGGCACCTAGGAGCGCCAGCGCCTGGAGACCATCCTCAGCCTGTGTGCCGAGTACACCAAGGGGGACACTGAGCTGGACCAAGAGGGCAGTGCCAATGTTGCTGATGGGGTGCCCCTCCCACCAGGGAGCGGCCCCTGCCGGGAGCGAGGGGAGGAGGAGAGCTTGCAGGAGGAGAGCAGCAGCACCGAGAGTGCCAGCCAGGAGGTGAGGAGGTGGGCAGAAAGGCTCTGCGTTCCCTGACCAGCTGCCGGCCGGTGCCATGGCCTGGGAGGCAGCCTTCCCCTCTGGAGGGAGGTTGGGGAAGCCCTCATCCATATATGGGGGGACTGAGTTGCCAGTTCCTCTGCAGCACGAGGTGCCACCTGCTCCAGAAGTGACCCGTCTGGAAGAGGAGCACGCCCGCCTGCTGGCCAGCACAGACTACCTCAAGAGCTGCCTGAAGGGGCTGGAGCAGCAGCTGCGAGAGACTGCTTGGGAGGTGAAGGGGGAGCTGTCCTGCTGAGAGACTGGCAGTGCCACCCCTCCTTGGAGGGCAGGAAGAGGCCAGTGGCTGGTGGTGCTCATGCAGCTGCCATTCTGCCCTGCCCAGGCGGAGATAGAGCAGGCCCTCCTGCAGGGCGAGCGGGAATCGGAGATCCTGCAGCTGCGGCAGGAACAGCAGGCAGTGCAACTCCTGGAGGAGCAGCTCTCGGGCCTGGAGGCCAGCGTTCGCCACAAGCGAGATAAGGTAACTGGCCAGGGAGCCTCCAGCCTAGCAGTGCACTGCTGAAGGTGACGGGGGGGGGGCAAAGCTACCCTCCCTTCACTTGCTCGCTTAGCAGGTTCTGCCCTCTCCTGATCCAGGCCTCCTGGGCTTAGTGGGAAGGGGCGCTTTGCTAGTCCTTAGATGGAGCCCCTCCCGCTAGCTTTTGGGGAGGACCCTTTGCGCATCTCAAGAAAGAGGCCATGAGTAACCTGGTGAACTGACAGCTCTTGCTGGGAGCCAATTTCCCTGACTCCTGCCTCCCCTGCTGCTCACCTTTGCTCTGGCCCATGTGCCCATGGGGCTGTGTTTCCTGGCTCCCTCCAATCTTTGCTGACACAGGGAGCCGGAGGGCAGCACATACTCCAGAGCCCAACCACTAACCTCCCGGCCCCCACTAACTGTACCCATCCCTCTCTTTTCTCTCTTGCTCTCTCTCTTACTCCACCTGCTCGCAGCTTTGGGGGGGGTGTCTATCTGGGTGAGGAGACGCAGAGTGCAGGCTCAGCTGCCCGCTCTGCCCTAGTGGTATCCCCCCTTCCCTTTTGGCGAGCCCCCAGTGCATGACACTTACAGGCCATCTGGGGTGGCAGCTCCAACCTGCTTGGGAAGGGGTGGCAGAACTGGAGATTCTGCCAAACCCAGGCACTCCCCCTTTTTTTGTTGCATTTATCCCTGCCTGAGAAAGGACCGTCTGGCCGAGTCCTAGGGGACGGGCTGGTCATCTGGTCATGCGGGATTCCAACCCAGACTCTGTCTCTGAGGAAAGTTTGAGAAGCTGTGCCTGAGGAGAGTAGGTGGTACCCCGGACTTGTTTGTTCCACCCAGCTCCTGTCAGGAGGATGCTCTTTCTGCTCCTCCTAGGAGAACTTTTACCTGTTTTGCACCTGGAGGCTGGAAAAGCCCAATTCTGAGGCTGGTTCCCAGGTTGAGCAGCCCAGGGGAACCAAAGTCCTGCAGCAGCTTCAGGTGTGTTGGTTGCATTTGCATGGTTTATTCTCCTGTGCTCGCTAAGTTGGACTATCGATCCTGGTTTTGCCAATCCTAGAAGGAAAAGACGGAAAGAGATCATGGGGGTCATGCAGGGTCCACTCCTTATAGCATCTGCCGCAGAGGCCGATCTCGCCTCTCTTGAATGCCTCTGGCAGGATCCCTGCAGGTCTTGGCCATGGAGATTTATTCTACGTCTGACCAAAGTCTGCTTCTTGGTGAATTAAAACCATTGTTCCTTGTCCTGTCTTCCGGAGCAATTTATTTGAAAACAGCTACCATGTCTCCCCCCTGTTCTCCCCCCCCCCCATTTCCTCCAGGCTAAACATACCTGACAAATGCCTTCAACTGTTCCGTGTAGGTCTTTTCTTCCAGGCCCCTTATCATCTGGTGACTCTCCTCTGGGACACATTCCAGTTTGTCAGTCTCTGTCCTAAATGTGGTGCCCAGAACTGGACACAGTATTCTAGGTATGGTCTGATTAACACACAATAAAGAGGCACCACCATTTCGCTTGATCTTGGCATTATATTTCTGCTGATGCAGCTTCAGCCAGCATTTACTTTTTAGTAGCAGCACCACGTGTGGCTCATGTTCAGCTTGTGATCCATCAAGACTCCTGGTCCTTTTGCACATCCCCTGCCCAGTATGGTTCCTGTCGCCACCTGCCATCCCATGCTAATGATTTTGGTTTTTCATACTCAGAGTAAAGCTTTGCATTTCTCCCAGTGAAATTCCTCTCTTTGAATTTCATTGCTTTTTTTCCCAGCAGTCGAGCGATTCAAGATGCTCCCTGCCTTGGTCTAGTCATGGTTACTCCTTTCCGTCCCTGGAAACTTTGGCATTATTCAAGGGGCTTCCAATGCATGCTTCACCTAACAGTCCTCAGTTTTTTCTTTTTAAAGTGGGGAATAGATGTAGGGTGAGAACTTCCATAGGCTACAGAAATGTGTTGGGTAGAAGTCTGGGTTGGCCCTACTTGGGACATGTTTCCCGATTATGCCTTGACTGACTGACTCATCTGAGCTGTCAATGACCCAGAAGTTGCCAGGAACTGGAATGATATTTCCTCCTCCAAGGCCCAGATCTGCATTTTGTGTCTTCGGCTTTACTGCACAGGCTTGCACAGGGCAAGGCAGCTTTCCAATGTCTGGGGCAGAGACGAGGGTAGATAAATTGTTGGCTTCTCAAAGGCTGGACTTTACACCAAAGAATGAGAAAAGGTGTAGCTGCCCTGGCAGCTGCTGGGGAGGGTGGGCTGCAGACCCCTGGTGGAGGCAAGACAAGGTCCTTGGCCCCTTTAACCTGAGACCCTTGCTAACCCCCTCTTTGCATGATCTGTTCCCGAGAAGCCTGTTTTCTCCTCTCTCTCCTCTTCGTGTGTTGTTTTCTCCCGGCTTCAGGAGAGGGCAAAGGTTGATGCGGAAAGGAAGGCGCTTGAGAAACTGCGGGCGTTTTACTCTGAGCTCAAGAGCCAGCTTGAAAACTGCCCTGAGTCAATGAGGGAACAATTGAAGGACCAGATGCAAAGGGTCAGTGCCTCCTCTATCCCTGCCCACCTTCAGTGGGGCAGGGGAAGCTAGTTCAGGCCCACTGGCAGCAGTGCCCCTCCAGAGGCTCAGCAGGAGTGCCCCCCTTCCTATCTCGCACACAAAGGCCAAGTTGCCTCGGCAGTCTTTGGGGTGAAAGGGACAGAGGGCAAGGGCAGCCTTCCCGCAGAGTGGATCTTGGTGCCCAACCTTAGGAGGACAAAGCCCTCCTGGCTTTTGGCTTTGGGGCTTCTGGCATTTGTCCTGGGATAGTTGAGAAGAAGGGTCCTTGGGCTATCTATAGGACCCTGGCTCACCCCACATCTGTGGAGAGGCTGCCAGCTGTGCTCCCTGGCCAGCCTTGCTCAGACTGCTTCCTCTAAGCAGCCGCGTCCTGCACAGGAAGCGGAGGTCCTGGAGACGGAGACCAAGCTCTTTGAAGACCTGGAGTTCCAGCAGCTGGAGAAGGAGAGCCGCTGGGAGGAGGAGCGCGAGATGCTCGACCAGCAGCTGCTGCACAGCGAGGCCCAGGGCCACCACAGTCTGGCCCGCCGGAAGGTGAGGCCGGAGCCCCTGCCCAGGCTTGCACAGCCCGTCCATGGCTCCACTCAGTGCCCCTCCTGTCTCCCTGCTGCAGGAACGTGTGGCTGCCCTGGAAAGCCAGGCGAAGCAGCTGCAGTTGCAGGCTGCTCAGGAGGCTGACCGGCTGCGCCAGGAGAGGAGGGCCACCCTGCAGCGGTTGCAGCAGGTGGGCTGGTAGGCGACAGGGCAAGGGGCAGAGGCTGCAGAGGAGGCCTGGCTCTTGTGGCCGTGGGGGAGGAGGAGGAGGAGTGCCCAACTGTGTGGGGGGGGCACTCCTTCCCCTGGCAATACAAGACAGGTCTGGGGAGTTCCTCTGACCGTCCCCTCCCTGTTCTGCTTTCCCCAACAGGAGAAGGAAACCCTTCTGGCGCTGGAGAGACGGTTCTGTGCACTCACTGGCAGCGCTGCCTTTCCCAAGGGCTCCAGCACCCTCCGAGAGGTACGAGGAGTCTAGGAGAGAGCCGGGGCGAATGTGCCCGAGGAGCCATGGCTCTGGCTGGCTGATCCCCAGCAGGGCTTGGGACACGGCCTTGAAGGACCATCTTGGACAAGTAGAGGGGTCAAGGTGGAGGTTGGACATGGGTGGGGGAGCCCTAGGCCCTTGGCCCATTTTGGTTCAGCTTTCCACAAATCTGCTTGGGCCAATCGCAAGCCCTGTTCTGACCTCAGAGGCTGCGCTTCCTTTGCAGGGGGGGTCTCCTGAGATGCTCCCAAGCCTATCTTTCTCCCTTGTCTCTGTAGATCCCACAGCCCCCACTTTTTTGCTTGTAAATGGGGATGCACTTTGTATTCCTGGTCTGGACCTCCACAGACTCAGGGCAGTTGCTCCTTGATTTCTGCCCTTGAGCAGTGTAGCCAGCACCCCTCCCAAGCTCGGCCCTGGCCTGGGTCTCTTGGGCCAAGATGGAAAGAAGGTGCAGCAGCCCAGCTGGCCCCAAAGCAGGGGGTGTCCCCACTGGCCACAGATCCTCCTGCAAGGAAACGTGACCCTCTGGGGTCCGCCAAGCAGCTTTTGTCCCTTCCCCGCCTTGCACCCCTTGGGCATGACCCTCTCTGGGCTCCCATGGCTTTTTTCCCACAGGGCTCTCCACCCCCACTGGGCAAAAGAGGCAGCCCCCCCAGCAAGCTGACCAGCACCTTTCTCGACCTTAGAAGAAAGCACGAAGCACCCCTCCAGCACAAGGGTGGGTGGTGTCTCCGTCCGTGCCCCTCTGCCAGGGCCTTGGTACCTCATGGTGGGTGGACACTGGGTGAAGTCCTGCTGGTGCTGAGCCTCCTTTTGCTGGGTCTCTTTGCAGGACATCAGGCAGGTCAGGAGCAATGGCAGCGGCTGGCTGACCTGAAGCACAAGACCACAGTGGAATGCCAGCTGCTCCAGGCAGGTGCCTTCTTCTCCCCCCTTGTGCCCCACTCTGTTCTTCATCATCACCCCTTCCCGGGCCAAGATCAACTGGCCGATGACCCTGAGCAAGCCTACGACACCCTCAGCTTGGAGAGCTCGGACAGCTTGGAGACCAACCTCTCTGCGAGTGGGAACTCCGCCTGCTCTCCGGACAACGCCTCCAGGTCAGCTCCCTTCACCACCAGAGTATGACTAGAGTTGCCCACCTTCCAGGCTCTCTCGCTTGGCCTCTGGGTGGGCTGTGCTGCTGACCTGCTGCTAAGTGCAGGCCACATCCGAGAGAGGTGGACTGGGAGGCAGGGAGTGACAACCGGTTGGCCTTGCAGTGGCAGTGGGGCAGATGCCAGGAAGATTGAAGAGATGGAGAAGCTGCTGAAAAAGGCCCAGGCTGAGAGGACCCGCCTGATGGAGTCGCAAGTGAGGGCAGGAGAGAAGTCTCAGGATGGGGATCCCCCCAAGTTAGCGTTCTGGGACAGCCATTCCTCATCAGCTGGCCCTGGCAAGCTAGTTGGGGAGGCTGCTCGAGAGGTGGCTAGTTCCCTTCTCCCTAGTGAATTCTGTCTCCACCCCCTTCCCCAAACGGCAGGGCTGCATGGATGGCGGGGCCTGGGTGGTGGGCAGCTCCTGTGGACCTTGGGGGCAGGGTGGGTGGTACTGGGAGGGGCACAGTGGCCCACCCTTCTGTCCCGGCAGGAGCAAGAGATGGAGCTGCGTCACCAGGCCTTGGAGGGTGAACGGCGGCGGCGGGAGGAGCTGGAACGGCAGCTGCAGGATGAGACAGCACAGCGGCAGCAGCTGATTGAGAGGGAGGTCAAGATGCGGGAGAAGCAGCTAGCCCAGGTGTGCAGGAGCCCCTTCAGTACCCCCCAGAGGGCAGGGCTGCCATGTTCCCCCTGGAGAGGGAAGGTCTGCGCTACTGTCCTGGCAGCACAGGCCGGTCATCCCGCACACCTGACCGAGGAGGCAGGGATCTCGGGGGGCTTCTTTCTGCTGTCTGGGAGGCCAGCGCTGAGCTTGGGATAGGTGATCTTTCTTCCTGGCCACAGTGGTTGGAGGGAGGCAAAAGGACTTTGGCCCCTGCTGCCTGCTCCACTGCACCCCTGTTCTGCAGGCTCGCCCCCTGACCCGTTACTTGCCTATCCGTAAAGAGGACTTTGACCTGCGCTTGCACATAGAATCCTCCGGCCACAGCGTGGACACCTGCAGCCACGTCATCCTCTCGGAGAAGCTGTGCAAAGGCTACCTGGTCAAGATGGGAGGCAAAATCCGGTCCTGGAAGAAGCGCTGGTTTGTCTTTGACCGCCTGCGGCACACCCTCTCCTACTACGTGGGTGAGGCTCCCCATTCCCATCACAGCTGGCCCTCTTGCCTTGCTGCTCCTCTCGGCCCTGGGACGGGGTGCAGCTGTCTCCCTCTTTCTTCCCCCCCTGCAGACAAGCATGAGGCGAAGCTGAAAGGTCTCATCTATTTCCAGGCCATTGAGGAGGTTTATTACGATCACCTCCGATGCGCAGCCAAGGTGAGACACAGCTGGGCAGTGAGGTGGCAAGGGGAGCACTCTGAGCGCAGCCCTAGCATTCCCCCCTGGCTATACTTCACCTGTCCTTCCTTCTCCCGCAGAAGAGATTCTGCCTTCCCAGCCTGTCTGTTTCCTCTGGCTAGCCCAGCAACCCTGCATGGTCCTGAATCCCCAAGCTAACAGAGCCATCCAGGAGGAGAATATTTGGGCTGAAACTCCTTAGGAACTGGGGGGGGGGGCAGCACCAGGGGCAGAATGTGGCACCACTTCCTCAGTCAACCTCCTCGTGGCTTAGGCCCTAACCCCTTCAGTCTCAGGGGAGAGGCAACTTTGACATCTCCTGAATGCTAACGCTGGGCCCCAGGGAGAAGAGTGGGCATCTTTGGGGCATATTTTGACTGCCTGGGCAAAGCTTGCCCATAGCTCTAGCATTGCATAGTTGCCATGTGACTCCTTGCCTGCCCTGCCCTGCCCTGCCCTGCCCGTTGTTTCTGGTCCTGGTCCGTCTTGTAGCACAGAGCAGCCTTTCCCCATTTTCTCTTTGGGGGAAATTTTGTGGGCCCTCCCTTTTAGGGCTGGGGGGCCACTTTTGCCTTCTTCTCTGCCCTTGAGTAGGCCAGGGGCAGGGAGTGGGTTCAAGTGCCCTCCTTGGAGTTAGCATTAGCTCTGCCTGCTGCCAGGAGGGGGTCTAGGGTGGCAGGAGGCACCCGGGCAGCCTCTCTCTTCTCTCGGCAGAGCCCCAACCCCGCCCTAACCTTCTGCATCAAGACCCACGACCGGCTCTACTACATGGTGGCCCCCTCGGCAGAAGCCCTGCGCATTTGGATGGATGTCATTGTCACGGGGGCTGAAGGCTACACCCAGTTCCTGAGCTGAGGCAGCAGAGCCATGAACAGTACCAGAGGGCAGAGAAGCTGCAGCTCTCCCTCAAGGGCTTCCCATGGACAGCCTCCGCCAGCAGGCATGGACTCCTCTGCCACAGGTGCCTGGGACGGGCACGCGAGTGGCGAAAGCAGGGCCCCTGCCAGCAGCTTCTCCTGCCTTTCACTAGACTCCAGGAGGAAGCCCCCCCCCGCTTCAGAGGTGTGAGAGACATAGAACCATCACCATCAGGTTTTCCAGTGCAGGGCTGGCTCTCCCGTGGCCCAGAAGGTCATCTTGGGTCCCTCATCTCCAGTGCTGGCCTTCTCGCTCTTTTTTCAAAATGCCGAAGCAACTGGGAACAGTTCCCCCTTGCAGCTTGGGGATGCTGAAGTTGTTGATTAGAGTCTTTGCAGCCAAGAGACACTAAAGCAAAATAAAGCCTTTTGCATACTTTCATCCATATGGTCCTTTTGTCATTTAAACAACCGGCTTAATTAATTAAGGTGCGTTTACAGTCCAAGACCAAACCCAAGAAAAAGAGCAATGACGCACTCAGCCCCCTCCAGGCCAGGTGTGTCTTTTTCTCCAGGACAAGGACCCTTGCAAGACAGGGCTGCACAGTGATTAGAGAGGGCCCCCTCTGGCATGATTTGGGCGGAAAGGGGCAACTTGTCAGATCTGGCTAACCATTTTCCACCATGGTGAACTGGGTATCAGCGATGGGGGGAGGCTGCCTCTTCCTGTGATTCCCAAGCAAGCAGCCTGGACACCCCCAACTCATGCAGCCTTGTGGCTCTGAGTCACAGTCCCCTTTTAAAGCTGTCGCTGTGGGCTCTAGAGAAGCATTTTACATTTATCTCTCAGTTAATCTGCCTCAGTATTGCAAATTTGACTGACCATTGGCTTTCCAGGTTTCCCTTGGGATTTTTCCAGCCATGGCCTGACCTGAGGCTCATGCCTTTGGCCTCGTTGGTTCCCCTTTTCTGCTGGGACTAAGGCTGGTCTAGTAATTATGTTTGCTTTTGCTCTGCCCTAGAACAACAGCACACCAGCCAGTGAGGACAAATGCTGGCAATGTACTCGAACTTTATTGCCTATGCATATGCACCACCGTCTGGCCACACTGCCAGGGACGACTGAGGAAGGAAGGGTTCTCCTACAGGCTGTGCAGGGTATGCACACCCACAGTTGTTCTGCTGAAGCTGGGCCACACCCATCAGAGGATCTTGAGAGCCAAGCCAAGGAGATAGCTACCCTTCCCATTGGAGAGGTCCATCCCCGAGCAATCCAGGAAGCTGTGAGAACAAGACCAGGATAAGGCAGGCCCCAATCCAGGGCCAGGAGGGAGAGCAGAGAGAGCTGACAGCCGTGAGCTGCTCTCCATACAGATCTAGCATTGCAGGGCCACCCCATTCGTCCAGCCAAACCCTTCCTGCAGAGAGACCGGAGAGGGATCAAACAAGTGAACCCCTTTGGTCAGAAGCTGCTCCCCCCTCCCTCTGGAATGTCACCTATCAAGACCTCTTACCTGCACTGGATACTCCCCACCACCACCTGGCTTCCCATCACCTTCGACATCATACTAGAAAGGAAAAGGAGTGAGCAATGATGGCTGCTCCAGGCTAAGCTGCCGAGGACCAGCGCATAGAGGTCCGTGGGAGAGGACCTCCACTGGAGGCTCCATGCTGGGGAGGGATGGAGAAATGAGGGAGAAGCCAGCTATGGCCTGGGGGTGGCGGCGGAAGACAGGGAAGCTGTGTGGAAGAGGCAGATGCCCAGGAAGGCCACCTCACCTTCTCAAACATGCCTCCATACTTCTCGTAGACAGCCAGGTTCATCTGCAGCCAGCGCTGAGCCAGGCTGAAGGCCAGCTCTCGTGCCCGGGGAGAGGAGGATTTGGCCAGACCTGGCAGGGCAGGGTAATGCTGTCAGTTGAGCAGGGAGACACTGCCCTGCAGGGCTTGGCTGGCAGGGAGAGTCGCCTGGATGAACAGGGCAGGAGAATGACTCCTGCAGAAGCTGGAAAGGCAGGATGCAGGGCGAACCGCCGACACAGTGAAGTACCCCAGACTCTTTGGAAGGACTCCTCACCTAAGATCACCATGTGCTGGAGGGGGCCCCAAGCATTTGGAAGGTCCCATTGCTGTCCCGTCTGTGTCAGGGAGGTGGGCAGTCCATTAGTGTAAGATAGGGCCGAACTCTCCTGCAGGCACCCACAAAGAAGAGGGCATTTCCAGCCAGTGATGGTGGGTAGAGGAAAGGCTGCCCTGAGATGCCCTATCCTGTCTGGCCCCAATTCCAGGGGTTGGCACAAGGTGCAACTAGGGAGCAACGTTCAGTCTCTATAGTGGAGAAACCAGCATTGGGTGCTGCCAACCATTCTGCCCACTGGTGTGTTGGCTTCCCCCTCAAGAAGGACGTTGGGGCTTTTGCAGTGAGAGAAGAGCAGGCAGGCAAGGAGCTTTTCTCTGCTGCCTGACTTTGTGATTTCCCCCCCCCCAGACTAGAAGTGCTCCCCCTGAAGTGAGCCAGGATCTGTCCAGGTGAATTGTGGGATGCCTGCCTCAGCAGCTCCCCACCAGCTGTCCAGGCAGCATCCATCTCTGGCCACCCACCAGCTGCCTCTTACCTCCAGGTAGTGGAGTGCCTTCTCCGTCCTGGGTGGATTCATGCCACACTCAGTCCACAGGGGGCTTAGGTTGGAGGGGTAGAAGGCCCGGTTGTGCCTCTGGTGGAGGAGGTGATAGTCCAGCCAGACACCAGCATCCTCATTCCACAGGACAGCAGTGACAGCAGCCACCCGCTGCCTCCACGCAGCCCAGAACCAGCTCACTTTCTCACCATCCCCTGGAGAGGACACGCAGCACCCTCCTTCAGAACAGGCCTGCCCTCCATTCCCCAGACAGGCAGCTCACCAGGGCCTCAGAGCCAAGCGAGCCTTCCCCGGCCACCCAGCCATCAAGCAAGAGGTAACAGGCCCCCCCCCAATGAGGGAGCTGGTGGCAGCTGCCTCCCTTTGCCCCATTTCTCACCAAGGACTTGGTAGAAAGTGGCTAACAGCTGCTCGACTTTGCAAAGAATGGCGTTTAAATCCACCGGCACAACTCCCCTCACTCTGGTGCCTTGCAGTGGGTCCTGCAGTGGTGGGGAGCCTGGCAAGATCCAGCGGGAGGAGAAATCCCAGCCCGACTCGGCCGCACTCTGCAGCTCTGCCCAAAGGCCCTGTTGGGCTTCTGCAGGGAAACAGGTGATGAAACAGGAAGCAGTGGCCTCCAACATTGCCCACAAGAGCTGCAGGCAGGAGGCAGGTTGCTTGCCATTCCTTGGATCCTAGAGATGGAAGAGGCCCTGAGGTTCCCAGGGGCAACTACCAGCCAGTCTAGGAATTCACATTAAAGCACCCCAGATGAATGGGTGGGTGGGTGGGTGGGTGGATGGCTAGATGCCCATGAAGCACAACACCCTCATCGCTGCCAAACTACTCTTACTATGAAAAGGTTTCCTTAACATTTGATGGGCAATTACCTTCCTGTGATTATGTTTGGCCTTCAGAGATCACACAAAAGAGCCCCAGTCCTCTTATGTGTGAGACACCCTTTCAGTTAGTTAAAAAATTATGCCCTGTGCTTTGCCTCTAATGTCTGACCTGATTTCCTAAACCCTTCTTAAGATGTGATACCCACAAATGGTCAAATTGTTCAAGGGGAGTTTGACCGGGGTGGAATGAAATGCGATTGTTGTTGTACATGCTGTGATTGAAAGCTCTCTTGTGCTGATTCAGACAATAATTGCATGTGCTGCTTTCTGCTGTGTGCTCTGCTGCTCATACTTAGCTGGCAAGCCTCTGCCATTACATCAAGATCCTTTCCACAACGCCTTCTCCAAGCCATTCCCCTCACCAGGAGCCTGATCGGGCAATTACCTTCCTCTAAGCCCTCTGCCAGCTCGACATCTTTCATGTAGGACTCTGGTCTGGTGGGGGAAGGGGAGAAAGGTTGAAGGGGATCCAGGTGTTCTTGGATACCAAGAATGGCCATTTAGTGGAAGAGGACCATATCTGCAGGGCCACTCACCTGGGTTCCCCCACCTGGACATTGTAGCGATTCAGGGAGTATCGCTTGCCCCCTACAGAGATATTGACAGCCCGGTAGTCTTGCCAGAAGTGATACTCAGCCTCGAGTAGGTGGATGTTTTCCCTAAAGAAGGCAGAGGTGAGAAGGCCTTGAGAAGGGAGGGCAAAAATTCCTCATTAGTCACAGCGATGGACAGGGTGTGTGTGTGAAATGCCTTTGGCCAGTTCTGCAAGCTGAACTGCAGCCCAAGAGTCCTGGTCATCAGTTGGTTCAAAGATACTTGCCGTGGAAACTCAGTGTCGTTTGTGTAGCTCAGGTAGTTCTCCATCATTAGGGTGAGAAGTGGCGGCTGACTTCGACGCTCGTAGTACACCCGGCCGCCATTTGGGATGTGCCCAAATCTGCTCTCAGGAAGCACATGGCTCAGAAGAGGATTGGCAGCAGGGCCAGCTCCCGCCAAGGCTAGCAGAGTAGCTGCCCATGAACACCCAGCAGGTTTCCCCTCTGCTCCTTGGGAGTTGAGGCAGAAGGAGAAGCAATCCCTCTTCCCAACCCTGCCTTTCCTGGCAACGCTCACTTGCTGACTAGGTAGAGGAAGTTTTGGATGAGGCCCTTGGCTGTAGCTGTCATGTTGGAGAGGAGGAGGCCTCCCAGGATCCAGAAGGAATCCCTGTGGCAGGAAAGAAAGCGGAGTTGAGGGAAAGAGGCCTCTGCTGGCCAAGCCTGTGGGTTGGGGCAAAGGTCCTCCACCAGCCCTTTGCATGTCTCACCAGTAGTAATATTCTCGGAACCGGCCTCCAGGCACAATCAATGGGTTTGGCACATAGATCAGAGAGTAACACCAAGGAGACATTTGAACATTGGGGTTTACCTGAAGGGAAATGGAGCAGCTTCTGCTGAGGGCACGGTAGCCTCCCTCTGCATCCCCCAATGGCTAAACTTTAGCACTTACCCGCCTGCCCAGCTGCTTCCACTTGGCGTTCAGGACCTGGGCCCAGGACCGCAACTTCTCATCTGAAATCCTCTTGAGGAGGGGGATGCTACAATGGGCCCAGGAGGTTCAGAAGGCAGCCATTCAAGATGCGATGTTGATCCCCAGTAAGGATTTAGGGAGAAAAATGTCGCACACTTTGCAATCTGCGTAGGGCCCCAAGGCCTTGGAAGAAAAAGGCTCCCATTCCCACCCTGAGCAAGAGAGAAAGGGCAAGGTACCCTGGAAGAGCAGAGTACCTCACAGAGCAGATTCCCAGGCAACTGGGGGGGGGGGCAGGCCAGGAGCACAGCGGGGGGCATCTGGTGGCTTTCTCAGAGACAGGAGATTGGCCATTCAGAAATAGAGGACTGACTATTGGCTGGCTGCCGGGGTCAAGGGCCCTCTGACCAGAAAGTTGGGAGGGGCCATCTTTGAGACCAGGAAGTGGCAATAGTGACCTCAGGTAATAGGTGGGCTTGTAGGATCTCAAAGACCAACATGCCATAGCAAAATAGGGCCAGGAGCCAATGCCCATCTTGGAGGGTGGTCAGTGTGCTCTAGAAATGTAATCCTAATTGAAAACTAGGCAGTATGGTGCCATCTCTGAGAGCAGGAAACATGTCACCATACCCCTTCCAAGTGTAACTGTACCTGTCTGTCCAGTCTGGAGGTATCCAGCTTTCCAGGTCCTGCCCTGGAGGAAAGAAGTGAGCCTCCACAAACTGTGCCAGCTGCAGTTTGGATAAGGCCCCACCGGGTGTGGCATTCATTTATTCCTCAAATTGCTTGAGAACAACATCTGGAAGAATGGGACAAAGATCTAGCAGATCTGGTCAAGGTTCACTCTAGGGTGGAGGGGTGAGGAGGGGCTAGGCTTGCATTAGCACACTTCAGGCCCAGGAAGCCTGTGCTCTGCAGCTGAAGCTCCTGGCTGCAAGCTCAGGTTGAGCATAGCACCAGCAGCGCCAGCAGCCTTTCCTCTGCATACAGCCAGTTTCTACATTCAGGTCCGTCTCTCCAAGTGGTTGGGCTGTTATGAAAGCAGGGCGACTCTGGCACTAGGAAGAGGACTGCGCTGTAGGGGTGGACATTCACCTGGATTGGACTTCAGTGGCATGTCAACAAAGTCTTTGTCATCCTGAAAGAGTCTGGCCAGCTGGACTTGCCGCAGCAACTCTCCAGTGCAGTAGATGTGGCTGGAAAAGAAGAGCAGAACTGCTCTGCAGAGGAGCAATGCCCTTGGGGAAAACAATACCATGGGTGCCAGCAGCAGCCAAGACTTTGCAAGGTAGGGGACAGCTGCCCCTTGATGCCCACAGCCAGGCTCCCCAGGGACGAGGCCCCAAACACCAAGCATCTTCTGGGCAGCGAATTCCATTCTTTCCATCTGGACCAGGAACACTGCAGAGGGCAAGGCTGCCAAGCTCCCTCTCCCTACAGGGCATGGAAGAGCCGCTCTGTGGGCACCCTGGCTCCGGAGTCTGCTGCCTTGAACTCTGAGCATACACACCCTTGCCATCTCAAGAATAGCTCCTCCTTGTCCTGCAGAACCAGCTACGGTACAGGTTACCCATCTGGGTGGATCATTAATCAGTAAAAGCAGCTCCGTCCAGAAAGCATACAAGAATTCTGGAGCCTCAACAGAATGCTGAAGCAGCAGCTTCTTCATTAGCAACTGGGGACAAACTTTGTTCCCCTCAAACACGTCCAGTCACCCTATAAGGCAACCATCTCTTTTCTCTTCCTTTAATCCGTCCTTCCCACTCCTTTATCCTCCAGGATGATTGGTGGCAGAAACTCCCTGGGCGCACTTTGTGGCTTGGTAAAATTGGCACCAGGGTTGTCAGGCCTTGCCTCAAGGCAATTTACAGGAAACGCTGCCTCAGATAGCCCCAGCTGTACCCACTTGCTGCCCCACCAGCTTGCTCAACTCACCTGTCACATGGAGGTGGAAGGCTGCCTGCCATCACCTGCTGCCACCACCACAGAGCTGCGCAGATGACCAGGAACCCCCGCCCCACTGGATCTAGCATTTCAGCCGAGAGTTTGGGTGCCAAGCAGCACCACCATTCCAGGCAATGCCCACAAAGCAAGCCTGCAGTTTCACACCCAGCTCTTCATCTGCTTTTTGGGCAGGGTTGCTCCAGGGCTGGTATGCAGAGGAGGGCAGGGCCTGGGAAATTCCCAGGCCCAACCATGGGCCGCCCCCACAGCTAAGCCTGCCACCGCTTGTCCCGGTCCTTAGCTGCCTGGAAAGAAAGAAATGGAAATGTTCCCAGCCCTTTGCACAGCAATGTTCCTCTCCTGGGCCCCTTCCCTTTTTGCCCCCAAAGAGCAGCTTCAGAGCTTGATGGCGCAAGTCAGCCTTGCTCTGCTTGTTCTTCTCGACATGCTCTCAGTGCCTGTGATGCAAGCAGAGCAACATGCTGTACAAGTGAAGAGTCTGAAGCAAGTTCAGGTCCCAGTGAGCTTTTATTGAGCCAATTCTCTTAAAAATAAGTCAGAATTTTATAATTCAGCACTTTTGACACTAAGTTCACAGCGTTCCTTTATATACTTGTGTACATACGCTGTGCCAAAATCTGAGCTCTGCTGGACATTTGCCAGTTCCCAGTTCCAAACGAAAAATAATCTTCCCCTCCCAACCCACCCCTTGTTGACAAATTCTAGCCCTCACTGTTCGTACTGGACATGGTCTGAACTGAACCAAGGATCAATGAAATACAACATTGCTAGAATTGAACAAAAAAGTATGTTCCCCAAATTTTCCAGTTTCAAGAAAGGGAAAATTGACTTATTTTCTTCCAGACATTGCCACCCCCACATCTTGGTTAAAATACAGCAAGGCTGTATCTTTGTGTTATCCTCCCTCCCCCATCCCCCCACCCTCGCACAGGACTCCAGAATGTTGCCTAAGGAGTGGAGTTGCAGCAGAGAGATCCCCTCTGGCTGCTCCAACGTTCCCTCCCTAGAGAATACCATGCGTTTCCATTGCAAAGGTGCTGTGACCCCACTTGACTTTTTCATATCCTGCCAGGGAACAAATGATTGTGCCCCAGAAGTAGCGTCCAGAGGTATGCTTTGCACCAACAGCTTAGGTCAGACTACTGGTGGAAACAACTCATACCCAAAGATCCTGGACACAACAGTGCCTCTCTTTAATTGGCAAGATTCAGCCAGTCCTGTGCAAGCAAGCCCACCCTTAAAATAAAGAGTAGAATGAGATGCCCAAATCAAACTCATCTGCTTTTGTGTCTAGTTTCTATGATCTCATCCAGCTCTAACAACAGACACAAAAGCAGAGGGTATAGGAAAAGATGCTCCCATCTCATTCTGTAATAATTAAAAAAAAAGAAAAAATCAACCCACCCACCCACCACCCAAGGTCATCTCTACTAAGTGCAGGGGGTCCTGGGAAGACCCCACTGATGTTATCGCCAAAGCCTTGTTTTGTCCCAGCATTGAGTCACCTGAGGGGGCGAAGGCAACAAAAGGGCACCAGAATTTGTTCTCAAAATTTCCCCAGAAGCGGCTAAACCAATTGAAAAACTGTTGGCAACTGCTTTATGCATAAGACATCCAATTCTCAGCCTTCATTTTCAGATGAAGGGGTTAAAAAAAAAAAAAAAGACAGACCAGGGTGTCCCTGGTCAATATTTGGAGCATCTTTTCTTTCCAAGTCTCTCTTCACCACTGAGAGACAAGGCGCCATTGTCAGGTGGCTTTCTGACCCAAACAAAGCTACCCAAAAAACGGTGATCAGAGGTTGAGGCCGCTCCTCTGCTAGGCGGCCGCAGGTGAAGTAATACTTTCTCTTTAAAAAAGGCTGTGCTTCAAGAGTGACAAGAGGAGCATGGCGCTGGGCAGAGTGGCCACCTCAACTCACTGCACCAAATCAGGTGTTGTACGTGTTCTCACAAGTTTCAAGATTGCTGCACACATTTTGCCTCTGCTCTCTCCTCCTTTGGGAATGCCCTTGGCTGCTGCAGAAGAGCAAAGTTTTGCTTTGGGTCACTAGTGCCCACTCCCCAAGCTGTTCCACCCAAGCAGTTGCTCGTCTTATGCAGCCTCAGCTGAATTCCCAGCAGAAGAGCTTTTCGTTAATACAACTTTTACTATGGTTACTTAGACAAAACATGTTCCACTTCCAAAGAGTTGTCAGGAGGCACCTGGCTCTAGGCACAGTTCTCTGAGGTCAGGGCTGGAAAAAATTGGTACTTTCTATCAGAACTGCTTAGCTTGTCAGGGCAGGAAGGGGTGGGGTGGGGTGGGCTCCGACTGTCTTGTCTCTGAGCCAAGAGAGCCCATGCTTGCCCTGGTGCCTCCTGGCACTCTGCTGCTGGCAGGCCGACAGGGAATTTGTTAGAAGTTTACAGGTTGAGTAGTCTCTCTCTTTCTGCCTGCACATCAGGCCAAACATCAAGCACATTGGGAGGGGCACACTTTAAAGCAACACTACTGGACTGGAAGCACATTTCCCCCCCCCCAGGGGGGAGAGAAGAGGGCTTGCCTTTCCTGCTCCAGAATCTCTCATCGGACAAGCTTCAAACAGAATCGCCAGAAGCTGGCAGTAAGTTCTAATTCCAAAAGCTGCCAGGGCTGACTAGGACTTTGGCTCATTGGAGTCACTTTTGGTTCTACCTTGCTTTGAGACAAAGAAGGTGGTTGGGCCTCCCCCCCCCCAAGACAAATCCAGCTTCCTTGGAGGGTAGTTTTCCCCCCTTGGAGAGGGGAAGAGGACCTTGCCCGACATCTAGGTCTCTTCCAAATAGTGCAACCCCTAAAGCAAGCCAGACCTACCTAGAGGCCTGAAGTCACAGTGCTTGGTATCGAGTAGCGTTGCAGAAAACTGAGCCCCTCTCACCTTTAGCTGCTGTCAAGATCTATCTATAATCCCTTCAACGCCAGCAAGCCTCATCCAAATAAAGAAAAAAAAAGGAAGTTATATGAACCCTTAACAGAAAAACACATTATTTACAGAGTTTATACAAGTATACACATCCGATTTTCTGCAGAACACATGAGAGAGGAAAAACCATCATGGCTTGGAGACAAGTCTGCCCAGCAAGTGCTGTGCCCCCAAGGGAGACTCGCGGAGGCCAGTATGTAGTGTTCTGCAAGAGCCCCTGGGCGTTTTGGGGGGCTCCTGCTGCAGATTGGTTGGCAAGTGGCTCTTTCCTCTCAGAGTGTGGAAGTTTCCCTCAATCAACCCAGGCGATCCAGGTTATTTTGCTTAAATACACATATTTACAGAGTGGGTGAACAACAACTGCATTTCAATTCCTCCATTAAAAGAAAGTTAACCAAACAAAACTACTGACAAGGCCCACCTTCCAGCACCTGGAAGGGGAAGGAAACAGAGGGGGAGGGAAGAGACTTTGACCTGAACCAAAATGACTCCTTGGGCTGTATCCAAAAGGGATTTTCTGAATGGTCTCATAGCATAAGGCACTTTGCACAAATAAGTAACAAGCTCTTTAGCTCAAAAGACAGATGAGGAGCCAGGGAGAAGTTGAAATGTACTCAAGTCGGGCAGCTGTGGGTGAATTTGAAATTGCAGTCAAGGTGGAGTTTGGGAATCTTCTCATTTCAGAGTTCTTCTACTCCATCACAAAGAAAGAAATTAAAACCAGCAGTTAGTGCAACTAATGTTCAGTCAGCACACAGTGCAAACAAGTGGGAAAAACAAAAGGTGTTTTCTTCCTATCTTCTGCATTTGTCTTCACAGCCAATTTTTTAAAGGAGGGGAAAGCTCTGTAATTTTAATTGTTCCAAAACAAAAAGATGAAAAACCCTCAAAGAGAAGGGGCCTCCCCCAAGAAATGTTTCACATGTCCAGATCAAAGGGTTTTTAGCTTTTGTTTAAGCAAAGCCTAGAAAAAGAAAAGAACAAGACCTTTAGTACCAAAGAAACAGCATCCATAAGCTACTTGTCTGACTGCTGTGGCCCAGCCCATTCTGCGTCCTGCCCGTCAATGCCTCAGAGATGCAGGCTATGGAGGGCCCTAGGTTCCAAAGCCACATGCCAAGAAACATGGGCACAATCTGGTCAAAAGCTAGACAGTGATGGTACCTCTTTTCCTCTAGATGTGCACTTTAATAATTTCCTTCCTTCTATGGCATTAAAGCCCCACTAAAGCTCCTGGGACAGGCTACACCAGTGGAACAGGGCCCAATTCAGGTTACCCTCCCGCCAGGTATCCCTCAGATACCTACGCAGCTATTACGGTTTATCGTCTTCTACAGGTTCGCTGTGGTATTCTGCCACATACAGACTCTTGTCAATGTTACTAGGGATGGGTTTAATTTCTGTCCCCAGCTGCTCTTCAATACTCTTCAGGTTGAAACGATCGTCATAGGTAATCAAGTTGATGGCTAGTCCTAGATGGCCAAATCGACCTTCAAACAGAAAAAAGCAAAGATTTTCACTCTGGCAGCTTGCTTCACAAGGACTACATGTGGCTGACTGGGGGCAACCAGCTCTTTTCTCCCCAGCATATATGGTGGAACAAAGTTTTCCAGTTTCAGTTCATCATTTGCTGATACAAAAGTGTATGTGTGTACTGCTTTTTGTGTTTACTCCAACAGCAGCTTTAAAAAACTGAAGCAATCAATGCTAGCTACTAGCTGCCAAGAATCTCTATTTCCTATCATGATACATCCATTTACATAAAAGACAATTCAGATAGTTCTCAACTTACAACTATTCATCTAGTGATCCTTCGAAGTTACAACAGCACTGAGAAAAGTGACTTATGACCATTTTTCACACTTATGACCGTTACAGCATCCCCATGGGCAAAATTCAGATGCTTGGCAACTGACTCATATTTATGACGGATGCAGTGTCCTGGAATCATGTGATCACCTTTTGCATCCTTCTGACAAGCAAAGCCAATGCGGAAGCCAGATTCACTTAACAACCATGTTACTAACTTAACAACTGCAGTGATTCACTTAACTATCTCAAGAAATGCTTCACTTAGCAACAGATATTTTGGGCTGAATTGTGGTCATAAGTCAACAACTACTTGTACTCTATGACTGTAATTTTTCATTGAACAATTCCCTCACCTGATCTGCCAATACGATGGAGATATGTCTCTGCCAGCTTTGGAAAATCAAAATTGATCACAACATTCACAGCTTGGATATCAATACCTCGGGTAAAGAGATCTGAAAAACAAACCTTGCATCTCAGACAAATCCAGTAGTATAAAAAAGAAGGGCTCAGGACGATAGAATCGCTTACTATGTAAGTAACACAAGACTCATCCAACTTTTTGATTGTTCTATAGCCTCAAGCACAAAGAAATGTTAGAGTGAAAAGTTTGCAAGACTGGATCCTGCAGGTTTCTTTTTTTGATGGCAAAAGGCTCCCTATTTCCCACTTCCTAGTCTCTACTTTTTGAGCTACACTGCCTCAATTTGGAAAACAAAAGAAACATAAAATGATCCCTTTAACAATATTGCTGGTTTAAAAAATATATATTAAAGCAAGCCAACATAAAACATCAAAACATAAAAAAGCAACCCCAAAATGACAAGAGTTTTTTTTTACATTCATGGTCTTAATGTTGAAAATCTCAATTTGGTCTTGTTTGCTTTTCTGACTATAAGGATGATACCATCTTATTTCAGGATCAGAGCCAAGATTTGGAAACACTGACTTCCAGCCCTGTCTCATATCACCAACATGATGTGCAGGATGTACAGTGACAGGTAGCTTCTGACTGAGTAGAGAGATCATAGCATGGAGCCATGGAGAACTTAACTGGTCAAACCAGCATTTTGGACTGAGATAATCCTGCCTGAGGCACAAAAGCCAGCTGACTGACTTGGGCCAATCTGGTAGATGACCAGGCTGAGCCCAAGGGTGGGATGGGTCATCACTCTTCAGTCTCTTCCCGCCCACCAGAGACCCAGGTCCAGCCCACCTTGAATTCCACTGACTCTTATCTACCGCCAATTTGCTTGGACCTTTAGTAGTTCCGATTCTTGTGGAGAGCCTTAGCATGCAATAAACGTTCATATTCTTTTTAACTGCCTGGACTTCCTGATTTTCTTGTGCTTGACAAATCCCTTTCTCTCAGCCTAACCACCTCACAGGACTGTGGTTGTGGAGAAAAGAGTAGGAAGGAGTAGGAAGGAGTATTATGCATGTTTGCTGCCTTGAGTTTTTTTTTAAGAAAAAATTATAAAAGCGGGATATAAGTAAATAAATTTCTACTCTTCTGGTAACCAATGTGGAGCCTCTAGTGCTGCTGTTATATACTAATACCAGCTCTCATTGACAAAAATTGAGCTGTACCAATTGCAGCTTCCAGCTCATCTTTAAAAGCAACATTGCATCTGTCTATTTAAAAAATAACAATACCCGGGACTGCCCTCCGAATTTTACACTATCCAGTTGCTAACAAATTAACAAATTCCAAAAATGCAGCACTGAAACTGCCTAATTAGTAAAAGAGCCTTTCTGGACAACATGCAAGCTATGGAAAAGGACAGAATACTCACCAGTGCAAACAAGGTTGCGGCATAAGCCATTCCGGAAATCATGGAACACTCGATTGCGGTGCTCCTAGAAAAGAATTGGGAAAGTTTCACCAATTTATTCTTGACCAAAGCCCAGATTTTGTCCTTCAGTATTCTGATACAGTATTCTAATGTAAGAGAATGTTCTACCTGATTAAGAATACTGGGCCTCTGACAGAATATGCAATTCAGAAGACTAGTTGCTCTTTTGACATTCGCCCTGGGACCTCTGTTCAGGCTGAGTATATGAAGCATCTGGAAACAGATCCAGTACTACTCTTCCCCCCTACAACTAGCCCCTAAAATTCAACTGATATTAATTACTCCAAACAGCATACTGACCTGTCTCATCTTTGCGTGAATGTAGAAGCAGGAGTATCCCAGCTGGGAGATTTTCTTAGCTAACAATTCAACCCGCTGGGAGGAGTTACAGAAGATGATGGACTGATTTATCTGGAGCTAAATGGAAAGACAAAGTGTTATATTGTATTCTGCTTCTAAATTGCAAAGGAACTTAAAAATAAGAAAATAATACATTAGACCAGGGGCATTAGAACTAGCAGGCCATGTCCACCCCGGTTCTGCAAAGGCAAAAAACATTGCGATGTGTTACGATACATCACGTGATGTGATTGAGTTTGACACCTGTGCATTAGACTATAAAGTTTGGGGTGAGGTACACAAAAACAAGGCACTACCTAAAGGACTGAAGAAGCAAAAATAGAAGTTGTACAAGTTGTTAAATAAAACTCTTTATTCAAGCAATATTTTACAGGATTTCTTCCACTTGGTCACTTTGGGTATTGTTTAAACCCAATGTAGCTTAAATCTTACTTCTTACCCTGGAAAACAGCGTGTTGAGACAATGCACTTTCTGGCGCTCTGTTACATAAGCATAGTATTGGGTCACCCCCTTCAGAGTCAGCTCCTCCATCAAGTTAATCTCATAGGGTTTCTGCAAGTGGGAGTTCTGAAAGAGAAGCATTCTGGCATGTACAGATAGTCCTTGTCTTATGACCGCAATTGAGCCCAATATTTCTGTTGCTAAGGGAGATATTTGTTAAGTGAGCCTTGCCCCATTTTGTGACCTTTCTTGCCACAGCTGTTCAAGTGAATTACTGCAGTTGTTAAGCTAGTAACATGGTTGTTAAGTGAATCTGGCTTCCCCATTGACTTTGCTTGTCAAAAGTTCACAAAAGGGGATCACATGTCCCCAGGACACTGCAACCGTCATAAATATGAATCAGCTGCCAAGCATATGAATTTTGATCATGTGGCCACAGGGATGCTGCAATGGCCATGTGAAAAATGTCACTTTTTTCAATGCTATTGGAACTTCTGATGGTCACTGAATAATCTGTTTTAAAGCTGAGGACTGCCTGTGGCTTGCAGTGTGGCAAGAACAACTGTACTTCACCCTTTCCTCAGTTATGTGAAGTTGGGCTCGTTCAACTCACCATAAACTTCTGCACACTTAGAGGGAAAGTGGCCGAGTACAACAAAATCTGCCTGTTTTTAGGTAGAGTGAGTATAATGTCCTCCATTATTTGCACAAAGTCTTGAGACAGTAACTTGTCTGCCTGCAAAATAAATTAATACATAATAAAAAAGAGGCCAGTTCAAAGTTAAAGCCATTGGGGAACTTGTTCCTTGTTTAACCAGCCCTCCCAGCAGGCGCTGGCCAGAGTCCCAGCTTATGTTAAAATAATGTTTCTTAGCCAGCCACAGAAGGCCTCCCTTTCCAGCTGCACTAAGGGAATGAGCCCTGATTTTAAGCTGCCATTGACCAAAATCCATAAAAAGCACCCAGGATAGCTAATTTGGTAGCGGAAGGCTCAGACTGTAACTCATGAAGTTCAGTCAGATAAACATTACCTCATCTAGGACAATCATCTGGATATGGTCCACCTTTGCTACCCCCTTTTTGATGAGATCCAGAATCCTTCCTGGGGTTGCTATCACTACATGCACTGCAAGAAAGAAGAGCAGGTTATCAGGCACTCTGATAAAAACTGGCAGAAAAGAACTCTTGCCACAGGAGGTCTTACCTGTATCATCAAGCCTCATTATATCATCCCGCAGATTGGTTCCCCCTGTGGTTGCCATCACTTTGGCTCCTCCCATGTGTTTGCTGACCTGGATGCAGATCTGACTGACTTGCAGGGCAAGTTCTCTTGTGGGAACAATCACCATTGCTGTCAAACAAGAAATAATTTGAGGCACTCTTATTCCGTGATCCCAGAGGATTTTTGTTAATAAATGTCCAGTGAGCTCTAAACTTTAAGATGTCCAGAAATCCAAATGTCCTTTCTAGCTTACAAAGACCTTTAAGGGAGACCAAATAGGCAAGTGGCCTTGATCTGACAGAGTAGTTTGCTCTAAAGCTAATGGAAGTTGAACCATTCTAATGTTTTATCAGCTTTTCCAAGGCTCATAGTAACACAGAAGTAGTACCTTCCAAGTCACATTTCTCCCCAACTTACTACACAGTGCAGCGTGTGGAGTGTTTGTCTAATACTCTAAAACTAAGAAAATTGCAGTAAGGCCCTCCCAACTGAAAGAGCAATGCTGGTGCCCCAAGTCTTCAGTGGATTCAGTGGAGCAAACTATGTAGGGCAAAGTAAGGGTGTTCTCAAAGGACTAAAGAGGAAGGAATGCTGAATGGGGGCACAGCAGTTTTTGGGTCTTCTACCTACATAAAACAAAGACACTACTGTTAGCAGCAACAGCAGCAGCAGTTTCACTGTGAAATTCTTCAAGCCCTTCCAGTTAAAATGTAATAGTGATCCAAAAACTTCTGTACTTTTTTCTTTTTCTTTCACAAAAGTGAAGCCATTACATAGCTAGCAATCCAAGTCCTTCAGTCGTTCTTCATATGTTTTAGTCTCCAGGCCTTTGATCATTTTAGTTGCTCTTCTCTGAACTTTTTCCAAAGTCTCAACATCTTTTTTGTAGTATGGTGACCAAAATTGGTTGCAGTATTCCAGGTGTGGTGTCACAAGAGTTTTATAAAGCGATACCAATAGTTTGTGTGATCTTGATTCTATGCCTCTGTTTATATAGCCCAGGATTGTATTAGCTTTTTTGGCTGCTGCTGCACACGGGGGGCTCAGCAGCAGCCAAAAATGAAGATGAAGACCTATTGCCATCTGAGTCCATGTGGCTTGGCATCTTCCACTGACCTTGTATGTGGTCCTTCTTTAAGTCAAGCCTTTCAAGTAAGGGAATGAGGTAGGCGCCGCTCTTGCCGGTCCCGTTCTTAGCTCTGGCTAAGATGTCCCTTCCAGACAAAGCAATAGGAATACTCTCCTCCTGAAAAGGAGCATGAGAAAAGGGAAGAGAAGGTAAGATTTTGAATGAGGTAGAAGCAAAAAATACAAAATAGCTGTTAGAAGATACAAACGTGAAGAGTAAAAACAAAATGAGAAAAGGGCCACACGTTAGATGAAAAGGCAGGAAGGTTAATTGCTTGCAGCTATGTTCTCATTCCCAGTTGAAAGAGAGGAAGACCAAGTGCCAGTACACAGTCAAATCATCATAGCCTACACAACCAAATTACACATGGCAGCCATCTGTCAAGGAATTGACACACAATCATCAGCTTCCTCCAAAGTGAACAAGTCTCTGGGGCCTTAACTATGTAGGCATACAAATGTTGAAAAGCAGGAAGAAAATATGGACTTCTGATGTCTTCTAGATGGTCTGTAGCCTGCATGATACAAACTTCTATGTATAGTTTTTTTTTTCCCCATCTGTCTCTCTCTAGACTGAAACGGTTGGTTTGGAGACAGGAATATTTCTGCTCTAGTAACAATAACATTAATTACTGATTCAAAAAATCACTAACTACCAGTAGCATAAAAAAGCCTACTGGAAACATGAATTGTTTTGTTGTAATTCTATCTACCACTAGAACAGGGGTGTCAAACTGCCGGTCCACAGGCCGGATGCATCATAGTGAAACCACGCACACCCCATTGCCAGCAATAGAAAAAAAGTTGTGATATGTCACGACACGTCATGTGACGTTGCGAGTTTGACACCCCTGCACTAGAAGAAACAAAAGCTAAACCCAATGATGGCATGAGAAATCTCAGCCCTTTATTCCAAGGACCCTGTGCTCTCCATCTCACACAAAAAGCCCCTTTCCATATGCACAAGAGTGAGTTCTTCAACTGGGATGGCTTTTGATGAGAGGAAGGCATCAAATGATGGTTCCTATCATCTCATGCAGAGAGAAAAGTGTTCTTTGCCTGGAAAGGAAGGATCTGAATGGCAAGAGGCTATGGAGAGTGGTGGCATGAGAGAAAAGGTGAAGGAAGATATCCTAACCCTCCTTTTCCTACTACAGGTTCATCAGCCTTCTAGGCATGCAGAATGGGTACAGTTTAAACAAGACAATACAGGCAGAGTTTCAGCAGAAGCTGATAGCACTCGACATAGCATCCTGTGGCGTGGAAATCCAAAGCCTAATATTTCCCCCATAATTTATATAAAGTAAATTTCCATTCATTAATAATAATCTTATAATTTACTAAACTTGCTCAACTTACACTATAGGTGACTAACCTGAATAGGAGACGGCTTTTCCCAGCCCATTTCAAAAATTCCCATCAGCAACTCCCGCTTCAGACAATAATCTTCAAACTCATTTCCTTTTGTTGACGTCACATCCTGGAGAAGCAAAGCAGAATCATTAACTCATGCAATGTTGATCTCAATGAAAAGGGCATTCTGAGGCTCAGCTCAGCAGGAGGCTGGGTGCTCTGATGTGCCTTAACTCTCCCCCAGGGGGCTGAAGAAATTCTAGAAAACAAAGTTAGTGGGAAGCAGAGAAACTGGGCTGGGCAAGGCTATAGTGTTAAGATCTAAAAGATATGTGTACTTGATAAAACGTGTCTGTTAATCATGGTAGGGGGTGGGGTAGCATTTACAGTCAAGGTAAGTTGCAGTCTATGCCCGCTGCTGCTGCTGCTGCTGCACTTTATCCAGAATTGTGATGCGTGGAGCGGGGGGGGGGGAAGTATATATGCTTTTCTTTTAATTTCACCAGTTAAAGATGGTTGTTTGTAACTAGCTGCATCATGTACAGCAGGCAGCCATTGCTTGCAAGAGACATTTTGAGATGGCATAATTTCAGAGCTAGCAAGTAGATAGCAATCCGCACAGTAGGCAACCTATCTCTGTGGATTCTGTACGACAAATGTGATTTAATCAGTTTGAAATCTTACACTTCAATGAAAAGGAATATCTGATGTCAAGCTTCACTACCACTTCCTTTCCCATGTTTAAAATTTTAGAAAGCCCTTACCGACGTTTTGATTCGCAGGTCTTTTGGAGGGAGCTTTAAGGTCTTCTTCCAGTCATCGCCAGGTCTAAGTGAGAAAACCAGATCTCTATATCACACAATACCATCATCCTCAAGGTTGAAAAATACAAAACAGCCCTTTTAATCCACCTAGAATCTGATATACAAACTCTTCATGATATAGGAAGCAAAGGCTATTCTATGTCAGTCTCATCATTTTAAGTCAGTGTAATCAAGCGTTAACACAGCATTAAGCAAGCACTGGAGAAATGTGGAGAGGATCTGAACATGTCATATACTACTGAATAACCTTTAAGTTCAGTCACAGTTATGTATCCTTTTCTCCATATCTCAAAACAGCAGCCTCAAAACAGCAAAACAGCAGCCTCAAAACAGCAGTAAGATACACACAATTGGTAACATATGGCTGGACAAAAATCAACTGCTCCCACTGCTCAAAGTGTGTTTGTACCAGTATTTTCCAGGACTTTAGCCACTACACCATGGTGTATTAAAAGCCTAGAAGTAATTTTCAGCTCCTCACTGCACAATCATTGTTTTCAAATGTGAAAAATGCAACAGACCATAATTGAAGCTACTTTCCCAACATTGAGCAAGCTATGGACACTCCAGAAGGGTGAGCTATGCATCAGGACTGAAGATCTGTGGTCTTGAATACAAGCACTGTTAACATGCCAAGATGCATCCAAGGACACCCTGGTGGTGCTCCAAGATCTCTCTAGAGCTGATTACAGCAATCTAGTTCAGCTGTAGCAGAAGGCCCTGTCCTGCCGCGTCTGCCACTACCCCCAGAGCAGTTACTCTAAGCTGGAAGATGGTTGGTTGTTTTCCCTAGGAAGTCCCAGGCTCCCTATTTGGCTCTATGTGAAACAACAGACCATCCCACTGTACTCTTCCTTTCATAGTTCTATTAAACCAGGCAGGTTGGAGTGTTTGGTTTAAATGGGCAGTGACCACAGGATCAAGGCAAACTACTGCAAAGAAATGTTCTGTTAAAAAGAATCAATACCATTTCCTCCAGAAAAAATATACCAGAGATACTTGCACCAATATGATCCAAACATTACCTGTTTTAGGCTGGGTAACTCTCTGGAAATCCTCTGAAGCAATTACATGATTCACCACTTCCATTTCCATTAATACAACAATGGTACTTAATAAAACTTGCTACTAGTAAGGAAACCTCCCAAATATACAGGATTGTTCACGTTGATTCTCTACTTTAATTGATCCCTAATGCAGCAAGCAAACTGACCCGATTTTAGCCGAGGAAACTCAGTATCAGTTCTGATAAACATAAAACAATTCTAGTGATAGCCCAAAGGCTTCATGTGTTGAGTTGAATTAAAGGTGCTGGTTCCTTCCTTTAATGCTTTCTAAAGCACCTATCCTAAATCACTGGAGCCTTTTTCCCAGTATGCTGCCCAAAATTCTTTTGATAATAAGATTGGTGGCATATAAATTTAATAAGCAAATGTGCTTCTCCATTCACCCGGGCACAGTTGAAAAATCTGTAGTGGGCTTCCAGTTAGCAGAGGTATCAAGGACCTCTATTGCAGTGTGGGGAGGGGGGTGTCTGCAATTGTGGAGGTTCCCATTCATAGAAATCCAGCAGAGCTAGGAAGTCTCCAGATTGCTCAGCAGGCAGCCTTTCTTTAGGGTCTCCTAACAGCTGGATATTGTTACTCTTTGCTTCATCCCATGCTAAATTAAACTCTGTGCAGGTTACAGAAAAGCTGTATTTTTTTTTAAAAATGAGTTGCCCTATGCAACTGACAAGCATTATGTAGTAACAATAGGAAGCAAAAGATGAATAACTAAAATATGACAAATGCAATTCAGAAATAACACCAAATATTGCTGTAGTTGATAAAACAGGTACAAGAAGGAAACAGTTCACATGCCACCCAGAAGCCAAAATTCGGAGGACATTCTGAGTGTCTCAAGATGGCTTCTGATGCTCTAGACAAGAACTCACTTGATAGTGGAGGCCATGCTCTGTGCTTGCTGCTGAGTGCCGTTGTTGATTGTGTTGGGATGTTTCAGCTGGTTTATCTGTTGCTGAGTCTGTGTCCCCCCGCTTCCTGGACCACCACCAGGTTTTACTGGGCCCCTCAGCTGTCCATTTTGACTGGAGAGACCCATTATAACAGGGTTCTCGGTTCTGGCCGTACTCATGTTTGCCTTTTAAATGTCTTTCAACTTCCAAACAGTTGTGAGTACGGAAACTGTAATAGTTTATTAGACTCTCCAAGATGAAGAGATAAATTAGGTCCTGCTCAATATATGAGTCTCTTATTGCAACACAGGCAAGCACCTGTAAAGTCACTTAAGATAAACCAGTCACTTGCGCTGATGCACTGTGGATCAACTTTTTAAAAAGTCTTCTAACACGCTTGAGTTCGGTCCAATCTACTCACTTCTATCTGAAAATAAGACAGAGAAGGCCGTTAGTACTTGCAGTTGCTTCCTGCATCCTCTTCCAAGTAAGTTTGGGGGATGCAAGTAACCTCAAAGGCCGGCAACCCCAGTCCCGGGCCCCGCTCCCCTCCGAAGAGCGGCCTTCCGGGGGCGGCGGATGGATGGGCTGGGGGCACAAGACGCCCATCGGCGGAGGGCAGCGTTCCTCCTACGCCTTTAAACGGACTCCGCTTGGGGAAGCTTCCCCGCCAAGCTGCGCCGCTGAGGGGCCCCTCAACACCGCCCCCCCGCTGGCCCCGCCCGGGGTCAAGGCCGCTGCTTCAGGCAGCCCTCCGAGGGACGCGCTTCCCTCCCTTTGTCTCAGGCCCTGCCGGCGGCGGCGGCAACCTCGGCCTCGCGTAGGGCCAGGCCGCCCGGAGGACGCGCGGGAGGCCTCGCTCCGGAGTGGAGCGGCGCGAAGGCGGGGCGCTCTCGGCCTTGCGGCTCTGGCCGAATGGTCAGAGAGGCGCTCGGTCCTGGCCCTCGCTGCGCCGAAAGGCCCACTCGCCCGGCCGCCGAGCCTGGGTGAGCAGCGCCGTTCTCCACCGCCGGCAGGCCGGCCCAGGGCGGCCGCAGCAGCTCCCCTCGCCCGCCTACCTGCCTGCCCGGCGGCCGCGCTCGCTTCCCGCTCCGGCTCGGCCCGTCTCGCAGCCCGTCGGCCGTGGCTCCGCTCGGACTATGGCGGCAGCGGCGACGCGACAACAAGATGGCGGCCTTTCCCTTCCTCCTTCCTTCCGTCCTGGCGCGCGCGCGCCCTCCTCCTCCACCCCCTCGAGCCACACCCACCGTCCGGCCGCGCAGGCGCTCAGCGACGCCTAAGAGCCGTCTCCCGCCCCCCCCCCGCGGCGTGCTGGTCGGCTCCTGCCGCGGGAGGCCTCTGAGAGCCGCCCCTCCCGCCCCCCCCGCGCGGCTCCCTCGACTCAGCTGTTGGGGGGGGCGCCCGGAGGAGGGAGGGGCGGTTCTGCTCCCGTCCGGCGCCCTCCCAGTGGAGGCGGCCCTTCGGCGCGGCCGGCGTCGTCCCCGGGGCTGCGTGTCCGGTGCTGGCCGAGCCGAGGGAGGTTCTCTCGCTCCCTGAAGCTCAGTGGACCACGCAAAGCCTCGGGTGGTGGCCTCTGCGGCCCCGAGCGTGGCAAGCCCGCGGGCGTTTGAGGGGGAGCGCGGAGGACGGACAGTGGAGCCCGTCTGGGTGCTGGCGGGCTGGCCCTGGTAGCTCTGGCAGCAGAACCCTTCGGGGACACTGAACGGGCTTGTGAATTCTAGCACAGTCATTTTATACTAAAGCATCAATATTTAGTGGTGTGGATCTTTTTCGTAACAGCCCAGCAACAACAGCAAGCTGGGAATGAGGACACCGGCTAAACTTTGTTCCCAGTTAGGAATAAAACTCCAATTCAGGAATTACCAACTTCCTACCAACATTGTTCCCATTGTATAAGTTCAAAGGTGTAACATTAACAAAACCCAGTCCTGGAAGTGATCTTTGCCCAGTCTGATAAGAACAGAACAGACTAACAGAATTGGAAAGGGACCTTAGAGGTCTTCTAGTTGAACCCCCTACTCAAGCAGGAAACCCTATACCATTTCAGGCAGATGGTTGTACAATCTCTTCTTAAAAACTTCCAGTGTTGGAGCATTCGTAACTTCTGGAAGGAGGTTGTTCCACTGATTAATTGTTCTCACTGTCAGGAAATTTCTCCTTAGTTCCAGGTTGCTTCTCTCCTTTATTAGTTTCCATCCATTGCTTCTTGTCCTGCCTTCAGGTGCTTTGGAGAATAGCTTGACTCCCTCTTCTTTGGGGCAGCCCCTCAAAAAATTTGGGGCAGCCCCTCAAACTATCATGTCACCCCCTAGTCCTTTTCATTAAATTAGATATAACCAATTCCAGCAGATAGACATGTAATTTCCTATTTGAACGAATCAAATTTTAGAAGGAGTTTATTGGTACAGTTTCTGTATAGCTTAACAAACTAGAGGGGCAGGGCAAATAATGATGGAAACAAGACCTGAATATCCACGTCTGTTTGGTGTGCACAAGGGGAAGCTGCACATCACACACCTGACTGGCTTGGGTTGAGTCACCTTCTACTCTAACAGAAGATGAAACTTCTTAAAAAGTGGTTTTATATAATAAGAATCTTGAAACTTAATTTGGCTTGCAAATCAGGACGCTCCTGCTCTTGCTTGGCCCTTCCTCGCCTGATCATTTCTCTGCTGAACCAACAACAGGGTGAGCATCCCTGTGTGTTAGTTACTTCCTAATCATGGCCGAGTTTAGGGTCACCCTGGAGAACGTCATGAACTGGGTGAGTGCTGCCAGCAGCTGTGACACAGACCTGGGCTGCTCTGTGAACAGGGCAGAGGCAGAGATAGCCCAATGGGCAGGAGCCTCTGAGGCCAGAGAAGCCGCTTGGGCCTGGCCTGAAGGATGGGGAATCCCTCTGGAGGGTGCAGGAGTGCTAATTTTTTGCCCTTGGGCTGAATTGTACTGGGAGGGAGATTGTGTCGATTGCGAGGTGTGCAGCCAGGTTGTCTTCAAGAGACCCCAAGACTTGGCTTTTATCAATTGGGCAGGAGAGCACCTGGCCCTAGAACCTGTACTGCCCAGCCATGGTCCCTCTGATGCAGGGCGCTTTCACTTCCTCCAATCCTTTGCCCATGGGGCAAGGGGGTTGATGGCTTCCTTGGCTGAAAGCCCCTTGCTGCTGCCAAACGCTCAACTTCTACATGGGTGTCCATGTGCATCTGGGGAAGGCTGGGTGCAAGTGCTAAAGCAACCAGATGCCAGCCACAGACCAAGCAGGGCCAGAAAAGAGCTGCTGATTCTCCTCTGCAGTTCTTCTGCCTGGTCTTCCTGTTTCTGGGCCCCTTGTCTTCTGAGTTGGAATCTGCCTCTGGGGGCTTGTTACAAAAAAACTCAAGGGCCATGTTCAGAAGGAAGTGACTGCTTACCCCTCCATTTTTTTTTTTTTTACTGATTTCCAAACGCCTTCACAGAAGGGGCAGGAGCTGGAACCCCCTTCTCTTTGTGTGAATGCTTTTGGAAATTAGTTTTTTAAAAAAAGGAGGGGTAAGCAGTGACTTCCTTCTGAGTGCATGAGTGCAATGCGAGAGGCAAGGTTGGAAGAAGCCTGGAGAACCCCTTAAAGTGGAGACAAAAGGAACACAGAGATCTGAGCCTCTCTGCAAAAGAATGATGGGCTTTGACAGCAGCGGAAGCAGCCATCTGCAGGGCCTGTGAGATTTCCGCTGAGAGCCAGTCACCAGAACCCCTCAGTCCCCTAGGGGAGAAGAGAGAAGAGCTGACTTCCCTTTTTTCCTCTCCCTCTGTCCCCTCACCCAGGGCTGATGAGGGTCCCCACCCTGCTGCAACCAAATTGGCTGAGCACACCTCAAAGCAGCAGCTCTGCAGGGTTGGGCACTATGGGGTGTATTTAGGTATTTAGGCCAGTTCATCTGGTTAAAAGCACCTTAGATTGCTTCTCTTTGCAAACAGAATATTTGGATAAACTTGTTAATTGAAACTACTTTGAAAATTTAGTTGAGTTTGGATTATAATCTGGGATTTTATAGAGGATCTCAACCATTTTGGGATTAACGTGTAATCAATGTATCTGCATTGCTGTGCGTGTGCCCCCTCCCCCCCCCACCATGGAAGGAGGAAAAGGTTGAACTAATTGCGGGGCAGGGGGGGGGGCTTTCAGCTTTGAGGAGTAAAAAGGATAAAAACTTCCCCGCCCCCATACTTGCTTTCTTCCTCACTTGTGTTTCCAGTTCATGTTCCTCTCCCGCTTTCTTGAGGAGATACCTACAGCATATAGCAGGACTCTGTATGGAGTTGACTTTTGAGCAGAAGTATAGGATTCAGTTCTAAGATTGCAATTGGCTTCCTGGCTTGCAACTCCATTTTTAAATTCAAAGTTAATTCAACAATTGAAACTGCACAACTTCTTCTTTAAGGAAAGACTGCAATGAACAGCCCCCTTCAATCTCAACATCTGCTTCCTCTTCACCTTTTGAAACAGCAGCTTTGCACATTATTAAAAAAAACCTTAAAAGGCCTGGCAAGGGCTTGGTTTGAAAAATGAATAAATAAAGTTTAATTGATTTGTGGAAATGACCCCCCTCAAAAAGAGAGAAGAAAATCCAAAATATTAGAGTGCAAGTAAATGAGCTGAGGGAATTTTCTCCCTCTTCATGGAAAAGAACCCTTGAATCAGCTTCTCTCCACACTAGGAAGAATCTCCCTGCTCCACTGGCTTACCTGCCAGCCAGTGGTTGTGCCAATGAGCAAAGCCTCCATTTATTTGCTCCTGCAGTCAGAGGGGATGGATGCTCATTGGCCTCTTGTTGGCTGTTTAGCACAGGCTCTCTTCCATGGCTAGGGCACTTGGGGGCAGCGCCCATTGTGGTGACTCCTCTCCCAGGGCCCTGACTGCTCCCATCCTGCTCTGCTAGGCCAGCATGAAGACAATTGCAGCACCTGAGGCTGGAATGGGGATCTGGGAAATGAGGTTTTTTAAAGTGGGGGCAACTCACTCATTGTCTGCTTCAGACATGCAGAAGCTACTTTTAAATATCTTGAGGGACAAAAGTAACAGGTGCCTCTAGAAGCAATCTGGGGCCACCCAGATTTCAATCTGCAGTTGTTTCTTGATCTTCCCTGTTTGTCCAGTGCCCATGGGATGATTGTCCCCGCCGTTGGAGGAGGCAAGGATGGGGGGGATGGGGGGGATGGATAGCAGCCCCTCTCTGCAAAGACCAGCACACAGAAGCCCCTGTCCATAAATCCCCTTTCCCTGTTATTCTTTCCAGACCTTTGACTACAACCTAACTGACAACGAAGGGAACTACTCCTACGAGGATTATCTGTGTCCTCAGGCGGAGGAGGGCAGCCCCAGGCAGTCCTTTCAGAGTGTCCTGGTGCCCTTTGTCCACCTGCTGATCTTCCTGCTTGGTGGCCTGGGCAACCTTCTGGTGATGGTCATCCTGTGGCGCTATAGACGCTCCCGCACTTCCACAGAGCTCTTCCTGCTCCACTTTGCCCTGGCCAACCTGCTGCTGCTGCTCACCTTCCCCTTTGGTGTGGTGGAGAGCTTGGCGGGCTGGGTCTTTGGCCTCTTCCTCTGCAAGCTGCTGAGTGCTGCCAACCGGATGAGCTTCTACAGCAGCAGCCTGCTGCTTGGCTGCATCAGCGTGGACCGCTACCTGGCTGTGGTCTGCGCCCTGCAGACCTTCCAGAAGCAGCGTGGCTTCTCCATCCACCTGACCTGCCTGGGCATCTGGCTGCTCTCCTTTCTGCTGGCCGTGCCTGACCTACTCTTCACAGAGGTCTGGGCCCAAAGCCATAACCTGAGTGTCTGCCACTTCAGGGAGTATGGCACACATGGCATCAACTCCTGGCTGGCCAAGCGCTTCCTCTACCATCTGGTGGGCTTCTTCCTACCATTCGGGGTCATGTGCTATTGCTACACAGCCATCGTGAGACTCCTCTGCCAGTCCCAGCGGCTCCAGCGGCAAAAAGCCGTGAAGGTGGCCATTGCGGTCACAAGTATCTTCCTGCTTTGCTGGACCCCTTACAATGTGGTCATCTTCTGGGACACACTTGTCAAGCTGGAGGTCACAGGGAAGTCCTGTACGCTTGATCAGGGGCTGAGCAATGCCATTGTTGTGAGCGAGGTGCTTGCCTACAGCCACTGCTGCCTGAATCCCATCCTCTACGCCTTCGTGGGCATCCGATTCCGCCATGACTTTTGTCGAATCCTGCACGATGTGGGCTGTCTGAGTCAGGGGACCCTGCAGGAGATTCTGGGCACCTGCAGAATTGAGAGCAGCACGGAGACCAACATCTCCAGTATTCGGCACGGGGCCTCCTCCTACTCTGGAAATGCTACATCTTCCAGTCTGCCAGATCGGTTCACTTCTCACAAGGACCCAAATAGCCAAGAGTGTCAGGAGGAAGGCCTGGACCTGACAGGCCCAAAATAGAGGCTAAGCCCCATGTATGTTCTCCGATTGCTTAAATGCTGTTTCCCAGGAAGCTATAAATGGCTTGGCTGCTACCCCCAGCCTGCGATTGTCCTGGTTTGGAGTGTGATGTTCAGAGATCACATTTACTCGAAAGCAGGGCTATGTCCAATCTGGACCCCAGGCATCCCTCCTTCCCACCGAATGCAACTGGAAATGGAGAGGATAGATCCAGCTCCAGGGCCTGGTTTGGGCTTTCTAATCTTCAGCAAAGTCCCTTTCAAGCAACCAGGAGAGTCCAGAGGAGTATGGCAGCCTCTTCGGCCTCTATAAAGCAATGTCCAAGGGCACAACCCGCCCTCAGAGACCCTTGCCATGGTCAGTGCTGACGTCACAATCAACCCAGGCATCTTGGAACTGAGCAGAGAATCCCACAGCCCAGGCCCTGACACAGGCCCTTTAACGCCAACTGCTTTTGCTTTTATCTGCCCCAGGCAGGATCTGTTCTGGGCAGGCTTTTCAGTTTGCAGCTTGTCTATCTCAGTGCGGGCGAGGATACCCTCCATGCCTCTAAGGAAATCAAGCCTCCTACATCTCATCAAACTTCCGATGGCATCTGTCTCATCACCCGTGGAAGCCAAGTTTTCAACTGCTATCTTTAGAAACCCCACTTTGCTTTGCAACTGTGGTCTCTCCGAGTGCTCCTCCCAGAGCTGCACCATCAAGGACCCATTCAGACTTGGCTTTGCTATGATCATGGATCTGTAAAAATCCCAGGCTTGTTTAACAAAATTCCCAGTAATTTTGTATTTTTGCTGTAAATATTCCCCATGGAGAATGCATGAAATAGATTGCATTCCTTGTGCTTTCCCTTGTGCGAAATGAAGACATCGCCAGCCTTCTCCTTTTCCTGCCAATTGGCCCAAGGAAGGGGGCTCAGCAAGCAGCACAGCTGGGGGGAGAGAGATCCGTGGCAAGTGTAGCATGCTCCCACCTCCAATGAAGTCACCATTGTCCTGAGAGCAACACAGGGCCCGGTGGGGGCCTCCAGTGTTGAGTCGGACTAGGGATAACTTTGAGTCAGGTCCAGGGTTGCCCTGAACTCCCTGGCAGGCTTGGAGGTCATGCCCAGATGGTAGACTGGGATCCCCCAGCTGCCCTGCCCCTTTGGGAAAGGTGTGCTGGGGGAGGGGCTGTTGGGTCCATTTTCTGGCCTCTTCTGACTAAAGTCACTATAGGGTTAGACCACCAGCCCTCAGAGGCCCTTCACTCTGCTTGCAGATGACCCAGCTGTCTCTCTTGATCTGACCAGCCACGGCCTTCCCTCCATCCCCACGTGGGACTATAAGCACAACAGGACCAAGAATGACTGCTCTGGAATTGGCATTGTGTGTGCTCTACAATTCTGCCTTGTGTCACAGAGTGGGAGAGGAACCCCTTCCCACCAAATAACCTCCAGCCAGAAGGATAGCAGAGGAGATCCCAGCAGAGATGCCGCACAACTTCCCCAGTCCCGAGGGCAGAGCAGAAGGACTCTTCCTTCTGGTAAGCAGAAGCCCCAGTGGAGGAAGCAGAGGCATTTTGCTCAGCTTGCAGCTGGTACAGCCCTCCCCACCAACCCTTACTTAGGATTATGAGGGGGACAGGGCTTGGGGGCATCAGGTGTGCCTGCTGGCTTTTCAGGGCCACTGGCACTCGGGAGCCCCTCCCCAAGGGAGTGTCAGAGAATCTTTTTTCCCTCTGAAGCTTCTGCCATGTTGAACTTGAGGGGTCCTTGGTGCTCTCTGAGCTGGATTCTTCTTCCCAAATTAGGTAACTTCATCAGTGCTAGAAGAGAGTGGGGTTTGCTCTCTGTTTATATTCCCAGTGGTGGTGGGAGTGGACTTGGTTGGGCTGTTTATTGTTTGCTGTTAGCTCAGATGAATTTACCTAGTTTGGGTAATGAAACGTCTGCAAGGAAACCACCCAGCTCAGACAGCACCAAGAACACCTCATTTCAACCCCGAGTTACAAACACTTTTCTCTACTGTTAAGTGTTAAAAATCTAAAACATTGACATATAAAGCAACCCTCTATCAATTGTAACAAGAAAACATTTCACTGTACAGAACTACTTAAAAGAGCTGGGAAGGAGAGAATGGGGGTGCCTCAAGCAATCTGGGGGAAGAGCCCCCCCCAGTCATGATGGGAAGTCCTTCTCCAATCTCGAGGGTGGCAAGGGTTCCACCCAGTTGTCCAGTGCCAGTCCCTGCACCAGTAGAGATAAAGACACCACAGAAAGCTCCTGGCAGAAGTTTTGATTTTTTTTTAATAAAAAGGCACCTATAAAACAGGTCAATCAATACACAGCACAGATACCCCAAAAAAAGCCTAGAAATCATTTCAAAATAAAAACCAGTAAGATGTCTTCACATATTGTATTTATATATTTATATTTATATTTATTTATATATATTTATTTATAGACTGGTACAAAATGCATGGCTGGCAGGGGATGGCATGGAGCATCCAGTGCCCCCCCCCTCCGGTCAGCCGCAGGGGCTCTGGGTCACCCTGATGGCACTCCTCCCTTGGCCTCATCCCGACTGATGGCAGAGGAAGTGGGGGGGGGGCTCAGCAGAGGCGACTCAAGCTGGACAGGGAAGCGGGAAGGGAGGCGGGAGACACAAGACAGGACCACATTCACAGCACAAGGCAGAGCTGGGGAGGCAGGGTGGGGTGGGGAGATGAGCATGACAGTGGATCGCTGGAAGCACCTTCTGCAGCGGGGGTGGGGTGGTTACTGTTGTGGAGAGACTCTTGGCCAGGCCTTCACTGGGATAAATGCCCCAAAAGACCCTTTCCCCCTCACTTTAAATTTTGTTATCCGTACTCCCCAGCACACTTTTTATAGCCTCCTCAACCTTCCCCCTTATGAACTTCACTTCCTTCTCTCTATGAGCCTCACTGGGTCTCTGGCATTGCTGGGAGGCAACCACTTGCTTTGAGCCTCTCTTAGTTCATTGCAGACAACCTTCCTTTTGAGGGGAGACTATTTCAATCTTGGATCCCCAAACCTCCTCCTCTCCCCCCTACCATGTTATTCCAAGGCAAGCCCAGGAAGTGGAATTGAGCCGAGGAGCTGTCCGATGGCTCTTCTCCAGCAAGGGGCAGGGCAGAAAGTGTGAGGTGGCACGGAAGCAAAGGGAAGGGCTGGGGTGGACTCACCCAGACTGGCCCCCAGTGGGACCACAAGCGAGCACATAAAACTGCTGAAGGGGCAGTGCCCAGCAGTCCGGAAGACCCCCTCTTGTTTCCTGCGCTGCCATGATCCATCCACAGCACGGGGGGAAAGGGCCAATCCACTCCCGTGGCGTTTCTTCATGGCCAATGTCCTGTAAGAAGAGCTGGGGGGGGAGCGGGCTGCAAACTTCACCTCAGGCCCCGTCCCAGCACCAGCCTGTCCCAGCACCAGCCTGGAGTGTCCAGCCCTGTGGGCAGCCTGCGCACGGACTCCATTCTGCAGCGGGGGGGGGGGGGAGAGGCAGGCAGCTGCTGGGGGGGGGCTTGCCTCTGGCATCAGGGTAACTGGTCGAGGGCTTCCACCTTTTCCACTTGTCTTCTCTGACCCCGACAAGGCTGGGCAAGCGATTGTTCCCCCAGACCTATGGACACCTCCCAATCTCTCCCACCCCTCAGATGGCTTTCAGAAGCAAAGTATCCCCACCAGGACATTCCTTAGAAGGGCAGGTTGGCCATGCTGCCGGCTCCGGGGCCGTAGCTCATCTGGCCATCCAAGGAGACGCTGCGCTGACGCATTGAGACCATGAGGTTCTGCTGGGATGGGGGGCCCATAAGCGAGCCCTGGGGGGAGATCAGGTGCCCTGCTGGTTGCCCGTACATCTCTGCGGAGACAGACATGCTGCGCTGCTTGGCCTGCATGAGTAGGAAGTTCTGCTGAGCCAGGAGGCTCTGCTGGGGCAGCACCAGCCCTTGGGGCAGGCTGTTACCTACCAGGCCCTGCTGGGGAGGCAGGCCTGTCCTGCCCAGCATGGGCATCTGTCCAGGATGGCACAAGGCCATTCCGCGTGGTATCACTTGCGGGCCAGGCCGGGCCGGGCCGGGTTCCGCCATCATGTTCTGCAGGTTCGCCAGGTGCAGGTTGGAGGGGGGGAGGGCCTTGGCCCCCTGGCCCTCCCCCTTGGGGAAGTACTGCAGCGTGCTGCTGGGCTTCTCTGAAGGGATGATGCGGGAAAGGTCAAACTCGGGGATACCTGTCGGGGTGGGGCGGATCACATCGCTCAGCTCCGGATCGCTCAGCACGGAGGCCACAACAGGCAGCCCTGGTGGGAAGTGCTCTGGCAGCCGCCCGGCCAGGCGCTGCTGAGGGGGTGCTTGCTGGGGGGGCAGCTCCTCCGGAAGGACTCCCAAGCCAGGCGGGTAGTGTTGTTGCTGTGGGGCAGGTGGCGGCTGCAACCCAGGTCCGGCTGCCCCTCCTGGGACCACAGGAATGCCACCCCCATTGGCAGGGGGCGGCTGCAGACGTGGCGGGAACACCAGCTGGCCAGAAGGGCCGCAGGGCTGGCCCAGGGAGTCTGGGGGGCCAGGGGGCATCATCGGGTTCTGCACAGGAGTGCCGCTGTGCAAAGGGAGGCCGGTTCCCAGGGGGCTGGGTGAAGACATTGGGGGGGCTGCCACTTCCTGGGAGAGCAGCTGCTGTCCAGGGAGGTTCAGGCCCATAGGGCTTGGCACGGGCCCCGGCCCCACAGCGTTCACATGCATTGGGTTGGGCTGGTTTCCGCCCATGCCTGCAAGGGAAAAAGAAAGGTGCTAATCCCTGGGGCAGAAGATACCCTAAGCACGCCCCAACTCAACTGCACTGTTATGGGGTCCAAGCAGAGGCTCCTTGTGCCAAAGAGGCAAGGCTGGCTTATCTGGCCTTCCCTCCCCTCCTTCTTCTAACAATTCCTGCATTCCTTCTTCAAGGTTACCTCCCTCCAGACTCCTGTGGTAGGCAGAGGCCCAGCTGTCTGGAAGGTCCTCAGAAACAGTCTGGCCTCTGAAGCTCATGCTTAATGCTACCTAGCCCCCCCCCTTGTTGCTGCGGGCTTTGGGGAGAAAGGAGGGTCCTGTTCCTCTTGCTCACTTCCCTAGACCAGAGTCTGTCCCAAGAACAAAGGGAAACTGCAACAAACTCCATTGGGAAGGCAAAGACAAGTTCCTAGCTGGAGCACCTGCATCAGCTCGCTCCTACAGCTGGGCCCATCTGGAGTCGAGGCCCACTGGGACCCCGGGAATGGGGCAGAAAGGCATCAGGGGAAATCCTTGCTCCGTGGGTGGTCCAGAGGTGCAGGTGCTCACAGCCGACCTTCTGAGTGCTCCCCTAACCCCCCCTTACCAGACATAGCCCCAGGTGGCAGTAGGGGGCGGTCCGGGAGCAGTTCGTCATCTGAGGTGGCGATGGTCTTGATGGCGTTGTGGTAGAGTGGTGTGGAGCTGGGCATGGCGTATTTGGACATCTGGGACATCATGAGGGACAAAGGGTTCTGGGATGGGGGTGGATCTGGAGAGGAAGGAAAAGGCAGGTTGGGGTTCAGGGGGCCAGAGGTGTTGCCAGGTGGGGCAGAGGAGCTGCTCCGAGACCCAGAGGGCCCAGCACCTGCAAGAGAGAGGCAAAAACATCTTCAGGCCAAGCCAAAACAATCGGGCAACCCACGGAGCTGAGCTGGAAAAGAGCTGACATGGCATAAATCGTGCAAGCCAAAGGCATCCAGGAAGCCTGGCCTGGCCAGGAGGGCAGTTGCTCTCTTCTCGCTCCCCAAACTGGTACCGAGAAGATGCCACACGTTTGAGGGGTCTAAACAGCCATCCTCACAGGTGGTCCATGGGAGCCTTTGGGGTGCTCACGGGTTTCTCTCAATACAGTGTGTTAATCTCACAATTGGATCTGCTGGATTACTTTAGGGAAAGGGTGGGCTGCTTTTGACATTTCAGACCTAAAAGGAAAATATAGTTACATCGTTCCCCCTGCCATAATGAGCACAGGAATGTCAGCCATAAGCAGCCTTAAGCAAGAGGGTGATCTCTATGAACTACAAAGGAACAGGCCCTCTTTGAGGGGAATAGAGCCTTGCAATCACCATATTGGATGCATTTCATTCAATTGAAACCAAGAGAAAATGCTGGCAGTTTTGTCCCTGTCCACATTTTGTTATGGGGCCTCCCACAAACCACATGGAAGCAAGGGGCCCTTGACTGAAAGGGTGCTGCTCTGGAGAACAGGCCTGGTTTCAACATAAAATTAGTGCTTTCATCAAAACCAGAAAACCCAAAATGACTGAGCTGAGCTGGCATTTCTCAGAGGACAGGCGTGATCCTAGAGCAGCGGTTCTCAACCTGTGGGTCGCGACTCCATTTGGGGTCGAACGACCATTTCACGGGGGTCACCAAACAACGCAGTCCGTCATGTTTTTTCCCCTTTTCCTTAGCTGTGCTACTCCCTCTTATTCTATTGGCTTTTGAAAGCCAATAGAATGGACTCTCTTGAATAGAGTCTAATTCTATTGGCTTTCAAAAGCCAATAGGAATTGTCCAGGCTGTCTCCGCCCTGCTGAGCCCGCCAAAAGTCCCAGTCTGCAAACGGTGCTGCAAGTTGTCTGCAGCGAAGGCGAGTGGTCCGGAACTTTCCACCCCTCCCTCCTGAGCAACTATTAAAAATGTTAAGTAAAAGAGGGCCAGGGGTGGGAGGTGGGAGGCTGGCGGGCGCAGGGAGGGTTGCTGGCATGCGTGGCGCCCGGCGGGTGCCTTACCTCCCTTGGGCTGGGCCAGCCGGTGGCCCAGCCAGTGGTTGCCCTGCGCCGTCACTGCCTCTTGCCAGCTACGCCTCGGCTGGCACAGGGGGGGGGCACCATGCATGCGCGGCACTCCCGGGCAGGGAAATAGTCCTTACGACCGGTTGGGGGTCCTCGACTTACGACCGGTTGGGGGTCACGGCATTAAAAAGGTTGAGAACCACTGTCCTAGAGAGTCTCTTACAATAAAGTGGGAGCATGGATTATCGACAGCTCAGAGGTCAATCTGATATCAGGTGCCTGGCTGTCCTTCCTGCAAGGGGGCTTAGCAAGAGGAAAGGAATGGGGAGCCGTATTTATAACATTGTCTGTCAAAAGACCCCTCCTCTTTCTTCACAGAGAAAGCCAATAGAAGGTACTCCCTGAAAACCAGAAAATCTCCAGAAATTCTCATTTTCCAGAACTGCTCAGCCCCCTCAGCCCCTGGCAAGACCCCTGCCCTTACCTTGCTCAAGGTGGCCCAAGGGGGCGGAGCTTCCCATTCCAAGGGCTGGCTTGCCTGGGCTGGCGAGACTGGCCTTGGGGGAGGGTGCCCATCCTGGGGAAGAAACAGCCATGGAGGGCGATTTGAGATGGCCAGGCGAACTAGTTGGAGAGCGGACGTTGAGCACAGAACCCAGCACCTGGGGGGACTTGAGGGGGGCACTGCTGGCAGTGGCAGTTGGCAGGCTGACCAGGGCAGAAGGCGTCTGTGGTGACTTGAGGTTGGCCGAAGGGGACGTGCCCAGGGGGGAATGGGCTTGGCTGAGAGTGGGAGACTTGAGGCGGCCCACACTGGGTGAGTTCATCTGCCCCATGTTGAGTGCTAGGTCCGAGGGGCGGCGGCCCAGGCCCCGGACGGGGGCTGCATGCATGCTCGTGGATGAGGCGCTGGTGTTGGGTGGCAGGGGAACGTGGCTGAGCCGTGGGGTGCTGGCAATGCTGCCCTGCTCTGGACCAAACATATCAGGTGTGCCGCCCATCTCTGGTGGCACAGGTGCATAGGGGCCCTGCACAGCCGAGAAGCTCTGCTGCTGCTGCTGCGGTGGGGGCGGTCCCTGGCCTGGGAAGGGCGAACCCATCAGCATCTTCGGCAGGCCCCCCATCATGGCCCCAGTGCCGTTTGGGGCGCGCCCTCGGGCCATTTCCTCAGGGGGCATCAGCTCCGGCCCACGGGCCTTCTGGCTCAGCAGCATGTGCTGGTGCTGCTGCTGCTGCTGTGTCATCTGCACACTCAGGTTCATGTTCATGTTCACGTTCATGTTCAAGTTGGTAGGGGTGGCCAGGGCAGTCGCCTCCACCTCCTGCAGCGGGGGTGGGGGGCTCATCAGGGCCCGCCCCCCCCCAAACTCCAGGCCCAGGCCTTCCCCAGCAAATATGCCAGGCTCTACCTGCCGGTGGGCGGGCAAAATGCGCTCCATCTCCAGCCCGAGAGAGCCTGGCCGCTTCTCCAGCAGGGGGTGCCGCAGCAGGTCCTCGCGGGCCCGGGACGGGAGGAAGCGCTCGGCCTCGCCCTGCCCTGGGGGGTATGAAAGGCCCCCAGGTGTGAAGTGTCCCGGACCCCTAAGGGACAGATCCTCACCCCATGGTAGGCCGGGCTGCAAGGGGCGGGACCCGCTTCCGACCGGGCCAAGGGACTCCAGGGGCAGGCTTGGCATCGTGGCAAAGCCCCTCTGGATGTGGCCGCCCGGGAAGCCACGGGGGCCAGGAAAGGTGGGCCGCAGCTGCTCCTGAACGTCCAGGGCTGTCCCCCGCAGCAGCCATTGCTCCCCGGGCCGGCTGTGGTAGGGTGGCGGGGGCCCCCGAAGCATCACGCCTCCCAGGGGCGTGATCACCTCCTGTAGTGGCCGCCCCGCATGCAAGCTGGTTTGCTCCTCCTTGCGACGCTTCTCCTCGTAGTACTCCTCCTGCAGCTTGCGCCAGGCCACCTGCTCGGGGGTTAAGCTGTCCTGGCTGAGGCGCTGCAGCACCACATTCATTGGCTGGCCCAGATCCACCCCCGGGGGCAACGGCCCCTCCTGCTCGAGGCCTGGGCCCCCCAGGCTCTGCGTCTGCGAGATCATGGACTGCAGCGGCTCCTCATACTTCTTCACGCCTGTTCCAGGGAGGGCAGCCTGAGGAGGCTGCGGAGCTGCAGCCTGGGGAGGCAGGACGGTCCCTTCCCCAGTGCCTGGCCCACCCTTGAGGAAGGGCTCGGCCTCACTGCCACGCAAAAGCAGGCGCTCGATGTCCCGCAGAGTCTGCAGAGACCGTTCCCGGTGTTCCAGCTGCTCCTTGGAGAGGCCTTCGGTGTTGAGGGGGTTGCGGGGCCCGTTCCCTGCTGCGGAGGGGGCTGTGTTGGCCCCTTCCCCCAGCAAGCCCTCTGCAGTGCTGGCCTGCAGGGAGCTGAGTGTGGTGGGTGTGCTGGGGTGGGTGCTGCCAGGGGCCACGGAGCTGCTGCTGTTGCTGCCGTTTCCCACCGAGTTGGGCGTCAGGTCCTGGCAAGCTTCCTCCGGGGCACCCTCTGGCGGAAGGGCAGTGCTGGAAGAGACCGGTCCTTGGCCGAGCCCCAGGGTGGAGGGCCCAGGCTGTTGTCCCTGGGCCTGGCTGCTTGGGGGCAGGGGGGTATTGGCAGGAGACAGGTGGAGCGGCAGGGGCTCAACAGCACCTGGCATCTTCGGGAGAGGGGCAGGCTGCAAAAGGAGAAAGAGGGCGATTGCGGGGAGTGGGAGTCTGTGCCCCAGTGGACTGCCAACCACCCCTGCTCCAGCCACAGGTCTCCCACTCATGAGGTCTGGCCTTCCCAGCAGCACAACCGGCTGCCTCTGCCCGGCTCTGGCCTTACCTGGTCCAACTTTGCCCGGGGCACATGTTGCTGATGGTAGCCAAGAATGGAGTCTGCCTGGCCCTGAAGGACAGCCGCTGCAGCCCTGCAGATACCCAAAGAGCCATCAGGGGACCCAGCTGTGGGGAAGCCCAGCCTCCCTGAAGGAAAACCTCCCCCTGGTTTGGGGCTGGCAGAGGCGAAGGCAAAAGCTGGCCCAAGCTCTGGTCAGGTGCAGAAGCGCCATGGCTTACGTGTTGGCCAGGTGTGTGGTGAAGACGTAGACCAGCTGCAGGCCCTGCTTTCCTCCGGCATCTGACCGCAGGCTGGGAGCTGCACTGTGAGGGGCGCCAGGCGTGTTACTCTCGCTCAGGGCCGGCAAAGGGTTGGGTCCTTGGCCCAGCTGCGTACCTGCGCTCATGGCCGACTCAGCTACGTGACAATCTGCGAGGGACAACGGTGGCAGGCTGAGCAACCGCTGTGGCACCCGATTGGCTGGGGAAGAGCTGAGAGAGCTCGGCTTGATGCACGCATGCAGGGGCAGCACTAGAGAAGTCACCCCAGAGGGGCCCAGCGCCCCACAAAGCTTGCTGCCTTCCCTGAAGTGCCCAGCAGGTGACAGGCCAGAAAACCTCCCCTAGTCACCCACAAATACACAAGCACTTAACAATCCACCTCTCCAGCTTGGGAGGGCTGGCCCCCTGCCTTCCCAAGTCTTGCCCCCCCCCGGAAAGGCCTGATAGCCCGTCCCCAGTGCCCACCCCCCAGCAATGGTGGATATTTCCTCGTTCTGCTGGTTTCCTTGGAAAGCACCAGCTGACAAGTCAGCACCTGCAAGGGCAGTGAGAAGCAGAAGGAGGCGCTTCCAGGAGCCATGCTTTGCCAAGGCCTGGCTGTCCCACCCTGAGAGGGGCTGCCAGAGGTTGGGCTGCTGCTGCTCCAAAGAGGGAGGGTGAGTGTCATGCCTGAGCCTGTGGGCACTCACTGTGGCTGCTGCCCAGGGACTTGTCGTCATCCTCGCTCTCCGGCCCAGAGCACCACTCGTCCCCGCTGTAGGGCTGCTTCTTCTCCAGCACGCAGCGCCTCTTGCTCCGAGGGGCTGTCTCTCCTACCAAGCAAAAAGCTGCGCTGAGCCCTCCTCGGCCCAAAGGGTGGCAGATGAGATGCCAGCCCACCCCGCCTCACCCATGGAGCTAGTGGAGCCATTGTTCCGCCCCCTGCCGGCCTTGCACCCTCACCTTTTAGCTCCTTGTCCAGTGGGGTGGCAGTCGCTTCCCGCCGCTCTCCTGAATCCACGGAGACACTGCGCTCCCGCCTGACTTTGCCCTTCAAGGCCCCAAAGACAGAAACAGGAGCCTGGCTGGCTTTCAGTGCCAGAGGGCCTGCGGCGGGCTGGCTGACTTTGGTGCCCTGGCTCTCTGTCCCGCCCACACCTTTCGTGCCCAGGTGGCCGGTGGGAGGGGGGCTCACTTGGTGGGGTTGGGACTCGGGGTGCGCATTGCTATTACCTGCCTTTCCATGATTGGCCAGTTTACTGTCAGGGTGCATTTGACTGGCTAAAGTTTCTGTCAGCGACACTGGAGGAAGCACCGTATCTCTGGATCCACTGCCACTGCCACTTCCTGTCAGGCCAAACGCCTCCTGGGTGGGGAGGGGGAAGAGGGGCAGAAGACAAAAGCAATCATCAGAGGGGCAAGAAGAGGCCACGGCAGATGCCACACCTCCTGCTCATGGCACCCATCTTGTACCAGGGTGTCCCCAAGACCTCTGGCAAACCTTGCCTCCTCACTCCCCACAAGTCCTCAACCATGGGGCCCAAGAATCTCTCTGGCTGCCCCTGTGAGTTTGCAATCTGCCCCCCCCTCTGGCGGAGCTAAGGAAAGGGATGCCTGGCACTGCCTGAGAGGAGGCGGCAATGCGGGATCCACTCCAGAAGGTGCCATTCCAGAAGGTGGCCAAGGCAAAGCAGATTACTTCAATTACAGGGGAAACTGTGAGGAGGGGAGGCAGGATTCAATATGTTCAGACATATTGAAGAATCAGCATGGCTTCTGCAGAAGTAAGTCTTATTACTTTTTCCAAGTTCAGCGGATTTTTAGACAGAGGCAAGTCTGTCAAGGCTTTAAAAAAGCATTTCAGCTATCCTGGGATAAACAGTAACTTCATTATAAGTTGGGATAAGAGAAAACACAGAAGAAAAACAATCAACAATTCTTCCAGCAGACAAACATGAAAAGTTCTAAGGACAAGTGCTGGAACCAATATCTTCATAAGTGGGCTGAGCACCAAAATGACCAGACTTGCTTACAATCCAAAAGAGTTTTGCATGGCTAAGACAATAAAGAAGCATCGAAGAAGCTCCTTTCCAAACTGCTGGAGTGAACACTAAAAAGTAAAATATGCAGAACAAATCCTAGATAGATATTCCTGGCTGGGACGGATAAGGAAAGGAATTTTTTTATAACCAATTTAATGAAAACACACCCCTATTGTCCAGTTGCTAAAAAACATGCAAATTCCACTTTGGGAATCATTGGAAAGGAACCGGAATTAACAGTCCATGTAACCATCCTTTCATACAAATATATGACATGCTGGAGAAGCCAACGCACAGTTCTGTGTGAAATTCAAAACATATATTGTACTGTAACAATTGACAATTGCAGAAAAGTGGCTAATGGGCTAGAATGCACCTAGTAGGACAGGGGTCTTCAAACTTGGCCCTTTTATGACTTCTGGACTTCCAGAATTCCTCAGCCAGCGTGCCTAGCTGAGGAATTCTGAGAGTTGAAGTCCACAAGACCCCTGTTGTAGGATTTTGGAAAAAAGGTGAGCAATAGGCCATTTGAAAGAGGCCAAGAAAATCCAAAGGGACAGCTGAATGGGGGAGTTTCAAGACAGGGGAGGGAGAAGCCCCCCACTCCCTCCCACAGCAATGGAGGGGAAAGGCCCCCTTTCCACACATCTTTGAGAAGAGGTCACTCTGAAGGCCTGTGAGTGGCTCTGGATCCCTTCCAGCCCTGCCTTGGAGCACCAATTTCAGGCTCCTCTTAAGGTCCCTCTCAAGGCGGGGAGGGGTCCTAGCCCATCCCTTGGCCTGCTCTTGTCTCTGGCTAGCGGGTGCTCCAGCACTTAGAGGGGGGCTCCTTTGTGACACCCTCTCTCTTTAAGTATCAGCCATCATGTGGGCTGGCTAAGCCTCTGGGGACCTATTAATAGCAGCTGGTAAGATCACATCACTCCAGGGATATTTATACTCCTCCTTCCATACCAGGAGAGATTTATTTCCAGGCTGCCCAGTGAGAGCCTGCTGGAGTGGAGAGGGGAGTACAAGTCACCTGCAGGAGAGCCAGCTCCAGGCAGGGTGGCAGACACAGCCTCAGGATTGAGATGTTTCCGGACACCAATGGCAAAGGCCAAGGATCCACACTCTTCCTCAACCAGCACCTTCCAAGCATGCTAGGGGACAGCAGTCCCCACCCAGGCCCCTCCCGGCCATGCTGGTGGGAAAGGCCTTGGAGCAGGAGGAGGATTCTGGCCTGCCTTTGGTTTCGGCTCCACTGAGTGGCTATGAAAGAGGGGCGGGCTCCCCCTCCAAGCCACAGGGGGCCCTGGGCACCTTCCATTTCCCTGCCCCTAAAGAACCTGTAGCCAGGAGCCTCCTCAGGAAAGCTCAGAGGCAGGTCAGCTCTCCAGGCCCAAAAACCTTCCAAGGGAGCATCCCCATTGCCTCCTCTGCTCTGGTGCAATCAGACTCTGTCAAAACTCCCTCAAATGATGGGTCCTACCTGAGACCTCTGAGGGCTTCTGAAGCCCCATTGGGCTCAAGGCTTGCTTGCTCACTCCCTAATAAGCTCCCCTTCACCCCACAGGGTCATCCCACACAGTTGCTCAAACCTCACAACTGTTTCCACGAAACCTGGCAAAGGCTACCAAGGATGAAGAATAAATCTGTCAAAGGCTACCCTTAATGCCACAGTGCCCCTCAACTGTGGATCCCTGGGAGAACCAGATGCTGGATTAGAGAGGTCAATGAGATGATCTACCCTTCAAGTGACCAGGAATTGCTAGTTGGGGACTCTGGCAAGGAAAGAGAGGGTGATTATGGGGTAGAAGGGAGACATAGCAGACTTTGCAGAGAGGGATGTTTCACTGAGCTTGGAACACTTTTCTGATCCTTCTTGCTTATAATGGATGCTCCTTGCAAGACCTTGTGCCAAGAAGCACAGGGAAAAATTAAGTATATTTTCCAGGGGTGATGAGACAATTCCCCTAGTGAAATCCCAATCTGGAGAAAGCCTTTATACAGGACTCCCCAGATTAACGTCTTTTGGGGCCTTTACTTTTTAATTTATTCATCAATG